>CM076581.1:127663316-128263316 GCA_034641835.2 Pinus albicaulis | reverse complement strand
GTTTTTTTAACTGCAATATGTTATTTTTCATGCAAAATATTATGCATGTGTTCTTGTTAGTGTAGGTCTTGAATACCTAAATGATGGATTTTTCTTTAAAAATTGTACAATTGCAGAGAACTCATTGTTCTTGTGCATGGTTCCTTTCTAAAATTTACAATGTTAATTTTATATTTTCTAAATTATGAAAGTCATTGTATCCTTGACATTATGAGGCCATGTGTTAGTACAAGGTAATCAAATAAAATTTTCTTTTAAGATTGTATATCATGGATTGTAATGCTCCTAAATGGAAATTAACAACAAATACCAACCAATGAACTAGGAACAACAAATAAACTGAAACTCGAAAACAACAATTAAACACCAAAATGCCCATCAACACAATCTGAGCCATTTTATTAATATTATGATGAAAGAGTACATATAATGGGCTGAAATGATAGAACCTGGGCTTTCTATGCAAGCTGAGCAAAACCCAGAAAGATAGCTCAATCCCAAATGTGGAATTACCCTCAGAATGATCTGCGCACTGCCCAAAAATAATCTGCTAGAGGATATGACTAAATGGAACTGAATGTTTTGCTCAAAATATTGCTCGGAATGCTCTAAAACTTCAGCTCTAAACTCCTCTCCCAAAAACCAGGAAAACCCATAAATGGTTTGGGTCGAATCCAGATGATGTAGAAGCCCTTCAAACAGGTGCAAGTGGCTCTCTGGCTAGCTATATGCCCTATTGGAAATTTTGCCCTATAAATTGCTCAGAAAATTCTGAAAAATTAGTTTTAGGCTCCTCACACCTAATCTAACAAAACCCATAATTCTTTTGGGTTAATTCCAGCTAACCTGGAGTGCCCAAAAAATGTGAATTTCCCAACCAACCAATTCTGCACCGAACAAGAGAGAAACTACTGAGAAATGACAAAAATCCTCTTGCAAATTGCTGAGAAATTGTGCACAAAATATCCTCCCAAAAATAGCAATCTTTCCCAGCTGAAATCCAAGCAACCACCAACTCCCAATTTTCTATGAAATGTTGAGATTCAACTAGATGATGATCTTAGTGAAAACTAAGCACCTAAACTAGGTGGGGTTCGCAGGCTATTTTTAGGTGTATGTCTATTTTTAGAATGTTGAGCATATTCTATTTATAACAGGAGTCTATTTATAGATGGTTGAGCAAATTCTATTTATAGATGAGATTCTATTTTTAGATGCATGAGCGTAGTCTATTTATAGATCGCATGTCTAAAAATAGATCGGATGTCAATTATTATTAGCCCTTAATAATAATTGGACAATAAATAATAATCTATTCTCTTGAAGCACTTGATTTCAGTTAACTGATGTGGCAAACCAGTTAACTGAAGGAATTACGAGTTCTAAGGTTGGTTGGTGGAACACGCAGAGTGGACTTCGTTGTAACTGAGTGATACAAAGTTGTAACAGAGTTGAATGTGTAGTTATGTGAGTTGTTATTTAGTTTAACTCAGTTAAGTGACTTAAACTCAGTTGTGCTAGTTGTACTTGTAACTAGTTGTAACTAAAGATACACTAGTGAGAGATCAGTGAATTAATTATTTAATTAATTCACAAAAAGTGGTCTCACATGCAACTGAAGAAATACTATTGTTAACTACACGCATATCAGATCCAGTGGAGACTCAGTTGAAAGGTAGGTGAAAGGGTCTATTTGACTATCAGTTGTGACTATAGTGGTGCATTCAATGCAACTACACACACATTGGAGATGCCAATGAGGATTGCGCAGTCAAGGCAATGCAAGATTGAATTCATTCAGGGATCTTCATCAGCAGGGATTGCGCAGTGGAGGCAGGTTTTCAGGAGGTAGTAAATTGGTGCATGTGTGAGCCAATTTTTGTATGACAGTGTGAGACGATTGTATATTGTACTGAGAGCTCTTGGAGTAGATCTTTCTATGAGATTGTTTCATGATCCATGATATACATAATATATGATAGTTGGGGTTTTTAGCTTTAAGCTTTCTCGGTAAAAACATCTGTGTTATGTGCAATTGATTTTTCTTCATGTGTTTGCAATTGGCGATTAAATTTCCGCAAAGATTTAAGTAGAAGAATTATGTATTTAATAGTGGATATAATTGTTAGATCAGGATAATCTGGTAATACATCACAGCATTAGCAAAATTTCTACATGGTATCGGAGCATTGAAGATTGCAATATTGAAGCAGTAGCTGAGTTTTGTTGGTGGAAACAATTCGAATTTGCTGCAAGAGTTTCTTGGTGCGACAATTGAGTAAACATCGAAATAGCTTTCAATGGTTTGCAGTTAGAGTATGCACTCGAGGGTAGCTCGAACTACATTGCATGGAAGGATAGGATGGAGGCGGTGCTTGAAGATAATGTCTTGAAGGAATTCATCGATAGTGATGTTCCTAAGCCCACTTCAACGGATGCTGCATTACTTGACGCTTGGCAAAAGAAAGTAGCGAAGACGAGACGGATTCTGTTGGAAGGTGTGAGAGACCATATTGTCTCAAGCCTTCATGGGAAAGCCACTCCATTTGCAATGTGGAAGGCTTTGACAGATCTTTTCCAAAGCAGCAGCGACCATAGGAAATTGGCGCTGAAGGATAAACTCAGAAAAAACAAAATGGAAAAGGGCGACAATATTCCTAAGTATCTCACAAAGTTTATCCAATGTCGGGATGAACTGGGGAGTGTGGGAATCACGGTTGCTGATGATGATTTGGTGAGCTTGGCTCTCTTGGGACTTCCTAAGAGTTGGCACAGTTATCAAGACTCTGTCAATGGACAGGAAAAACTATCGGATTGGGAATGACTATGGTCGGATCTAGTGCAGAAGGAGTTCAGGGGGAACACCAGGGATGGCTCCAAAGAAAGGAAAGGGAAGGGGAAGAAATTACACTCAAAATCCGAGGCTAAAGGCAAGAAGCTGGACTTGTCCAAGGTTAAGTGTTTTCACTGTCATGAACATGGGCATCTCGCCACTAACTGCCCACAGAAAAAGAAGAACAAGAAGGCTGCTAGAGCTGCAACTGGTGAGGCCCTTGCATCGCAATTTGAACTTGATTTCTCTTTGATCGCATGCTTGGTTTCAAGCGAAATGGAATCAGTGTGGTATCTTGATAGTGGTGCTTCCTTCCACATAACAGGAGATAAGGATCTTTTCAGTGACTTGGAGGAGAAAGATCTCCAAATGCATATAGAGATGGGCGAAAATGGGAGATACAGTGCGACCAGAATTGGTACCATTACCTTTGAGAGGGAGTCAGGTAAACCATTTCTGTTGAAAGATGTTATGCATGTTCCAGGTCTAAAGAAGAACTTGGTCTCAGTCGCAATGTTGGAGGATAGAGGTTATGACGTTGTTTTCAGCGATGGAAAATCTTTCCTGCGACATAAAACAACGGGTCAAACCAAGAGGATAGGGATTTGAGTTAAGAATCTCTACAAGTTGGAGGTAGATGGCTATGCTGCAATGGTGAGCAAAGAAGAAGAAGTGGTGAGCCGTGATGAGGGCGAACTATGGCACAGGCGATTGGGCCATCTTCACCATGGCGCCCTGAAGATTTTGCAGTAGATTTCTACTGGACTTCGCAAGGGTACACTTGCGCAGATAGATAAGTGCAAGGGAGGTACTATGGGTAAGTTAGTGAAGACCACCTTTCATGAAAAGGAGAACCATGCTTCGTTGATCCTGGAGAGAGTTCACACAGACGTGTGTGGGCCATTCTCGGTTGCTTCAACAACAAAACACAGGTATTATGTTATTTTTATTGATGACTATTCTCGTAGATGTTGGATCTTCTTAATGCAGAAGAAAGATCAAACATTCTCAAAGTTCAGTGAGTTTAAAGCATTGGTGGAGAAAGAGTCGGGTAAGCAAGTGAAGGCTCTGCGGAGCGATAATGGTGGTGAATATATCTCGAACAAATTCAAAGACTTCTGTATCAAAAAAGGAAATCGAAGAGAACTCATAGCGCCTCATAACCCACAGCAAAATGGGGTGGCAGAGAGGAAGAACAAAACGATCACGGGTGCTGCACGAGCTATGCTGCATGATCAGGGCCTACCAATGCACGTGTGGGCAGAAGCATGCAACACTGTGGTTTATGTGCAAAACCGTTGTCCTCATAGAGTACTTGGCATGAGTACACCTGAAGAAGCTTTTACTAGTAAGAAACCAGATGTTTCTCACTTTAACATTTTTGGCTCATCTGTTTATGTGCAAGTGACCAAGAACGCCAGGAAGAAGTTGGAGCCGACTGCTGAAGTTGGGATATTTGTGGGGTACACAGAAACACCCCATAATTATCGTATGTATTTTCCAAATAGTTGAATGACTGTGGTGCGACAGGATATAAAATTCAATGAGGAGAAAGGCATGAAGTTGTCTCTTAAGAGGGAGTTAGACTTGCATGCAGAGGAGGAACTGCTTGTTCCCAAAGATGAGTCTCTAGATGTGGATCAACCATAGGAGGAGGTTCATGGAGTCCACTCACGCAGAGCCAAACATCAGAAGTCTCTAGATGTGGATCAGCCACAGGAGGAGGTTCATGGAGTGGAGGAGTCCACTCACGCAGAGCCAAACATCAGAACTGGAAGAAGGCATAAGCTGAGAGGCTGAAGCTTGATGCGGCACAGAATGTAGGAGTCCCTACTTCATAGCGCAAACAGAGACAGTCTCCTGACCGATTCACTGGATACATGGCTCTCATGAGCAAATGTATTGTGACTGAGCCACCTTCTTTTCAGGAAGCAGTGCAGAAGACCACATGGGTAAGATGCAATGGTGGAGGAGTATGAATCCATTGTCAGAAACAGTGCTTGGGAAATTGTTCCAAGGTCGGTTGATAAATCAGTGGTAGGTTCAAGATGGATCTACAAGGTAAATCAAGTTGCTGATGGGAGTGTTGAGAAGTATAAGGCAAGATTTGTGGCCCGAGGCTTCTCACAGATCGAGGGGATTGATTATGAAGAAACCTTTGCACCTATCGCACAATATTCTTCCATAAGAACCATCCTTGCTCTCTCAGTGCAGATGGGTTGGCACATTCATCAGATAGATGTGAAGACTGCGTTCCTTAATGGGATCATTGAGGAAGAAGTGTACATTGAGCAACCTGAAGGATTTGGGATCTTCAACAGCGAGTCACATGTGTGCAGACTCAAAAGAGCACTGTATGGGCTGAAGCAAGCACCTGTGCTTGGTACACTTGGATCGACAGTTATTTCACTGGACTTGACTTCACCAAGAGCGAGGCAGATGCAAACCTATACCAGATTGTGGTGGAGGGTAAGATTTTAATCATTGTTCTTTATGTTTATGATTTAATACTGACTGGTGATGAGCAGCTGATACACTCATGCAAGGAGGATCTTGTAAAGGAGTTCGAGATGAAGGATATGGGCCTCCTTCACTATTTCCTTGGATTGGAAATATGGCAGTGAGAAGGTGAACTGTTTGTGTCTCAAGGAAATCATTCAAGGGAGATACTTGGTAAGTTTCACATGGAAGGCTGCAAACCCATAGATACTCCTCTTCCAGGAAATTGGAGGAAAGAGGACGCTACATTTGGAGAGGTAGTGGATGCTACTGTCTATTGATAGTTGGTGGGTTCACTCATGTATTTAGTTAATACAAGACCGGACATATGCTATGCGGTGAACCAGCTTAGTCAAGCGATGGTTAAGCCTACCAAGCTCTTTTCGAAGGCGAGTAAGCATGTCCTGAGATATCTCAGGGGCACATCTGAGTATGGCTTATGGTACAGACAGACGGATGAGGTGAAGTTGCATGGCTTCACGGATGCAAATTGGGTAGGCAGCCCAATGGACAGAAAGAGCACATCAGGAGGGGTTTTCAGTATCGGATCTACAACTGTTTCTTGGTACAACAGGAAACAGAGATCTGTGGCACTCAGTTTAGGGGAAGCGGAATACATGGCAGCAAGTCAAGCTGCATGTGAGGCTACCTAGATGAGGAAGATCCTGGTCGGTTTGTTCGGTTCTCATTTAGATCCTACAGTGGTTCATTGTGATAATCAGAGTTGCATTAAAATCTCGATTAATTCTTTGTTTCATGATAGATCTAAGCATATAGATATCTGGTATCATCATATCAGAGATTATGTGCAGCGGAAGATCATGTTGCTTCAGTACATTCCTACGGAAGATCAGGATGCAGATATTCTGACAAAGGCGCTCACCAGGAGCAAATTCGAATACCATAGAGACAGGATCAGGGTGAAGGATAATCCCTTTCTTGTTGAGAGGGAGTGTTGAGATTCAACAAGATGATGATCCTAGTGAAAATTAAGCACCTACACTAGGTGGGGCCCGCAAGCTATTTTTAGGTGTATGTCTATTTTTAGAATGTTGAGCATATTCTATTTATAGTGTGAGTCTATTTATATATGGTTAAGAAAATTCTATTTATAGATGAGATTCTATTTTTAGATGCATGGGCGAAGTCTATTTATGTATCGCATGTCTAAAAATAGATCGGATGTCAATTATTATTAGCCCTTAATAATAATTGGACAATAAATTATAATCTATTCTCTTGAAGCACTTGATTTCAGTTAACTGATGTGGCAAACCAGTTGACTGAAGGAACTACGAGTTCTAAGGTTGGTTGGTGGGACATGCAGAGTGGACTTCGTTGTAATTGAGTGATACAAAGTTGTAACAGAGTTGGATGTGTAGTTATGCGAGTTGTTATTTAGTTTAACTCAGTTAAGTGAGTTAAACTCAGTTGTGCTAGTTGTAACTAGTTGTAACTAAAAATACACTAGTGAGAGATCAGTGAATTAATTATTTAATTAATTCACAAGCAGTGAACTCACATGCAAACTGAAGAAATACTACTGTTAACTACATGCATGTCAGATCCAATGGAGACCCAGTTGAGAGATAGGTGAAAGGGCCTATTTGACTATCAGTTGTGACTATAGTGGTGCATTCAATGCAACTACACACACATTGGATATGCCAATGAGGATTGCGCAGTCAAGGCAAAAAAAGATCGAATTCATTCAGGGATCTTCATCAGCAGGGATTGCGCACTGGAGGCAGGCTGTTAGGAGGTAGTAAATTGGTGCATGTGTGAGCCAATTTTTGTATTACAATGTGAGACGATTGTATATTGTATTGAGAGCTCTTGGAGTAGAGCTTTGTATGAGATTGTCTCATGATCCATGATATACATAATATATGGTAGTTAGGGTTTTTAGCTTTAAGCTTTCCTGGTAAAAACCTTTGTGTTATGTGCAATTGATTTTTCTTCATGTGTTTGCAATTGGCGATTAAATTTCCGCAAAGATTTAAGTAGAAGGATTTTGTATTTAACAGTGGATATAATTGTTAGATCAGGAGAATCTGGCAATACATCACAGTATTAATAAAATTTCTACACAAAATCCCCAGTCTACCAACCCCTGCGCAGAACCTGGAAAATGAAATTCGGCCCGGCCAAAAAATACTGCATCAACTCGGAAATTAGGCGCCAATTTCCTCTTGTGACCAGTAGAAAATCTCCCACAAAAGCCCAAAACTTGCAATAGAAGGAAGCTACTTCAAGTAAACTCTGGGGTTTGTCTTCTGTGCCCAAGAATAACAAATAGTTGAGTGGAATCACAACACTAAACAACAATAACCTCCAATGGAAGTCCTAAAATAGACTCTCCCAAAGCCTCACTGGGGAGACACTTGAAGTTCTCCGAAATGAGGTTGAGTTTCGCTTGAAACTCTTGAGCTAAACAACTCTTGTCGTCTTGTGCACAACAACTTCCAAGAGAGAGTTCAATCTCAGAAAATAGATGGACAAAAGATGATCAACAAATGAGACCATCCTCTTATAATTTCTCCCCATGCTTCTAAACTCCCTTTTAAATTATTATTTATTGATGGGGGCCATTTTCCACTAAGTGATTTTTTCCTCCATTTTAATAAATAGTAATTTGCTGTCAATCTTCAATAATAATTCCCACCTTTCTCCAAAATAATATTTTCCCCCTTTTATTAATATTACCAAAATTGGGAAAAATTCCCATGCTCACAAAATTGGGATATTACAGTTGTAATTTTCCTTTTTCCTCCCAAGTCCCCAATGCCAACAATGTCTCCTCTTTCTGAAATTGTCTCTAATGCGGAAAATTAAAATTGGGTACATGACAGTCCTCCCCGCCAAAAATTGCTTGTCCTTAAGAAATTTCCTGAACAAGCGTCCTCTCAATCAGCTGCCCCAAATGGCTACTGCAAACGATACAGGGGTCCCAAATGTGCCACTTAGTCATCCCTGTCCCTAGCTGTAATGACCCATTTCGATTTATAAGCAAAAGAGTATTAGCATGTATACATTGTATGCATATGGTAGCTACATATGCATACATCACATACACGCACTAGTATACATACATGCTAGTATTGAGAATAGCTAAGTAGGTTAATAAGTCAATTATGAAAATAGATCCTTAACTACCTTGATATAATAAATATGTCGACTTTAATAAATATCGGGGTAATATCTGAGTTAGGGTAATGAATTGAATATCATAATGCATTTCTATCTCGCCGAGATATAATGAAATATCAAGCTAGGTACTTAACACGTATACCACTCTTATATATGTATGCATAGTAAAGCATTGATCAAGAAAAATATAATTAAGTACAAATTATATTTAAGTGAATAAATAAAGTAATAATATAATTTGATTAAAATTATAAAGTTAATTTAATTAATTTAAAAACAAAATATAATAAAGTTAATCTTAAAGTAATTAAACAAAATAAAATCTACATCAATGACTTAATAATATCCAGTGTTGATAATATCGGTATCGGCAAAATATCGACGAGGGTCCAGAAAACATCTTATCGACAATATCAGCAGTATCGGCAAGCATAAAAAATCATTTTTTTCAAATTTTTAAAAATTAACTGATATTTTCAAAATTTGGCGATATTTTGCCGATATTTTCAAATCTGAAAATATCGCGATATTTCCGATATTTCGCGAATTATCACCGATATTATCAACACTGATAATATCTACATAAATGACTATAATATCTCCATAAATGACTTAGTAATATCTACATAAATGACTATAACATCTACATAAATCACTGAATCGTATCTTGGTGGTAGTGATATGGTTTGGTGGATAGAAGACTCCAGAACGGAGGAAGAGACAAGGAAGGCTGTGATTCAAAGTGATAAAAATGGAGAAATACAAATAAGGAAAGGGAGGGAAAAAATAAAATTCTTTGTTGGTTTCTGCACACAGAAGAAAACTATTGACTGAGGAAAGAGTGAGTTGTGTGAATTCGTTCTGAAACAAGTCTTCATTGTTCTTGGAATTCTGGACACGAGGGCAGAAGAGATATCTTCTGGATCTAAGATTGCTCTGGAAAATCCTAGATTGGCTAGAAGAAAAAGATTGATTTGGTAACACATCCGTGGCACCCACGGGAAGAGCCACAGCCCAACACATCACCAAATTCGTCCCAGGTATTCTTCTATGAATAAATTTGTTATTTGAGTTAAATTTACTATCTGTCTTAATTCATTTTGATTTATGCTTCAATCTGCAAGTAGGAAAATTTTGGTTAAATGTCTCGGTTTAGGGCTCTACACATGGTATCGGAGCTACTTTCAAACTCATGGGACCTTACAGGTCCTTTTCATATAAGTTGTGTTAGTGACCTATAGATATAGGATTCATAATTTTGACTCGACTAATGGTAATCTTGTAAATATGTACATACTTTGCCTTCTGCAAGTTGTATTCTCATATTTTGTAAAAAAAAAAAAAAAAAAAAGAGGGTAAAAAGTCCTAAAAGAAAAATCAAAGGACTTAGAAAAAATAGTATACCCCAAAAGAAAAAGATGAATAAAACATGAAAGTGTGCAAGTCTAAATGCCACTACTTTTACCTTTTGCAGTTGATTATGGCAGAGTGTCAATAAATGCCATAATCTGTGATGAGTTGAACAATTTAATCTTGACTCGTCATTTTTCAATTTCAAATGTTGCAGATAGAGAATAAACAATTGTCATATAGTTTAATCATGACAATTCATTAGTTAGGTAGAGAATAAAAAAGTCCAACAGTTTAATCTGAATTCTTGGATGCAATAAGTGTAAAATTAGATAGTTTATTGCTTTCAAGAGGAATAAAATGTTGCAAGGTTGCTATTTTAAATACACCTGATTAAAATAGAAGAAAAAAATGTTGGGGATATAATTGGGTAGGTAGAAGAAGGTGAGAAACATCGTCGTAAATATCTTTCACCGGACTACAAATAACTAATTTCCCCTCCCCGTAGCAATTTGATATTCTAGACTATCAGTGAAAGAGGCTCAAGGCATTTCCTTGACTTCTGTTGGGACCAGACCCAAGGCTCAATGACTGATTAGTTGAAAATGTTAAGTTTCTATATTAATCCCAAAAATTTTCATCATTTACTCCTTCATGCACTCATCACCATTTAACTTCATAAGTGAGAACTCTTTTCTTACTTAAATATTACATAAATACCCATTTGATTAACTTCCTACATTTCATGAAGTATAAAACCCTCAAAATAGCATTTTATCCTAAGTTGAAGTGATGAAATTATCATAATGCAAGTTTCGCTTTGATCCTCACTTTTCTTGATTATAATTGTATGTTTTGGGTATTCATTTTTCCCTTTTCATATTAACATCTAACACATTTTATTAACACCCTATCAATTATCCTAGTCCTATTAATATAGCTCCCTTTTATTTAATATCCCAAAAACCCCCTTAATATATGCTTTTGTGTCAAAGATATTAAGCACATGTTGAAAAACATCCCGAAATTACCCCTTTGACACAAAACTACCCATAAAAAATATATCCCTTTCCCCCTATGGTTTTTAGATCCCTTCGCAGTCTAAAACTATACAATAAAATCAAATGATACAAAAACGCGCATTTATTTACATCCTATGTATTTAAAATGATGCACAAAAAACATTAACATCTTTGTATTCCCCCCCGATTACCCTTAACCCAGGGTTAAAATGCCTAAGCCTTTTTTCCCCTCATAATATGCAAACCTTGGTTGAACTTTTATTAAATCTGCCCTTTTAATATATAAACTCATTTTATATATTTAACACCCATTTCTATTTTCGCAAGCATCGGGTTTAACCTCAACCATCCGATCATCCCGATCAAAATCAATGGATAATATTGAACTCGGGTCCCACCCCTTTGCTCCATTCCCTACCTTTTCCCCGATATCGCATTTATTTGACACAGTAGATCTTTACCTTTTAAGATCAATGGCTCACAATGAAAGCCTGGCCCCACCTTATTGTTTCCCCGCAGCTTCCCGACACATCTTAGCCGTTCGCTTCAGTCAACCAAATCCGACGACGCAGATCCCATATCGCATTATCAAAGTGATCGGGCGATGTTCACAAAAAAATTTGCGATAAAAGTTGTTTTACGAAACCACCGCCCGCAACGTGTCATAATTTTACTAGATCGCATTGCAAAAGCTTAAAACCAGTTACCGCCCAAGAGCAATGCGATAACCACCACTGGTTTCGCTTTCAATACAAAAAGCACTTCCGCCATGTCAACTTGACCTGCAATTAATACTCCGCATGATCAATAAAATCTAAAGTTTTAACCTTAGTTATTTATCGTTTTTCATACCTTTGCGCCTTTTCCCTCTGAGAATTCGCTTACAGACACCATTTCCAGAGCTTTTTCCGAACTAGTTCGTAATTTAAAAAGCCATTTCCCCTCTGAATATCGCCTCCGAAAACACTCAGTACCTTATACCAAATAGCTGCAACCAGTTTGAAGACTGGTACCACCTGCAACCTTCTTCGACCGCGACCATACCTATTTAAAGGTATTTTTCAATGATCTAAGCCTGCAAATTCCTAATTTTTAACAAAAATTAAACCAATTTGAAATTCGAAAGCCAAAAGTACTCATTTGAACCTTGAAAAAACAGGGGAAACCCTGTCAGAATTTTCCCAGCATTTGCCGCTTCCTTCTTAAGAATTTTAACCACTCAAAAGCTATTCTTATGATTAAAATACCTTTGAATTACTGAAGAAACCATTCAAAATCCCTTTCCCACCTTCTGCGCATTACAAATTTGCCTTTTCCTCATAAAACCCTTGCCCAAATTCCAAATTTTTCCTAAAGACAGCTGAATTGACCTTCTCTTTCCATAAAGAGCTGATCAAACCGTCTAATCTTGCTCAGTTTCATTAAAAAATGACTAAAAAATAGGTCACCCCTAAAACTGGAGGTCCCAAACCTCAGAAGCCTGCCTCCAGCAAGCTTTCAAACCTCAAACCTCCCAAAATTGATAAACCTACTCTTGTCCTAACTGCAGACTCTACTGAAGTAGTCAGACCATTGTAGCCTCCTGTCACTACTGAAGAAAACAATCCCTTGATTGACTTAGACTACAGAATTGTTGATGCTACTCTTGAATTTGATCTTCTGGAAGTACATAGCTAGTGTCAGGAAAAATTCGAGAAGAAAGTGGCCAATGATATACCTATACGGGATTCCAACTTGCCCAAATATGTGGTTCCCCTCACCCATCCTGCTCAAGATTTCATTAGGTTGTGTCAGATGCACTATATTCCTGATCAAAGGTGCATGGTGAACAAAGATAGTGAGGTCCTTTTCTACATAACTGTTGAAGCAATCAATGATATGCTCCAGTTAAGCCATGATCCACGAGCAGTATCATTGTCAATTGAAGAGTTGACTCAGATGTATTTAGACCTTGATTTCCCTAGGATGTTTGAAATCCTTCAAAACTTCATGCCCAATCATGTCAACCTTCCCAAGGTAAATCCACCTTATGATACTTTTGATTTCCCTGAAGGCTCTAGACAGGTCATTTCCATGCTATCATTCATTTTAAGCTATGTTAAAGATGAATTCACAGATGCCTCCATTTTAGGGTTCCTCTCCACCTTGTCTCCTGGACAACAGCTAGAATTGGTCTTTGACTTTGCCAAATTCATTGCTGACAATATACATTATCAGCAAATAAAGTTACCTGATGAAGGAGTGTTCAGATATAAATCATATCTATTACATATTTTCCTATTTTCTCAAGCAGATAATTTTCCCATTGCACTACAGAAGATGGATATGGAGGGCAAACCTCTTTCAGTAATATTTTGGACTTCTCTTCTCAGAAAAAACAACAGTGAGTACAGTTACAGTGATTTCAATGATTTGTTTATCAGACCTGCCATCAGTTTGTTGGATAAAGCAGAGCCACCAAGGATAAATGAAGAAATCAAAAGAATTTTACAGTTGTCTAAAAACTGTAAAGTTGGTGATTGGTATTTGTATAAAAATCACACAGAAATTAGAGTATATGGTGTAATCCTAGCTCCATACAAATAACCAAAGTTTCTAACCACAAAGATCTTTGCTTCGGAATACTTGAGACAGATTTTAAATACAGATGCAGTAAACTTTATAGCATCCAAAAAGAAAGCACAATTCAAATTGAAAAGTCAAATTGGCTCTTTCATAGTTAATAGCAGAGAGGCTTTGAAAGAAGTAAGCAGAAAATTATTAGTATTCAAATTCCAAGAAAGCTTTTACTGGAACTATGAACCTCAAGGTATTCTGACCAATCTCAGGGTCAAATGCAAGTTAACCCCATTCCTCCATGAATCAAAACCACTAATTGAAAAATATGCCAATTAGTTGGAATGGGTTGCAAACACTTTAATTGATGACTATCAAGAGATGCAGACAGATAATATACAGGAAAATCAAATGGACAGTACACAGGGGGTTACAGTTAACCAACCAGCAGAGGTATCCAATAAAAGGCTAAGAAAAGAAGAAGGATATTTGGCAGAAACAATATTTGAAAATAAATTTAAAACAGTCTACAGCAAAAAGGCCAAAATGACTACTTTAGAAAAAAAGGAGTCATTGATGTAGATGATAATAATGATCAGCAAACAGATGATGAGGCCACAATGATTGTTAATGAAACACTCAGGGAAATTCAAAATGAACAGGTACAAGCACAAGGAAAAGGCAAAGATATGGTTGAAGTAGAAATGAATACAGAAGCTCCCACTTCCTCTAAAAAAACAGAAGAAACTGATTCTGATATTCAGAAGAGGTTCAAGCAAATCAGGGAAAAGAATGAAGAAATCAAGAATGAAATTTATTCTAAACTTCTGAAGGAAAAACCAGAAGATAAAGACAGACTAGTGACAACATTTAACTACTCAAATAAAATGATAATGTCTTTTCTCCAACTAGTAGTAACAGATCCAAAGTCAGCCACAGACTACAAGAAGACAAAATTTGCATTGAATGCTGATTCTATACATGAACTAGATCAGATAGAGTTCCATAGGAGTGCATCAGAGATGCTACATTCAAAGGTAGTAAGCAAAACAATGAGTGCTACCATGCTTCAGAAAACTGTATTTAATTTGCAAACCCAAATGAAATTAGATAAATCATCTCTCCATGCTAAGGATTGAGGATCAAGTCCTTAGAAGATTTGGTAATAGAAACAGAAGCAGATCCCTCTAATACTGAAGTTGCTAAAAAATTGATAAGGCAGAAGAATGAGGATATTGCAGCCTTAAGAAAGCAACTCAAATTGCCACAGAGTGAGCACCCTCAGGCAAAAGAAGTTCTTTAGGAAAAGACAGAAAAAGAGGAAACAATGCAACTGGTTTTGAAGATGACAGCTCAGATTAAAGATATGGAAAATCAAATAGAATCTTTAATGCAAGAAAACGAAATATTGAAGAAAGCTCAGGAAGTTCCTATTCCCACAGTTATTCCAACTGTAAGTACAACTATTCCCTCTACTTTGGCAGAACATTTGGCACCGAAAGGAGTATTGGCAACTGCAGTGTCAATTACTTCTAAAGATATCTCTGCCACTTCTTCATCCACATCACAGGTAAACCCAATAGGAGAAACAACTGCCATAGTAAAAGCTATGGAAGACATGTCCTTGAAAGATAAAGAGATAATCAGCTTAAAAGGCACCATCAGAAATCTTGAAACATCTAACAGAGATGCATTAATTACATCCAAAGGACATGAGCAAAGAGCCAACAGATTGCAGGAACATGTAAAGATTCTTCAACAACCGGTTAATCTCACTGAGCAGGTATCTTATATCAAGAATTATCTTTGGAATAACATCATTCAAGGCATACATTCTCAGTGGCCTTCAATTCAAATTATTTATGAACAAAAAGAGTTACTCAAAGCAACCCAAATAGAAATACAGAAGACAAAAGAATAACTAGCTGACAAACCTGCTCAAGCCTTGAGACTTATTACATTTTTGAATAGAAAACTCAGAGAAGAGCTTGAAGAGCTAAAAATTCAGGATAGAACTGAAAGTATACTACAAATTAAGAAAGTCCTCAATAAGAGAAATATGATGAATAATTTGGAGGACAGATGCAAGGACATGAACTTGGAAATCACAAGATTTTGGGCCAAATACACAGTATTGACACAAGCAGGCCTTCCAGACAATCATGCTTTGAATGAAAAGTTGATGGCACAGATGGATTATGATAACAAAATCAGGGCTTATGCCAAAGAGCAAGTCAACAAACCTTTGCCACAAGGGTCTTCAACTGGTAAAGTCATTTTGGAATATTTTGAGAACTTGTTCTTTTTACAAAATGAGATTAAACATATTTTGATGGTTAAGCCCAATTTTTCTAAGTATACAGAGGCAGATGAAAGTTACAGGAAACTGAAGAGTATGAGAATTCCCAGTGCAGAGCAATGGCAGGAATTCACTGACTTGCTATGAAAATTTGCAGTCAAAGTGTATCAGGATCAGAAACAGAGTCAAAGAGTATCAGTCAAAATACCTTTTTACTGCAGATAATTCTTCATTTTACAACAGTGAAACAGTAAAAGGAGCAGCGTAAAGAGTATCAGTGATAAAAACACAGGTGAAAAGATGTGAAATGGAAAGAGTGTCTTTCAAGTTATTTTCAAAAAGATCTTTTTCCAAAATGCCAGCAAGCATTTTCAGCAGCTACAACCCAGCAACAAGTTAGGATAATTCGTCCTATTTTTATTGATAAGAGGACAGCTTGCCAGTCTGTTTTGCAGCTGTCCCTCTTTCTATGTAATAAACTTTATTTTTGCCTAGAGATATTCCTACATGTCTCTCAGATATTTTGTAATATTTTTTGTATAAATACTTCTCTTTTCGAAGTATTAAGTGTGGAATAAAATTTATCAAGACCACTATAGTCATTTTGCTGGATATATTGAAGTTGGTGTGAGTCGATTAGTAAAGCAGCAGACTGGAATTAAGATTAAAGACATCATAACTCAAGATTCTTGTGCTGACCAGATAAGTCTAGTATTTTCCTTTTTTCACTGTTTTATCTTTCAAAAGTTTCCATACATACATTTTAATGTTTTCTCTCTTTAATGATTAACTAGGAAAGCTTAAACAGGATTAGTGATAAAAAGCTCCCTGTTTTTTACTAGTTGTTCATTATTATATTTTCTACTTGATAACCGGACTTAAGAATTCTTAAATGCTCTTATTCCCTGTTTGATCTCCTCCTTTTCTTCATTTCTGTAACCTAAGGATTCTTAATTGTCCTTTTGTTCAGATTTCACCCATTTCATCAAAAAAGCCTATTTCAGAACCCTTTGAAGGTCATCTACCTTGCCCTTAGTATATTTGCTCTTTAGACCTTATTTCCTAGCTCTGCTTGCCTAGAAAGTTGACTCCATAACCCAAAGTTCTGGTAGATCCCTCTGTGGTTTACCTTGAAGAACCTTTTATTCCCACCAAACTTTCAAAACAAATCCCACTGTCCAATCATACCTAGCCTAAAATCTTATAACCAATCAAGCTAAATCTTGAGGAGAGATCCCTCTCCGGAATTTGGGAAGGCTAGATCCTGAATTTCAAAAGAGGTTCTTGGTTACCCCTGGTTTTCTTTAACTATAAACCAAAATCCCACGACCTAAGAATTACTAGGGTGATAACAAGTTGGTACCATTGTATATGTATATCCTATACATCAACTTTCTGTACCGATGAATTTTTTTATATACCGCCATAGAGTGTTTAGGGTATGCACCGCACTTTATCTGTCTGATTTGGAGTCTCATCCATTTATTTTGTGAAGGACCCTCCCCTCGAAGAATTTTATAGTTATTCCCCTATTTTATTTCTATGTATTTTCAAAGATGTAGTGGAAATACAAATTTCATTCAGTGGAGATAGACGTGTCACAGAAACGATTCAAGCAGCAAACACCGACATTTCTTGTTTATTCATTTGGATTTCTGGGTGGATTATTAGAGGCCATAGGATAGCCCATCAACTTTGCCTTTGAATTTACGGGTTAAGCAGGAACTCCAACAGTACGCACCCCACTTTATCTGTTTGATTTGGAGTCTCATCCATTTATTTTGTGAAGGACCCTCCCCTCGAAGAATTTTAGTTATTCCCCCATTTTATTTCTATGTATTTTCAAAGATGTAGTGGGAATACAGATTTCATTCATGGTGGAGATAGACGTGTCACAGAAACAACTCCCGAATAGTAGATTATATTACCTGATAGCCATAAAAAAAATCAACGCTATTCATATGTTTGTTTACAAAGCAGTGAACTTTTTATGATTTATGTGTATTTTGTGGAGAAATCTAATGGTAGTGAACATTTATAGCTATACACTTAAATAAAAAAAATAAAAAAATCTGCCCATGAATTCAGGTTTTGGATAGATTAAAATGTTAATATAAAATGTTATTAGCTTCTAAATTCTAAATAGATAGGGGCCTACAATGGTTTTGTTTGCCTAAAATTAACTGACTGTACTTCTAAGAGCCTAAGTCTATACCTGCCCTTGAGAGATTATGGTCTGCAACAAGACTCACTTCTGTAGCGAAAGGAATAGATTGCCTTATCTCTAAAATTGGTTGATTTTGCCACTAGTGTATGTTTATTAATTTCTCGTTAATGATTGTAATTGGATCAGGCAACGTGTATTCCACTTCTTAGATACTTGCAAATGCTTGTATTCTATTTGTAAATATAGGCAACGCCGTTCTAAGAAGAAGAATAATAACAGTTGGATGAGGTTATCAATATGGTGAAAATTATATCAGATTATGCAATTTTAATTAGTAGTCATGTTAACTGGAATTTATAAAGCTTGATAGCCAAACTTGAAAGAAGGTTGAACATTTTCATGTCTCTAGACATTGCCAGAAAATAGATTAGAGTGGGTATTCAAGTAAAATGAGTGAGATCTTATGGATCCTCAAAAGGGGATTACATTGAATGTTCAGTTGTCCTTGCTCTCAACAAGAGGTAGAGGTATTCTGGTTAATGATCTATGGGATTCAATATTAATGTGTTTTGCCCCGTTTATGAAACGCCAATGTCCTTGGACATTGATCGCTAGATTTGAAAGTTATTTTAATGAGTTTGATATATTTTATTTTCTTTATATAGTTAGATGAGAATAATTTATGTACTAAACAATAATTTGAAATGTAAAGTAAGGGGTAGATACCTTGGGTAATAGATGAATATTCAATTTTCTTTTTACCATACAGTGCATTCAACACAGTAAAGGCACTGAATCTATGAGAGTTCAATTGGTTTAAATTTAAATTCCTTATTTGTGTGTGTGGGAGACACTTAGAGATATACGTGCACATTTATACGTAATAAAGAAGCTATTTAAATACGAATATATAAGTTAGGTTAAAAGTTTATTTCGAATAGAATAAAATTATGAAGTAATATTATTATCTATCAAGACCCATGCATTTGATTAGGAAATATTAAGCATAGAACATCCTGCATTAGGACAAGGAGGTCGTGTTGCCATCCTCCTTGACATCAGTACCAGTAAAACCTGCCTGCAGGTAATAATAGCAAAAGAACTATACTCGTATGTGAGCTCACTTTTACGAAAAATATATTTAGTTAGTTTAAAATTTACCCGATTCTCATAAATCTTATTATGTATTTAGGAAAAACCACGATGGTAAGAACATATCAAAGGCAGCAACACCATTGAGATGCATCGCCATCTCTAACACTGCCACCAAGGTCATCACCAACGCCATCGCCATTGCCACCACCTAGATCGTCATCAGCACCAGTCGCTCCATCACCTTATCTAACTACTATAATGCGCTCATTAGAATCCATTCTAGAGACACTAATAGGGTCGCAACTGACCAATACCAAAGAAGAACGATCTCATCTTGAGGAAAGACATTCAGGAAACTCTAAAGACCGTGATTATAAGCCACCCAAGGAAGATATTTCTAGGGAACTGCAAAAGATTAGACTCCTAGAATTCTCAGGAGGACGAGCAAGAGAACATGCTAAAGCATGGTTAGAAGGAATGATAAGATGCTTCGCGCTAAGAGAATATTCTTCTACATCTAAAGTGAAGATCGCGATATTTCAGCTCAGAGGGAGTGCTCTGATTTGGTGGGAAAATCTAGAAAAGCAACTACATCTCACATTAGACAATGTTCCTTAGGGGTTGTTTGAGGAGAGATTCTGTGCAAAATACTTACCACCTTTCTTTCCAGAGCAGTAAGCCGAAGCCTTCCATACACTAATCTAGGGTAGTAAGACCGTGGAAGAATACGAGATAGGGTTTATGTAGCTTGTAAAATATGTCCCTTATCTAGATACGGATGAACGCCAAGCCGAGCGCTTCATATACGGATTAAATCCTTGAATCAGGGCCATGGTTAGAATGTGAAAGCCATCATCAGTAGCAGAGGCAATTGAATGCGCACACTATGCGGAAGAGCATCTAGGGATTAAAAGGGATTTCAGGCCGACAGAACCCTCACAGCCGGGATTTACAAGATAGAATCCCCGAAATTTCTTTAGAGAAAGTAGCTCGAGACCACCTCCTTATGGTAACAGGTTTACCCCAAGAGGAGTAGGAGTAGGAGCTTCCATGACCATTAATACTATGGCTGCAAAATCATCAAATACCAGCCCTTGCAAATATCGAGGGATTGTTAATAGGGGAAGAAATGGGAGAGGAAGTAACACAAGAGGACAAAGCTCCTTGTCTAGAAATTCACAATCTGTATTCTGTATCAAGGAGGCCCTCCCAGGTTAATTGTTGGGGATGTGGAGGACCTCATTTTCAGCGCGATTATCTGGAGATCTCGGAGAGAACAGGAAAAGAACCATCAACAAATACCCAAGGCAATCATAGAATCCATGCTGTCGTCAACAATAACTAAGCAGCACATCAGTCCACCGTAGTGGAATCTTCAGGTACAATCAATGAAATAAAACTCAAAATTTTATTTGACACTAGTGCTATTGATAGTTTTATTTCATCATATACATTAAATAAATGTGGTTGGCAGCTTGCAAACAAAACAATTTCAGACAGGTAGAAATGGCTTAAGGAGAACTTCAACCCGTAGAATTAAGTGTTGAGGATTGCAAGTTGATCTAGGAGTCTGTTCGACCAAATTAAAAGTATATGTCACAGCCCTAGGAACTTACGACCTTGTAATAGGAATGGATTGGTTAGAATCTCATCAAGCATGGGTAGACTGTTACGGGAAAACAATACTTTGTATGAATGATGAGGGAGAGACAATCCAAATCCAAGGTATTAAGATGAAAGTATCCTTACACTTCATCTCAACAATGCAAATGAAACGTTGCTTAAGAAAAGGTTGTCAGGTATATGCAGTTCAAGAAGTAAACAAGGAGAAAGGACCATCCTTAGAACAGTATCCAATTCTATAAGAATTTTCAGATGTTTTTCCAAAGGAATTACCAAGACTACATCGTAAAAGAGATCTAGATCTCACAATAGAATTGAAACCTGGTATGAAACCAATATCTAAAACACCTTACAGAATGACAGCTCCTGAACTTCATGAATTACAAATGCAGTTGAAAAAACTATTAGATATAGGGCACATTTGACCCAGTATTTCACCTTGGGGTGCTCCTGTAATCTTTGTTAAGAAGAAATATGGTTTATTGCTACTATGTGTGGACTATCGAGATTTAAATCGAGCTACTGTAAAGAATAGGTATCCAATGCCTCAAATTGATGACCTTTTTGACCAAATGAAAGGAGCTGCAGTGTTTTCAAAGATCGATCTGCGATCAGGTTATCATCAGTTAAGGATTAAAGAAAGTGATGTTTCTAAGACTGCATTCTAAACTTGTTTCGGGCATTATGAATTCATTGTGGTATCATTTGGGTTGACCAATGCACCTGTAGTATTCATGAACCTTTTGAATAACGTTTTCCGTAGTTATCTTGATCAATTTGTGCAAGTCTTCCTGGATGATATTCTCATTTACTCTAAGAATGAGAAGGAACATGAAGAGCATCTTCGGATATTAATATCTTGCCTCAGGGAACACCAGTTATATGGAAAATTATCCAAATGCTCTTTCTTTCAAAAGGAAATTCGTTACTTAGGCCACATCATATCTGGTAAATCCTGAAAAGGTAAATGCAATCAAGGAGTGGCTGATACCTAAGAATGCACATGAAATGCGTAGTTTTATGGGTTTAGCGAGTTATTATCAAAGGTTTGTAGAATGATTCTCCAAAATTGCAAAGCCGATCACAACCCTCTAGTGCAAAGTTTTTAGGTATGAATGGACTGAGGAATGTGATAAAGCATTTTCCGAACTTAAAAGATTATTGACTAGTGCACCAATTTTGCGAGTATCTGATATGGACAAAGATTTTACTATGTGTACCAATGCATCTAAACAGGGGTTAGGTGCAGTATTAATGCAAGAAAGACGCGTAATAGCATATGCTTCAAGAAAATTAAAGCTCCATGAAGAATTTTATGCTACACATGATTTAGAATTAACCACAGTGGTTCTAGTCTTAAAGATATGGAGACATTGCTTGGTTGGGAGAAACTTCATGCTTAAAAGTGACCACCAAAGTTTACAGTATTTATTCACCCAGAGAGACTTGAATGCTAGACAAAGACGATGGAGTGAATTCTTAAGTGAATATGATTTTGAGATTTCATATATAAAATGGAAAGAGAATGTAGTAGCAGATGCTTTAAGTAGAAGACCTCGAATATTTTCCCTCATACCTATCAAGGTGGACTTAAGAGATCAAGTATTAGAGAATCTCGTGAGAGATAGTTGGTACTTAAAAGTAAGGTTGGAGCTTGATAGCAACCATTCAAAGGAACCTAAGTTTGAAGGATATGATTTAGAAGAGGATGGAATTTTACGATTTCATAGAAGGATGTATATACCAGATAGTGGAGATCTCTGAAAAACCATCCTGAAGGAAGCCCACAGGGCAGTGTATTGTGCACATCCTGGTGTAAAGAAAATGTATGCTGACACAAAGAGACTCTTCTTTTGGACAGGTATGAAAAACGACATTGTCCAATTTGTCGCTAAGTGTCTTAAATGTCAGCGAGTAAAGACTGACCATTGTCACTCAGCAGGTCTCCTACAACCTCACGACATTCCTATGACCAAGTGGGAAATAATTTCTATGAATTTTATCGTTGGGCTGCCCCTTAAACAAAAAAAGCATAATGCCATTTTGGTTGTAGTAGAAAAATTAACAAAAAGCGCCCATTTTATCTTTGTAAGAGATACTTACGAAGTTGCTGATATAGCTTGGGTATTCATAAATGAAATTATTAGATTTCATGGAGTACTTAAGAAAATCATATCAGATAGAGACTCTCAATTCACGTCAATAGTTCAGAATTGTATGTAATCAGCCTTAGGAACTCAGTTAAATTTAAGTACATCTTATCATCCTAAGACTGACAAGCTGTAATATTCCCTTTTTTAGTGTCACCTACGACAGGGTTAGGTTGGACTTCCAAAGTTAGGAGCAGACAGGTCACAGGTACAGATTGGTGCTATCAATAGGCTCAGGGAATTTTTGGAGGAGTTTTGAGGAGTTTCCATGGTGTCCAGTGGCATTCGCTTGATATATTCCATCATTTGAGCGGTTTGGCTTTCGTTCCGGTGCATTCTGACAACTTTCAGAAATTTGAGTTATTTGTGGGCTTAACTCAGCTGATTATGCTCAAGGTGGTATTCAAGGAGAAATACATGATGGAACACCTTAGTGTAATAGCTCATTGGAACTGGGACGAGGATACCTACATAATGGGATAGTTGGGCATGAGTTTTAGTGACCAAAGGAGACATGGTAGCCGATTTACTCTTTTCTGCATTAAAAATGAATATTTTAATAAGAGGGAAAAGTGCACCATGAATAAAATAATAATAAAATAATGATCTACAAGGCTCCAAGAGATCTATAAAAGAAAGGGAGGAGGCCATTGAGGGACATCTTTGGATCATATCATTTTATTGTATGAGAGGTGTGAGACTTGGTTCTCTACTTCAGCCGTAGCCCCAGGATGGAAACCCTCGGGTGATTTGTGAGTGTTCGATGAAAACCCAACTCTCTTGAGGAGACTTCACTCAGAAGTTTCGCAGAGCTTCAGGGATTGGTGTGAGGATCATTAAGATCTTCAACTTGTGCTTCATCATCTTCAGTGGGTTTAGTGAGAGCTATTGCCGGAGGGAGAGTGCAGCAGTTCAGTTTTGAGGCCAACGCAGTGCAGCAGCTCATCCTGGTGGCCAGTTCTCCGTCTCAGCGCTTTCTTTGGGTTAGATGTATTTGTAACCCCAGTTCTTATCTATAATAAAATGTTGAGATTCTTCCTATTTGATGTGTTGCTAGATTGCAGTGCTTATATGTTTATTTTACATGGCAATCTTCTGTTGAGAAAATAGTGATTTTATGACATATTGTGGAGTTTAGTTATTTTTCTGCATTTTTAATTAAAATATCCCATCCGAAATATTACAGTGGTATAAGAGCTTCAATCTTGGATCAGCCTGCGGGTTTCCAATTTTCAGTTGCAGCTATTTTGGTTAGAAGGGCTTATGTAGTCATTGGAGGAGGCTCATTTGTGGGAGTTGCATTGGTGGGATTTTAGAGCTGGGTGTTGGGAAATTGATAGGAGAGCCATATGAGGAGGTTGGCTGGGATTTTGGAGAGCAATTATTGACAATAGGAGTTGCGGTGCTAGAAAACGAAATTGGAAGAGGGTCAAACTACAAAGGGTCAGATTTTGAAGGTTGGGATTAGAAGAAACCCTTTTTGGGTTTTTCTGGGTTTTGGGCAAGGATCACCTTCCCAAATTCCTATAATTTTTTGAGCAGTTTTCAGCGGGTAAATCAGAGGCCGAAGTCAAGCACCAGTGTAGTCTTGGAGTAGAAATGTAGTTTCTGGAGGAGCTTGCTATTGGAGCGGTTGGATTTCCTTGCAATCATCACCTGGTGCTTGTAGCTTGCCTTGTGGAAGTCCATCTAAACTACTGTTACTTCCATATATGTCGTTGAAACAATGAAGTTTTTAAAACTCCTAGATCAACATAGTAGTGCCTCAGTGAGTTGCAATCTAAACCAAAGACCAAAAAGATTAAACAATGCAGAATTTAGTTCCTTGAAACAAAACAACAAACCCTTATCCAAGAAGTTACATAGTTTATTCCAACAAAGGCATCCGAGAAATTTACAAAAGGAGGAAGAAGTGGGAAATTGGCTTTATGCACTTGGGATGGACTTAAAGAGTGGAAGATCAGAAAATGACTTTCCCATGTTAGAGAAACTAGAATCCCGCCTTTCAAAGGTAGAGCAATCTGATTGGAGTTTAAATTGGGCTTTGGAGCCATCTATGCTTGCATTGGTACAAGCTAGATTCTTGGAACATCCAAGTGAGAGAGTCAAGCTTATAGCTGCCTCTTGTTTTAGTGAAATTTTGAGGATAACATCACCCTTTTCTCCCTACAATGATGACATTATGAAAAGAATTTTTCGATTAATAGTAGGAACCTTTCGGGATTTGGACAACTGTGTAGGCTCTACATTTGGGAGGAAGCTTAAGGTTTTAGAAGTCATGGCCATGACCCAGACTCATGAGATCATGTTTGACTTTAAGTGTGATGACTTGATTCTGCAGATGTTCCAATGCTTCTTCAGCATTAGGAGACATCATTCTGACACAGTCATAGCACACATGCAGTCCGTCCTGTCGTCATGTATGAGAGTCCGTGAGGCCATTTGCTGGGAGTTGCAGACTAGGTTGCCGAGCATTTGGAGGAGAGAGCAGTTGGTCTCACCTGCTGCCTATGAACTAGCCCAAGGGCTGGTTGAGCAGAACATCGAGCTTTTTAGGAGGCAGTTGACCAGGGAGGAGTTGTTCCAGTTTGGTGGATCATGCAGTAGAAATGAACTGAGGAGTAAAGGACTTTGCTTCATTTGCAAAGGACCATGGGGGCCTGATCACTCATGTTTGAGAGATGCAAATGAAGTGGCGGAGGTAGAGCAGGTAGACGTTCCTTCTGCATGTCAGGATGAAGACTCTTCTCCATATGAGTCCATGGGATCAGATGATGATGCTTCTGGGGAGCAAGAGTGGTCATGCAGAGTTAATGGCAGTAGGTCGGAGTTGCATTCCAATGTGCAGGGTGAGCAGTTAGGGGACTCTAAAGGAGATACTTTGGGTGATGAGTCACTTGTGACGATTAAGCCAGAGCGGCATATAATGGGGCCTGAGTCAGCAGAGGAGGATACTATGCACATCATGCATGATATTCCTTTGGAGGAGAGACAGATGGAGGCTCACATTGAGTCTATGATGGATATGCGGCTAACCTTGGGGACAGCCACTGAGGAGGAGAAGTCAGATGCACAGACACCGAGTACGGTGAGAGCAGTTGCAAATCCATATCCTCTGGAGATGTTGGAGGTTGATGGGATAGTTCTGCAGGGGGCTAGGGGACAGCAGGAGCATTACATTCCCGATTAGGACAGAGATGAGCTGTTGGAGATGGTGGAGCATCCATTGTTGGGCCGACACATTGATGAGGTACAGATAGATGCACATGCAGTCAGCAAAGTTGTAGTACTTTCAGGGAGTAGCACTCTCCAGGAGTACATCGATAGGGCTTGCATCATATCTTGCCCACTCTAGCCCATTATAGAGGGAGGGGCCTTCTTCTATAGGCATATTTCGTCGGCAGACGAGACAGAGAAGCGTGAGTTGATTATGAACTGGCGACAACTCTCTAGGCATGTTCCATATGCGGTTAACACTACGTTGGATTCTTCCTCCAATATAGATTGGCGCAAGATCATGAGATGGTACCCTCTTGATGGTACGATTGTCTTTGTAGGGAGCACAACACAGCAAGGGCCCTTAGACATAGCAGATGTTACAGATTCCAGCTGGCAGTGGGGCACAGGTCGTCATTTCTTCAGCACTCCATCCCAATTTCAGGAGCACAGGATTAGCATGGGATTGAGTCAGGACTTGCACTGGAGAGAGGTGATGAGTTGGTACGCAGTTGGTGGGGCAGAATATACAGTTAGAGGTACAGCACAACAGGAGCCAGGGAGCATTGATGCTTGTTGGTGGTCTTCACCTCTTATTAGAGCATCATCTATAGCCCAAGGCAGTGTGCAGTCCGAGCCATGGGACTTGGGCGATGATTGGCCATGGTGGCGTTAGGGTTTGGGAGGATTGTTTGTTGACAGATACAGGGAGAGATCAGTTTGGGATCCCAGCATTGAGGGGTCTATTTCAAGTGGCTTGACACAGGTGCATAGCTGCACCCCGGGGTTTGTATGGGATCCAGGCATTGGGTCTCAGTTACATTGGACCAACAGGGTGACCCACATATCTGGATTGCTTGAGGGCAAGCAATCTTGGGGTGGAAGGTCTGTAATATTCCCTTTTTTGGTGTCACCTACGACAGGGTTAGGTTGGACTTCCAAAGTTAGGAGCAGACAGGTCACAGGTACAGATTGGTGCTATTAGCAGGCTCAGGGGATTTTTGGAGGAGTTTCCATGGTGTCCAGTGGCATTCACTTGATATATTCCATCATCCGAGCGGTTTGGCTTTCGTTCGGGTGCATTCCAACAACTTTCGGAAATTTGAGTTATTTGTGGGCTTAACTCAGATGATTACGCTCAAGGTGGCATTCCAGGAGGAATACATGATGGAACACCTTAGTGTAATAGCTCATTGGAACCTGGACGAGGATACCTACATAATGGGATGGTTGGGCATGAGTTTCAGTGACCAGAGGAGACATGGTAGTCGATTTACTCTTTTCTGCATTAAAAATGAATATTTAAATAAGAGGGAAAAGTGCACCATGAATAAAATAATAATAAAATAATGGTCTAGAAGGCTCCAAGAGATCTATAAAAGAAAGTTAGGAGGCTATTGAGGGACATCTTTGGATCATATCATTTTATTGTATGAGAGGTGTGAGACTTGGTTCTCTACTTCAACCATAGCCCCAGGATGGAAACCCTCGAGTGATTTGTGAGTGTTGGACGAAAACCCAACTCTCTTGAGGAGACTTCACTCAGAAGTTTTGCAGAGCTTCAGAGATTGGTGTGAGGATCATTCAGATCTTCAATTTGTGATTCATCATCTTCAGTAGGTTCAGTGACAACTGTGGCCAGAGGGAGAGTGCAGCAGTTCAATTTTGAGGCCAGCGCAGTGCAGTAGCTCATCTTGGTGGCCAGTTCTCCGTCTCAACACTTTCTTTGGGTAAGATGTATTTGTAACCCCAGTTATTATCTATAATAAAATGTTGAGATTCTTCCTATTTGATGTGTTGATAAATTGCAGTGCTTATATGTTTATTTTACATGGCAATCTTCTGTTGAGTAAATAGTGATTTTACGGCATATTGTGGAGTTTAGTTATTTTTTTTAATTTTTAATTAAAATATCCCATCCAAGATATTACACGGGCAAACAGAAAGGGTAAATCGAGTACTTGAATATATGTTAAGAATGTATGTTATGGACCGACAATGGCGCTGGGAAAAGTACTTACCCTTAGTTGAATTTTCATACAACAATAGTTATCACAGTTCAATCGGGATGCCACCATTTGCAGCATTATATGGAAGACCCTGCAGAACACTATTGAGTTGGGACAGGTTAGAAGACCGGGTAATAGTCAGGCTAGAATTGATCCAAGAGATGGAGGAACAAGTAAAGCAGATTAGGCAATGATTGAAAGAGGTGCAGGACAGACAAAAAAGTTAGGTTGATGCTCACCGAACAGATAGAAACTATGAGGTAGGAAATCAGGTTTTCTGTTAGGTCCCTATATTACTGGTATAGTCCCTTATTGTTATTAGTGTAACCCTCTTATTATTATTATTGTACCCTTGTAACCCCCATTTTTTTATTATTGTGCCCTTAAATTATTATTGTTAGGTCGGCTAGGATTACATTGTGGCCCACTAGGATTACATTATGGCCACATGGACTCCTATATATAGAAAGGAGGTTTTGTAAATTGTATCATCCAAGAATTGTTCATTTATGTAATGTAATGGAGGTTTCCCCCTCGAAGTGGCTTATTTCTAAGGCGTTCATATCTCTTTTCTTCTATTTTGGGTAGGGCTGCACAACATTTTGGTATCGAGCTTTGGGTTCTAGGGTTTCGCGCCAAACAGGTCATCGATGAATTTTATTTCTTTTTTCTGCAGTTTTCAGGAAAGCTGAAGTTTTAGGGTGCTGAAACCAGCTGAGAAGGTAAAATGTAAAATTTTACCGACTTAGTTCATAATATTTTAAGGATATGATAGCAAGTTAGGTCTTGTTTCAGGCTCCTAAACAAGTCATTGTGGAATTTGCGCTATAAATGTTTTTCTACGAAGTATCAGAAGCTGAAATTCATAGGGTGCAAAGCCGAAATCCTGAGGAACATCTTCAAAACATTTCAGATCTTGGTTCGCAATATTTTTGGAGATATGATCTGTGGAAGGTAGTGCTTTTTCAGGCTCCTGAATTTCATCTCAAAGAGGTGATCGTGGGAAAATCTTCATAACTCTCTCTCTGAGCATCGGATTGGAGTGCCGTAAAAAGTGGTCGCTAGTACACGGACTGCAGTTTCTTGGATATCAATTTTAGAGCCGAAGGACGAAACAGTGACACTTGGCAAGTCGTACAAGTTCGCTGTACTGAACCAGTCCATAATTAGGTCAATGTGGGAGATTGGACAAAACTTTGTCTTGGAGAATCCAAATCAAGTCAGACCTGTGGCATTCGAAAGATAATTCAGAGGGCTACATCAGTACCGAAATTCAAATATTGAAGTGCTTCAATTACAGAGATAATCCAATTTCAATATCGAGCTCCTCAAAAGCAAGAAAAATGTGTGTATTTTTTTTGCGAATTGCATAAGTCTTGTTTGAAGAATCAATTTGAATTGATTCCAAGGGCATATTGTAGAATAGATATCAGTATTGGGTTCTAAAATATGCTCCGTAAAAATAATTCAACACCCATTAAGCCTTCAAAAGGCTCTACTATGACTCATGAAGATGAAGAATTGTAACATGATCTATCAAAATTACAAGAGCAAGTGCAACAAATTTTGCTCTCGCAAAGAGCAACAAAAAATGAAATGGAAGTTTTGAAGAAAGGCGTGGAAGCTAAGATGGATGGCATGGAAGCTAAGATGGATGACATGAAAGACAACATGGAAAACACAAAGAATGATCTAAAAGCAGACAT
This sequence comes from Pinus albicaulis, assembly GCA_034641835.2. Lineage (NCBI taxonomy): Eukaryota > Viridiplantae > Streptophyta > Pinopsida > Pinales > Pinaceae > Pinus > Pinus albicaulis. The sequence goes on along the minus strand of CM076581.1, from coordinate 128,233,641 downwards.
CGAAGGTTTGACAAAGTTGATACAAGAAATGTTTCCTAATGGTGAAAAGATAGTAGAAGAACCTCATGATGAGAACAAAATAAATGTCAATCGTGATTTCATAAACTCTAATGTTGGCGGGAAGAACCACCATATTCCAAAAATGGATATGAGGAAGTTTGATGGAAATGATCCTGTAACATGGATACTACGGATGGAGCAATATTTTGATCTCCATAATGTGCAAAACACACAAAAGGTACGCATTGCAACTTTACATTTAGAACAAAATACATTTGTATGGTATCGATGGCTTTGCTCCCGTAAAAAAATTGTCACTTGCTCAATTTTTACGGAGGAAATGATAGCACATTATGAGGATACAAAGAGCAACACCTTCTTTAGCCAATTGATAAATCTCAAACAAAAGGGTTTAGTGGGGCGGCACATTGAGGACTTCCAAAAATTGAATATAAGGGTAACTGATATTCCAGAGGAACACAGGATCGATCTCTTCATAGGCACTTTAAAGGATAACATCCAACATGAAGTTCGCCTTTTGGAACCGGATTCATTGGAGAAGGCATTCAGGTTGGCAAGAAAAGTTGAATGTAAAATAATGGCAACAAGGAAGCCTACCACTCAATTCTATAAAGAAGGAAGTGTTTCTATGCCTAGATTTCCACAACCTACAAGGTTGACACCACAACAATTGGAAGAAAAAAGAGCAAAAGGGCTTTGCTACAGTTGTGATAGCAAATACACTAAAGGTCATAAGTGTGCTGAGAAGAAATTATTTTACATAGATTGTGAAGAGGAAGAAGAAAATGAACAAGAAGAGGATATACACCGGGAACCAGCCCCAGAAGAGGAAGAAATGAATCCGACCATATCGTGTAATGCACTGGCAGGAATTACCACTCCTCAAACTCTCAAGATAAAAGGACAAATCAAGAAGAAAAAGGTAATAGTGTTGATTGATTCAGGTAGCACCCATAATTTTATTCATTGTAAGGTAGCCAAGGAATTAAATTTTTTCCTATACCTAGCACCAGAATGTCAAGTGTTGGTTGCAAATGGAGGAACTATAAATTGCTCTGGAAAATGCCATAATATCAAGCTAACCATGGGGGAATATGTGTTGACTAGTCCAATGCTTTCCATTCCTATGGGAGGTGCTGATGTTGTACTAGAAGTACAATGGTTACAATCTTTGGGGACGGTAGCTTTTAATTTTCAAGAACTTTTCTTGAAATTTTTTTCAGAAGGAAAGGAAGTCGAATTACGGGTATTGCGGGGAAACCAGGAAGGATAATAAGCTCTAATGTCATGACAAAGCTTATAAAGAAAGAACAGCGAGGCGTAATTGCACAATTATGCTCACTAGAAGTTCCAACATCAAAATCATCTATTTCTGCAGATCTCCAACAAGTCTTGGACAATCATTCCAAGGTGTTTGAAACTCCCAAAGGACTCCCAACTATTCGTGATCATGATCATGCTATTCATTTGATTCCAGGAAGTGTTCCTCCAAACATCGGGCCTTATAGATATCCTTATGTCCAAAAGAGAGAAATTGAACGTATGATTGCAGAAATGTTAGAGGCGGGTATAATTCAACCTAGTCAAAGTTCTTTCTCTGCTTCTGTAGTATTGGTACACAAGAAGGATGGATCATGGCGCATGTGTCTAGATTATAGGGAGCTCAATAAGCTCACCATTAAAGATAAATTTCCCATTCCTGTGATTGATGAATTATTGGATGAATTACATGGAGCAATTTATTTTACCAAGTTGGATCTTCATTCGGGATATCATCAAATTAGAATGAAGACTGAAGATATTCCAAAAACAACATTTCGAACTCATGAGGGTCATTATGAATTTTTGGTCATGCCTTTTGGCCTTACCAATACACCTTCTACATTTCAAGGGTTGATGAATTCCATTTTCAAACCCTTCCTTAGAAAAGTTGTGCTAGTATTTTTTGATGATATACTAATCTACAGCAGGTCTTGGAAGGATCATGTTGAACATGTTGACAGGGTGCTCAAACTATTGCGGGAGAAACAATTATATGCAAAAACATCCAAATGTTTCTTTGGAGTACAAGAGGTGGAATATCTGGGTCATATTGTATCTCACGAGGGTGTTAAAGTAGACCCTAAAAAAATTAAAGCCATTAAGGAATGGAAATTCCCCACAACCATAAAGCATTTGCGAGGATTTCTCGGGCTAACAGGGTATTATCGCAAGTTTGTTAAGAATTATGGGAGAATAGCAGCACCTCTAACAACATTATTGAAGAAAGATGCATTTTCATGGACTCCTGAAGTAACTAAGGCCTTTGAACATCTTAAAGAGGCAATGTGCCTAGCACTGGTATTAGCTACGCTAGACTTCACAAAAACCTTTATTGTGGAATGTGATGCCTCGGGAAATAGAATTGGTGTTGTTTTAATGCAGGAAGGAAGACCCATTGCTTTTGAAAGTCGTCCAATCAAAGGAAAGTATTTACATAAACCTATTTATGAGAACGAAATGTTAGCAATACTGCATGCACTAAAGAAATGGAGAACTTACCTAATGGGAAGACACTTCAAGGTAAAAACTGATCATGATAGTCTTAAACACTTTTTGGAACAAAGACTATCTTCAGAAGAGCAGCAAAAATGGGTCACAAAGATGTAGGGTTATGACTTTGAAATAATCTACAAAAAAGGAAAGCTTAATGTTGTTGCAGATGCACTCTCAAGAAAGAATGAAGAGGTGGAAGCATTGCTTTGTGCAATTTCTATTATCCAACCAGATTGGATAACCGAAGCAAGAGATGAATGGAAGAAGGACAAAGATGTATGGACACTCATTCAAAAGTTGCAGCAAGATCCTAGTACATCTGATACATTTAGTTGGAAAAATGATTCCTTATGGTACAAAGATCGCTTATATCTTTGTAAGAATTCCCAACTAAAACAAAATATTCTTCCGGAATTGCACACTTCTCCTTTAGGAGGACACTCAGGATTTTTAAAAACTTACCATAGGGTGAAGAAAGAATTTTTTTGGGATGGCCTTAAATTTGATATTCAAAAGTTTGTGGCGGAATGTTTGGTTTTCCAGCAGAATAAAGTTGAGACAATTAAGACCCGGGACTTCTACAACCTTTATCCATTCCAAGTCAACGTTGGGAGGAGATTTCAATGGATTTTATCATAGGTTTACCTAAGTCCGAAGGAAAGAGTGTGATCATGGTGGTAGTTGATAGACTTACCAAGTATGCACACTTTTGTGCATTATCTCATCCATTTAAAGCAAGTACGGTTGCTACTACATTTATGGACATAATTCAAAAGCTACATGGAAGCCCAAGGGTTATTGTGAGCGACAGAGATCCCATTTTTACTGGAAATTTTTGGACGGAGTTATTTTCTTGTTTGGGTACTCAATTAGCTCATAGCTCATCTTATCATCCTCAATCTGATGGTCAAGCTGAGATAGTAAATAAATGTTTGGAAGGATATCTTCGTTGTTTTGTATCTGATAAACAAACACAATGGGTCAAGTGGTTACCTCTTGTTGAATGGTGGTATAACACTTCCTTCCATACTGCGGCAAAATTTACCCCATTTATCGCACTTTATGGATATCATCCACCATCCATCACATCATATTTAAGGGAAAATTCGAAGGTTCTAGCAGTGGAATATCACATTGAGCATCAGCAAGAAGTTCTCCAACTCTTAAAGGATAACCTGAATTTGGCACAAAATAAAATGAAACAATGGGCATATCAACATCGCAGCGAGAGAAGTTTTGATGTAGGAGATTGGGTATTTTTACGGCTACAACCATACAAACAAATGTCCCTCAAGCAAGCTAAGAAGGATAATAAATTATTGCCAAAGTACTATGGTCCTTACAAGGTGTTGCAAAAGATTGTTACTATGGCATACAAATTGGAGCTTCCTACTTCTTCGCAAGTGCATCCAGTTTTCCATGTTTCATGCTTAAAGAAGGTTATAGGTGAAAATCTTCCAGTTCCAACAATATTGCTAGAACTTGATGAGGAAGGAAAAATCATATTGGAACCTGAAGCGGTCACAGAAACAAGAACTCGACAGCTACGGAATCGATCAATTTCAGAGTATCTCATCAAGTGGAAGAACTTACCCACTGAAGATCCTACATGGGAGGATGAGAAGTTTATACAGAAGCACCCAGAGCTACTCAAGCGTTGAGGACAACACTTTTTTGGAGGAGAGGGGCATGTTAGGTCCCTATATTACTAGTATAATCCCTTATTGTTATTAGTGTAACCCCCTTATTGTTATTATTGTACCCTTGTAACCCCCATTTTGTTTATATTGTGCCCTTAAATTATTATTGTTAGGTCGGCTAGGATTACATTGTGGCCCACTAGGATTACATTATGGCCACATGGACTCCTATATATAGAAAGGAGGTTTTGTAAATTGTATCATCCAACAATTGTTCATTTATGTAATGTATTGGAGGTTGCCCTCTCGAAGTGGCTTATTTCTAAGGCGTTGATATCTCTTTTCTTCTATTTTTGGAGCTGGTTACACAACATTTTCATTCGCATCAGGCCAAATAAGAGCACCATACGGTTTGGAAAAGGGACAAAGTTTATCACCCCGATTTATTGGGTCGTTCGAACTCTTAGAAAAAGTTGGAACTGTTGCCTATTGTCTTGCACTGCCACCCCACTTGCACAAAATTCATAATGTATTTCATGTATCTACCTTACGCCATTATATTGCTGACAAATCTCATAATATTCAATGGAAGGAACTACAGGTATCGGACGAGAGAACCATTGCGTATACTGGAATGTAGGGTTTGATCGCTGAGGAACCCACTGATAAACCAAGTTAAATTCCAGTGGGAGAAATATAGTCTTAGATCAATGACCTGGGAAGACGTTGAGACCATGTGCCAAAAATACCCCAACTTATGCTAAATTTTGAGAAACTGGAAATCTTATTTGTATATGACTACTCTATTTTGATACTTGAGATCCTATTTTGAAATATCACATAAATATGAGTTTTACGTTGTTGGTACAGGGATACCCATAAAGATATGATGTTACTTAACTCTATTGATACATGATATATGTTATTTTCTTAACTTTACTAGTACATGGATACCAATATGAAATATGTCATTTAAATTAACATTGCAGGAATATGAAATCTAGATCATAGATTATGTTATAAATAAGGCTATCTATCAATTCGTTTCATTTTTGTATCTCAATATGATTGAAGGAATAGAAATAGCAGAGTAACTAGATTTTAAATATGAAAGCTAAACTTATTAGTATATAGATTGAAATTGGCTGAATACATTGTATCATAGATGGCAACATGTATGAACTATAAAGGAGTTGTTATCTAGAGAGAAATTGTATTGAATATATGGATGCATATGTTATAATGTGTGTACAAGTGTTTACCTTGTAGAACACATCGTTACCAAATCAATCACGTGATGACAGAATTCCAAAAACAGTTGAGACTCCATGAGATTCCATGATAGGGTGTTAACCCTGGTCCTACTAGGAGAGGTGGAGGTACTGCCCACCGTTTATCCTCCAAAACCTGGAGTCATGGGAGGAATGTGCGAATCACGCTCTCCTAGACGTGTGGTGATAACTGTCGGATGCCTACTGGGAAATCAGGTCGATATAATCGACGTTGACACCCTTAAGGTCTATGAATGATTAGGTCAGTGAAATTAATGCCATGGCATATTCCTGTAGAGGACGAATGGGATGGGAGCGGAAGAGATTAGGGAGGATAGGATGATTCTAGAATAGCTTAGAGACTCAGTTGAGACGAAACGTAACAATTAAATTACAAATACATAGATATTCAAACAGAAAGTCAATCTTAAAGTACAAACCTTACACAATCACTCCAATCTCTAAAGCAATTATTGATATGATTATATAAAATCCTAACTTTGGTCCGAAGCTATCCGAAGGGAGGAAGTATGTAATGACCCATTTCGATTTATAAGCAAAAAAGTATTAATATGTATACGACGTATGAATATGGTAGCTACATATGCATACATCGCATACACCACACTAGTATACATACATGCTAGTATTGAGAATAGTTAAGTAGGTTAATAAGTCAATTATGAAAATGGATCCTTAACTACCTTGATATAATAAATATGTCGAGTGAGACCTTTAATAAATATCGGGGTAATATATGAGTTGGGGTAACGAATTGAATATCGTAATACATTTCCATCTTGCCGAGATATAATGAAATATCAAGCTAGGTACCTAACGCGTATACCACTCTTATATACGTATGCATGGTAAAGCATTGATCAAGAAAAATATAATTAAGTACAAATTATATTTAAGTGAATAAATAAAGTAATAATATAATTTGATTAAAATTATAAATTTAATTTAATTAATTTAAAAAAAATATATAATAAAGTTAATCTTAAAGTAATTTAAAAAAATAATATTTACATAAATGACTTAATAATATCTACATAAATAGCCCCGGATGCGGGTGACAGAACTGACACGAGGGACAATCATTTCTCACACACCCCGGAGGACGAAGATCTTCTATGTAGAGCCTCACTTGCTGCGAATCCTCAAACCATTAGCCATCCGCACGAGACTAATAGAATAAAGCATGATGATGAGACGCTCGGAACTGCGTCACTTGTCTAGGGCACCCTTCCACGTCTATCACCATAAATGATTATCATGATTAACCCGTATATCAGCCATTTCTCTTCCCTTGAGCCTGCTCAAACAATCGATCATGGCACGCAGCTGCATGCGAGGCATTCTCATTGCCATCCTCTTCGCATGTGTCCAAACCCATTTAAAAGGATGAGCTCTCAACCCTGAGCAACCCATAGTATTTTCCCTCTGCCTTTCGTTTTTTTCTGCTCTGGCTTTTCCATGATTTCAGAAGGCGATGCAAGCCTTTTTTCAGCGTTGCGCAGTCCCCTCTAGGCTGTGACTTCCCTTTTTGCGCACCTCTTCCCCAGCGCTTCTGACACCTCGAGCCCTAGCGTTGTTTATCCCCCTGCTGTGTATCCCCCCCCACCTCATTGTGCAATGGCCCCCAGATTATGCTAGCGAACCATACGAGGTGGACAGAGAGGGGCTCTCCCTGTTCGTTATCACCGTGGCGAGGAAAATTGACTGGAGTCGATTGAGGGCTCCTCCTCCGGCACTTTTGCGTGATAGAGCCCTGACCTCGAGCAGGAGGAAGCAACCCGTGTGCAAGGTGCCCAGAGAGGTAGGTGCGGCTCATTGAAGTCCACCATAGCGCACCCCCAGCGCCACAAGACTGACCCGTTGCCGGTTCAGGAGAAGGAAGACGATGATTCGAATGTCTGGGTGATGGATTTCGATGGCAACTGGATGCATGTCCCTGAAAGAGTAGATTCGGAGTCCCCCATCCTCTGTGCACCGATCCACAAACCCAGGCATTCAGTGGAAGATTCGGAGGAAGCGGTTGCGCAGGCACTTGCTTGCCCCATTAAGGAGGAGGTCCCCAATAGCAATGATGAAGATGAAGATTGAGGCCTGTGCAGCTGCACAACTCTTCCATGTTTTTTTTCAAGCATGCCACCATAAATGTTTTTTTGCTTCTGCATATTTTGTGCTACTTAGATACATCAACGCTACTGCACATATTGTAATTTTTTGTCTTAAGTTTTGTTTGGGCTAGTTTCCTCCTCTGACGCAGCCCCGAAACCAAGTAACTAAGACTGGGATTGGCTAAGCACAGCTTGCCAACCCCGCCTGTAGCATATGTAACATTTCATTTTTCGAATTAATGGAATAGCTTAACTTACCAAAAATAAAATATCTACATAAATGACTCTATAATATCTACATAAATGACTTAGTAATATCTATATAAATGACTATAATATCTCCATAAATGACTTAGTAATATCTACATAAATGACTTTATAATATCTACATAAATGACGGAATCGTATCTTGGTGGAAGGGATATGGTTCGGTGGATAGAAGGCTCCAGAACTGAGGAAGAGACAGGGAAGGCAGTGATTCAAAGTGATAAAAAGGGAGGAATACAAATGAGGAAAGGGAGGAACAAAAAAAGCTTTTTTTCTATGCTGGTTTCTGCACACAAAAGAAAACTATTGATTGAGGAAAGAGTGAGTTGTGTGAATTTTTTTTGAAACGAGTCTTCATTATTCTTGGAATTCTGGGCACGGGTGCAGAAGAGATATATTCTGGAACTAGGATTGCTCTGGAAAATCCTAGATTGGCTGGGAGGAAAAGATTGATTTGGTAACACGTCCGTGGCACCCACAGGAAGAGCCACAGCCCAACACATCACCAAATTCGTCCTAGGTGTTCTTCTATGAATAATTTTTTTATTTATGTGAGTTAAATTTATTGCCTGTCTCAATTCATTTTGATTTATGCTTCAATATGCAAGTAGGAAAATTATGGTTCAATGTCTCCGTTTAGGGCTCTACACTAGCACTATACTATCGTAAAGGAGTCCCTTGATATTCGAGTCCCAAACCATTCTGATCAATGTGAAGCACCCTTTGCTCCACTCACTGTCCAACTTGGTACATGCACCTGAAATCCTCTGCATACTGTTAGTAAGTAAAGCGTCATGAAAATATATAGTTCTGACCAAATCCTTGTGCAACTGCTCTATTGAGTCACCCATCTGCTGCACTCCAAGGGTGGACTCCTGAACATACAAACTGACTCCTGTGGAGATGAATCCTCACCTACATGAGCTTCCCCTGAAATCCTCTTGCTGGTCATCCCCCCATGCCAACAGCGACTCAATAAAATCTAATGGAAGATTGAAATGATTTTCCCCTGTCGAAACCAGCTCATCCCTAAGGGTAGTTGAACTACCAAGTATTATGGTGCCAGGGTCCCATGCCCAATTTAGAAAGAACTGTCCTGTTGACCTTGTGACACTTTGGTCATTATTGACTTCCCAACATGCTCGTACCAGATCCTCCTCTCCTGTAACTTTCAGCCATAATATATGTGATGATCGAGGCTATGCCCAACCTGCCAAGGCAACTCAACAATGCTAAAGCCTCTCTCTCCATGGTTGGCCCCAATCTTGAGCTACAACCTGCCTTGCCATATGAGGAAGACCCCAGTGATCCCCCATGAGTCAGCCTGAGAATGAACCAAATTGCCTGCTATCTTGACTATACCCAGAAGGAAATGGATTGCCCCACCAATCAACTGGATTCCTAGATTCCGTAACCATACTGGAGGTCCACAACCCTCAATCCTCACTGCATGCTACTCTGACATGCTACTAGCTACTGGGACGCTTCTGTGCCTTGTTTCTGGCCCCTGTATGCATCCAATAGATGGTCACCAAGCATCAAGAATTTGTCCCATGTATGACAAATTGCTTTGCTCTTGCTAGATCACATAGCGAAATATACTAACCCAACTCTTGATGATGTACCTAAATACTACCTAGAGCCTAGGCATCCTCTTGTAAACGAGGAGTACCATCCCCATACCTCATGCTCACATAATGCCTCAAGATGTCCTATCGAAAGCACACCCTACAAATCACTGATAGTCACCACCCTAAGTGTGGCATCAAGGGGAGAATATGATACTTCTGCAAATAAATCATGCACTCCCTAAGGTTGTACCTGTCAGCTCCTGCCCTAACCAAATGCCCCTGCTAAAAAGTCCCTCTCTAGATACTTTGTGTCCTATCCAACTGTCTCAAGTGAGCCTCCCTCATCCTGCTACTCACAATGAAGGCATCAAGGGGCAACACCCAACTCCTCTGCGCCTGCAAATAAAGTGGAGGAGAGACGGGTGTGTGAATCCCTATGGATATTGTCAAACAATGTTCATCTGTGTCCCCATCGATCCTGGGTGAGTTACACCGAATGGCATGTCTTTCGTCCCTATCAAGCGGCCTCCGAGGAAGTAACATTCCAAAATCCCATGGACCAACGTCACACACCATTGCATATGGCCAAGTACCCCTACACTCCTATGCATACAAACATGCACCTTCGTGCCCCTTGACACGTGCTTGCACCCAGGTGCACCCCTCTGTGCATGGTGTTGACCACACTTTGTCAACAACCCCATAGCAGTACACTCCCATTTTTTCAAATGGGATTCATCACGTTCAACATGGTCGTGCCATTTAGATTCCATCAGCAGTCGACAATTTTATGAATGATGTAAACCCATTCTACATGTTTATGATGTAAATGATCTAAGTAAGACTGTCAATGTATGTAACAACCTAGGTAAGCCTAGTATGTTGGTTACGACTTTTATCCTAGGAGCTTTTTTGTCTCACTGATTTACTTGTGTTTTTCGACACGAGTTATCGACAGAGTTTTCCCCTCCAGCCTCACCCCAAAGCTAGGGTGGATTTTGTCATCAGCGTGCTAAGTGAGTCCTAGTGTTTTCTATCGAGTCCTTGTAAATGTAGTTTGGGAATAATCCTAGTTATTTGACTAGATTATTTTATTACAAGCTACTTGGTCTACTAGATCATGTTTTGAGTCACAAAATTGGGTATTTATTTGAGGGTCTATATGAATGGGTATTCCTCCATGTGTCTAAATGTATCTATATTATGTAAAGAGGGTTGGAAAAAATAATTAAAATCCCCTCTCAATCAATTAATTAAATTTTCTGATCAATTAATTAGAAAATCTTAAGCCAGAAATTTAATTAATTTTAGGTCCTAAGTTAGGATAAAATTCTTCAAAGGAAAAATTCGTTGGTCCTTAAAATATGGATTTTTAAGGCCCCAAGTCAAGGGAATATTGAGAATTTTAAGAAATTTTGGACGCTTGGGCCTAGGTGGTTAAGTCAAAGTAAAAAATTTGAGGTAATTAACTCAAAAATAGTATTTTTGAGTTAATTAAAATGGATTTAAATGATAAATTTGTTTTTTCCTCAAATTTATGATTTTGACGGTCCAAATTAAAAGATGATCAAATCTTATCGATGGTCGAGATTATTTTGACATGGATCAACCGAACTAGCCGTTGGAGATTTTGTTCTATAAATTAGAGGTCTTTGTCAAGTCTTGAGTCATCCGATCTTAGAATCGTGCACTTGATTTGGAAGCTCTTGTAATTTCTTTTGATGAATAAAGCATAAAGACTTTGGGGTTACAAATTTTGGTGTTCCTTTTCCAGATCTATGTGGTGATTCATTTCTAAACTCTGCTACTTTGTTTGACATTATTATGGTTGATGGCCTTCATGGATTAATCTGCATATAGGTATCTTGTGTAGTTTTCTGGGTTCATAAAATGACATTTTGATTTTTTTGAAGGATCTCATGTTATTTTCTTAAATCTCTATCAGTCTAAAGTTCAAATCTAAGTGTGCAGGGAATTTTTTTAAAGATTTGAGCGTCTGGGCAAAGTCTTCAGTTGGACCAGCCGACTCAGATTCGTAAATCTGAAAAAGCCCATTGTTTCTAATTTCCTGAATCTATCTTACGAATTTGTGTTTTTTACAAGGTCTCCTAGGACTTGTGCCTCTCTTTAAAATTTCAAATTTCTAAAAATTGTGCTGAAATGGGTTCAAATCTGGCCATGAGGGCCTCAAATCTGTAAATTAGCTTGTAAATTTGTATTTTTATTAGGGTTGTAAGTGTTTTAAATTTTGTTTTGATGTATATATTTTCAGGATCTCACTAGTTTTGCAGGTTGCAGGGTTTACTCAGAATTTTTTTAGATCTAAGCCTGATCTAACCCCCAAGGGCCAGATCTGGCCTCAAATTGCCTCTGTGGGAAAATCTGAATATTATATGATTAAAGGAGCATTGAAGATAAGAGTTTGACGGAAGATTTTATTTAAACTGCTGGACGTTTTGACAACTGGGTTTATTCACTGTATAAACGTTGCCTCTTTCCGCTCCATTCCTCTTTGTCTGTTGTCCAGCTCCTCATCGACCCTGCCTTCCTCTTCCTATCCGTCGTCTGGCCCATCTCCTCCCTCTCCTTGCCGTCAATCCCCTTGCTTCTGCGTTATCCATCTCCAAGCCTCCTTTTCGTCGATCATCACGTCCTCCATTACACTGCATTCTCCTTCTTTCTGCCTTCAAGCCATCCCGTCAACCCTTCTCTGCCCTCGCTCTCCTTCCATTCATTGCACCCTTCCATCTGCCCACTGTCGAGCCCTCGTCCCTCCTCACGCCGTCATGCTCCACAGGTTTCACTCCGTCCATCTCCCTCCACGACCTGCACAAGAAAACAAATGCACACAAGTAAAAATTCTCACGCATATGCTTCGATCGGGTTTAGCATTAGTTTCGTTTCCAGTTTAGGAGTTAGGCTTTAGATTTATTTCTTTGTTAGATTTTTAATTCTGTTATGTTTAGTGTTAGTTTTTTTTTAAATTCGATTTTTTTTAGAATTGTTTTAGTTTAGTTTTATGTTAGGATTCGATTTTGTGTTTTAAACTTTAGTTTTAATTTGGTCATAGATTTCGTTTTTTTTTTATTAGATTTTAATTTAATCTTAGTTTAATTCTAACTTAGTTTTAATTTTAATTTGTGAGGTTTAGTTTAGCTTTAAATTTAGATTTTAAATTTTAGTTTTTCTTTAGATTTTAACTTTAGTTCTAATTAGACTTAGTTTTAGTTTTTTTTAATTTTTGTCTCAGTGTTAGTTTTAAATTTTTTGGTTTTAATTTGTCTTAGATTTAAAAAATAATAAAAAAATATAAAATTTTCAAAATTTTAAAAATTAAAAAAAATTCTAAACCCTATAGTCAAATGAGCTTAAATTTTTTATCTAAGATTTGATTGTGGAACATTTCTAATTTCTGGATTAGGTTATAATTGAGACATCATAAATTCGGAAATATTTGAAGCATCTGGCATTTATATTTAATGATCGTTTCATGATAAGCTTTGCTCTTCATCTAAGTATCTTAATGAATGGTTGTGGTGCTTTTTTACTGGATATCATCGAATATCATTTGTATTTTCATAGCAGCAGTTAAACATCTATTACTTGGCTTTAATTTCATAACGGGATCTTCTAACTCCATAAGGCACTGGTTTTAACATAATTAATCTGTGAAATCTCGTTAATCTTATCAAGTATTTGGTGTTCTAGCTGTCTCCTGTTTTAGCTGTGTCTCCTAGATTGGTTGATTTACAACCAATTCTTTTCCTTCATTTCTTTTAGGGTCTACCTCCCTTAGCTTGCAAGGAGACAACTTAGATAGAGAGATTGGGGATAAAGGTGACAACCCCTGATCTGAGCCGTTGTCGTGGTGCCTAGACAATCCGTGCAACAACACACGGCTGGATACTACAACTAACTACCATATCATATTGAATCAATTGGCATCCCTTTTGTGAAAATTCCTAGATCTAGCAATCTTAGGAATCCTACTACAACTATTCGAGTTACTTCTACTATTATGTAAATTGCATTTACAAAATTAATTCAGAATGAGTTATTGAAGTAACTACTGAAGCAACCTACACTTAATTAAATATGATTATGAAACAAGGAAACTGAGCAAGAAATCAATCACACATAGGACACCTTTATTTTGGATCAAGTCCTCGGAAAAACCCAACTCGGGAAAAATGGTGTAGCAGATATGAGGGTTTGTATTATTAAGCAGTAGCAATTTCTGAATCCATCGCTAGATACCTCAAGGGTTATTCAGTTACAGAGAGAGAAATACTGGCAGAAAGAATGTGAGTTTTATCTCACTCAATCACTGGAAAATGTGGCTGATCCGGTCACTGGAAAAGTTGCCCCTGGAGGTCTCTGCGCTGCCTCTGCGTAGGCACTATACACCTCCTCTTGGCACTACATCACCCCAACTGTGGATCGATTTGACTCTCGGAATCACAAATCTCAGCCTCCTGGTCTCACACCTCGACTTTCGGCTTTTGGATCAGTTCCGACAGTGAAATCTTGGAAACCCTCTCACCCACTGCGTGGCTCTGCGCTGGCTCTGTTGGACGTCTCTCTGCCTCTCTCTGCTAATGATTCTCCGACTGAGAAAACCTCTCTTCGGAAGCTACTCTGCCCCTCACTCCATTGAATCACTTAGATCTGATCTTCGTCTGAGCACTGCTCCGTCAGAAGAATTCGATCTCTAGATTCACTCTGTGTATCTTTCCAAATGACCCTCAAGCCTTGCTTTATAGTCTTGTCATTGAGAAATCAACGACCGAGATTAGATCTCTAATCAACGACTAAGATTATATTAGCTTGATCTTTTCTTTTTCTAGATCATTCACGCTCTGTTTTATTAATGCCCTTTAATTATTTAATTTCCCTAATTTTAGACTTAAGGTCTCCATTAAAATAATTAATTATTTTAATAAAACATGACCTGAGTGGAATTTTCACAAATAGTTTCTGGGATTAGAGCACTTTTGATGCTACCAAAAACCAACACTCTCTCTTAGCGAGGAAGGTGCTCTAACAATATGACCACTGCATACTGCTTTGTCCCTGAAGTATCCTCCGCGCTACTGAAGTCTGACAAGTTGTCCATCAACCATTGCGCTGCTGCTGGCATTGTACTACTACCCATGACATTGCCACTACCACTGCTGCATTTGTACTACAACTCCCTCTCAAGTGTTGCATCTGCTATGTTGCTAACACTGCCACTGCTAACACTAGATTTGCACTGCAACTCAGTTGATGAGAGAAGCAACTGAAATCACCCAAAACTAAACAAGTGTTCAGTGGATGCACCTTAGTGCTAAAGACTCTAATTGCTCGTAACTATTGTGCTGCCCTCTGATGCACTGCATTGCTGCTACTCTGCACTGCACTGCGCTGCATTCCTGTGCACTGCGCTGCTACTGCTACGCTACTGCTGCTCTTCTTTGCACTGCTACCTACTGCAACTATCGCTCCATCACTCCTCGCCTCTCACTGAAAACTCCTCCATCCCGCTACTGCTGATTATGGGCTCCCGCAGCAAGGTACTGATCCATGAGGTGGGCTCCTCAAGGATCCTGCCCAACTGAAGTTCAGAGTGAACTACAGTTCAATGTCACCCCACTTCTCTCCTCGAGAAGCGTGGGCACTCATGACGAACTCATCCTGCTCGATCTTAGCAACTGCAACTTTCGGATCATGCTTCTCATCCTTGTCCTTTTTCTTCAAAGGACACTGTGATGCAAAGTGGCCATCTCACCACATCTGAAGCATTTCACCCTCGAGACATCTCTCTTTTGTCTCTGTTGCCCTTCCCGTCCCTTCGATGCGAGAGTTGCGCTCTCCTCCTCCAGATTCTTCGATTTGCTCCTGCTGCTATCATCAAGTTTGCACTTGACTAGATCTATCCTTAGCTCTTCCTCTTGAAGTGTTGACGACATCTGCTCCCAACTAGGTAGCGTAGCCCTGCCCAAAATGCTTTGGACAAAAACTTGCCACTCCTCCGTGACTGCGTTAACGACTAGCCTCACCGTAGATGCCGAAGATGGGGTGGATCCCACGGCTGCCAACTACTCTCTAATTTCCTGAAGTATCGTAAGGAATGGAGCAATGCGGTCCCCCTTCTGCATCTGGACCAACTAGAGATTTTGCTGCAATTACATCTTCCGCTGCTTGGAAGTTCCTTCGTACAGCAATGACGAGGCCTACTACATCTCGCTGGTAGTACTCTTTCCAGCTACATGAGAGACTATGTGATCCTTGACCCCATCAAGGATTAGCCTCTTAGCTTTTGCCATATCGGACTTGTACTTCTTAAGTTGATCCAGATCTGTAGGTACAATAACCACATTCGCCATGAACGTCTTGAGATCATATTCATCCAGAAGAAATTGGATCCTTTCCTTCTAGATTACGTAGTTGGAGTAACCCTCCAACCAGTCGTGATCTCTAAGACCATAAGCTGCCATCTCAGCCGAACAACTATCGAACTGCTCCCTCTTTCTCCCCCTCTGCGCAACACTGGGCAGGCTTACACACTCCTTCTGGAGCTCGTATTTCTGCTTCCTTGATCAGTTGCTCAGATCCTGGAAAAATATTGAATTCCTCGGCTAGGAACTCACTGAGGAAGAATTCCTCGCTATGTGCTCTTTTCTTTCTTCTAATGCTTTTCTACTCGACAACTACCTGCAAAAAAAATTGCATCCCTTTGTCTGCGTGAAGGCTCTGTGCTGCTCCCTCTGCCTCGGCAAAATCTCAAACCTGAAGTCCTACCTCTCTATCGACTCACTCAGACAAAGACAACCTCGAAAAATTTGGCTTTCACTTTCAGCATCAAATCTGTTGTATCTGTTTCACATCAAATCCTCTCATACCATGTCAAAATTCCTAGATCTGACAATCTTAGGAATTCTACTACAACTATTTGAGTTACTTCTCCTATTATGTAAATTGCATTTACAGAATTAATTCAAAATGAATTATTGTACTAAAGCAGCCTACACTTAATTAAATATGATTCGGAAATAAGGAAATTGAGCAAGAAATCAATCACACATAGGACACCTTTATTTTGGACTAAGTCCTCGGAAAAACCCAACTCGGGAAAACCGGTGCAACAAATCTGAGGGTTAGCATTATTAAGTAGTAGCAATTTATGAATACATCGCTAAATACCTCAAGGGTTATTCAGTTACACAGAGAGAAATACTGGCGGGAAGAATGTGAGTTTTACCTCACTCAATCACTGGAAAATCCAGTTGATTCGGTCACTAGAAAAGCTGCCCATGGAGGTCTTTGCACTGCCTCTGCGTAGTGACTATGTAGGCAATGCGTCACCTCCTCTTGGCACTGCGTCACCCCAGCAGTGGATCGATCTGACTCCCGGAATCACAGATCTCAGCCTCCCGGTCTCACACCCCGGCTTTCAGCTTCTAGATCAGTTCCGACAGTGAAATTTCGGAAACCCTCTCACCCACTGCGTAGCCCTGCGTGGCTCTATCTAGCTCTGCTAGACGTCTCTCTACCTCTCTATGCTGATGATTCTTCGACTGAGAAAATCTCTCTCTCTGGAAGCTACTCTGCCCCTCACTACACTGAATCACTTAGATCTGATCTTCATTCGAGCATTGCTCCGTCAGAAGAATTCGATCTCTAGATTCACTTTGTGTGTCTTTCCAAATGCACCTCAAGCCTTATTTTATAGTTTTCTCATTGAGAAATCAACAACCGAGATTAGATCTCTAATCAACGGCTAAGATTATATTAGACTTGATCTTTGTTTTTTCAAGATCATTCACACTCTGTTTTATTAATTCCCTTTAATTATTTAATTTCCCTATGTTTAGACTTAGGGTCTCCATTAAAATAATTAATGATTTTAATAAAACATGATCTGAGTGGAATTTTCACAAACAATTTCTGGGTTCTTTGGAATACCAGTGTCTAAGCCTCTCCACAAAATTTGGTGCTTAGAGCACTTCTGATGCTACCAAAAAACAACACCTCCTTTTGCAAAGAAGCCGTCACTCCATGCGGTGTGAATCACTCTTCCTACTCCATTAGGCAAGCCCACACATCATGACACACCACCTATTGTCTCCTAAATTTGTCTTCAGCCGATAGCCAACAACCCCTTGCATCCACATGATAGCTCGATGTGCTGCCTTTCTCTGCTACCTGAGCCAACTACCATGGACCTTCGCTGATCTGTCATGATCGTATGTTTTAAGGAGGCCTTCCAAGCCTAAAGGCATGATTTTTCATTATGTAATTGGGTGTTTATGCTTGCTTTTCTTGGGCACATTTGGACATGGATTGATGGGGGGAATCAGCGGAAAGAACGAGATTTGGATGTACTCTTGTTCCCTTACCTTAACATGGGGGGTTAATCATGTATTCTAGTCTCGTGGGATCTCCTCTATTGATCATTAGCTTTAGGAGTGGCACTACATGGGAAACCCTGATTTTTGTTGCATGGTTCCGCTTTCTTGATACCATATATCTTACTCCCCTCCACTCATTACAACCCCTTTTCACATTTTTCCCATCTGGGTCCACATTTGTCCATTGGGTCCACAAGGTGTTAGCCTCCCCCTCCCCTTATCCCCACTTTGGCTCGGGCTTGGAATGATGCCCGAGAGGTTGATGCAGCTAAAAAGAAAGATATAAACATAATTTGGCCACTCACAACAGGAAATGTACCACAAAATGAAAAATATGGTCGGGACTTTAAAATTTAACTTATGCGCAAAAGCCAAACTTGAGCTCTACCCCCTATTATTATGTCCATCACCCTGGTTCCTAAGGCACCCATGAGTGCCTCCTACATCATTAATGAACCCATAATTATCCCAATCCCTATTGGGTGATGAACTGCTCCATTAAAGGGGTGAATCCACTACTATATCTTACGCATCATGCCCTGCTCCCTTTGAGCCCCAAGCAATAAAATAAAGCAAAATCAATAAAAGGAAAAAGGAATATGAAGAAGGGTGGAAAAACAAAGGTCAGGGTAACACGTGTACCATGATTACTCCCTCCTACATTCATACACCCAAAGTGTGGGCTTCCTTCATCATAGTTACCCTTGTACCCTGGCATGTGGCTTGGAGCCTTCCCTCTTACCCCACTTTGATCCATCATTATTTCATGTGACATGACCCTTGCCATTTAAAGGATGTACCTTGGACTTGTCACTCCCTTAGAGGTTGAAGCCACCTAATAGGGTCCTTCATTAACCTCTCTTGTCGAGGATGGTAACATTCTTATAGTTTTATAGCCCATTTGGAAGGGCATGCCACCATGAAGTGTACACTCTTTCCCTTAATTAAAAAACTTATTTACTCAATTGCACTAATGATTAATTATATTGGAAGGTGAGGAGACACATTGGATCTTATACAGGATTGTAGGTGGGTCCTCATCTTGGACTTGGTCTCCCTATACGGGGTCCAAGCCCCCTAGAGGGTTATAATGGCACTTGTAGGATGGGTGTTAAGAGCCATGGGCCTCCAGCCATGCAGAGCATTGACTGCCACACCGTGGGCTTCTTCAGCACCATCACATTGTATGTTCGTGCCCTAGTTATACAAAGATGTTGATGTGCTTGGACCATGCTGCCCAGCTGGCTACACATTGCACCTGACACTTGGCAATTGATCCATGGCCTAGAGGAGGTTTTGTCTCTTCCTAGGAGACATGAGAGGGCATGTGTCATCTTATAGCCCTCATTGATGGAGCATCGACATGATCTTGAGCCATTTATAGACCCATGAGACCCATTTGGAGCCCACAGAACCCAATTTGGGCTTTGGAAATGTTTTGCATCATTTAGAGGACATCCCCTGCTTGTCCATCATTTTTGAAGCCCTCACCCTCATTGTTAGCACCAATGTTACACGACTCATACTCATATGAGACTCGTCCGTCCATTGACTCGTCGACTCGTATAAGACTCGTCCGTCCATTGACTCGTCGACTCGTATAAGACTCGTCAAAATGCAAAAAAAAAACTTAAAATATGGTAAATTTTAAGCAGAAAAAAGAAACTAATGATAATTCCAATCCTTTATAAGTTACAAAAACCACAATATATGCAATAATTCATAACATCATCTCATATCTATAAAAGTACAACATAACATATTCGATTTTTGTAAGCAAAACATTTAGATATTGAATAAGAAAAGGAATCATGATTCCATAATTAAAATAAAAAATGTCATTAAGTTCAAAATTCAAATACATATGTCATAAATGATAAATGATTGTCTCATAACAATCTTGAGTCTCATAACTCATGGACGGCCACGCCTATAATAAGCCCTCATGGAGCTCATGGTAGCATCGGAAGGCTGAAGCAACTGTGAGGCATGTGTATTGGGAGTCTTCATTTGAGATGGCAAACTAGAGAGATCCTCGTTCTCTTCATCAAGCCAACTCAAATCAGGGGGCTCCTCCTCCACAACCCAGTTAGACTCTAAATCAATGGTATCCAATAAAATTGGATTTGTATCCTTTGGTTGCACTTGTTTTGTGAGCGTTCGAAGGTTGTAGTAAATGAAAACCAACTTCTCCAACCTCTCATGCTCCAACCTGCTTCTCTTTTTGCTATGGATGTGCTCAAACACTGACCAATTGCGCTTACAAGAAGAAGCACTACAGAGTTGACTCAGAACTCAAATGGCGAATTCTTTTAATTGCGGTGCCTGAGAGCCACAATCTATCCACCAATGAGCTGTAAAAAAGTAACAACAAAGATTATCAGTTTGTAATGCCAAACATATAAAAGAGAACTAGCAAAATTACGAGCTAAGTTCTAACAATTTGCAATTATAAGGCATTTTCTTGTCCTTGAGACGTTGACTTGATTTGAATCAAAACATGCCAGATGCTTCCTTGCACATATCTCATTGTAAGTTGATTTTGTCCTGAATATCTACATTCGAGAACATCTTCTTAATGCATATCATGACACCTCTCATCACCTCAGGATCTCTTTGAATGTTAGGCCCCTCATTATAGAATAAGCTCTGATTGAGATATGCTCCTGCTGCATGCAATGGTGAATGTAGAAAGTCTTAATGGCCTCTTTGGCTCTATCCATGCCCTCATAAATATATCCTAGTGGAGGTTTCTCTCCATCCATCAATCTCATACTTTCACAAGAGGTTCAGTGAAGCTGACAATCTTAGTGACTTTGTCCCACAAACTATCACCAAAGATAGATGCTTTCACAGACAATGCTCTGGTTTTGTGCTATCTTTCCAAAATACCCATTGTTGGCTACAAAACATTCTTCATAAATCTTGGTACTCATACAAAAGATTTTGGAGGGAAATAAATTTTGTAGCAAACCGTGTGATAGTTGGGCGACTAAGCTCACCCTGTGTGAATTCCTTCATAAGGTTCAACACCCAAGCATGATTATAAATATACTTGGTAATTTGCTTGCATTCTTGCACAACATCCTCCACCCACTCCAACTTCCCAATGTCCTCTAGTATCAAGTCTATGCAATGGGCAACACATGGAGTCCAAAAAATGGTGGGATATTTGGCACAACGCAACCTTCCAATTGCTACATAATTTGTTGTATTGTCCATGATTACTTGGACAACATTTGCAACCCCAACTTCCTCCACCACATCAACCAACAATGTAAAATTCAAATGTGCATCTTTTACATTTGCAGATGCATCAATGGATTTTACGAACATCGTTCCTTTAGGGCAAGCTACAACAAAATTTATTATTGTTCTACCCCTCTGATCTGTCCACCCATCAGACATAATTTTAAAACCTATAATTTTCCATGAGCTTTTAATGCTCTCCAATTGTTCCTTGACACACTCAAGCTCCTCATCTAGCTCTTTCCCCTAAGTGAATTATAAGATGGGGTTTTGTATCCAGGGCCAGCACTTGCAATGGAATCCACCATGGGCTGATAAAGATATGACTTTGCATAGTTGAATGAAAGAATATTATGGTACCAAAACCTCCTCATTGTCATATCTTCCTCCTTCCTCTTCTTTTCATTAAAACTATCCAAGGTTGGTTGAGATCCTAGAGTTGTACGAGGAGTGAAGAAAGAAGTGGTTATACTCATGTTTGCCACAACACTTGAAGAGGAGTTAATAATACCTGGACTTTGAATCTGTGTTTCACTCTGAGATGAAGATCTACCTATCCCAAAAATCTCATCCTTCCTTCTTGTCCTCTTAGAAGTTTCTTCTTTAATGGCTTCCAAAGCAACTTCCATTTCAGGTAGTGACTTCATCGGGGCAATTTTGACAACATCCCACACCATTCCCAAGAATTCTAGCTAGGTGGTATTTTACCCTGTTTATGCTTTCATGCATTGTGGCATTGCAATAATTGCACTTGACATGGTGGTCATTACTGGCAATGATTCGTTGACCATGTGCCCATGCCGGATCACGAGGCTTTCTAGAACCCTTTGGTGGCATTGTGATGGAATCTGGAAGAAATAAATTAAAATTTTAAAATCTAATTGATATTTAAAAAAAAAATGGGTTTGAAATTTTGAAATTTTTTTAAATTTACAAAAATTTTTGGCCCTGTGGATGTGTTTCTCAGCCACACATGGCCGCTGTGTGGCTAATAAACTCAGCCACAGGGCCTACAGGCTGCCTCCTCAGCCACAAAACGGCCCTGTGTGGCTGAGAAACTCAGCCACAGGGCTTGTGAGCAGAGATGGCAGCTCGCAGGCCCTTGTGGCTGAGTTTCTCAGCCACATAGGGCCATTGTGTGGCTGAGTTTCTCAGCCACATAGGGCCATTGTGTGGCTGAGAAACTCAGCCACAGGGCCAAAAAAATTTGCAGATTGCAAGTGAAAAAATAAAAAAATTGAATTGATTACAATTTTTTTCTTTTTAAATTACATGCAATCAACAAAACAATGAAACAAGGATCATGAAGCCCACCTGGACAATGTGTTGCTACTCTACCCATGCTGCTACTTTTCCAGTGTTGCTACTCTGCCAGTGCTGTTACTCTACCAGTGCTGCTACTCCACCAGTGTTGTGACTCAGCCTTGCTGTTACAGTGTGTTGCTACTCCGCCAATGCTGCTACTCCGCTAGTGTTGCTACTCTGCGAGTGTTGTGACTCTGCCTTGCTGTTACAGTGTGCTATGACTCGACCAATGTTGTGACTTCACCAGTGCTGCTACTCCCAAGAAAAACAAAGGACTATACAACTATCTAAACATTTGTTGCTTTCAAAATGTCCAGTTTTGCATCGCCTAAAACCATTTCCCTGCTCCAAAAGCTAGGAATCGATGATGGTACCTGCATTTATTAGCATTCCATGATTATGAGCATTGAAAAAAACCTTACCACTTTCCTTGCCCAGGCCTCCGAAAGGGAGAGAGGTGCTTATAAAGCATTTTCTTCCCTCCAAATTCCCTTTTCCTCCACCTCATTTCCAAAAAAAGATAGAAACATAAAAAAAATTGAGAAAAATCTAAAAAAATTTGCCTTTTGTTGTGGGACGGGTCGTATAGGGGTCCGATACGGGTCCTATGAGAAACCTGCGGGTCTTATGCAGGTAGGCGAGTTTAATACGAGTTTGAGTGGGTAAGGGTAGAGAGCGCAGGTTCTATGCGAGTGACCCGACTCACTATATAACCTGTGAAGACCCGCAGGTCTTATACGAGTGGTGCTTCACTAGTTAGTAAATGATGTGAAAATTTCAACTATTGCAACAACTGGAAATTATTCTTCTAACTATAAATTAATTAACAGTTTATTTTCCCACATAAACAACAAATAATTCACAGCTACAATTTTCATCAAATTAAATTAAGTGGAAGATAAACTGGAAACTGAGAAAATAATGGCACGCGCACACAAAAAATTGACAGTTAGTTTTGGACAAAAGTCCCCGGAGAAACCCAACTTGGGAAAACTGGTGCAACACCTGAGTGTTTTAATTTTTAAGTTGCAGTGAAATAATCTGAGTACAATCTATGGATGCCCATCTAACTATCTAATTAGCAAGTATCTGACAAAAGTAACTAGAGATCAAATTCTCTCACTCAAACAATCCCTACATTGGCTCCTCCAAAAATTTTGGTTGTCAAAACCCTTGCACAGGCCCTCTGCGCAGTTCTTGCGCTGTCTCTCACATGCATGGCTCTGTTCAGCCTTTGATCAAGTCCTCCTGTCTGTCTCTGCTGCTGGAAGTGACTCTCCGAACTTCTGGAAGACTTTCCCGACCTCTGGAAGCTGAATCGACTTCCTTTCCAGCTAATTCAAACTACTCTACTGAAGCTTCTGCGCAACTTCTATGTGGAATATTACTGTCACTTGTTGTTGCCTCTCCAAATCTGGAAAACATCCTCCGGATTACTATCCCTTCCCCTCTCTGTCTCTGCTTCCCTTTCTGGCTCGAACTCTTCCGGAAAATGCT
Organism: Pinus albicaulis; assembly: GCA_034641835.2. NCBI lineage: Eukaryota > Viridiplantae > Streptophyta > Pinopsida > Pinales > Pinaceae > Pinus > Pinus albicaulis. Next base: position 128,209,766 of record CM076581.1, on the reverse strand, counting down.
GCTGCTCTCTGGAAAATCGAACTGCCCAAGGAAATCAATCTCAAGTGTGTGTTCTCCATCTACCCATCGATCTCCTCTTATAATCTCCAGTTGGGACTCTAATAGCCAATATTAAAACATAATCAATGGCTGATATCAGTGAAGCACCACTCATATAAGACCCGCGGGTCTTCGCGGGTTATATAGCGAGCCGGGTCACTCGCATAGAACCCATGCTCTCTACCCTTACCCACGCAAACTCGCATTAAACCCACCTACTCGCATAAGACCTGCGGGTTTCTCATAGCACTCGTATCGGACCCCTATAAGACCCGTCCCACAACAAAAAAGCATTTTTTTGGATTTTTCTCAATTTTTTTTATTCTATTTTTTTTGGAAATAAGGTGGAGGAAAAGGGAATTTGGAGGGAAGGAAATGTTTTATAAGCACCTCTCTCCCTTTCAGAGTAGCAGCACTAGTGAAGTGAGCACTGGCAGAGTAGCAACACATAGTAATAGCAAGGCAGAGTCACAGCACAGGCGGAGTTTCAGCACGGGCAGAGTCACAGCACAGGTGGAGTTTCAGCACAGGTAGAGTCACAGCACAGGCGGAGTTTCAGCACAGGCAGAGTCACAGCACAGGCAGAGTTTCAACACACTGTCCAAGTAGGCTTCATGATCTTTGTCTCATTGCTTTGCAACTAGCTGCTTGCATGTAATTTTTTTTTTTTTGGTTCACTTGCAATTTGCAAATTTTTTTGGCCTTGTAGCTGAGTTTCTCAGCCACACAGGGTCGTTGTGTGGCTGAGAAACTCAGCCACAGGGCCTACGGTCTGCCTCCTGAGCCTGCAGGCCCTGTGGCTAAGTTTCTGCCACTGTGTGGCTACGAAACTCAGCCACAGGGCCAAAAAAAATTGTAAATTAAAAAAAAAATTAATAACCAAAAAACCAAAAAAAAAAATTAAAAATATGAATTAGATTTTAAAAATTTAAAGTTTTTCTTCCAGATTTCGTCACCATACCACCAAAGGGGTATATAAAGTCTCGTGATCCGGCATGGGCACATGGTCAACGAATCATTGCCAGTAATGACCACCATGTGAAGTGTAATTATTGCAATGCCACAATGCATGCAGGAATAAACAGGCTAAAATACCACCTAGCTAGAATTCCTGGGAAAGGTGCGGGATGTTGTCAAAATTGCCTTGATGAAGTCACTACTGAAATGGCAGTTGCTTTGGAAGCCATTAAAGAAGAAACTTCTAAGAGGGCAAGCAGGAAGGATGAGATTGTTGGGATAGGTAGATATTCATCTCAGAGTGAAACACAGATTGAAAGTCCGGGTATTGGTAACTCCTCTTCAAGTGTTGCAACAAATAGGAGTATAATGTCTTCTTTCTTCACTCCTCGTACAACTCCAGGATCTCAACCAACCTTGGATAGTTTTAATGAAAAGAAGACGAAGGAGGCAGATATGGCAGTGAGGAGGTTTTGGTACCATAACAGTCTTTCATTCAACTATGCAAAGTCATATTTTTATCAGCCCATGGTAGATGCCATTGCAACTGCTAGCCCTGGATACAAAGCCCCATCTTATAATGCACTCAGGGGGAAAGAGCAAGATGAGGAGTTGGAGTGTGTCAAGGAACAATTGGAGAGCATTAAAAGCTCATGGAAAATTACAGGTTGTACAATTATGTCTGATGGGTGGACAGATCAGAGGGGTAGAACAATAATAAATTTTCTTGTAGCTTGCCCTAAAGGAACCATGTTCCTAAAATCCATTGATGCATCTACAAATGTAAAAGATGCACATTTGATTTTTACATTGTTGGCTGATGTGGTGGAGGAAGTTGGGGTTGCAAATGTTGTCCAAGTAATCACGGACAATGCAGCAAATTATGTAGCAGCTGGAAGGTTGCTTTGTGCCAAATATCCCACGATTTTTTGGACTCCATGCGCTCCCCATTGCATAGACTTGATACTAGAGGATATTGGGAAGTTGGAGTGGGTGCAGGATGTTGTGCAAGAATGCAAGAAAATTACCAAGTATATTTATACTCATGCTTGGGTGTTGAACCTTATGAGGGAATTCACACAGGGTGAGCTTAGTCGCCCAGCTATCACACGGTTTGCTACAAACTTTCTTTCCCTCCAAAGCCTTTTGTATGAGTACCAAGCTTTGCAAAGAATGTTTTGTAGTCAACAATGGGTATTTTGGAAAGATAGCACAAAACCAGAAGCATTGTCTGTGAAAGCATCTGTCTTTGGTGATAGTTTGTGGGAAAAAGTCACTGAGATTGTCAGCTTGACTGAGCCCCTTGTGAAAGTCTTGAGATTGATGGATGGAGAGAAACCTCCAATGGGATATATTTATGAGGGCATGGATAGGGCCAAAGAGGCCATCAAGACTTTCTATAAGGGAGATGAATCTAAATATCTCCCTATATGGCAAATTATTGATTCCAGGTGGGACAGACAACTACATTCACCATTGCATGCAGTAGGAGCATATCTCAATCCGAGCTTATTCTATAATGAGGGGTCTAACATTCAAAGAGATCCCAAGGTGATGAGAGGTGTCATGATATGCATTGAGAAGATGTTCCCAGATGTAGATATTCAAGACAAAATCAACCTACAATGAGATATGTACAAGGAAGCATCTGGCATGTTTGGATTCAGCTCAAGCCAACGTTTCAAGGACAAGAAAATGCCTTGTAAGTGCAAATTGTTAGAACTTAGCTTGTAATTTTACTAGTTCTCTTTTATATGTTTGGCATTGCAAACTGATAATCTTTGTTGTTATTTTTTTACAGCTCATTGGTGGATAGATTGTGGCTCTGAGGCACCGCAATTACAAGAATTCGCCATCAGAGTTCTGAATCAACCCTATAGTGCTTCTTCTTGTGAGCGCAATTGGTCAGCTTTTGAGCACATCCACAGCAAAAAGAGAAACAAGTTGGAGCATGAGAGGTTGGAGAAGTTGGTTTTCATCTACTACAACCTTCGAATGCTCACAAAACAAGTGCAACCAAAGGATACAGATCCAATTTTATTAGATACTATTGATTTAGAGTCTGATTGGGTTGTGGAGGAGGAGCCCGCTGATTTGAGTTGGCTTGATGAAGAGACTGAGGATCTCTCTAGTTTGCCATCTCAAATGGAGACTCCCAATACACCTGCCTCACAGTTGCTTCAGCTTTTCAATGCTACCATGAGCTCCACGAGGGCTTATTATAGGCATGGTCGTCCATGAGTGATGAGACTCAAGATTGTTATGAGACAATCATTTATCGTTTATGACATATGTATTTGAATTTTGAACTGGATGACATTTTTTATTTTAATTATGGAATCATGATTCCTTTTCTTATTCAGTATCTAAATGTTTTGCTTACAAAAATCTAATATGCTATGTTGTACTTTTATAGATATAAGATGTTGTTATGAATTATTGCATATATTGTGGTTTTTATAACTTATAAGAACTTGAATTATCATTAGTTTCTTTTTCTGCTTAAAATTTACCATATATTTTTTTTTTTTTTGCATTTTGACGAGTCTTATACGAGTTTTATATGAGTCGTTTCCGAGTCCTATACGAGTCGACGAGTCAATGGTCGGACGATTCTTATACGAGTACGAGTCGTGCAACATTGGCTGATATCATTTCTAGATTGATCCATGTGAGTTTCTAGATGATTGACACCTTTCTCAATTAATATTGATTAATTAACCCCTTTTCCTAAGTTTAGACTTAGGAAATATTTAAAAATAGGTTAATAATCTAATTGAGACACTTCAAGGTGGAATTTCAAAAAAAGATTTATGGGTTATGGAGAACTCATGTGTTTTAGCCTCTCCACAAAGTTTCGAGACTAGAACACATCCGATGCTACAAAAACTAACACTCCCTCTTAGTGAGGAAGGTGTTCTAGTGCTGCACTATTGCTACAACACCCTCTGTACGCTGCTAATGTCTGGCCACTGTGACTTCATGCCACTACGCAACTCTGATTCCGCATGTGTGTTGCTGCTGACACTGTTATACTGCTACCTATGTTGCATGGGTTCACAAACTCGAGGGTGGGGTTCTCGAACCTGTCCCAAGTTCTTATCCCCAAGTACCGAATTCAGGTATGGGTACAGAGAACCTCGATGATGGGTACTTAGAACCACAAAATCTGGTTCTTTAGGGTTCTTGTGGACTGATATTGGATTAAAAAATTAAATAATTTTTTATTGAAAGTTAAAAATTAAAATTAATAAAAGTTAAAATTTAAAATTTTTATTGAAAGTTAAAGGTAAACCATAAATATTAAAACCTAAAGGCTAGGTCGACTTTGCTTTCATTTTATTCACCCTTCAGTGGCAGCGAAGGATAAGCATTCGACGAGAGGCATTTGGTTTCAAAGCATGAGGTGTTTGAGAGGAATTCGTTGGTGTATGCGTAGGAACTGGAGGTGTCCTCCACAGAGACGTCGACGGCTAGAGAAGATTGTTCGCTAGTCTGCAGGAGAGGCGAGACACAATCCATGCGACGTGACTCAATTGACGTAGCCGCAATCCACAGAGAGCGCCACACACTCCACAGGTAGTTGACTCTTGACTCTTGCCCACCTTCAGTTAAAAAATGAAATGTACCTTCAAACACCTGTAATTAAAGAAAAAAATTACAATTAGGATTCAAAATCCTAACAATGCTAAAAGGAAAATGAGAACAACACAGGAAATTAATCTGGTTTTATAGCAATTTCTCATAGGAACTAGTGTTGGAAACTTGTAACAACACCATGATTTTTCTGATTTTATACATAAAACCACTTACATATTGTGGAAAAGTTTATTCTTGCTTACTTCATGATTTTGATTGAAAATACTCTTTTACACTTTACTTTTAAGTTATGGTTGTGACATGAAAAGTGCAGTGATTCTCTTTCCTTAGTTATCCAAATGCACAAATGGTCCATGTGATGTTAGTGTTTTCATGGTTTTCATTGTCGACATTGAAAAGCAGTCAACCAATTGTCGGAAACCATCATATTTTTTCAACACTAAAGCATCATCAAAACATGGCATAGTTTAAATCATAAAAATTTTAGTTTTCTTGTTTAAAGTTGAAAAATATATAAATTCATATATATTATAATTTATATATATTGTAATTTAATTCATATATATTATAATATTTATATAATACTATATACATAAATTATAATATACCCCCGACAAACCCACACCTTTCTCAAAAAATGATGTACCTATCCCCGAACGCACGTTTCCTGGCAACATAGACTGCTGCCAACTATGCATCTGCACTGCAATTCCCTCTCATCTATTGTTGCTGCAACTGCAACTACTGCAACTGAGAAACATCCAAAATACTAAATCAACTGTCTCTGTGTTGCATCTGTCTCTAGAACATATGACTGCTACTAGCACCTGCACTATCCACTGAACAATTTGCGCTGCTGCTAACTCTGCTACTGAGCCTCCTGCGTTGTCGTCAACATTGCACTGCGCTCCTCAACACTTGACTACTACTACTATGCAACTGTCACTCTGGAATCTGATTGCATCAACTGACACTGATCCATCCTACTACTGAATATTGTGGGCCCCTGTAGCAAGGTAATGATCCATGAGGAGAACACCTCAATGGACCCTGCCCATCCTCTGCAACTCTGGGACTATAACTCCATATCGCCCCACCTCACTCCTGGAGGTAAAGTTGCAAACACACGAAGTATTCGATTTGATTATCTTATTTAGGCAAGTATCATTTGGTTCACTTTTGGAAGTAAAGTTTATTTTTCTCCTTTACAAGTCACTCTATATTTGTTTTCATACATGCTTTGAATTTGTGAATGATAATATCAATTTGAAATCATTTCTTGAAAGAAAATTTTATATTTTGCATTAGTATCATATATTGCTAACATATTTTGTTTGATTGACAAGGTTACTTCTTGTTCAATTTGTCATTTCATTTTGAGCAAGTATTATTTCTTGAAAGCCAATTTTATATTTTGTATTGGTATCATATATTGCTAACATCTTTTGTTTGATTGACAAGGTTACTTGTGGTTCAATCTGTCATTTCATTTTAAGCAAGTATTATTTATTCTTAAAAGAAATATTTGAAGGCACTGGCTTCATATATGCTAATCATTATCTCATGTGTTGATGGTTATTAAAGTTTATTTCATCATTGTCTCATGTGTTGATGGTTATTAAAGTTTATTTCATTTTATATTGCTCACAATCTCAAGTAATCACAATTTAACATCTCCTAGAAATATTCTAACTTAGTTTTCCATTTAGAGACAACCCCCCTTAGCTAACCTAGGAGATAGCTTATACGAAGAGAGTTGGGAATAGGTGGCAGCCCCTTCTCTAGGTTCTTTGCCACCAAACACACCTTGTGGGGTTAAAGGATTTTCTCACTAACTTGTAGGTGGGTGTAGGCGGCAAGGTCAACATCTTTTGGCGCCATTGTCGGGGACAAGTCTTCTTGTACCTGGGAAATCGAATAACTTTGGTTTTTGCATGTTTAATTTTAGAGTTAGATTCCTGTTCAAGTGGCGACTCCAGTTATTTCATTTTCTGCAAAGATTTATGCTTGAATCCTTCTTCTTGTAGACTTGTTGTTAATCTTGGACATGAGCCTCTTTATGGTATCTGTGGACCACTGGAGTGGCACCTGATGATTATATGAATACTCCATGCTCAAGGATGTACCAAAGGACACTTGTAGCATCAAATATCATCATATTACCAGAGTTTTTAAACTCTAGTTCTACTTCTCATCATTTTCACTTGTACCCAGATTCCACACACTGTGGGGAATTGTAATAAGTGATGCTAGTAATGATGATTTTTGAGTCATGTAATAAGCCTAAGTAGCTTGGGACCTTGCCAACATGTGAGTATTACTCTGAGAGGTTTTTTTTCCACTTTGTTAATTATCATCTCCCTACTAGGACTTAATAATTAATTGAGTATTTTCTCCAAATACACCTAAAAGTCGGAGTATGGTTTGATGGTGAGGCCTTGGGTAAGTCCTAGCGTATAGAGTCTATGTATATTACCATACTAGATCACACAAAAAAAAAATTAGAATTTGGTTAGGTCTAGGTAATCATTTTAAATTTTTTTAGATTTCCCGTAGGGTGGAAATTGTAATAAAAATTGTGTTTGTAATGTAATAAGTGATGTCTAGAGAAGTTGTATGGGGTATGAGTAATAAAATTTGCACATCACCCTCAAATTTCTTCTATGACACACCTTGACTGGTTAAAAATGTGTTTTGAACCCTCAAAACCAACTTTTCTTAAGTTTAGTGGGAAATATGACAATTAATTAAGCCATAAATTAAATAAATGGAAAAAAATATATATCCACACATGCTAAATGTTATGTAAATGAGGTGGAAAATTGTCGAGGAGTTAAAAGTGAAGTCCCAAGCTGACGTGGACTCCTAAAATCAAGGAAAAGGCATGCGCTCATAAAATCGAATTTTTGGCATTACATGAGAAAATTGCTTACTTGGAAATTCGAATTTGTAAAATTAATTCACATTTGGGAGGATTTGGGAGAATATTTGGTGGAGATTTTTGTGAGAAATTGTCTCCACATGGGTTACCACCTATCTAGACTTGTCATTCCATCATAAAATTTGAATTTGTTACATAAGGGAAGAAGAAAATGATGTCTACTTGTCAGAAATCAATTTTTACATTTGACATTGGAGCTCCATTCAACAAATTCGAATTTCTCTTTGGTATTGTCACCTCATGCCACTTGTTTAATCACATATACAATGGGAATTGCTCTCAAATATCTATATAATGGATCCATGGACTCTCATATTGCATCCATTGTTTTACTAGCTATTGTGCTTGCGGAAGCATTGCTACTTTATACACTTTTCGAGTTTATCAATAAAAAGACTTTGGGGGTGCATTCATGGGTGTTCTTTCTTTGGAGTATGGTGCATTGTGAGGTGTTGGTATAATTTTTTCCATGCTTTGAATCATTTTTATTTCCATATATTCTTGTAAAATTTCTATTGCAAAGCTATCTTGTATTGACATTTGATTTGAAAGTAGACTCTAGAGTTTGAAAGTTTTAGGTTGTTTTCAAATAAACTTCTAGGAATTTCAATTCATTGCTTTCTTATCTAAATCTATATGGACTAATATTCCAATTGAGTATTGTAGAAGAAATTTTGTTGGATCAAGCGTGAGGGAAAGTCTTTGACAGACCAACCCACTTTTGGAGAACTTTCAAAGAAACTCTCATTTGTTATTTGGATTCACTTAGTTTATCTTACAAAAAGTGTCTTGCAGGGATTCGTTTGTGCATAGTTTGTATACATGCAATCAATTTAAAATTTAAATCTTTTAAAACAATGCTTCATCGATTCATATTATCTATTTGAGAGCTTTTCCAAGCTAAACCAAGTGATGGGGTTCACTCCCATCACTTGATTTGGTTGCTTGTATATTATTTGTATTTTATTTAGTTGTTTTCATATTCTCTCTACACTAATTTTTTTCTTGATCTTGCAGCCCATAGGTAGAGTGTTGGTGATAAGAGCATCAAGGAAGGATCACACAAACTATAACATTTTCCTTGTAGGACCTCTCAACCACTTTCAAAGTTGATTTTTTGAGAAGGTCGTGGACAAAGAGGAGGGATGCAATTTGGCAAGGTTGTGGGAATTTGAGGAGGATTGGCTCCTTGTCTTGTGCAACATTACATTCACTCTTGAAGGTCAAGATTTGATACATTAAGAGACACTTAACTTCTTCAATGAGAGCTTTTTCGCTTTTTCATTGTACTTTCCTCATTTTCTGAATTTGAATTTCAAGAAGGAGATCTAGAGCTTGAGAAGCCTCACACATTGTAAAGATCCCTCTTGAGGTTTTACTTGAGACTTCTTGGAAGGAACCTCATCTTGTAACATCTAATAAAAGTTTATTTTTTCTTGTGGGAGCTTTGGTTTTCACCCAAGGCATCATTTTATCCTTTTTCCAAAAGGAGAAACTTGTGGGTGGTTTGATCTTGCATTTGTTTTCTTATTTTTAATCTTGCAGGCCTTAAAATTAACACAACCTCACCTTCACAATCAAATTTTCTGAATTTGCTTTTGCTACTTATTTCCATTATATGCTTTGCAACTTCAAGTTTTTCTTTAGAGTACAATTTTAAATTTTACTTTTGGAGCAAATTTATTTCATTTTATGCAAAGCATTTCATTTCAAGTAGCAAAATTGATTTAGTTAGTCTAACCATTTGCTTCATGTTGGCCTCACAATAGGCTCATTGTTTACATGCTCATTTATTTTAAGTTATTTGCTCATTTTTCAAGCATATAAATTGCAAGCTTCATTGCTTTAGTTGGTTATTGTTATCATTTGTCAAAGCAATTATTTTCAAAATCACAACCTTATATGTTTATGAAGCATTATGTATTTTGCATTATTTTGAGCAACTATTCAAGTTATAGTGTTGAGCATATTTCCATTTCTTGACGCTTTTCCATTTTTTGCAAAACACTTGTAATCTTACTTGCATTACATATTAGACATTTTAATATAGATGCAATTTTTATCAATTTACCTCCAAGAATAAATTTGGTTGAAAGAAATTTCTTAGGGACCCATTTTTTTCATCAAATTGAGGGATATAGACCCTCTTATGTGGTCAACATGGTGACCTTGCGCTCGTCAGAGCCACAATCTTTGTAGCGTCAGAGGCATCAGGTGTGTTGTGTAATCCAAGGAAGGTATCATTAATATTGTCTTCGTTGTATTCTCTTGGGCCCCTTCCACAACTCACATAAGAGACTTGATTCAAAATAGTTGGAAGAAAAGTCACATCTAGATTAGGCATTTAAGATTAAAAGAAACCAAGATAATTGCATCAAATTTTAGTTTAGGTGCACTTCATACTAACACATCTTACTATTTTACTTGCAAATGATTTCAGGTACTTTTCATTGATGCAAATGTTTTGATTTGATTGTCTTATTTAGGCAAGTATCATTTGGTTCACTTTCGCAAGTAAAGTTTAAATTGTTCTCCTTTACAAGTCACTCTATATTTGTTTTCATACATGCTTTGAATTTGTGAATGATTATATGAATTTTGAAAGCATTTCTCGAAAGCAAATTTTATATCTTGTATTGTTGTCATATATTGATAACATCTTTTGTTTCATTGACAGGGTTACTTGTGTTTCAATTTGAAACACTTCATTTTATTTTGAGCAAGTATTATTTATTCTTAAAAGAAATATTTGAAGGCATTGGTTTCATATATGCTAATAATTATCTCATGTGTTGATGGTTATTAAAGTTTATTTCATTTTATATTGCTCACAATCTCAGGTAATCCTAATTTAACATCTCCTAGAAATATTCTAACTAAGTTTTCCATTTAGGGATCACTCCCCTTAGCTAACCTAGAAGAATGCTTAAACAAAGAGAATTGAGAATAGGTGACAACTTCTTCTCTATGTTCCTTACCACCAACCACACCTTGTGGGGTTAAATACTTTTCTCGCTAACTTGTGGGTAGGTGTAGGCAGTAAGGTTAGCATTATCCATTTTCTCTTTTAGGGTCAAGTGAGTATGACATCATGAATGATATGTTCGCCCCTTGTGATTTTACTAACATTCCAGGCTATCTAAATTTTATTCCGAATGAAGCCATTGAGGCTATCGATGAATTTCCTAGTTTTCTAGGTAACAATGTCATTAGTACTAAAACTCACCTTAGGAATTTCCATCTTTGTGTGAGAAAATGGCGCCATAATATTAACTATGAGGACGTTAAAATGAGACTTTTCATCTTTTTATTAGATGGCGATGCTATGGATCGGTTCATCAACTTACCTTCTAACAGTTTCGATTCTCTAGAAACAATCATTGATTCCTTTGAAGAAAAATATGGAGATGAAAGAAAGATTAAAGCAAAAGCTGATGAGAATGATAAGAAACTCATCAAGGAGTTGACTCGAATGATTAAGGATATGCAACTCAACCAAGCTCAACTCATTAAGACCATAGAGGTAAATCATGCACAAAAAATAAAGGCAATGGAAGTCAGTCATTATAATTAGATGACCTCTATTCAAAACAAGTTGCTCGCCATGGAAAAAAAACAAGTACAATTAATCAACACCATGGATACAAATCATGCCAAGGAAATAAGCATTATGGAGGATAATGAGGTTACTTTTTAGAATATCTTGGAATAAATGGAAAGATTACAAGTACAAAAATTCAAACTTAGGTCAGATGACGAATGGGAAAAGAACAAAGAAACAAATCATAAGCCTCTTGATGCACTGAAGAAAGCTTCGTCCTATTATGAGGAGGTCATTTATGCCATTGAAAAATGGCTAATTGAAGGTGCCCTGTGTTGATTTATGGTAGCATCGGATGTGCTCTAGCCTTGTAATTTTGTATATGGGCTAAAACACATGTATTCCATAATACGTAGAAAGGATTTTGGAAGATTCCACTTAGAGATGGTTTAATTAAAATAATTAATCGTTTTTTAATGTTTTCCTAAGTGTAAACTTAGAGAAACTGATTAATTAAAGGGTATTAATTAAACTTAGTGTGAATCTTATAGAAAAATTCATGGATCACTTCCAAATTAATATTAGCCCTTGATTATGTTTTAATCTTGGCCATTGAAGGTTCAACAGAAGAATATAAGGAGGGTGAGGGGCTTATGGAAAATCACATCAGACGGAGAAAGAACCAAGAGTTCGATTTCTTCAGTGAGAGGAAGAATCAAAGAGGTTCTCATTTGCAGAGAGGGGAAGGTGAAATCTCCAGGAGGGAGAATTTATGAAGCATAGAGAGTGCATGAAGAGGAGTGAGAGAGGAGGCAAAGCATCAGCGTAGAGTTACCCTAGCAGCATTTACGTTGGGCCAGCGCAGAGAAGTAGAGGGAGTTTCGTTTTCTGTTGGAGGGGCAGTTGAGGGTTCATTCGGTGTCAGGAGGACATTTCAGGAAGGAAGGAGCACTCTAGTCTCATACAACAGCAAGCACAGAAGCAGGCACGACAAGTAGTAGAAGCAGTGACACAATCACTCTACATAAATCATGCAGAGGTAGTCAGTTTGGGTGCAGGTCAGTGCTGAAACTCAGATGGTGATGTGAGAATTGTCTCACTCAGTCTTTTCTCATCAAAATTCTTTAGGTGATTGATTGACATTTACAATCACACATTGTACTTAGAATTTTTTCATAATAAAATAAACCCTCAGATCTGCTGCATCGGTTTTCCCACATTGGGTTTTTCCGGGGACAATTGTCCAAAAACAACGGTGTCTATGTGTGATTACTTGTGCTATTTTTTATATGTGATGTGAAGTCTGCAACATATTTTATTTTGTTATTTAACACAAGAAATGTTAAATAATTGTGTTTGACAATGCAATAGAAGAAATTTAATAAGTAGTTGTAGTAGAATTCTCCATTATAGAATTTTCACATGGTATCTGAGCTGTCAGATCCAAAAGGAAGCAAGGTCAGGAAAGGGACTGCGTAAACCAGAAGCTTCAGAGGGGACGCAACACAGAGAAAAGAAAGCACATATAAGTATGACAGACTTAGATGTTTTATCCTCTAGGTTAAAAGAAGATGATACATGCCTAGCAAGTTCAACATCTGAAAGAATCTGGTATATTGATAGAGGGGCTTCAACTCATATGACTAGAGTACAAGAATACTTCTCGAACAATAAGGAAGAGCAGATGAACTTCCATATCACTATGGGCAATAGCACGAAGTACACTCCAGTTGGTAGAGGATCCGTAGTGTTTCAGATGGAAGCCGGAACCAGTGTCAGGATCACGGATGTACTACATGCGCCAAGGCTTGGGATGAACCTAATATTAGTATCCTAGTTGCAGGACAAAGGGTATGACATAAACTTACCGGAAAGAAAGTATATGTCAAGCATCCCAGTTGGAAGCAAACAAGACAGATCAGAATCGGAAGCAACAGACTATACAGGTTGCAAATCGAAACCCCGATGGCAATAGTCAGTAGTAATCTCGAGGACAAGAAAGGGTTGAATGAACTTTGGCATAGAAGAATGGGGCACCTGCATCATGGTGCATTGAAGATGCTCAGAGAAACAGTTGATGGGGCACCTGTTCTTAGCATGGAGCATGATGTATGCCGAGGAAGCATACTTCGGAAGTATACTAAGGCAACTTTTCCCAGAAGTGAAAATAGGGCAACAAGCACTTTGGAAGTATACTAAGGCAACTTTTCCCAGAAGTGAAAATAGGGCAGCAAGCATTTTGAGATTGATACACTCAGATATCTATGGACCAATGTCCACTAACGCTCTCAAAGATGGTAAATATTTTGTCACATTCATTGATGATCACTCCAGGAAGACTTGGATCTACTTCCTGAAGACAAAAGATGAAGTCTTTGAAAAGTTAAAAGAATTCAAGGCTGTTGTTGAAAATATGATGGGGAAGAAGATCAAGAATTTGCGTTCAGATAATGGTGGGGAATACATAGATGGAGACTTCACAAATTTCTGCGCAAAGGAGGGCATCAGGAGAGATTGGAATGCGCCATACAATCCAAAGCAGAATGGTGTGGCAGAACGGAAGAACATGAAAATTGTAGGAGAAGCCAAGGCCATGTTATTTGACCTTGATTTACCCCGATATTTATGGGCTGAAGCCTGCAATACGACAGTGCATATCCGGACCAGGACACCTCATAGAGCCTTGAGTAAGAAGACTCCTGAGGAAATTTTCACAGGGAAGGAACCGGTGGTAGGGCATCTTCGGATATTTGGTAGCATGGCTTACTGTCATGTACCCAGCAAGAAGAGAAGAAAGCTAGATCAAACTGCAGAAAGGGGGTATCTTGTAGGGTACAATGACACCTCCAAGGCATATAGGATCTATATTCCTGATAGTAGGAAGGTTGTGATAAGACGTGATGTTAAGTTCATGGAGGATAGAGCATTTCAAAAATCGCGTGATATCCTGGCAGAGGACAGAGGATCAAACTGCAGAAGTTCCCTTGGTCCAAGAACAACAAGGGCACCAAGAAGAATAGATAGGAAGACGGACTTTGGTACCAAGGACAAGTACTAACATTTTCACAAAGGAAGATCAGGATGATACTCAGCCAGAGGAGACGTTAGATCAGGAGGAAGAGTTGAGAGAGCAACCTTCCACCAGTGGTCGGATTAGTAGGGAAGCTCAACAAATACTGAGGGACGCAGAAAACTTTATTGGGACTCCCAAGAATGGGAAGAGACAGCGCAGACCTCCTGACAGGTACCAGGCCTTGGTGGCTCAAGTAGAGGAACCTTCCAGCTTCCAAGAAGCTGTTCAGCACCAAGTATAGATAGATGCCATGATAGAAGAGTATGCTTCTATCATGACAAATGATGTCTGGGAAGTTGTACCCAGACCTCAGAGAAAATCAGTTGTTGGATCACATTGGATCTACAAGATCAAGTATGCTGCAGATGGCAGTGTAGAGAAATACAAGGCAAGGTTCGTGGCAAAAGGGTATGCTCAGAAGGAAGGCATTGACTATGAGGAGACCTTCGCACCAGTTGCCAGATATACCTCCATCTGGACTGTCATATCTTTAGCTGCACAGATGGGATGGGAGATTCATCAAATGGATGTCAAGACAGCGTTCATGAATGGAGAAATTGAGGAAGAGGTATATATCGAACACCCAGAGGGTTTTGAGACTCTCATGAAAGGAGGTCTCATGTATGCAGATTAAAGAAATCCTTGTATGGGCCTAAGCAGGCTCCGAGAGCGTGGTATGGTCGGATAGATAACTATTTTCAAAAGACGAGATTTGTCAAGAGTGATGCAGATCCCAATCTTTACTACTTGCTGGTAGAAGATGAGCCATTGGTACTGGTACTATATGTAGATGATTTGTTCCTCACAGGATCATCTAAGCTCATCAAGGATTGCAAACAGAATCTAGAAGTTGAATTCGACATGAAGGATTTGGGGTTGATGCACTACTTCCTAGGATTGGAAGTTCGTCAGAAAGATGGAGATATTTTCATGGGACAGGAGAGGTATGCCTTGGAAATTCTAAAGAGGTTCAGAATGCAGGATTGCAAGCTCATGGCCACACCTATGATCACCAATTGGAAAAAGATAGATGCATCAGAAGATATAGAGGTAGACCCCACTTTATATAGACAGCTCATTCGGTCATTGATGTATCTGGTTAACACCAGACTAGACATTTGCTTTGCTATCAACACTCTTAGTCAGTTCATGGTGGAACCCAAAAGAGTGCACTGGGCCGCAGCAAGACACGTCCTGAGGTATGTACGAGGAAAAGTCAGATTCGGTATCAGATATGGCAAAGGAGAGGATGTCAAACTCAGTGGATTCACAGACGCAGATTGGGCAGGTAGCTCGGTGGACAGAAAAAGTACCTCTGGGTACTGTTTCAGCGTTGGATCAAGAATGGTGTCCTGGTGCAGCAGGAAACAAAAGTCAATAGCATTGAGCACAGCCAAAGTAGAGTACGTGGCAGCTAGTACAGCTACAAGCGAAGCAATCTGGCTTCGGAAACTTCTTATGAGTCTATTCAGAAGCAGGATGGAACCAACTAGCGTTTATGGTGACAATCAAAGTTGTATCAAACTCTCTGAAAATCCAATATTTCATCATATGTCCAAACATATAGACATTAGATGCTATTTTATCAGAGACTGTGTTTAGCATGGGGCAGTACAACTCCAGTACATTCCCACAGGCGAACAAACAACATATATTCTCACTAAGGCTCTGGGGAGAATTAAGTTCACTTAGTTCAGGGAACAATTGGGTATGACTGAAAATCCATTTCAGTAAGAAATAGATCCTCAGCATAGTTGAAGGAGGGAGTTGCAGTACAGTGGAAGTTGGCAGTAGTAAGCAGAGTCAGTAGCAGTACAGATGCAACATTTGTGCAGTGTTGGTGAGCAGCATCAACAACACAGCAACAGATGTTACAGAAGTCAGAACAACAGCACATTGAGTTGTTTTGCTAGAGAACTTTCCTTGCTAAGGGGGAGTGTTGATATATGGTAGCATCGGATGTGCTCTAGTCGTGTAATTTTGTATATGGGCTAAGACACATGTATTCCATAATACTCAGAAAGGATTTTGGAAGATTCCACTTAGAGATGGTTTAATTAAAACAATTAATCGTTTTTTAATGTTTTCCTAAGTGTAAACTTAGGAAAACTAATTAATTAAAGGGTATTAATTAAACTTAGTGTAAATCTTCTAGAAAAAGCCATGGATCGCCTCCAAATTAGTCTTAGCCCTGGATTATGTTTTAATCTTGGCCTATGGAAAATCACATCAGACAGAGAAAGAACCAAGAGTTCAATTTCTTCAGTGGAAAAATCAAGGTGGTTCTCATTTATAGAGAGGGGATGGGGGTGAGGGGCCTATGGAAAATCACATCAGACAGAGAAAGAACCAAGAGTTCAATTTCTTCAGTGGAAAAATCAAGGTGGTTCTCATTTATAGAGAGGGGAAGGTGAAATCTCCAGGAGGGAGAGTTTCTGAAGCATAGAGAGTGCATGAAGAGTGAGAGAGGAGCCAAAGCATCAACGCAAAGTTACCCTAGCAGCATTTACGTTGGGCTAGTGCAGAGAAGCAGAGGGATTTTCGTTTTCTGTTGGAGGGGCAACTGAGGGTTCATCTGGTGTCAGGAGGAAATTTCGGGAAGGAAGGAGCACTCTAGTCTCATACAACAACAAGCACAGAAGCAGGCACGACAAGAAATAGAAGCAGTGACGCAGTGACAGCGTGAGTGATGTAGTCACTGCGCAGAAATCACGCAGAGCTAGTCAGTTTGGGTACAGGTCCGTGCCGGAACTCAAATGGTGATGTGATAATTGTCTCACTTAGTCTTTTCTCATCAAAATTCTTCAGGTGATTGATTGACATTTACAATCACACATTGTACTCAGAATTTAGGCATAATAAAATAAACTCTCAGATCTGCTGCACCAGTTTTCCCACATTGGGTTTTTCCGGGGACAATTGTCCAAAAACAACGATGTCTATGTGTGATTACTTGTGCTATTTTTTATATGTGATGTGAAGTCTGCAACATATTTTATTTTGTTATTTAACACAAGAGAAATGTTAAATAATTGTGTTTGACAATGCAATAGAAGAAATTTAATAAGTAGTTGCAGTATAATTCTCCATTATAGAATTTTCACAACCTGGATAGCAAGGAAACCGAGGGGAATCAAGTTTATACTTATGAGATTGATCCATCACCCATGTCAGAGCAGATGCAAAATGGAGAAAGGCAGGTCAAAGAAGTCTTGGATACTTCAAATTTTTCATGTGAGCATCTTCAAGATTGGGCAGAAAGGTCTACTTTGACCACATAACCATCAACATCATAATCTATTAAGAAGAAAAGAAAAAAGCGGAAATAATTTCGTAAATATGATGACAATGTACAACATAGTGTTGGGACAAATCAAAGTCCTAAAATATTCAGAATTGGCAGGGCACATCAGAAAAACAACCCATGGACCTGTCGGAAAGTAGGCAGGTTCTGAGCATGAACTTCATTGAGGACATTTGATGCCATGGGGCATCTTTTTGTATCATATTTCTAAACTTATCCCTTGTCATTTTTGTTTAAGTAGTTTTATTTCATGAATAAATTGTCATTTATGCTCTTAGAATAAATTTCCATTTCTTCATTTTTGTAATTCATTTCATTTGATGATGTTTTCAATGGATACTGCTGATATATGTCTTTTGTCAGTGGATGTAGATTCTTGCACACTATCACTTCATATCTAGCATGCATCCCCATATGGAGCCAAATGTTGACCACTGGAGTGGCACTTGATTATATGAAGACTACATGCCCAAGGATGAACCAAAGGACACTTGTACCATCCGATATCATCATATCACCAAAGTTTCTAAACTCTACTTCTTCTTCATCATCATTTTACGTTGTACCCAGATTCCACACCCTGTAGGGACATTGTAAAAGTGATGCTAGTATGAGGATTTTTGAGTCATGTAACAGGTTTAGGTAGCTTGAGACCTTGTCATCAAGTGAGTATTACTTTGGGAGGTTCTTTTCACTTAATTAAGTATCATCTCCCTACCAGGACTTAATAATTAATTGAGTCTTTTCCTTCGAGTAGACCCCAAAGTCGGAGTACGACTTGATGGTAAGGCCTTGGGTGAGTCCTAGTGTCTAGGTTCAATGTTTATTACCATACTAGATCACACAAAAAATTTCATGGAATTTGTTTAGGTTTAGTTAGTCATTTTTTTATTTTTTAGATTTCCCGCAAGGCGAAAATTGCAATAAAAACTGTATTTGTAATGTAATAAGTGATGTGTAGAAAAGTTGTATGAGGTATGAGTAATAAAATTTGCACCTCTCACCCTTAACTTTCTACTATGACACATCTTGAGGGGTTAAAAATGTGTTTTGAACCTTCAAAACCCAATTTTCCTAAGTTTAGTGGGAAATCTGGCAATTAATTAAGCCATAAATAAAATAAATGGATAAAAATAAATATCCACACATGCTAAATGTTGTGCAATTGAGGTAGAAAATTATGGAGGAGTTGAAATGAAGTCTCGAGGTGATGTGGACTCCTAAAATCAAGGAAATGACATGTGCTCAAATAAAATTGAATTTCTGGCATAAATGAGAAAGTTGCTTACTTGGAAATTCGAATTTGTGAAGTAATGCACATTTGAGAGGATTTGAAAGAATATTTGGTGGAGATTTTTGTGGGAAATTGTCCCCACATGGGTTATCACCCCTCTACACTTGTTATTTCATCATAAAATTCGAATTTGGCACATAAGGGAAGAAAAAATGATGTCCACTTGTCAAAAATCGATTTTTACACTTAGCATTGGAGATCTATTCAACAAATTGGAATTTATCTTTGGGATTGTCACCTCATGCCACTTGTTTAATTACTTATAAATTGAGATTGGCTCCCAACACTCTATATAATGGAGCCATGGGCTTTGATGTTGTATCCATTGTTTTACTAGCTATTGTGTTTGCGGAAGCACTACTACTTGGTACACTTTTCAAGAACATCAATAAAAAGAATTTGGGGGTCTATTCATGGGTGTTTTTTCTTTGGAGCATGGTACATTGTGAGATATTGGTATAATCTTTTCTATGCTTTGAATAATTTTTATTTCCATATATTCTTGTAAATTTGCTATTGCAAAACTATCCTATGTTGGCATTTGATTTAAAAGTAGGCTCTATAGTTTGAAAGTTCTAGTTTGTTTTCAAATAAACTTCTAGGAGTTTCAATTCATTTTTTTCTTCTCTACATCTATATGGACTAATATTTGATTTGAGTATTGTAAAAGAAATTTTGTTGGACCAAGCGCGAGGGGAAGTCTTTGGGAGGCCAACCCACTTTTGGAGCACTTTCAAAGAAACTCTCATTTGTTATTTGGATTCACTTAGTTTAGCTTACAAAAAGTGTCTTGCAGGGATTCGTTTGTGCATATCTTGTATACATGCAATCAATTTAAAATTTAAATCTTTTAAAATAGTACTTCATTGATTCATATTTTCTATTTGAGAGCTTTTCAAAGCTAAACCAAGTGATGGGGTTCACGCCCATCACTTGATTTGGTTTCTTGTATATTATTTGTATTTTATTTAGTTGTTTTCATATTCTCTCAACACTATTAGATATCATTTTTTGGGATTCAACTGCGTTAAGTAAGTCATTCATCTATGAACATTTCCATGAGAGGTAGTCATAACTGACTTATTTCTCATGATTTTTGAATAGTCCACTTAGCACTCATTGCATCAAGTGATGCTCACAAGGGTGAAGAAGTGGGATTGAAACTAGTGAAATGAATCACATAGCATCAATCATCACTTCTGAGATTTGCACCTGGTAACCAGGATTTTTGAGAGGTCACCCATCGTAGATCGCCTCTAGCTCAAGCACGCTTAACTGTGGAGTTTTCCCCCACAATCAAGTCCACTTAGCTTGCTACCCCATTTGCAAAACCTTAGCAAGTATTGTGCCTCATGAACCATTCAAGTAGAGCTTACTTCACTCTTTGTATTTAAGTATTAAAGAGTTTTCGCAGTGCATTATATAAGGTATCATTTTTTGGGATTCAACTGCTTTAAGTAAGTCATTCATCTATAACCATTTCCATGAGAGGTAGTCATAACTAACAAATTTCTCATGATTTTTTAGTAGTCCACTTAACACTCATTGCATCAAGTGATACTCATTAATTTGTTTCTTGATCTTGCAGCCCATAGGTAGAGTTTTGGTGATAAAAGCATCAAGGAAGGATCACACAAACTCTAACATTTTCCTTGTAGGACTTCTCAACCACTTTCAAAGTTGATTTTTTGAGGAGGCCGTGGACAAAGAGGAGGGCTGCAATTTGGCAAGGTCATGGGCATTTGAGGAGGATTGGCTCCTTGTCTTGTGCAACATTACATTCACGCCTGAAGGTTAAACTACATCAAGAGACACTTAAACTCTTCAATCCTGAGAGTTTTTTCACTGTATTTTCCTCATTTTCTGAATTTGACTTTCAAGAAGGAGATCTAGAGCTTGAGAAACCTCACACATTGTAAAGATCCCTCTTGAGGTTTTACTTAAGACCTCTTGGAAGGTGCCGCATCTTGTAACATCTAATAAAAGTTTAGTTTTTCTTGTGGGAGCTTGGGTTTTCCCCCAAGGCATCCTTTTCTCCTTTTTCCAAAAGGAGAAACTTGTGGGTGGTTTGATCTTGCATTTGTTTTCTTAGTTTTCATCTTGCACACCTTAAAATTAGCACAACTTCACACTTCACAATAAAATTTTATGAATTTTCTTTTGATACTTATCTCCATTATATGCTTTGCAACTTCAATTTTTTCTTTAGAGTACAATTTTAAATTTTACTTTTGGAGAAATTTTATTTCATTTTATGCAAAACATTTTATTTCAAGTAGCAAAATTGATTTAGTTAGTTTAACCATTTTCTGACCTCACAATGGGCTCATTGTTTACATGCTCATTTATTTTAAGTTATTTTCTCATCCTGCAAGCACATAAATTGCAAGCTCCATTGCTTTAGTTGGTTATTGTTATCATTTGTCAAAGCAATTATTTTCAAAATCACAATCTTATGTGTTTATGAAGCATTATGTATCTTGCACTATCTCAAACAACTAAAATCTTGTTGAGCATATTTCCATTTCTTGAAGCTTTTCCATTTTTGCAAAACACTTGTAATATTACTTGGAGTACATATTAGGCATTTTAATATAGTTTCATTTTTAATCAATTTACCTCCAAGCATAAACTTGGTTGAAAGATATTTCTTAGGGACCCCTTTGTTTCATCAACTTGAGGGACATAGACCCTCTTATGTGGTTAACACGGTTACCTTGTAGTTATTAGAGCCACGGTCTCTGCAGCGCCGGAGGCATCAGGTGTGTTGGTTAATCCAAGGAAGGTATTGTTAATATAGCCTTCATTGTCTTTCTATTAGACCCCTTCCCCGACTCACATAAGATACTTGTTTCAAAATAGTCAGAAGAAAGGTCACATCTAGATTAGCCATTTTAGATTAAAAGCAACCAAGATAATTGCATCAATTTTTAGTTTAGGTGCACTTCATGCTAATACATCTTACTATTTTACTTGCAAATGATTTCATGTACTTGTAATTGATGCAAATGTTTCAATTTGATTATTTTATTTAGGCAAGTATCATTTGGTTCACTTTTGCAAGTAAAGTTTAAATTGTTCTCATTTACAAGTCACTCTATATTTGTTTTCATACATGCTTTGAATTTGTGAATGATTATATGAATTTTGAAAGCATTTCTTGAGAGAATTTTTTTTATCTTGTATTGGTATCATATATTGCTAACATCTTTTTTTGATTGACAGGGTTACTTGTGTTTTAATTTGAAACACTTCATTTTATTTTGAGCAAGTATTATTTATTGTTAAAACTTAAAAGGAATATTTGAAGGCACTGGTTTCATATATGCTAATCGTTATCTCATGTGTTGATGGTTTAATAAGTTTATTTCATTTTATATTTCTCATTTTATTTGCTCACAATCTCAGGTAATCCTAATTTAACATCTCCATTTAGGGGCCACCCCCATTAGCTAACCTAGGAGATAGCTCAAACAGAGAGAGTTAGGAATATGTGATAACTCCTTCTCTAGGTTCCTTGCCACCAACCACACTTTCTGGGGATAAAGGATTTTCTCACTAATTTGTTGGTAGGTGTAGGCGGCAAGGTCAACAGGTCCTACCATTGAGAAGAGGTCTAAGATTTTAGATATCATGGCTGTATTTATGGGTAACCATGATGCCATTCACTGGATTCTACAACCTATATTGTTGGCTGTTTGGAGGAAGGAACATGTTGCTTCATTTGTTGCTTATGAACTAGCCGAAAGGTTGGTTGAGTAGAACATAACATTGTTCAGAAGGCAACTGTCCGAGGAAGAGCTAAGAAGAATGCGAGATGAAGATGATGAAGGTGCAAAGGCCCAAACATCCAACAAGAATTATCTAAGAAGGAAAGTATTTTCTTCATTTGCAAGGGACCTTGGGGGCCTAGCCACTATGGTTGAGTGATATGGATGATATAGAATAGGAGGAGACACCTTTTGATAAGAGTGAGATGGGTTCTATTAATGGTGTTGGAGTATGAGCCTTCATGTGAATATGTTGACAATGGCCTAGTTATACTTCACAGTTTGATGATTGATGATGGTAAGTGATGCATAAATTCTGCACAAATCAAAATATTGCGCATAATAGGGTGTGTATTCTCTTAAACGTGAAATTTTCAATTTCAAAATCCTCATACAAACCACTTAGATTCAATACAGAATATATATGAAGAGAGAGCCCAAACACAACCAAGATACTTGCATAAAAACACCAAAAAATTACATATTCAAACCATTCTTTGGCCGAGTATTACATTTGTGGCCTCTTTCTCTCACCTTTACAACTCGTCACACTATTACACCATTCCTACTCTACACTCTCTTTCTCTTTTCTGTCCTATTCCATCTCTATTCCTATCTATCTTCCATCCTCATACAAAGCTCATATTTATACATAATCGTGGATTAATTTGAATCCATGATTTCCTCCACAAATAACTCAACCAAATTCTAAAATAGCTTTATCCCTCCTTTGACTCAACTAAGTTCCATTTAAGGAGTTCATAATCCCTAAAATATCTATACAACTCAATTCCAACTCATATTCTC
Organism: Pinus albicaulis; assembly: GCA_034641835.2. Classification (NCBI taxonomy): domain Eukaryota; kingdom Viridiplantae; phylum Streptophyta; class Pinopsida; order Pinales; family Pinaceae; genus Pinus; species Pinus albicaulis. The sequence continues at coordinate 128,186,440 of CM076581.1, read as the reverse complement.
AATTTATTAAGAGAATATTTACAATAAACCTCACACTTAGATTTTCCTCAAAAATTATTTAAAATGTGCATAATTTATAAAATAATTAAAAAAAATCACCCCCTAAATCACCCAAATATAAAATGACAATTAAGCAGGATGCTCCTGCATTAGAATCCCCATGTAAAAAAGTTTCCATAGACTCCTGTCTATGAGGTCTGTCACTTTTCTGTAATAATGCGACAGTCACAAGTCTCAATGACTTGTTACCTCCAGGATTCCAAACTCTGATTTGCCACCGGTCTTTTAAAGCATCAACTCCATTTTGTAATTTTGCACAGAATTCCTAGAATAGTATTTTCAGAACACTATTGAATGTAACTCTCCCTTTTCCATACCACATCATCTTTATTTCTGGAAATAAAGACTGGCGTAGAAACACTGATACCCTTTCTTATGGTCTCCAAACTTTGAAAGAATCTCGAACTGGTTTGTCAACTAGATTCCATCGGCTTCTACAACAATTACTTTTGCCAATTCCTCAGAGTAATTCCTCTTTGTCTGATGCTTCTGTCTCCAATTGCGCTGAACACTCAACTTTTTGAAATGAAGAATAATCAATAACTTCTCCTTGATCACAACTATACTCATTGACTGTCCCTATAGTAACAAATTTCTCATCCGGTGTTGTACCTGCATTTATAAAAAAACTATTAGTTTTAAAAATACAAGACCTTTCGGCCTCTTTTGATACTGCAAGCACCAATCTCCCATCATAGACCTTCTGGATTTCAGTAAATCCTCTTTTGAATTGCTGGCTGCTTTCATCTTTATCCCGCTGGATTAATACTTCTGTTTCCTTTATGTCTCTAAGGACATAACTTTCTTGCTGCTCCTGATCTTTCATCTCATCTTCAAATACTTTTTGCTCAATTTCTCTGATTTCAACATCATATTTATTAATGTTGCCTTCTGTACCTATAGCGACATTATTATTTGAAAAGTTAAACATTCACTTAACTCTATAAACGTTAAAATCATTTCATCCTTATCATGCACGGTAACTACAATCTCTTCTTTATCATGTTCTGCAAGCTTCACTTCTCCTTTAGGTTCCTTGAGCCATCTTTCCAAGAACTCTATTTCCATGTGAAATCTTTCCAGCATTTTATCACAACCTTCATTCCCAGTTTCATTCTTCTTCTAGCAATCCTCCTGAGTTGTTTTATGTATCATCACATTGCAAAATTTTGTCATCAATTTCATTAAACACATTCATTTGTTTACCTCCTTGGAATATCACTATGGCATTTTCCTTATGCTTCTGCTCCATAACAGCTTCAACTGGCTGTCTTACACCAAACAAGAATTCATCTATGAATTCTTTCTGCTGCAATATATCAGTACCTTCCTCCTCTAAAAGGCATTCTCCATCATACTTCACCTCAAGAGCTTTATTCATCTTTGTGACAGTTTCACCAGACTGTCCATCATCTTCTACACATCCTGCAAACATACACAAACTATGAGATTTAAAAATACAAGGCTTCATAGCCTCATCTGCTTCCCTTGTCAATACATTTTCAAATTGTTCTGAACTATTACAATAGTCCATGAGATCTTCCTCATTATCCTCTTCACCCAAAATTTCACCCTGTTCTAGTCCAAAAATGGAAACTTCCATTTCCAACTCAGCTTCTCTGAGTTCTTCACATCTCAATTGCACACTCACCATCTGCTCAAGCTTCCTCAGCTCTTCTGTTAACTGCATATTTACCTATTGATTCCTCTTTGCTTTTAGTCTCTGCCATTTCACTTTCTTCCTCATGGTCCAATTTCCAACCATGTCTCTGGTCTTTCTTATTTCTCTGCAACAATTCCATCAATAACTCAAGATGAGCTGCTATCTCAGCCTTCTCCCTCTCATATTCTTCATCAGTCAACTGCTTCCATATGTCGTTTGCCTTGGAATCTTCCTTCTTCTTTCTTCCGTTGTGGCATTTCTCAGAACCTCTGAAATGACTATCAACAGTCATCTTATCCTCCTTTGTGAACTTCATCTGTTCGCTTATGGATTTCATTCAATCCCCTTTTCAGCAAGCCCTCCTACTTGCCATCCAACAATGCAAGCTCTCTTCCTGCACTTGACCTCTGTCTTGGAATCATCTTCTGGGCAACTCTCTTGCTTCTCTATGCTACAAACAACAAATGCAGTAATTCTTGTGTTACAATGACCAACTCTTTGGGTGTCGGGCTTCGCTGATCATGCACCCAATTACATTCAAACCTTTGACTTGATTTAAGACTCTTTGACTCCAGACTTGACATCAACTCTTCATCTTGGATGAAAAATGCACCCTTTTGTACAATAACTCAATGGTTTAACTTGACTCAAGCTATCCAAATTTCTTCATTTGACCTTAACATCTTATTTGACTTCAAAGCTTGACCTAATAATTACAATAGTGGATATTTTGACTCTAATTCAAGTTATACAATATACCAATGAACATCCACCCTTAATACATTCTCATGATGTAAAATATTCACTCTACCAATTCTCTCTTATACTCCATTCTTATCATAAGTCACTAATTATATCATCTCCCATTATTCACATGATACTTAAGCCTTTAAATCGAAATGCAATCCAATTTTCCCAAGGATTTATTTTATGATGAAAATAAAATAAACCATCTAATTTTCAACATTTAAAATACCTTTTGAAAATGAATTTTCATACCTTACATGCCCTTCAAGGTTATTTAATAAACCTTTTCTTTGCAATTTTAGCTCTCCAGATTTCATGCCTCTATGTCATTCTTATCACTGTGAATATTTGCATGCACTTCATTGACATTGTACAAAAAAATATACCATAACCTCTTCAACACGCTCACCATCTTAGTGCAGACAGTCCATGCAACTCCTTCTTTGTAGTGATGGTTCTCATGCAACACCGTCTTTCTTCAGTGCACAAAAACAAATCCTTCGTAGGAATTTTCCAAAACTTTCTTTTAACATGGTGGCATCAACATATTTCTCCGGCAGCAACAAACACAAACCGCACTATCTTCTGAACAGAACAATGTGAACACTTTCACATGCGCTACAAGCAACGATCAATCGTGATCTTTAACTCATGGAAATCATAGATGCTCCTTTATAGGCTTGCTCCTCCATGTAAATCTCAGTTATCACAACCTCAAAAACGATATGCCATAACAACGCTCGAACCATATTTGCACATCAATTTCTGAGATGGGTTTCAATTCCATTCCTTAAACTTTGGATTGATTTCACTCTTTCATAAAATTTACAAGAAAATTAACTTCTCAAGTATGGCAAGGGGAATTGGATCATCCAAATTTCCAAAATACCTTTAATCAATGAATATTGATTCATTCAATGAGCACTTACCTTGGATTCTCCTTGTGGGTGAAATGATCTTACCCCTCTCTCTTGTATTCCTGGTAGAATTTGGCTCCTTTTTGTTTGGCATTCATAGCAAGACCCTCATTATAATTTGCAGAGAATTTGTGACAACTAGGGTGGTCTCACGGTTTTTCCTTTACTGACAGTGGAATTATTTCAACAACGTATCTATTCTCTTCTCGTGTAGCAGCACTTCCCTTCTCCACGCGATCTTCAGAACTGACAGTGTCTCACTTACATGCTGGATGGCTCAGATAGTGGATCCTTCTGCACTCAAAGTGATGGTTCAGTGGTTTCCACAACGATCAACGCAACTCTCATAAATCACCACAGATCTTTACGCATAAAATGTTCCACGGCTTGATCGCTCCAACTCATAATTTTTTTTACGACTCCTCACACAGAGAGTTCCACACTCAATTGATTGGTTCTGCTCCTTGACATATGCTGCACAAGCTTTCCTTTTCCATGATTTCGACCATCATACATAGGTCTCCATGTTGCTCCATCATACACAAGTCTCCACGATACTATGGAGAAGTATTGAGACATAAGACTAAATACGACATATCCCTTGATTAGCAGGTGTGCATAATTCAAAACTCTATAATTCAGTTGTCAATACATTCTTAGATATGGTTTGTTTTCTCAACTCCTTTTACTGCGAGCGACATCTTCAAGATTGCATGGTGCAGGCATGGGATTCAAGTGCAAAAATCTACTCATCCTTTAAAATAATTTAAAACAATTTTAATGTTTTCGAGAGGATTTCTTTGATACCTCAATCGACTTGAGAAACGGATATCAGGGAAGACGGTCTTTGCCAAAGATCGCATAGTGGCAACCATTTTCACCGCTCAGAGAGAACCATTTCGATCACAACAGAGGACAGTCACACCATGTTACAAACAATGAAAAATATATCAACACACATGATATCATCTCCAATGGTAGCAGGGATCCACAACCTACCATAACTAGCAATAAACCCAAACACGCACTTTTTCCTTCATTCTTTGCACACACAAAACTCCAATATAGCACCATTCCTACTCTACGCTCTCTTTCTCTTTTCCATCCTATTCCATCCCTATGCCTATCTATCTTCCATCCTCATACAAAGCTCATATTTATACATAATTGTGGATTGATTTGAATCCATGATTTCCTCCACAAATAACTCAACCAGATTCTAAAATAGCTTTATCCCTCCTTTGACTCAACTAAGTTCCATTTAAGGAGTTCATAATCCCTAAAATATCTATACAACTCAACTCCAACTCATATTCTCAATTTATTAAGAGAATATTTACAATAAACCTCACACTTAGACTTTCCTTTCAATTTATTTGAAATGTGCATAATTTATAGAATAATTAAAAAAAACATCACCCCCTAAATCACCCAAATACAAGATGACAATTAAGTAAGATGCTCTTGCATCAGTGAGTAGCAAATTGAGGAAGGGATTCAAGGAGAAGACATTCACGAAGACTTGTGGGATGAGACACCAGTGATGAACTAGCACGAAGATCACACAGAGGTGCATGGACTTGAGGAGGATGATATGCATAGTGAGCATGATGAGCGATATTCGACGAAGGCTCAAGTTAGACTTGTGATTGAGGGAGATGAGCACCTGTCTCTAGGGTCAACCCTTGATGAGATGCCACTAGATATAGAGGCCTCCAACATAACTACGGGATCTTTAGATGGTAGCAATAGGAGAGGGTACAAACATATTTTGGAGATGCAGAGCAACCCTCTTCAGGAGTACATATATAGGGTTTGCAATGTGAAAATTCCAAGATCTAACCAGATCTAATGAATCCTACTGCAACAACTGAGTGTACTCTATGAAGTAATCTCCATAGGGAGTCTCCTCCTGCTCCTGAGGCTAGGAATGTGGGTATAGTATATTGTGAAGGTGTATAAGGCACTGTAGGCATATTTGGGTTTTGTGATGCCTAGTGCTGTGAGGTGTCGAATCCTTCTCCCACTTGGAACTCCGCTTGGACTGTATTTCCCTTGCTACCATTATTGCTTCGGTGTCCCATCTCCTCGATGTTCTTGGAGAGATTATGAACTCCGCTTGGACTGTCTTTCCCTTGCTACCATTACTGCTTCGGTGTCCCATCTCCTCGATGTTCTTGGAGATCCTGCACTACCTTCAGCAAGAGATGAGCAAAATCCTCCTCCTTGCTCTTATTCTCTACTGTGTCCCCCATGTTCTCACTCCAACCTCTGGTTCACTATCCACAGGGTCTAGAGTGATTTCGAGTTCCCTTTCTTTGCACCTATAAGTAACGTTTTGCTTGTCTTTCGGTGTCATAGACTGCGCTGCTCTCCACAGCTTGAGCCAAGTCTATGAGCTCTAATACCACTGTAATATTCCTGATGACAAATTACAGTAATAACATGAAACAAAGACATTAAACAAACAACAAAAACAAATATGTCATTAAAACACCATTGGAGCCATAAAATTCAATTGTGCCATTTTATTAGTATCCAGAAAATGTGTACAATAGAGGTGTTGGAATGAAGGCACCTGGGCTTGCTCAAGGCAAGCTGAAGATAGCCTCCGAAACAAGCCTAAAATCTCCCCCATAAATGTACATTGTGTGGTTGTAACTCTGCGTTGTCCCTATACAGAATATTGTTGTTGCTCTCGAAGAAACGCTGTTAGGGCCTACTACATTGCTCGGAAAATTTCGGGCTTTCAACCCCGGCCTCTACTCATGAAACCCACAATAACCCGTGAAGATCTTTTCAAATGCTTGACCCCAAAAATTGGCCCTCTTGGGCTTGGCTCTTTGCGCTGATGGGTAATTCTATCTTCCTGGAAATTCTGCTGCAGAAGGCTCCCAAAATGCTTGCAAAAATACATGTTAGGAAGCTTTTAAACTCCCCACCAAATCCCTGCTCCAAACTCCCCACACTCCTCAACTCCTGGAGTGTCCCTCTCTCAATACTGCGTAGTCACTACGCTGCTGGTGCTGCTCTGCGCTGCCCCTGATGATGCCACGTTATGGGTGAAGCTCACAACTGCCAAACTATATCGAACAAGGTGAAGCACCTTCCTTGGGTAGGTACTCGAATTACCCCAAGGAAAAGGTTGGGATCTCCGCTCAAAGACACCCATGTGCTCAACAACACTTGCAAACTTGGCACTTCCTTAAGCGTGCTATGTCCAAAGAAAAATTCTGAGAATGATGGATGAATGACCAAAATGAGGTTGCATGATTCCTTTTTTTCCAAGGTTGCCCAACATTCCCTTGGACCCCACCTCATGCCTGCACTGCCTCCACTCGAGCCTATGACTGCGTTGTCCCACACGTGTTGCGTTGTCCCTTCTCATTGGGCCTACGCTCCCCTCTAAAGCTGCAATTTTTCCTTAAGCTAATGCCAAACTGTAAATTTTCGTAGATGTTCTATGCTTGATGCAACTTTACTTTTATTCCCAATATCAAACAACAATCACATAAACAAGAAAGTAAAATGCTAATAGAACATACCAATAGATCAAAATACACTTAACATGATCAGAAAAATATATGTGTTGTGGTGCGTTACGACGGTCAACAAGATACTTCAACCAACAAAGTCTCTACATGGTCAACCAACCAGATTGTGTCACACAACCCTCTCGGACAACTCTATAACAGTCAACCCAAACTCAACAAAAGTCAACGTTGTCCAGTCAATGGTCAACACAAAAACAACAACAACAAAAGTCAAGGCAGCCCGATCAAAGTTAATGTCCAGCCTCGATTTCTGTGCCAAAAAATGTGGACTGCAGAAATCGAAATTTTGGGACAGTTTGGGGTCAATTTGACCATGAGTTGACCAAAGTCAACGCTAGTCAAATATGCGCTGAAGCCCTAGGTCAAAACTAGAAAATCCTTGTTGCCTTTTTCCCACGTGTGAGAGAAGAAGAGCCTCCAAGATGATGATCAAACCAATCAGATGATGAGAGAAAATGTGTGATGAGTGATGGTGAAAATGACCTCCAGCGTTGACCTATATATATATCCATTAGTGAGGGTGTGTGACACATTTGTTGGGGCTTCAAGCCTACATTAAAATTTTAGCAGACCTTGCACATAAGTGGAATTAATTCAAAACAAATGTTCTACTCATCGGATCAAGAGGATCTTTAGATCGATCTTGCACCTCTCCGAAAGAGGAATCCAATAAAAATATTTTGAGCATCACAACATGGAGTTTGGACCTAGTTGTCCAAAATTAACACTCCCTCTCAACTAGGGAGAACTCCATCCACCTATGCCATCCAAATATTGTGCGTCATCCCACCGTAACTTACTTTGATGGCTTCTTTATTTCAGAACAAAAGGTGAGTCACAAAGACATCACTCCCGGCTAACAAATTCAGCTCAGAGGTTCGAAACCTCTATAGGACTCAAAGGAGTCACATAACCAACCCGAAGTCAGTTGGAGGTCCGAAACCTCACTAGAATTGATCCCAGATCAAGTGGTTGGACACGTGCCATCCTAGACATAGAGAGTACGACAATCTCTGATGCGTCCATCATTCTTTGCTACTGGTATCTATCTTTTCCCACCTCATTGGCCAAATGAGAGGTACTTACCATGAGTCTGGGACTCCATGGGTAGGATGCATGTAGGGCATAGATCATGAGAGGTGAACCAACTCAATATCATAACGGTGGGGCAGAAGCACACCAACAAGGTTCAGAAAACTTAGCCCTATGGTTGCTTATAGCTCCGAGAAGCTATCCCCAAAGCCCCCTGGAGCTTCGAGAGCTCATCGTCCAACAAGACCCTCAACATAGGGTCGTTCCACGATACCAAGATTCTAACGGAAGTTTAGGAACTTGATCTTCCCCAAAGGCTTTGTGAGAATATCTGTGACTTGCTCATCAGTTCCTATATGATCGAGCCTTACGACGCCTCGCTGTACCATATCCTGGATAAAGTGGTACCTGATATCAATATGCTTGGATTGATCGTGGAACACGGGATTATCGGACAAATGAATCCCACTATGGTTATCACAAAGGATAACGATGGTATCTAGCACATGCCCGAACAACTCACTGAAGAGCTTTCGCAACCAAAATTCTTCACAACAGGCCATAATTGCTGCAATGTATTCGGCCTTAGTGGTGCTCAAAGCCACCGAATTCTAATTCCTGATCATCCAAGATATCAAAGCAGACCCAAGTGTGAAGCATCATCCATATGTGCTCTTGCGATCCACCACAGTGGCAGCCCAATCGGCATTGGTATATCCATGGACTATCACGCTCCCGACAGTGTATCTCAGCCCATGGTTTATCGTGCCACAAAGATATCTCAATAGATTCTTAGCACCAACCCAGTGAATGTGATGAGGATCAACCATGTGTTGACTTAAAGTGTTCATTGCAAAACATACGTCCGGATGGGTGTTCACTAAGAACATCAGGGCCCCTACGAGTTAACGATACTCACTAGGATTTGAGCTCCATCAATGTCGACACGGACTTCCAGTCTACCATTCCAAATCTTTCCAGCAATTTAACAATGAATTTTCCTTGAGAAAGGAAAATCTCACCAGGTCTCTGCCAGACCTCCAGGCCTTGGAAGTAATGCATCAATCGTAGGTCCTTCATCTCAAACTCAGAAGCGAGCTCCCTCTTACACTGGTGAATGAGAGGGTCAACACTTGTCAGGAAGAGATCGCCCACAAAGAGCACCAGAATGAGAGGCTTTTCTCTATCAACCTTGAAGTAAAGGTTCGGATCAGCGTTTCTACGAGTGAAGCCCAACTTCATCAGGTAGCTATCTATCTTCTCATACCAAGCCCTAGGGGCTTGGTTCAACCCATAGAGGACTTTCTTCAACCTGCAAACATGGGTGTCTCTATCCTGGACTTCGAACCCCAGAGGTTGCTCCACATACACCTCTTCCTTTATTACACCATGCAGAAATGCGGTCTTCTCATCCATTTGATGAAGATTCCATCCTTGCATAGCAACAAGGGCTATTGATAGATCGGATGGTGGTATATCAAGCCATAGGTGCAAATATATCATCATAGTCTACGCCTTCCTTTTGAGAGAAGACACGGGCAGCGAATCTTGCCTTGAACTTTTCAGCACTACCATTAGATCCATGCTTGATCTTATAGAGCCATATTGAGGTGACAACTGCTTTGTCCTCCAGTCTCAGAACCAGATCCCAGACATCATTCTTTATAATGGACTCATATTCTTCGTGCATAGCATCCTTCCAAATCTGATGCTTGACGACTTCTTCAAAAGATCCAAGCTCAGATTGTACAATTGTACTCATGGCTTCTAGATACCCTTGGAATCTATTTGGCTTCTTGCTTTCACAAAATGTCCCCCTTGGTGCCATATGTCTCTCGGCATCCTCAAGAGTGTCCCTGAGCCATGAGGGTCTTCTCTTCATTGAAGGAGGTGGATCAATAGGGCCCATCGGTCCTTCAACATCGGGCATCATCTCATCCTTCGGTTCTTCCTGATTTCCAAGCTTTACTTCATGATCTTCCTCAGAGCACGGAAGATTGATTACTTTCCCGAGGGAAGCATCTTCATCAAAGGTAACATCATGGCATATCTCCACTTCTCTTTGACCAGGCACATAGACTTTATAAGCCTTCGAAGTTTCACTGTAGCCCACAAACATTCCCTTCTTCCTAGAAGCATCCATCTTGCTCCTCTTCTCTCTCGGCACATGAAAATAAACGGGACAACCAAAAACTCTAAAATGAGAGACGTCAGGTTTCTTACCAGAGAAAACCTCTTCGAGAGTTTTGGAGTCCAGAGTGAAATGCAGCCATCGGTTTTGTATGTACACAGCAATGTTCGCAGCTTCTCCCCATAGAAACTTTGGAAGACCTTGGTCACATAGCATGGCACGGGCAGCTTCCACAATGGTCCTGTTCTTTCTTTCAACAACGCCATTTTTCTCAGGATTATATACGGTTGTGGTCTCCCTCTTGATGCCAGCTTCTTTGCAAAAGTTATTGAACTCGTTCGTCTCATATTGAGGGCCATTATCGGTCCTCAAAATCTTGATCTTCTTCCCTGATTGATTTTCCACCAAGGCTTTGAAAGTATGAAACCACATGAAAGCCTCATCCTTCTCCTTCAAGAAGTATATCCAGGTTTTGCAAGAAAAGTCATCTATGAATGTCATATAATAAGAACATCCTCCCAAGGATGTCACGGGCAGCATACCAGAAAAATCAGAATGTATCAATTGCAAGACATCAGATGTCTTTGTGACACTTGAGGGGAAAGGTCCCCTTTTATGCTTTCCTTCGGCACAACCCTGAAATACACCTTCATGATCATTTTTGAACTCGGGCATCCCCGTCACCACCTTCCTTGCTTCGGGAAGGGCTTTGTAATCAAGGTGTCCAGACTCCAAACCTTCGGTGCCATAGTTCACTCTGTCGGATAGTATCACATGTCATTGCTCCCAGCGGACTTCCTCCAACGTGGTAGAGTGTATCAACTCTAAACCCAATCGTGATAGCTTCCTTGAAGCTCTTCTTCCAAATGTGTACCTTCCCATCAACAAATGCCACATTGAAACCTTTGTCTTCCATGGCTGAAATAGACACAAGGTTCTTCTTTAAATCAGTAACATATAGTACATCTTGCAAATGGAGGACTTGACCTTAAGACAAGTGGAGGGTCATTTTCCTAGTCCCTTTCACGAGATATGTGGCATTATCTCCAAGAATAATTTTCAGATTAACATCCTTCTCGACTAAATCAAAAAGTGCTTCCATAACCCAGTGAGATGCCTTGAGGCACCACTATAAATCGACCACACATCCATAGTGTCGGGTGGAGATGCAGTAGAGAGAGCAGATACAAGAATGAATTCATTTATTTTATCATCAACAACATTTGATTCCTCATACCTAGAATTTCTCGCCCTTTTGAAAGGTTGCCCATTTCCATTGCGAGTAGAGGGAGCCTTCCTGTTTCCTTTGAACCTGTTGTTCCTTTGATTGCCATTTCTCCAGTTGTTGTTGTTTTCATCATCCCCAGTAGAATCCTTCTTATTAGGGCATTCTCTAACATAGTGGTTGGTCTTGTTACATGTGTAACATCTTCCTTTCTTTCCTTGGGCCCCTGCTCTTCCATGGTTCCTTGGACCACCATTGTCCTTCTTCTTAGCACGAGTGGTGAAGGTGGCATTACATTCATTTTCAAATTCCTTCATTCTTGTTTCCTCTTGTATGCATCTCGATAATACTTCGTCAAAATCAGGTATCACATTTTTATTAAGAGTGGTAGTATTGAATACATGCAATTCGGAGGAGAGACCTCCAAGCGCGGTGAGAACCATTTCTCAATCGGATATTGTCTCCCTAATGGCTAAAATATTATTTCTGATTTCAATCAACTTTAGAAAATAAGATTGAACGGATTCATCCCTGCCTTTCTTCAGATTTTTCAGTTGGTTCTTAAAGAAAAGGACTTTATTTGCATTGTTGGCCTTGAACATGTTGACCAACTTATCATACATCTCCTTGGATGTGCCCAGCTCAGAGATGTAGGCAACCAGACTCTTATGAATTGAATCCCGGATCATCAAATTTGCTTTGATTTCCCCCTTCTTATATTTTGACTTGGTGGCAGCAGGTGTAGATGATGGAGGCTCTTGGATTTTACCCTGCACATAGTCCATGACATCTTGGTCTTCCAACATTAGATCCAAAGTCATTTTCCAGGCATGGAAGTCTTCCTTCCCAGTCAACTTGCCATCAGCTTTGAAGCCATTATAGTTTGAGGTACCCATGGGTCCTTGACAAATGCTCATTTTTCGGTGATTTCTCTTAATTCAAACTTGGGCTTTGTCTTCACCTTAGCTCTAATACCATGTAAATTTTCGTAGATGTTCTATGCTTCATGCAACTTTACTTTTATTCCCAATATCAAACATCAATCACATAAACAAGAAAGTAAAATGCTGATAGAACATACTAATAGATCGACAAAAGACAAGCCAAAAATACACTTAACTTGATCAGCAAAATATATGTGTTGTGGTGCATTACGACGATCAACAGGATGCTTCAACCAGCAAAGTCTCTACATGGTCAGCCAACCAGAATGTGTCACACAACCCTCTCGGACAACTCTATAATAGTCAACCCAAAGTCAACAAAATTCAACGTTGTCCAGTCAACGGTCAATGCAAAAACAACAGCAGCAAAAGTCAACGCAGCTCGGTCAAAGTCAATGTCTAGCCTCGATTTCCATGCCAAAAAATATGGACTGCAGAAATCAGAATTTAGGGAGAGTTTGGGGTTAGTTTGACCATGCATGGTCAAATGTGCGTTGAAACCCTAGGTCAAAACTGGAAAATTCTTGTTGCGCTTTTCCCACATGTGAGAGAAGAAGAGCCTCCAAGATGATGATCGAACCAATCAGATGATGAGAGAGAAGGTGTTATGAGTGATGGTGAAAATGACCTACAACGTTGACCTATATATATCCATCAGTGAGGGTGTGTGACACATCTGTTGGGGCTTCAAGCCTACATTACAATTATGGCCGACCTTGCACATAAGTGGAATTAATTCAAAATAAATGTTCTGCTCTTCGGATCAAGATGATCTTTAGATCGATCTTGCACCTTTCCGAAAGAGGATTCCAATAAAAATATTGGCATCTTCATATGAGCATCACAACATGGAGTTTGGATCTAGTTGTCATAAATTAACACTCCCTCTCAACTAGGGAGAACTCCATCCACCTGTGCCATCCAAACATCGTGCGTCATCCCACCGTAACTTGCTTTGTTGGCTTCTTTATTTAAGAACAAAAGGTGAGTCACAAAGACATCACTCCCGGCTAAAAAATTCAACTCAAAGGTCCGAAACCTCTGTAGGACTCAAAGGAGTCACATACCAACCCGAGGTTGGTTTACCTGACCCGAAGTCAGTTGGAGGTCCGAAACCTTACTAGACTTGATCCCAGATCAAATGGTTGGACACGTACCATCCTAAACATAGAGAGTATGACAATCTCCGATGCGTCCATTGGTCTTTGCTACTGGTCTCTAGCTTTTCCCACCTCATTTGCAAATGAGAGGTACTTCCCATGAGTCCAGGACTCCATGGGTAGGATGCATGCGAGGCATAGATCATGAAAGGTGAACCAACTCAATATCATAATGGTGGGGTAGAAGCACACCAACAAGGTTCCCTGTGGTTGCTTATAGCTTTGAGAAGCTATCCCCAAAGCCCCTTGGAGCTCCGAGAGCTCATCGTCCAACAAGACCCTCAGCATAGGGTCGTTCCACGATACTAAGATTCTCACGGAAGGTTAGGAACTTGACCTTCCCCAAGGGCTTTGTGAGAATATCTGCGACTTGCTCATCAGTTCCTAGATGATTGAGCCTTACAGCACCTCGCTGTACCATATCCCGGATAAAGTGGTACTTGATATCAATATGCTTGGATCGATCATGAAACACGGGATTCTCGGACAACCGAATCCCACTCTGGTTATCACAAAGGATAACGATGGTATCTAGCACATGCCCGAACAACTCATTGAAGAACTTTTGCAACCAAACTACTTCACAGCAGGCCATACTTGCTGCAATGTATTCGCTCTCAGCGGTGCTCAAAGCCACCGACTTCTTCTTCCTGCTCATCCAAGATATCGAAGTAGACCCAAGTGTGAAGCAGCATCCAGATGTGCTCTTGCGATCCACCACACTGGCAGCCCAATCGGCATCAGTATATCCATGGAGTGTCACGCTCCTGGCAGTGTATCTTAGCCCATGGTTTATCGTGCCTTGAAGATATCTCAACAGATTCTTGGCACCAACCCAGTGAATATGATGAGGATCAACCATGTGTTGACTCAAAGTGTTCACTGCAAAACATATGTCCGGACGGGTGTTCACTAAGAACATCAATGCCCCTACGAGTTGACGATACTCAGTAGGATTTGATAGCATGAGCCCAGCAGCGCTGCCACTCAACTTCTTAAAATTGAGCTCCATCGGTGTCCACACGGAATTACAGTCCACCATTACAAATCTTTCCAGCAACTTCACAATGTATTTTCCTTGAGAAAGGAAAATCTCGCCAGGTTCCTGCCAGACCTCCAGGCCTAGGAAGTAATGCATCAGTCCTAGGTCCTTCATCTCAATCTGAGAAGTGAGCTCCCTCTTACACTGGTGAATGAGAGGGTCAGCACTTGTCAGGAAGAGATCGTCCACATAGAGCACCAGAATGAGAGGCTTTTCTTTATCAACCTTGAAGTAAAGGTTCAGATCAACATTACTATGAGTGAAGCCCAACTTCATCAGGTAGCTATCTATCCTCTCTTACCAAGCCCTGGGGGCTTGCTTCAACCCATAGAGGGCTTTCTTCAACCTGCAAACATGGGAGTCTCTATCTTGGACTTCGAACCCCAGTGGTTGCTCCAGATACACCTCTTCCTTTATCGCACGATGCATAAATGCGGTCTTCACATCCATCTGATGAAGATTCCATCCTTGCCTAGCAGCAAGGGCTATGATAGATCGGATGGTGTTATATCGAGCCATAGGTGCAAATATATCATCATAGTCTACGCCTTCCTTTTGAGAGAAGCCACGGGCAACGAATCTTGCCTTGAACTGCTTTGTCCTCTGGTCTGGAAACCACATCCCAGACATCATTCTTTATAATGGACTCATATTCTTTGTGCATAGCATCCTTCCAGAGTTGATGCTTGAAAACTTCTTCAAAATATCCAGGCTCAGATTGTATAATTGTACTCATGGTTGCTAAATACCCTTGGTATCTATTCGACTTCTTGCTTTCACGGAATGTCCCCCTTGGGGCCATATGTCTCTCGGCATCCTCGAGAGTGTCCCTGAGCCATGAGGGTCTTCTCTTCGTTGAAGGAGGTGGATCAATAGGGTCCATCGGTCCTTCAACATCGGGCATTGTCTCATCCTTTGGTTCTTCCTGATTTCCAGGCCTTACTTCATGATCTTCCTCAGAGCACGGAAGATTGATTACTTTCCTGAGGGAAGCATCTTCATCAAAGGTAAAATCGTGGCATATCTCCACTTCTCTTTGGCCAGGCACATAGACTCTATAAACCTTCGAAGCTTCACTCTAGCCCACAAACATTCCCTTCATCCCAGAAGCATCCAACTTGCTCCTCTTCTCTTTCGGCACATGAAAATAAATGGGACAACCAAAAACTCTAAAAGGAGAGATGTCAGGTTTCTTACCAAAGAAAACCTCTTCGGGAGTTTTGGATTCCAGAGCAGAATGCAGGCATCAGTTTTGTATGTACACAGTAGTGTTCGCAGGTTCTCCCCATAGAAACTTCGGAAGACCTTGGTCACATAGCATGGCACGGGAAGCTTCCACAATGGTCCTGTTCTTTCTTTCAGCAATGCCATTTTTCTTAGGAGTATATACGGTTGTGGTCTCCCTCTTAATGCTAGCTTCTCTGCAAAAGTTATTGAACTCGTTCGTCTCATATTTAGTGCCATTATCGGTTCTCAAAATCTTGATCTTCTTCCCTATTTGATTTTCCACCAAGGCTTTGAAAGTACGAAACCACATGAAAGCCTCATCCTTCTTCAAGAAGTATATCCAGGTTTTGCGAGAGAAGTCATCTATGAATGTCATATAATAAGAACATCTTCCCGAGGGATGTCACGGGCAGCATACCAGAACAATCGGAATGTATCAATTGCAAGACATCGGATATCTTTGTGACACTTGATGGGAAAGGTCCCCTTGTATGCTTTCCTTCGGCACAACCCTGACATACACCTTCATGATCATTTTTGAACTCGGGCATCCCCGTCACCACCTTCCTTGCTTCGGGAAGGGATTTGTAGTGAAGGTGTCCAAACCTCCGGTGCCATAGTTCAGTTTGTCGGATAGTATCACATGTCATCGCTCTCGGTGGACTTCCTCCAACCTGGTAGAGTGTATCAACTCTAAACCCAATCGTGATAGCTTCCTTGAAGCTCTTCTTCCAGATGCGTACCTTCCCATCAACGAATGCCACATTGAAACCTTTGTATTCCATGGCCGAAATAGACACAAGTTTCTTCTTTAAATCAGATACATATAGTACATCTTGCAAATGGAGGACTTGACCTTGAGACAAGTGGAGGGTCACAGTCCCAGTCCCTTTCATGGGATATCTAGCATTATCTCCAAGGATAATTTTCAAATACCATCCTTATCCACCAAATCAGAAAGTGCTTCCTTAAACCCACTGAGATGCCTCGAGGCACAACTATCAATAGACCAAACATCCATGGTGTCGGGTGGAGATGCAGTAGAGAGAGCAGATACAAGAATGAATTCATTTCTTTTATAATCAACAACATTTGATTCCTCATACCTGGAATTTCTCGACCTTTTGAAAGGTTGCCCATTTCCATTGCAACCAGAGGGAGCCTTCCTCTTTCCTTTGAACCTGTTGTTCCTTTGATTGTCATTCCTCTGGTTGTTGTTGTCATCATCCCCAGGAGAATCCTTCTTATTAGGGAATTCTCTAGCATAGTGGCCGGTCTTGTTACATGTGTAACATCTTCCTTTCTTTCCTTGGGCCTCTGCTCTTCCATGGTTCCTTGGACCACCATTGTTCTTCTTCTTAGAAGGAGCGGTAAAGGCAGAATTACCTTCATTTTCATATTCCTTCATTCTTGTTTCCTCTTGTACACATCTCGATAATACTTCATCAAAATCAGGTATCACATTGTTATTGAGAATGGTAGTATTGAATACATGCCATTCGAAGGAGAGACCTCCAAGGGCAGTGACAACCATTTCTCGATCGGCTATTGTCTCCCTAATGGCTAGAAGATTATTTTTTATTTCGATCAACTTCAGAAAATAAGATTAAACAGATGCATCAATGCCTTTCTTCAGATTCTTCAGTTGGTTCTTAAAGAAAAGGACTTTATTTGCATTGTTGGCCTTGAACATGTTGACCAACTTATCATACATCTCCTTGGATGTGCCTAGCTTAGAGATGTAGGCAACCAGACTCTTATGAATTGAATTCTGGATCATCAAATTTTTTTTGATTTCCCCCTTCTTATATTTTGACTTGGTGGCAGCAGGTGCAGATGATGGAGGCTCTTGGATTTTACCTTGCACATAGTCCATGACATCTTAGTCTTCCAACATTAGATCCAAAGTCATTTTCCAGGCATGGAAGTCTTCCTTCCCAGTCAACTTGTCATCAACTTTGAAGCCATTATAGTTTGAGGTACCCATGGGTCCTTGACAAATGCTCCTTTTTCGGTGATTGCTCTTAATTCAAACTTGTGCTTTGTCTTCACTGTTGAGATTTTGTGTATTTGGGGTAGCATCAGTTGTGCTCTAGCTCCGAAATTTTGTGGAAGGACTAGAGTACACTTGATCTACAAGATGCATAAATGGATTTGGGGAATTTCATCTGGTTTAGGAGATATTAAATTAATTAATTATTTTTATGTATTCCCTAAGTTAAAACATAGGGAACTTAAATAATTAAAGTGAATTTAATTAAACATGTGATGAAATTGTCTTAAGTCACATGGATCAAGCTTTCCTTTAATCTTAGCCATTGATTCAAGATCTGATCATGGTCGTTGATTTGTAAATGAGAAAAGTATAAAGGAAAGGCTTGGGGTCATTTGTAAACACACACAGAGGCAGAGCACTGAAGCTAAGCTGAGAATCTAGGGCAGGGTTTGCTAAGAATACTCGGAAGTGTTTCAGTTGCAGAGAGGGGAATTTAGACCAAGGGGTTGATCTGATCCCGGGGTCTAGAATACACAAGAGACAAAGATCATCTCAAGGACAGTGCAAAAGAAGGCAGCAACAAGAGCAGCAAGGACAACGCAGCCCTCCAACGACAGTGTGATTTTCCGCAGGAAACCCTCTGGGGGTTACGTAGAGACCCTTCAGGGGCAGTGTAGCGACTGCGTCACCCAGTCTGCGGTAACGTAGTCCCTTCTAGAGCAATGCTAAGGGTTTGAGGGGCTTCAAAGGCTGACGCAGAGTCTTTCAGGGGTAGCGTTGAGTTCTGTAAATCCCATTTGAGGGTGTGGATCAGTCATTATTTTTGCCCTAGATCAGCCAGTGAGTTGTAGATCTAGTATTTTCTCTGTCGAGATTTCCAGATCTGGAACCCAGATTTGTGTATTCAGAAATATTCTTAATAAGAGAACCCTCCAACAGCCAGAGACCGATTTTCCCGCATTGGGCTTTTCCGGGGACTATTTGTCCAGAAATAACTATCACTTTATCAATGTGTGCATGTGCTTATTCTAGATCTAGATTGGTAGAGATCTGTTATGTGTTTTGTTTGGATTTTAACTTGAATTTATTCAGTTAATAACTTGTCTAAGTAGGAGGAGCATAACCGGATTAACAATAATAATTTCTTCATAAAGTATAAGATTCAGAAATATCTACATGGTATCAGAGCAATTGCAGATCTAGGAGAGTCTGAGGGTTCTAGTTGCAGAAAGCAGCTGGAAAAGCAGCAGAAACACAGATCTGAAGGGACAACGCAGTTTTCAGGAGTAGATTCACGTAGAGGTAAGGGTGATGTTGTCCAGCGTTATGTCCCAGCAAGCCCACACAATTATTGCGCAGAGGCAGATCAGAACCAATGCTAGTTTGGTATGAAGGCAACCAGTGTGATTCAGATCTGAATCTGTCAAATCCAGAAAAAAATGCAGAAATTGAGAAGAGCTGGTGGGGTTAAAATTCTGAAGTTTTCTGTAATATTCCCAATTAGCAATAGCTAATTGGAAATATTAATTTTGACTATTTTGCCTTTATAGAGTTAAAATATAAATAAAGTGGGTGAAGGGGACACTTAGCTCACACTTGGGATAATAAGTATTTCCTAACGTCACTTAAGAGACATGTCTATTTGGCAACGTGGGGCCTAGCAGTCAAGTGGCAGTGTAGGAAAAGGAGCAGCGTAGACAGCGTGGGGCCTAGCCAGCGCAGAGTGAGTTGGATAGCGTCGGCCAAGGGGGATAGCGCAGAGATTGGTGGGGCCTAGGTGAGGGAAAGGCTCACTAAGCATAAAAGGAGGAGGGGTCTCCTCATTCTCATTCATTCTGATTATGCATCTTTGAGAATTGTCTTCTGACATTGAGCATGCTTGTTGTTTAGCAAAGTCTGCACGTATTGTTCAGTACATTGGGTCTCTCCGTTCGAAGATCCCAACCTCAGCCCCGGGGACTTTGAGTGCCTGCTCGGGCGAGGAGTTCCATCCTTGTTTTGCCAGAGAGATTTGCAGCTACCACAGGAGGAGCATCCACTTAGAGAGACAACGCAGTCAGTGAGAGGGAGGACGCAGTCTTGAGAGGACGTGGTTCCAGATTGTGGGTTTGTTTGTGGATTCAGCCCGGGATAGTGGGTAAGGAGCCAACCCTTCCCTATTCCAGCATTTTTGAGGATTTAGGGGCCATTATTTGGAGCAGATTATTCAGAGCTAGCGTCCCTCCTTGAGGAATAACGTAGTGCCTCAAGGGAGCCATTTTCGGGGGTCGGCCATTTCTGAAAAGCTTTCTGGGCTTTTCTGGGTATTGGGAGTAGAGGCCATTCCCAAAGTTTCAGAATTTTTCGAGGAGGGGAGCAACCCCAAAGATTCAGTTCATTCCAGCAGTAGCAGCAGCACAGTAGCAGTACCAGCAGCTTCGGAGATAACACAGTCCAGAGGGAGCAGCCATTCCGAGTCATTTCCTAAGAGTCTTTCTATGCTTGCCTAGTGCAAGCCAAGGTGCCATCATTTTGATCACCTCTATACTCATTTCCATTTCTCAGTATTAATAAAATGGCTCAGCGTCATACAATCTAAGAGACCATGCAGAGCAAACTCTGGCCACACCGACAAATCTGGATCTCCTTCGGAAGCATAAGGATGTTGTTGGGCATGCCAAGCGGCTGATAATGGATGGTATCAAGGACCATATTGTACCACACGTAGCTGAGAAGAAGATAGCTAATGAGATGTGGAAGGCCTTGACTTCCCTATATGAGGGAATGTCTATCCAAAGGAAAATGTCGTTGGAGACTCAGATGACGTCCTTCATGATGACCAAGGGAGAAGACATGGAGCACTTCCTCTTCATATTGCAATCAATTAGGGATCAACTGGTTGCAATGGGTGCAACAATGGATGATGCTGTGATAGTCAGAACTGCCCTCAATGCAGTCACGGATGAGTGGGAAAGTATCTTGGGCAGAGTAGACCTCCTAGATTGGGACAGCTTGTGGTCAATTCTGCTTCAAGAAGAACTCCGAAGATTCACCAAGAGGCAGCATAACCCAGGATTGAGCAAAGTGAAGAAGGAAGATGAGGAAAATGTCGCCTTGGCATCAAAGAAGCAGCCAAAGAAGAAGAAGGATCTCTCAAAGATCAAGTGCTTCTAATGTGGTGAAATGGGACATTTTGCAAGCGATTGTCCTCAGAAGAAAAAGGACAAGGAAACATCTTCTTCCAAAGCAGTTGTGGCAAATGATGGGTCAGAAAATGATGCAGCCATGAGTGCTCATGAACCATGGAGGTGGGGTGACATGGACATGTAGAGGAGCTACATGGAGGAGAGGCGGGATCCTTGAGCAGCTCATCTCTTGGATCACATGCGAGCTACGACAACCTTAAGATAGTAGCGGGACAAGTAGAGCAGTGGGTGCATAGAGCACAGATGAAGTAGAGGTAGAGGCAGATCTGAAGACTGGGAGGAGCAGCGCAGAGCAAAGCAGCAACAACGTAGAAGCAGTAGCAGCACAGAGCGCAGAGCAGTGCTACTTACGTAGTGCAGATCTGCAACAGCGCAAAAGGCTTCAGAGGGACAGCGCAGTGCAGCAGCAACGTGATAGATTTCAGCACAAGGAGCTGATGTGACTTTAGTAGTGCAGAGGGAGTCTGATTACACAAGCAAAGCTGTAGCTGTGCATCGTTCTTTAGATGTCTGCACATATCTGTAGCCTATGGAGCTTCAGTGATAAGGATGCAGCCCATCAGACTTGTTTGTCAAAGATTTGGCAAGAGATTCAATTGTTTCTCTCAACAACTGAAGTTGCAGTGTAATAGATCAGTAGTGCTAGTGCTATGAGCAGCACAAATGCAGCATATTGAGAGGGAGCTGTAGTACAGTGGTTGCAGTGGCAGAGTCATGTGCAGCAGTACAAAATGGCAGCAATAGTGCAGAGTTGAGTGACAGGAGGCCAAGCTTCAACACCACATAACCAATGCCCAAAATCATGTAATGCATAAGTGTGATGTGTTACTAGAGCACACCCTTGATGCTAAGAGGGAGTGTTGAGATTTTTTGTATTTGGGGTAGCATCCGTTGTGCTCTAGCTCCCAAATTTTGTGGAAGGACTAGAGTACACTTGATCTACAAGACCTGGAAACGGATTTGGGAAATTTCATTTGGTTTAGGAGATATTAAATTAATTAATTATTTTAATGTATTTCCTAAGTTAAAACTTAAGGAACTTAAATAATTAAAGTGAATTTAATTAAACATGTGATGAAATTGTCTTAAGTCACACGGATCAAGCTTTCCTTTAATCTTAGCCATTGATTCAAGATCTGATCATGGCCGTTGATTTGTCAACAAGAAAAGTATAAAGGAAAGGCTCCTGATCATGCAGTCCATGAGGAGCCATTTGCTCAGAATGTGTCAGAACTTCCTTTTCTCTTTGCTAGAGAAATGGATCTAAGGTCCTTGGTGAAACAGGCACCTTCTGCTCCCTGTGACAATTGATTTCCCTCCTTGGAAATCTACCAAATCAACTATGATTTAGCTTCTTCTTTGATCCTCTGATCAAACTGCAAGTTTCCTTTGGCAAGAAACTTTTTGAGAAGCTGGTCTCCTCCCACTCTTTGTCACTTGTGCTAAGGCTAAAAATCTAAAAACTTCAGAATTTTAACCTCACCAGCTCTTCTCAATTTCTACAGCTTTTATGCAGTCTTTTCTGGATCTGACAGATTCAGATCTAAATCACACTGGCTGCCTTCATACCAAACTAGCATTGTTTCTGAGCTGCCTCTATGCAGTAATTGCATGGGCTTGCTAGGACATATCGCTGGACAACGTCACCCTTCCCTCTGCGTGAATTTGCTCCTGAAAACTGCATTGTCCCTTCAGATCTGTGTTTTTGCTGCTTTTTGCAGCTAGAACCTTCAGACTCTCCTGCTGGTGACCCTCCTAGATCTACAATTGCTCTGATACCATGTAGAAATTTATGAATCTTATACTTTATGCAGAAATTATTACTGTTAATCCGGTTATGCTCCTCCTACTTAGACAAGCTATTAACTGAATAAATTCAAGTTAAAATCGAAGCAAAACACATAACAAATCTCTACCAATCCAGATATAGAATAAGCACATCCACACATTGACAATGTGACACAGTAATTTCTGGACAAATAGTCCCTGGAAAAACCCAATGCGGAAAAACCGGTCTCTGGCTGCTGGAGGGTTCTATTATTAAGAATATTTCTGAATACACAAATCTGGGTTCTAGATCTGGAAATCCCAATAGAGAAAATACTAGATCTACAGCTCACTGGCTGATCTAGGGCCAGAATAATGACTGATCCACACCCTCAAACGAGATTTACAGAACTTGGCCAAGATTAGGGACTAGAAACCCCAGCGCTGCCCCTAAAAGCCTTTGCGTCAGTCTCTGAAGCCCCTCAAACCCTTGGTGATGCTCCAGAAGGGATTGCGTTACCCCAGACTGGGTGACGTAGTCACTACGCTGCCCCTGAAGGGTCTCTGCGTATCCCCAGAGGGTTTCTTGCTGAAAATTACGCTGTCCTTGGAGGGACTGCACTGTCCTTGTTGCTGCTGTTTTTACCTTCTTCTGTGTTGTCCTTGAGCTGATCTCTGCCTCTTGTGTATTCTGGACCTCGAGATCAGATCATCCCCTTGCCCTAAATTCCCCTCTCTGCAGCTGAAACACTTTTGAGTATTCTTAGCAAACACTACCCTAGAATCTCAGCTTAGCTTCAGTGCTCTGCCTCTGCGTGTCTTTACAAATGACCCCAAGCCTTTCCTTTATACTTTTCTTGTTGACAAATCAACGGCCATGATCAAATCTTGAACCAATGGCTAAGATTAAAGGAAAGCTTGATCCGTGTGACTTAAGACAATTTCATCACATGTTTAATTAAATTCACTTTAATTATTTAAGTTCCCTAAGTTTTAACTTAGGAAATACATTAAAATAATTAATTAATTTAATATCTCCTAAACCAAATGAAATTTTCCAAATTCATTTCTGGGTCTTGTAGATCAAGTGTACTCTAGTCCTTCCAAAAAATTTGGGAGTTAGAGCACAACTGATGCTACCCCAAATACACAAAATCTCAGCAAATATAAGATTAACAAAAATTAATATTCTAATTAGCAGAACAACTAACTAGGAGTATTACATTAGACGACTAGGCTAGGGCATAGAGAAAAATTCATTAGAGGGAAGTTGGTGGATTCTGAGATCATAATCCACAAGATTAGGGTCTTGTCTACAAGACCTCAAAGTTTGGTGGTCATCTCTTGAGTTTTCATCCATCAAAATCTTTGCCTTAGGTTGTGCCCTAGAAGGGAAACCCTAGCTTTCATTCCTTTGATTTCGGGACTTCATTGAGGGATTTATGAGCTTAGTATTCATTGGAATAAAACTTAAGAAACCATTTCTCCTCCTTGCCTAGACCTTGGAACAACTTCTTCACACAATTATTCATAAAACTGTAGACCTTGTGCAAGATTTCTCTAGGTCTCTTAAAGAGATCAAAAGCCCTTTTGAAGTGTTGAAACGTCATATACAACCTCCTTCGAGAGACACTTCCTTATCACCTAGCACCATAAACCTTAGAATATAAATCAAATGTGATCATCTACTTACTGAGACTCCTCCCATCGGTGAAATTCTATAATGAGCAAGACACTTTGACTATGGTGACAGTGGGTCATTGTCCCATTGCTATCACTAGATCTAGCTCTTTGTCCTATAGGGTTTTCCTCCTTAGAGCTTGCTAGATTGTGTGGTAACAAGCCCCAGTTAAGTTGCCGAGCCCATGATGAAAACTACCTGCCAATCACACACAATGTCCAGTGCTACATCTTAACCATTAGGTACAATTAATCATTATTACATCTAAGTGAACGAAGCTTTTTAGTCAAGGGTAAATTGAGACTTCATATGGTGCTTATCTTCCAAATTTAGGGTTTTGATGACGTAATAGTGATACCTCCCTAGGTAGGAGTGGCTAATAAACAATCCTATTAGGTGTTCCCAACCCCTAAGGGGAAAGACATGTCCCTAGTACATCTTTCAATCAATATGTGGCATATGAATAATGGTGGAATGGGTAGGGATAAAGGGGGTCTCAAAGTCAAATTCCATGGGCCAAGGGGTGGCAATAGTGAGGAAGTCCACACATTGTTTATAAAAATGCGAAGAGGGTGCAATCATGGTTGCATGAGTTACCCCAATCTTTATTTTTCCACCCTTCTTTATTTTCCATTTGCATTTGCTTGATTTTTCTTTGTATTATTGCTTGAAGCTCTAGGAAATGATAACATATTGTGAATGATTTGTAGCAGTTATTCCCCCCTTAAAGGCAAGGCAGTTCATTACGTGACAGGGGTTGGGACATGCATGGGTTCCTTTAAGATATATATATATATTTGCATATGGCCATGATATGCTTTTAAATTTCCTTTAGTTGCATCAACCTTCGGGGAAACATTTCATGGCCTGACCTAGATATGTGGACAAGGGGAGGGGGTGTTCCAAATCCTGTGGATCAAATGGTCATGTGGACCCAAAGAAGGGAAATGGTGGAATAGGGCTTGTAATGTGCGAAGGGGAGTGGAAAATATGGAATGGGGAAACATGACCATGCTACCAACATCAGGGTTTCCCAAGTAGTGCCCTTCGTAAAGCTATAAGCCAATATGGAAGATCCCGTGGGACTAGGATTTAACATTAACCCACATTTAAGGTGAGAGATCAAAACTACGGTCAAAGCACTTCCTTCTTTCAAGTCACCCAATAATCCATGACAAAATGCCCAAATGGAAAACAAGCATAAGCACTTGATTGCACAATGAAAAACGTATCCTTTGGGTTAGATTACCCACCTTCTAACATGTGCTCCTAACAAATGAATCAGGAAAAATACAACTGATGTGGGTGGCAGAGATAAAGTGGCACATCACATTGGTTACAAGGTGGCTGTCTCGGGATGCTGGCTGGAGGAAGATGAATAGAAGAAATGCTCTCCTGGGGGTACCCACTTTTGGTGCGTAACAAGCACAATTTGCAAAAAGTCTCCTTGAATCCATTGAAAGGACCCAAAAACTGCCAAAAAAGAAAGGTGCTGGTGAGATAGAGGGTAGACACCCTAGAAAACTGCATTGTCCTAAAAAATGCTGAAAACCCTAGATTTTAGATCTCAAAAGCCCTAAAAATGATGAAAACCCTAGTTGCAAAGCTTAACCAGCCATTTGACAATGTTTATTGGCTGCAACATTGGATTGGCCTCAAATAAGTGGCTGAATAAGAGAAATTTTACCCCTAATCTAATACAATGTTCAGTTTGCAAGAGAGAAGGATCAAATGGAACCACCAACAAACCCTAAATTAGCATGAATCATAAACACATCATAAAGAGAAGAGAGTTGAACCCATGAACACGAGAAACGCAAGATATGGTGCTTGTAGGTTAAACAATCAATCAGTATGAATCAATATGATGAGATGATAAAAATGAAAGTTTGTGTTTATACACAACTCAAGTGAGGTCTCCTTTCGAGATGGGAGGCATCCCTTGAAGAGGACGTTATGGGTCCACATAAAAAGGGGACACATCCCCATGAAGGTGACTAGGCTGACCTAGTCGAATATATAAAAATACAACAAAGAGGCCATGTAGCCATAAATGACTAAACATGAAGATAACCCTCATTCCAACACAAAATAACCCAGGTTCTGCATAAATCTTGGTGAAGGTTATTCAGTTAACACTAAACAATTTTTTAATCTTATTTTTAGTTGTAAAGTATGTTTAGATTAATTTGAACTACTTGCATATATCTTATGACAATGGCTTAGCATTGACGCACAGATCTTATCTTAGCTTGAAACCATTGCTAGTTTCATCGCATGTTTTTGTAAATATGGAAGCTAATAATTTAAATAGGAAATTAATTTTAAGTATATTGTCGTAAAAGTGGCTTTGTATAAGGATACACGTCATATATTTTTGAAATTTTCATCAGTTCCATTAAATATTATTCCTGGAACATCAAGCCGTTCAAAAGATACAGTTTTCATCAATAATATTTTTCTCAACTAAGGTTCAGATGGATATGCAATGGTGTTAAAATTGTATAACGGATAAAAGGACTTTATTCCTTCCTCTGTATTTTGATCCAAGGAAATGAAAAAGAGAAACTGGGAGAGAGAAAAAGGTAAACCTGGAAATGATAACAGCTAGACAAGGATACAAACACTATGCATAACATAGGGGATTTGAATTATCATGTTCATAGTGTGATGGAAACCTATAGAATTATTAATGAAAATGAACGGCCAGCTAAATGAATACAAGGAATGTCATAAATGATTTATTTCCAGATATAAGAAGGTGTCTACAATATAGGTTAGGATAAAACAACAGACATCTCAAAGACATTTCTAGTGCCTAATTTTAGTCTTCTAATGGAAATTATTGCAACCCTCAGGACAATGACAAAAGAAATGGAATCAAAGTTGCATACCGTATACACATGATTTATATCGACAATGTTTCCCAACCACTCTCATAGTACTGGGAGTCAACCTTGCTGCAAGTCTTACCAAAAAAGAAAGAGAAGATGGCACAGCATATTCTACTGCCTGAGTAAGCCCACTGGAAGTTATATCATAGAGTGGATAACTGACACCACAATCATATCTTGTAATTTCACCAAAATGGACATCTCCACTCATAAAAATAACTCCACTTCGCTGGTCACATAAAATAATCAGTATGAGAACCAAAAATTAAGAAACGTGTAGACAATAAAGAATGACCTTATAAATTGCAGCAAAAGAATTATTGGAACTACAACAAGAAAGATAGAATGCTAATCAATATAACGGGCCTGTCATTTGATAAGTGCACCCTGAAAATCACAAATTGCATGTTATCCTTGAACTAGTGGTACCCAGTTTATAGTATTAGCCAATTTATAGTATTTGGCTGAAGAATTGGACAGCATGCGGATACAATTATGTTTTAATTGAAAAATGAGAAGATATCGTGCTGCAGATATAGGATAAATAATATTGGGTTTCTCTGTTAATCTCAACATCACGTCTCCGATAGGTGGGGCAATGTAGAGCTACAAAATGTATCATGTCATTAAAACGAATTTCAAAACCCAAAAGGAAGTGTCCAAAAATATAATCCTCTAATGCAATCTAGATTCTCAATCCAGGAATGAAAGAACAGATCTATTCACTTAGATTTTAAGTACTTGACCAGAAAAATATAAATGTATGACATTTGCCCCTGGAATTGAAACACGGCAGCAAAAAAATGAAAGAATTCTTGTGGCTTTTCTAAGCTAACTGAAACAGGTGATAGAGGTGGTTTAAGGCATAAGCCTCCCCAAATATAAATAAACAAATGAATCTCTCTCTCTCTCTCTCTCTCTCTCTCTCTACATATATATATATATATATATATATATATATATATATATATATATATATATATTTGTATGTGAAATATTATATATCAACTTTAAACAACAAACCATAGTTACAAGGCTCAGCAAGCGTTTTGAGCATTCAATGAGTCCTTAGTCTACTCAGCACCCTTAATACAATGAGTTCAATATACTCCATCAACATTAGTTAAACTCAACAAGACTTGGCAAGTTTGTCAAGACTTATCAAGTTAGACAGTCAGATTCTATAAAACAAACATAAAAGCTAAGTAATGAAAAAAGCTTCATTCTTAAACAATTTTTTTCCCCTTTTTTAGCCTTCAGAACAGAAAAGATTAAGAAAAACCATCTATGTGCATATTGCAGCTGAGTTTTGACTATTTTTGAGGATTTTCAATCTATAGGAAAGGAAAAATATTGGAGCACCATATTTTGGCATTAGAAATCTATGAGGAAGTGGAATTTATGGAAATGGAGATAGCTTTAGAAATTTTTAGATTCTTCAATGAAAGGTCTGTTGGGTGTTTTTCTCCAAAAAACCTGAGGACCAAAACAACTTGAAAATGCTAAGTAAGAGGGAATTTGTCTGGGATTATTGTAAAGACCCAAGTGGGGGTAACCTGCAATGCAATTTTTGCAACAAACCCATGATTGGGGAAATAAATCTTTTATGATGAAAGGTGACACAAATTGAGTGACAAGATTTTGCAAGCAGGGGACACAAATCACTTTGGATAAATGGCAAGGACAATCAAGCACTAAAGATCACAAGGCATCATTTTCCAGAGATTGTAGCATTTTCAGCAGAGAACAAGGGAAAAGGCAGACATGCTGCATAGCAATGAAGCTAGCAAAGCATCCAGAACAGCAAAGCCAAACCAGCAAGAAGAGGAGGGAAAAGATAGACTTTGAAGAGAAATGAAGCCATGCTAATAAATGTTGCTGATTATTGAAGCCAAATAAGATACGATGACATAAGTATATTAATGTCCAACTGATGACCTTAACTGGGTCAATGCACCCGGTCATAGAGGAGCCTCGCATACTCCAGAGTCCAGCCATTGGCCACCTGTAATATTGTTTTCAATCCACTTTCTCCCTTGTTGAACCTCTTTCCAAAATCCATTGGGGTTGTGCTTTTCAAGAGAGATTAACTCCTTTCTTCTTCCATTTACATATTCTTCTTTTTTTATTGTAATAATTTTTCATATTTTTTCTTGTTTTCTTTGCTCCACTCCACTCCACAAAACTAGTGGCTCAGATTTGACCAAGGTAGGAATTCGCCCACTCTGATACCACGTTAAACACTCACAAATGATAGACAAGATTAAGATAAAAGTGAGATAGATTCTATTCACAAATATTTACATATTTATACAATGTCTTATGACCCTTGGTTTTCATATTCCTAGTGATCCCTTCGACTCCAATGACTGTTCACATTTCACACCATAACCCTTAGCGGATTAGGTGTCCAACATTACCTACCAAAATGGGTGACTCTATAGGATAAAATTTTTCTCCCATTCTCCACATCCAACTGGTCACCCATGAAGCCCTTGGCAGCCACCACTAGCTGACGACGTGCCATTATATCTCTTCCATCTGCATCAATCATATAGTTTCTCACCAATTTGGCAAGAGCACATGGACAAAAGTAGGCTTTTGATCAAAAGGTACTTTATTCATTTTCCAGTTGGGTGCTTAATGCTTGTCTGTATTTGGGATTTTTTATATGCATCATGAGGGGACCTAGAAGGAGGGTTTTGACCGTGATTTTGTTCCCTCGCCTTAAATGGGGGGATAATCTTCGATCTTACTCTAGTGAGACCTTCCCTAATGGCCCAATTGGTATAGGAAAGGCGCTACTCATGAAGCCCTTATCGAGATAGCGTAGTTCCATCTATCCTATTCCATACTCACCACTTTCCATCTTACATTATAAACCCATATTCCACCTCCATCTTCGAGTTCAAATGACCATGCAAGTACATCTCAAGTTTGAAAGTTAATTTTCATTGCTCCATTAATTTACTTACATGCCCTAAGCACTCACTAAAATTTTACCTCCGACATAAGTTGGTTGAATAGACGTTTTAGGGACCCTCTACTCCTCACTGTGGGATCCATATCTTTGGGCGAGGGTGAGGTCTGAGGATTATAGAGTTGAATTGTAACTTTGTTTTAGAACTAATTAATAAAATAAACCAAGAGCATTTTTCATCACATTTAGCTTACTTGCAAGTTCTTGAATTTTTCTTTCTTGATGGTTTAGAGTCTCACATGCAATATCATTTCCCTTTTTTAAAAATCATTTCCTTTCATGCAAGTATTGTAATCTCTTTTGTAACAAGTTTAGCTTAATTTTCTTGTATTTGGACATTATCTACTTTAGCAAGCTCCATTTCATGTTTAATGTTCATCATGTTCATGGATGGTTGATGAATCTCATTTCGTTTCAAGTACTCTTATTTCATGTTGCAAGGCTAAATGCATGTTGGTTTAACTTTCAAGTCTTTTTATCATCTAATTATATTTAGATTACTAATTGTTTCCTTGTGAACAAGATAGCTTCATGTGCTTTGATTCACAAAATTGTTTATCTTGAGAGCATTTCTAATATCCAGTGCTAACTATCTTTTTCTATTTCAGGATTGCTTTACTTTCACTCTTGAGAGCATTACCTTTTTTACTTTTGAGCAAGGCACTGCATATATGATCATTGTTATTCCAAGTTGCTCATATTTTCTCATTAATCTTTAAAAGTAATCCAATTTCACTCTAATATTCTCCTCGAAACTCAAATCTTTAACTTAGTTTTCCTCTAGGGACCATCCCCCTTGGCTGACCTAGGAGAGAGCTAAAATGGAGGGAGTCGAGATTAGTGTGATAGCCCCTTCTTCGAGATCCTTGCCACCAACCACACCTTGTGGGGTTGAAGGTTTTTTCCACTGACTTGTAGGTAGGTGTAGGCGACAAGGAGAGTTAACAGGCTGGAGGAGTCCGGGGGTCACGTTGCAAAATTTTCTGAGCACTGGAGGTGGGATTTTCAGCTATTTCATTGCAGCAGCTAGTGTAGATTCACTAGGACAGCGCAAAGCATCACTGGGCATTTTCTGGGTATTGTTGTTTCATCTGGGCTTTGCTCCACTTGCTAAAAAGGAAAGCCCAAGTGCATTTCTTCTATATATTTGTACTCTTGCACATTTCCATAATAAAATGGGTTAATCAAGTAAGAAACCTGGATCACGCGTGTCCCGATCAGACTGCTCTGACACTTCGTGTCCCTTCCGCGGTACGGTCGGGTTCGCGGCATCGAGGGACACGAAGTGTCCAAACAGGGTACGGTCGGGACACGGCGTGTCCGAAATCGGACACGCCGTGTCCCGACCGTACCCTGTTCGGACACTTCGTGTCCCTTCCTGCCGGGTATGGCCGGGCCCGCGGCAACCAAAAATCGCGATTTTTTTTTATAAAATGTGGCTCTTCTTTCATGTTTTCTCACCAATTTCATTTGTGTTTCATTTGTGAAGTGAGAAGGAGAGCAAGGAGCAAGAGCAAGGAGCAAGTGTGTTCTTTCGAAGAGATTCGGGCATCCGGTAAGTGACTTGTCCCTCTATATTTTGCATTTAGTTTGTTGTTAGTGTTTGCATGTGCATATGTTTTATATATTTAGTTGTTTTTGTTTATTTTTTACAGTATTTATGGCTCAATCAAAGGCACCAAGACAGGGGCAAAGAAAGGGGAAGAATGTGTCCATTGGAGATGCCCCTCCTGTCCCTCTTTCATCACAGTCTGCAAGTATGCCATCCATTGGAAGTGGGGCTGCAATAGTAGCTTCAAATGTGCAGGGAAAACAAATTGTTGACCCCAAATACCCATTGTGGAAATATGCAACAAGAGAGGAAGGGGCAGCAAAAAAGGGAGGAGGAAATTGTGACTGGAAATGCAATTTTTGCAATGGCCATTTCAAAGGCACACATTTCCGTGTGAAAGCTCATTTGTTGGGTATTCCAGGTTGTGGCATTAAATGTTGTACAGCAATTGAATTGTCAGATAAGA
Organism: Pinus albicaulis; assembly: GCA_034641835.2. Taxonomy (NCBI): domain Eukaryota; kingdom Viridiplantae; phylum Streptophyta; class Pinopsida; order Pinales; family Pinaceae; genus Pinus; species Pinus albicaulis. The sequence goes on along the minus strand of CM076581.1, from coordinate 128,154,217 downwards.
AGAAATTGCAGAAAGAGGCAAGTATTGGTGAGGCAAATGTGGCAACAAAATCAAAACAATCCAAGACTGATGACCCCCTTCCATTCTTGAGGAAAAGCAGCAGCAAGTTCCCTTTTGAGACTTCTAGCAGGGGAGAATTAGCAAAGAGAAAGGCAACTGCAGTTGGTCCAATGGACAAGGTTTTCCAAAAAGAGAAAAGGGAAGAGCTTGACCTCACCATTGCATTTTTTTTCTATCAGAACTTCATATCTTTTAATGTTGCATGGTCACCTCTATTTATTGAGATGTGTCGAGCTCTTTGTCATGGGGCTCCATCAGGGTATGTGCCTCCTAGGTCAGAGAAGCTCAGAACCACATTGTTGACAAAGGCAAAGAAAGAGGTGGACAAAATGCTTGAGCCTATTAAATTAGCATGGCCAACATCTGGGGTTAGCATTGTTTTTGATGGATGGACAGATCCAGCACGCCACCCACTCATTAACTTCATGGTGTCATCCACGAATGGTGCAGTTTTCTTGAAAGCAGTGGATGCATTTGGAGAGTACAAGGATGCACAATATATGGGTGAGTTATTTCTCAAAGTTATTGAAAGTGTAGGTGTGGATTGTTGTGTGCAAATCATTACAGATAATGCACATGTTTGCAAGGCTGCTGGCATGATTGTGGAAGCAAAATATCCACAAGTATTTTGGACACCTTGCATTGTCCATTCATTGAACTTGGCACTGAAATCTATTGCTTCTGATGTGCTTTGGATTGGAGCCACTGTTGAGGATGCACGACCTATCCGCAACTTTGTAACAAACCATACAAATGCCCTCACTATCTACAAGGAGTACAACAATCTATCATTGTTGAAGATTGCAGATACACGGTTTGCCTCTTCATTCATCATGTTGAAGAGGTTGAGGGAGGTCAAGACCGCTCTTGGGTCTATGGTTATTTTAGAGTTTTGGTCTTTTTGGAGAAAGATGGATCAAGCGGCCTCAAAGAAGGTGAAGGACATAGTGTTGGATGATATATGGTGGGAGAAGGTAGATCTAATTATTCAGATCATGGAGCCTATCATTTCCTTGCTCAGATTTGCAGATACAGACCAACCCATCCTAGGAGAGGTTTATGAGGGATGGGATTCCATGATTGAGTCTGTGAGGACCATTATTTTACAGAGTGAGTGCCCAGAGTATGAGACATCACCTGAGGCCTTCTTCACCGTCATACGGGATATTCTTGTCAGCAGATGGGACAAGAATTGCACACATTTACATTGTTTGGCTCACTCCTTGAACCCAAAATACTACAGCCATGAGTGGCTGAATGGTGGACCTTCCCGCAGATTCCCTCCTCACATGGATGTTGAAATCTCACAGGGGAGGAAAGATGCATTGAGGAGGATTTTTCAGGATAGGGCATCCCTTGATGAGGTGGAGGATGCCTTTGCAGATTTTTCCACTGCCAGGGGGCGATTTGGAGGCTATGATTTGATTCAAGACAGGGGGGCTAAGAGGTCCCATTCTTGGTGGGCAACTCATGGGGCAGCAAGCCCTCCTCTACAGCAGTTAGCCATGAGGCTCCTCTCTCAGGTGACTTCATCCTCTTGTTGCGAGAGGAATTGGAGCACATATGGGAATTTGTATAGTGTGAAGAAGAGCAAGCTTGAGCAGTCCAGGGCAGAGACAATGGTGTATGTGCACACCAACCTTCGTCTCATCTACGGGCAGAGGGAGGATTGGTTGAAGGGAAAGACAAAGATGTGGGATGTCTTTCCTGATGATATGGGTCTGGACAGCAGTGTTGAGTTGGCATTGGCCAACTTGGATCTCAATGCGCCAGTGCTAGAGCCTGTCAGATTTGATGATGGATTAGAGGGGTCATCCTCCACACCAGCAGATGCAGAGATGATAGAGGAGGAGGATGCATTAGAGGCAGAGGAGAGCAGTGGTGAGCATGATGATCAGGATTTTGACAGTGATGCTGATTATGAGGATTGATGACTCTGACTCATTGAGGCTTCAGGCTTGTAGTCTTGTAGATTGTAGTTGATTTTGTATTTTCTATTTCTATTTGCCATTGGAAGTGTTGTCCACCCTTTCCAAGTGTTATTTCTATGTTATGTATAGCCGTGCCTAAGGGCATATTGGTTGAAGTAGACTCTTATTCCGATGAATAAAAATCCCTTCCCAAACTGTACAAGCCTCTCTCAGGGCATACAACTTTCTGGATGTATATGATATTCACATATATTAAATAAATAGAATCGAGATGAGAAGGAACATCTATTGTATTCTCTATGTCCCGATTCTCTACATCCTAGGTCTCTCTATTCCATCATCTGGCTTATATTCTTTATGTAGCATTCATAATGAATGACTTTATCAAATTACGCTAATACTTTTGTATTTTATGGATAACGTAGGAGGCATATTAAACATCTTTTTCTCTTCTCTCTCTTTTTACTTTTTTCCTCTCCCCATCTTTTTTTCTTTTGGGAATTACTACCACTGGTCCAACGAGACTACGCCTTTACTTATTTTTCTTAAGTGTTAGTCTTCACTTTTTATTATGTTTCATAGCGGAATTACAAAACATAAACCATCATCACAAATACACCAAAACAGATTTGTAAAAGCCAATTTTATTATCTCAAATAAATAAAATTGCCTCGCTGGTTTATACAGGTCGAGGGCCTGTTTTTACATAGAATTTACAACTCGGCGGTCGCACCGTTGGTCGGGTCGTGAGTCACCCGACTCGCCCTGCCGTTCGTGCAAAGTCCGCCCGTCGCCTTTCGTTCAGTGCGCGCCCACCGTGTCCGCAACTACGCGTGGTGCGCCGCCCTTGTCCAACCGTCGCACTCCTGTCGCTCGTTTGCCACAGCGCTGGGCGCTGTCCAACCGCCGCGCTCAAGTTCCGCTCGGTTCGACCTTTACCCTTCGACTACTCGCTCGACGGGTGCATCCGTCGTGCTAGCCGCAAGTCTATTTGCTGCGGTTTCTCGAATGACTCGTCGCTTGGCTTGTTACCTTTCACTCTCCAACCTCTGCTCATATATATGCGTCCGATGTTGGATGGTTGGTCGCTCGCCGACCCGAGCCGACCCGCCCATAACATCGACGCCCCTCATGAAACGCCGCGTCACGGGTGTGAGGGCGCTCGGCCGACCCGAGCCGACCCCCGTGTTGGTGTGAGGGGCGCTCGGCCGACCCGAGCCGACCCCCGTGTGTCGCTTGCGTGCGCCCGTCGCCCACATAACTCGTCGGCCCATTTTATTATTTCGACCGCCCTTCGTTTATTGTGGTCGTGACGCCCGTTGTGGGCGCGCCCGTCACCGTGGCGCGCGCCCTTCCACCGAACGCTCATAATAACGTTCGCCCACGAAACGTGCTTTTGTGGGTGTTGGGGAGCTCGGCCGACCCGAGCCAACCCCTCCGTTTGTTGACTCGCCCGCCAAGTGTGGCGTCGGTCGCGCGCCCAACGCGCCGACCGACTCACCTATCGGTTTACTCGTCCACGGCGCCGGTTGGTATAAACTCAAAACGCCAACGCCTCGTTGACTCGTCGCACATCCAACTCGCCCATGACTCGTCTTCCACACTAGCGCGCCCGTGACACGCCAACGTGCGACGCGCGCCCGTTATGTCGACGGGCGCCTGTTGCGTTGCAACGGCGCCCAAGCTCACCAAACGCCCGTTCGGCGCGCCCGTTTCACCGAACGCGCCTATGAAGTGTCGGGGCGTTACATTCTCCCCCACTTCAAAGCGTTGTCGTCCCTTGACAACATCATCCTTCCGTCGCACGCCCATCACAACTCTATGTGTGAATATCGTCGCAACTGCCTCCAAAGTGTCGTTGCACGAACTGCCGTTGCGCCCATGTGCACGGTATCGTCGCAACTGTCGTCGCAAAGTGTCAATGACTCCAACATCCTCCAAAGGTGTTCATGTCTCCAACTCTGCTATGAAACCATGAAGAGCACCCAGATGTGAACACCTTTGATCTGCTACATGCTTCGGTCATGCCCCCATTCTGCATCAGGTATCCAACCAACTCAACACAACAAAATCTGCTATGTATCCGGCACAACTCTGCACATTACGCGTCCCCACAACTCGAACTAGTTGGGTAGCTAATCCAACTGTAGCGTCCTCATTATGAGAATGTCCATCCTCATACCATGCGTTAGTTCTTCCTTCTGCATTATGAACTGCCAAAACATCCTGCTATCAAATGCTCCATCTCGCTCCATAATCTGCTCATAAGTTAGAGGTCATCATTGTCTTGAGCAGGAGACAATGAGCCTCATCCTCCATGTTTAGTATAGAGGGTGGAGGAAGTAGAGGCCGGAGGCTCTCCTTCCTCATTTATCAACTCCAGCCATCTGTCCGGATCTTCCTCTTCCAACTGCAACATGTACGCTCTCCGGTCTTCTCCATGAATTCCTGGGTCTGCATCTTCCTTTGCCTCCATTGTCTCAAGTCTTCTTGTTACATCCAAAAGACTCTTGGACAATGCCATAATTTCCTGCGCTTGCTCCTGAAGTCTGCCTTTCGTAATGGCTAACCTTCCTTGGAGTTCATCATGTCGTTTAGTATCCTCCACACTCATCGCTGTTATCTTACAATGGGTTGAGCCACCTCCTCCTATGGTTGGTATACCAATAGGACGGTCATTCTGCCCATCATAGATATACAACTTCCTCATGTGAGGAACCACCATCACTTCGAATTCTTTGAAGAATTCCATGCCTAATACTGCTTCATAATCATCCATTTTCACAACCATGAAGTCAACATTTGCATGCCAACTCTCTATCTCGATTGGTGTCTTTTCTGCAACTCCAATCACATAATCTGGTGGGGAGTTCACAGCCTTCAACTTAGCTTGGATTGGTTTGAACTTCAACCCAACTTTCCTTGCGGTGTCCTCTCCAATAAAGTTATGCGTGGCACCACAATCAACCATGGTTAGAAGTGTGCCCTTCACAATTTTCATGTTCACAAAGTCCAAATTGTTTCTTCCGGTCCCTTCTTAATAGCTTTAAGCCGCCGCCGCATCTTCGAAGACTTGCATAGTCCCAATCGAAGGTTCCTTCCTTTCGCTTGCACCGCGGCGGCCAACTTCTACCAAGGTGGCACTCTTCACCTCCCGATGTTCCTCGTCGATACATCCAACACCCTTAAGGGCTTCTTAGCCTTCATTTCGTTCTGGCGCACAGCTAGGCCTATGAGCCTCTTCGTGCTTCAGCCTTTTTCTCAAAAAAAAAAAAAGGCTTCTTTTCTCTTTTCTTCCCGATCCTCCAATATCATGCTCAATCGCCTTATCCACTATAGCGAAGGCTTCTTCCAAAGTCTTAGCTCCTTCCTCTTCCACCTCATCCCGCGCCCAAGGTTTCAACCCAATAGTGAAGTTGAACAACTTATCACGCTCGGCCATGTCAGGTAGCTCCAGGATAGCGCTCTGATATGCACTTTGATATTGTTGGAGAGTCCCATCTTGTTTAATATACTTGATGATAGTCCTTGCGTCCCAGGTTTCATCTTGTGGACTGAAGTAAACCTGCAAAGCATCTTTCAATTCCAGCCAAGTTGTGATGTCAGATACGACACCTTGTGCGATCTGATCAAGTCTCCTTCTCCACCACATCTTAGCATCTCCTGTAAGGAATTGGGCTACAATCTTCACCTTGACATCTTCATCTACTTAAACCATTGTAGATATGCAATGCAGACCCGCATCTCTCGCTCGACCACAAGTCTCTTGCTGCGGTGCGCTCTTAAGACTGCTCGCCGTTGGTTGTTTTCTCGCCCTCCAATCCGCCTTCATATATACGTGCGTCGTCGTTGGAGAGTCGGGTCGCTCGGCCGACCCGAGCCGACCCGCCCGTAACGCTTGGCGCCCATGGACCGTCGCGTCGCGGGTGTGAGGGGCGCTCGCCGACCCGAGCCGACCCCCGTGTTGGTGTGAGGGGCGCTCGGCCGACCCGAGCCGACCCCCGTGTTGGCTCTACGTGCGCCCTTGGCCCGTGTTAACTCGTCGGTTCGTCGCTGTCGTTACGTTGATGTGCGCCCGTGTCTAGAATGGGGCGCCCGTCGCCGCTATAACTAACTTCAACCGCCCTTCGTTCAATACGGCCGTGACGCCTGTTGTGGGCGCGCCCGTCGCCGTGGCGCGCGCCCTTCCATCGTTTTGCTCATGCGCGCCCGTGGAGGGCGCCCGACTCACCCGAGTCGTGGGCGTCCAACTCGTGGGCGTTACATACTCCCCCACCTTGAGTCATTGACGTCCTCGGCAATCCGATAGATCTCATCAACATTTGGTCAAACTCTGCTATTTCTTTCTTCCATCTCCACAGCGTTTCCTCCGGTTCCCAGCTTGAATCCTCCGGTCGTCCTTCCCATTGAATGAGAAATTCTCTCCGTGCATTGCCCGCAACTCTTGTTGTTCGAAGATCAAGGATCTTCTCCAAAACTAAGTCTGGTTTGTCAATGATCATCGCTGGTCCTCTCGGTGGTGCTGCTCGGTCTGGATCATCAGCATCAAGTCTGCCCTTCTTTAGTTGACTAATGTGGAAGACAGGGTGCTTGGCATGCATATGGTCTGGAAGTTCCAGCTTGTAGGCAACTTCACCAATCCTCTTCTTTATGCGGAAAGGCCCATCATATCGTCTCGTCAAAGATCTAGCAGTCCCCTTGGGTGGCTGAAACTGATCTCCGGTGATCCTCAGAAGAACCTCATCTCCAACATCGAAGTGTGCATCCGTTCTACCTCTATCTGCCTTTTCCTTCATCTTTTCTGCAGCGTTGTGCAGATGCATCCGTGCTATCTCCAAGTTTTCTTCCCATGTGGTCAAGAACCTTTTGGCATGTGGGTTCTTAACAAATCCTCTTGGTAACACCGTATGCGGCGCAATAGGCATCTGTCCATTGACCAACTCGAATGGAGCATACCCCGTTGCGGAACTCTTCTGCATATTGTAGCTATACTGAGCAATATCCAGGAGTCCTGGCCAATTCTGTTGATCAGCCGTAACATAATGTCTCAAGTAGTCCTCCAGCAATGCGTTTATCCGTTCGGTCTGCCCATCTGTCTGCGGATGGTAACTCGAACTTTGCAGCAATTCTGTCCCAACCAGCTTGAACAGGGCGTTCCAAAACTTCCCTGTAAAGCGAGAGTCCCTATCAGATACGATACTCATCGGTATCCCCCAATACTTCACAACGTTCTTGAAGAAAAGTTCAGCTGTCATCTCAACCCCACATGGTAACTTCGTCGGAACGAATGTAGCATACTTGGAAAAACGATCAACAATGACCATGATTCCGTTATACCCCTCAACCATTGGTAAGTGAGAAATGAAGTCCATAGAGACACTTGCCCATGGTCTCTCCGGAATCAGCAAAGGCTGCAACAATCCTCCTTGTCTATGATGATCCGATTTGTCCTGTTGACAAATGATGCACGTGTGTACATACTCCTCCACTTCCTGCCTCATCTTCTCCCAGAAGTACCCCCTCTCCAACAATGCCATAGTCCGACGTTGACTCTTGGGCAAAATGACCGTCCTACTTAGGAAGATTGTAGCTCTCAATCAACTACGCCTTTACTTATTTTTCTTAAGTGTTAGTCTTCACTTTTTATTATGTTTCATAGCGGAATTACAAAACATAAACCATCATCACAAATAAGCCAAAACAGATTTGTAAAAGCCAATTTTACCCTCGACCGTTCAGAGCGCCCCAAGGCGTAGTCATTCGTTAGCGCGCGCCCACCGTGTCCACAACTACGCGTAGTGCGCCGCCCTTCGACTCGCCGTCGTTACTTCCGTCGCTCGTTTGCCGCAGCGCCGTGCGCTGTCCAACCCTGCGCTCAAGTTCAACTCGGCTCGTCGTTCACCCTTCGACTACCCGCTCGGCGGGTGCATTCGCTATGCTGGCCGCAAGTCTGTTGCTGCGGTGCTACGAATGACTCGTCGTTTGTTGACCGATTGCTTGATGCCTTTGTCGCACTTCAACGCTTCGTATTTATACACGTCCGTCGTTGAAGTGTGGGTCGCTCGCCGACCCGAGCCGACCCGCCCATAACACTTGGTCGCTATGAACCGTCGCGTCACGGGTGTGCGGGGCGCTCGGCCGACCCGAGCCGACCCCCGTGTTGGTGTGAGGGGCGCTCGGCCGACCCGAGCCGACCCCCCGTGTTGGCTTTGCGTGCGCCCGTCGCCCACATAACTCGTCGGCCCGTTTTATCTTTAACCGCCCTTCGTTCGTTGTGGTCGTGACGCCCGTTGTGGGCGCGCCCGTCGCCGTGGCGCGCGCCCCTCTCTCGAACGCTCATAATAACGCCCGCCCACGAAACGTGCGTCCGTGGGTGTTGGGGCGCTCGGCCGACCCGAGCCGACCCCTCCGTTTGCTAACTCGCCCTCCAAGTGTGGCGTCGGTCGCGCGCCCAACGCGCCGGCCGACCCACCGACTCGCCTTTCGGTTAACTTGTCCAAGGGCGCCCGTTGGGTATAAACGCCCTTCGCCAATACTACGTTGACTCGTCGCTCTACCAACGCGCCTCATGACTCGCTCCACGCACTTGCGCGCCCGTGACACGCCAACGTGCGACGCGCGCCCGTTACGTCGCACGGCGCCCGAGTTCACTCAAACGTCCAACCGGCGCGCCCGTCCCACCGACGCGCCTATGAAGTGTCGGGGCGTTACATTCTCCCCCACTTCAAAGCGTTGTCGTCCCTTGACAACATCATCCTTTCGTCGCACGCCCATCACAACTCCGTGTGTGAATATCGTCGCAACTGCCTCCAAAGTGTCGTTGCACGACCTGCCGTTGCGCCCATGTGCACGGTATCGTCGCAACTGTCGTCGCAAAGTGTCGATGACTCCAACATCCTCCAATGGTGTTCATGTCTCCAACTCTGCTATGAAACCATGAAGAGCACCCAGATGTGAACACCCTTGATCTGCTACATGCTTCGGTCATGTCCCATTCTGCATCAGGTATCCAACCAACTCAACATAACAAAATCTGCTATGTATCCGGCACAAATCTGCACATTACGCGTCCCCACAACTCGAACTAGTTGGGTAGCTAATCCAACCGTAGCGTCCTCATCATGAGAATGTCCATCTTCATACCATGCATTAGTTCTTCCTCTTGCATCATGACTGCCCAAAACATCCTGCTATCAAATGCTCCATCTCGCTCCATAATCTTCTCATAAGTTAGAGGTCATCATTGTCTTGAGCAGGAGACAATGAGCCTCATCCTCCATGTATAGTCTAGAAGGTGGAGGAAGTAGAGGCCGGAGGCTCTCCTTCCTCATTTATCAACTCCATCCATCTGTCCGGATCTTCCCCTTCCAACTGCAACATGTACGCTTCCCGGTCTTCTCCATGAATTCCTGGGTCTGCATCCTCCTTTGCTTCCATTGTCTCAAGTCTTCTTGTTACATCCAAAAGACTCTTGGAAAATGCCATAATTTCCTGCGCTTGCTCCTGAAGTCTGCCTTCCGTGAGGGCTAACCTTCCTTGAAGTTCAGCATGTCTTTTAGTGTCCTCCACACTCATGGTTGTTATCTTACACTGGGTCGAGCCACCTCCTCCTATGGTTGGTATACCAATAGGACGGTCATTCTGCCCATCATAGATATACAACTTCCTCATGTGAGGAACCACCATCACTTCGAATTCCTTGAAGAATTCCATGCCTAATACTGCTTCATAATCGTCCATTTTCACCACCATGAAGTCAACATTTGCATGCCAACTCTCTATCTCGATTGGTGTCTTTTCTGCAACTCCAATCACATAATCTGGTGGGGAGTTCACTGCCTTCAACTTAGCTTGGATTGGCTTGAACTTCAATCCAACTTTCCTTGCGGTGTCCTCTCTTATGAAGTTGTGCGTGGCACCACAATCCACCATGGTTAGAAGTGTGCCCTTCGCAATCTTCATGTTCACAAATTCCAAATTGTTTCTTTCCGGGTCCCTTCTTGGAATAGCTTCGTAAGCTGCTGCTGCACTTAAGACTTGCATAGTCCCAACTGAAGGTTCCTTCGTTTCTGCTTGCACTGCGGCGGCCAACTTCGGTCTTGAAGGGCAATTCTTCACCGTATGTTCCTCGTCGCAGATCCAACACCTTAAGGGCTTCTTAGCCTTCGTCTTTGCTTGCGCATTGTTAGGCCTATGAGCTTCCTTCTTTGGTGCTTCGCCCTTTTTCTCAAAAGGCTTCTTTTTCTTTTCTCCTCCCGATCCTCCAATATCATGCTCAATCAGCTTATCCACTATAGCGAAGGCTTCTTCCAAAGTCTTAGCTCCTTTCCTCTTCACCTCATCCCGCGCCCAAGGTTTCAACCCAATAGTGAAGTTGAACAACTTATCACGCTCGGCCATGTCAGGTAGCTCCAGGATAGCGCTCTGATATGCACTTTGATATTGTTGGAGAGTCGCATCTTGTTTAATATACTTGATGATAGTCCTTGCGTCCCAGGTTTCATCTTGTGGACTGAAGTAAACCTGCAAAGCATCTTTCAATTCCAGCCAAGTTGTGATGTCAGATACGACACCTTGTGCGATCTGATCAAGTCTCCTTCTCCACCACATCTTAGCATCTCCTGTAAGGAATTGGGCTACAATCTTCACCTTGACATCTTCATCATGGATGTTCAATCGGTCAGAATTGGCGTTGGCTACCCTTCCGGACTACGCCTTTACTTATTTACCCTTCTGACCAATTCTGACAGGGTCTTGAATCTTCACCTCTGATACTGCGGTTGTGTTCGGTCAGAATTGGGACATGGCCGAAGGATGTAGCAGATCAAGGGTGTTCACATCTGGGTGCTCTTCATGGTTTCATAGCAGAGTTGGAGACATGAACACCTTTGGAGGATGTTGGAGTCATCGACACTTTGCGACGACAGTTGCGACGATACCGTGCACATGGGCGCAACGGCAGGTCGTGCAACGACACTTGGGAGGCAGTTGCGACGATATTCACACACGGAGTTGTGATGGGCGTGCGACGAAAGGATGATGTTGTCAAGGGACGACAACGCTTTGAAGTGGGGGAGAATGTAACGCCCCGAAACTTCATAGGTGCGTCGGTGGGACGGGCGCGCCGGTTAGACATTTGATGAACTCGGGCGCCGTTGCGACGTAACGGGCGCGCGTCGACATAACGGGCGCGCGTCGCACGTTGGAGTAGCACGGGCGCACAAGTACGTGGAGCGAGTCATGGGCGCGTTGGTAGAGCGACGAGTCAACGTAAGTATTGGCGAAGGAAGTTTATACCGACGGGCGCCCACGGACGAGTTGACCGATGAACGAGTCGGTGGGTCGGCCGGCGCGTTGGGCGCGCGACCGACGCCACACTTGGAGGGCGAGTTAGACAAACGGTGGGTCGGCTCGGGTCGGCCGAGCGCCCCAAACACCCACAAGTAATATGTTTCGTGGGCGGACGTATTACGAGCGTTCGGGAGAAGGGCGCGCGCCACGGCGACGGGCGCGCCCACAACGGGCGTCACGCCGTATTGAAACGAAGGGCGGATGGAGTAAACGACACGACAAGACCGGCGAAGTTTTATATGGGCGATGGGCGCACGCAAAAGCCAACACGGGGGTCGGCTCGGGTCGGCCGAGCGCCCCTCACACCAACATAGGGGTCGGCTCGGGTCGGCCGAGCGCCCCGCACACCCGTGACGCGGCGTTTCATGAAAGGCGTCGATGTTATGGGCGGGTCGGCTCGGGTCGGCGAGCGACCAACACTTCAACGACGGATGTGTATAAATACGAAGCGTTGAAGTGCGACAAAGGCATCAAGCAATCGGTCAACAAGCGACGAGTCATTCGAGCAAACCGCAGCAATACGACTTGCGGCTAACACAGCGGATGAACCCGCCGAGCGGGTAGTCGAAGGGCAGGACGAGCCAAGTTGAACGCAGGGTTGAACAGCGCACGGCGCTGCGGCAAACGAGCGGCGGAGGTAACGACGGCGAGTCGAAGGGCGGCGCACTACGCGTAGTTGCGGACACGGTGGGCGCGCGCTAACGAAGGCGACGGGCGGACTTTGCACGAACGGCAGGGCGAGTCGGGTGACTCACGACCCGACCAACGGTGCGACCACCGAGTTGTAATTTCTATGTAAAAATAGGCCCTCGACCTGTATAAACCAGCGAGGCAATTTTATTTATTTGAGATAATAAAATTGGCTTTTACAAATCTGTTTTGGCTTATTTGTGATGATGGTTTATAAGCTGGTAATCACATGAAACATAATAAAAAGTGAAGACTAACACTTAAGAAAAATAAGTAAAGGCGTAGTCTCGTTGGTCCACTCGGGCAGGCCGTGCCTAAGGGCATATTGGTTGAAGTAGACTCTTATTCCGATGAATAAAAATCCCTTCCCAAACCGGTGCATGCTTCCCTCGTGGCATACTGATGGTATGATATCGCATATATTAAATAAATAGAATCGAGATGAGAAGGAACATCTATTGTATCAAGGTCCCGATTCTCTACATCCTAGGTCTCTCTATTCCATCATCTGGCTTATATTCTTTATGTAGCATTCAGAATGAATGACTTTATCAAATTACGCTAATACTTCTGTATTTTATGGATACCGTAGGAGGCATATTAAACATCTTTTTCTCTTCTCTCTCTTTTTACTTTTTTCCTCTCCCCATCTTTTTTTCTTTTGGGAATTACTACCACCGTCCAGCTCCGAATCCGCCTCTGACCATCAGATCAAATGTGAGTAACCTGTCTTTTTCGAGGGTGCCTCTATCCCATTTTGTTCATGCTTCGGACAAACAATCTGGTCCTCTCCATATTATCATATCTTCGGAACCAATGATCCGATATGAACAATTTTTGGATCCAATCACCTGCTGTCATTTATCCTCAGTTTCCCTTTGGGGTTCGTCCCGTAAAAGTGATGTATGCTGTCATTTTGATTCTGATGACTTAATGAAAAAACTACAGTATCTTACTATCTTCAATCTTGTCTTTCTGAGTAAATTTGACGATTGTATCATGTATGGTGTATCAATGTATCATTGTAATTTGTATTATAGTATCAATGATGATGTATGCCTCATGAATATCTAATATCTATGTTTGAATCAATGAATTTTGTATGAATTTGTGCAAAAAATATCTAATTTTAAATATATTAATATATATATATTTTTTAAAATATATATATATTTTTAATAAAATAATATATAACGTAACGTGTCCCAGAAGTATCCTGTTCCGGGGTCACCGTACCCGTGTCCGACACTCCGTATCCCCGTGTCCCCGTATCCCCGTATCCCCGTATCAGGTGACTTAGGTTAACTGCTTCCGTGTGTCAAATTGTTCTGAGTATTTACTGCCATATTTTGAATTTCCATGGTGTAAATTTATGAATTTCTGTATTAGCATTGTTTTTCCTATTTTGGAACATTATAGTGGTATCAAAGCTTAGATCTTGGCTCAATTGTGGGAGGACTCTTTTATGAGAGAAGAAGATAGACAGAATATCACTTGTAGAAGGCAAAGATACTGAAGTAGAGAACGGGAGTTGGAGATTACTCTAGACATTGAGGATCGGGGAAAGGAGGTGTTAGTAGAAGACATGGGAGAGCCCAAGGGAAAGGAAGAGATGGTCTTTGACAGTCTTTTGAAGGCCATAAATGATTTGGCAAAGGGTCAGAAAGACATCCTTAATGAGATCAAGATGTAGAAACGGGAGCAAAGCACTCACTAGAATTTTCTATTTGGAGAGACTTCCGGAGCCTCTCAGCAGTACGATCGACCTTTACCTACTGTGCAACCACCATCTTCTAGTGGGCCATTAGAGCTACGCTACCTTCTTTCATACCCACCGACGGAACAAGTGGGAGTTGATGAAGAAGAATATTTCAGAGTGTGGCAGTCCATGGGAGAAGAATTCAAAGAAGCACTACCTTTCAGAGATTATTACCAGCTCAAGAAGAATTAGAGGGGAAGGGGCCATGGAGGCCAAGGCACACAAATCTATGAGTTGCAGCGTACCACTGGGAGGATGTTCTTCCCCACTTATGATGGCACTGCCGTGCACAGCTTGTGCTTGGGTGGAGAAGTTGGATACATATTTCCAGCTCAAGAGGATGATAGAGATGGAGGCCATTAAAATGGCCACTTTGCATTTAGAGGGAGAGGCACACGATTGGAGGTTTCATGGCTTGTCTACTTTGGGGCATGCTAATGTGTCTGCATATGAGGACTTCACACAGAGAGTACAGGAGCGTTTTGATCGAGGGGATCCAAAGGCACACTTTAGGGAACTGACCTAGCTCAGGCAAACAGGACATCACGAGCATTATATTTCAGAGTTCCTGCAAGTTTCAATCATGGTGCCTAATTTGTCAGATGCTAGGAGGGTGTACATATTTGTAGAGGGATTGATGGAGCCATTGCATGGACTGGTGAAGTCACGCAGACCTTCCACTTTACTGGAGGCTGTGACTTGCATAAGGGATTTGGAGGGGGCCATCCCTATGACCCGAGCACCTTTTCCATCACGCGCTCCCTACCCACAGAAAGGGGTGTTGGGAATCACAATTATCGTTAGACCAAAACCCGTAGGTGTTAGTCAACGATCACATCGCCAGAGATAAGGATCCACAAGAGGCGGTTAGTCCATGTCACAAAACACACAGAGAGCATTGGTTTATCCAATGTGCAACAATCTCCCGCCCCCGCCCCCCCCCCCCCAACGCGAGGTAGGTGTGTATCGAACTCGTGACCTACGCTCTGATACCACTTGTTGGGAATCACGATGCTGTTAGACCAAAACCCGCAGGTGTTAGTCAACGATCACATCGGCAAAGATAAGGATCCACGAGAGGCGGTTAGTCCATGTCATGAAACACACAGGGAGCGTTGGTTTATCCAATGTCCAACGGGGTTGACACTAAACCACCAGCAGCGCAGAGAGCAGCTCCAAGGAGAGGACAGTTGGATAATAAGACTAGGAGAGACCTCAGGAGGAGGAAACTATGTTTTACATGTCGAGAGCCGTGGGCACTAGGCCATCGATGCACAATAGAAAAAGCCCACTATATCGAGGTTTGCTCAGACAACGATCAGGAGGATGAGTTGGAGTTGGGGTTGGAGTTTCATGGAGGAGACTGTGAAGGACCATCAAAGAGAGCTCCACCACCACCACCTCCAAAAGGAGGACCATCTTTTACACCATCTGGGGTAGTCCTTGCATCTTTGTGCAGAGTACCCAAATTTTTGGCCATGAGGATCAGGGGCATAGTGCAGGGGAAACATGTCTCAGTCTTGGTTGAAAATGGGGCCACCCACAACTTTATGGATGCCCAGTTGGTCCAGAGGAGAGGCATTACCACTGCAGAGTTTGAGGGCTTTCAGTACTAGTTCCAAGAGACGAGACTATGCAGTGCAATCGATATGTTCCCGCTTTGGCAGTGGCCATCAGGAACTATTCGATGATAGATCATTTCTTTGTAGTGGATGTGCTAGACACCAATGTGGTGTTGGGTGTCCAATGGTTGTATTCCCTTAGTAGAGTTACCACCGATTGGAGGTAGCTCGTGATGTAGTTTACTGGGTCAGATAGTAAGCTAGTAGTTCTTCGAGGTATGCACTCATATGCGCTACAAACAGTTTTAGCTCATCGGATGGAGGCAGACACGACACATGGGGACATAGCGTGGGAAATGGATCTGAGGGTTTCAGAGGCCAAGGGATAGACCAAGTCTCCACCACTAGACATACAGGTCATTTTGGATAGATATGCAGGAGTTTTTGGAGATAGACCACCGAGACAGCCACCGGATAGGGGATTCGAGCATACCATAGAGATGGACCTTGGTGTGCAAGCAGTCATTACTACTCCCTATAGGCATCCAAAAGCCTATAAGTATGAGATTGAGCGGGCCATCAGAGAGTTGTTGGCATTGAGCCATATTAGGTTGAGTTCCAGTCCCTTCGCTTCTTCAGTTGTGTTGGTGAAGAAGGACGGGACTCTACGCATGTGTATTGACTACAGGGCGCTCAACAAAAAGACATTGAAGAATCGATACCCCATACCGCGTCTTGATGAGTTGATGGATGAGCTTATAGGAGCAAAGTTCTTCTCTAACATAGATTTGTAGTCAGGGTATCATTAGATCCAGGTAAGGGATCAAGACATCCCAAAGACAACATTCTGACCTCATTATGGGAATTTCGAGTTCTTGGTCACGCCTTTTGGACTGACCAACGCCCCTACCACTTTCCATGTGGAGATTTTGGGGTAGCATCGGATGTGCTCTAGCTCCGAAATTTTGTGGAGGAGCTGGAGTACATGAGATCTCCAAGACCCAGAAAACGTTTGGAGAAATTCCATTTGGTTTGATAGTTATTCAAATAATTAATCTTTTTAATTAAGGACCCTAAGTCTAACTTATGAAAATTAAAAGATTAAAGTGAATTAAATTAAACATGTGATGAGAATGTTCTAAGTTACGTGGATCAAGCAGCTTCTAATCTTAGCCATTGATTAGAGATTAGATCATGATCGTTGGTTTGCCAACGAGAAAAGTATAAGAGAAGGGCTTGGGGTCAGTTGGAGAACGCACACGATAGCGGATGCACTAAGCTAAGTCGAAATTCTAGGGCGGGGTTTGCTAAGAATTTCGAAGTGAGTTTGCAGTGCAATGAGGGGCAGAGATTGGAAAGGGATGATCTGATCTGAGGCCAAGAATACAACAACAACAGAGAGGCAGTGTACCAGGTAGCGCAAAGGTCAGCTAGAGATATGCAGATTTGCCAGAGCCACGTAGAAGGTAGCACAGAGGCAACAACAACCCTTCAGGGGTGACACAGGCCCAGCCGGGGCAGCGCAGGGGTAGCGTAAGCCCATAGAGGCTGATGCAAGCCCATACAGGGCAACGCAGAGGCTAACGCAGGCTAGAGAGGCTGACGCAAAGGGCTAAGGGACAACGTTGGGGTTTCTAGTGGGCTAGAAAGGGCTTGAGTTCTGTAAATCCCGTTTGAGGGTGTGAATAAGCCATATTTTCTGTCTCCAAGTGAAAGAGGTACTACTGCCGCATAATTTCTCTATAGGGCGAACCATTTTGGTGCCCGGATATTGTTGTATTTAGATTCTGCATAATAATAAAACCCTCTAGAGCTAACTGCACTGATTTTCCCTCATTGGGTTTTTTTGAGGACATTTGTTCTAAAAATCTATGTCACTTCTCATGTGTGCGTGATGTAAAGTAAATGATCTGTAAATGTGTACGCTGCAGTTGTGTTTACTTTGTTGATCTTACTAAATAATTCAAAAAATTAACTTGTAATTTAAATCAAGTAGGAAAAGTAAATCAAGACACAAAAGTAAGATTTATGTTTACAAATTCTCACATGGTATTAGAGCATTGCAGATCAAGCTGAATCACCAATAAAGCGACTGAAGAATTTTTGCTGCAGGAAGGGCAGCTGCAGCAGCATAGACCAGAGAAGGCAGTGCAACATCATGGGGGACGCAGACCCAACTGAGAGGGATGCAGAGCTAGTCTGCTCACGCAGAGGCTGACGCAACACCACCAGGGTGATGCAGATCTAGCCTTGCTTACGTAGAGGCTGACCCAACACCAGTAAGGGTGACGTAGTGCAGGTCAGAGGCGCGTTGAGGTGATGCAGTAGATGAAGTAGACCCTAAAGGGTGACACAGTCTAGTTTGCACTAACGTTGTGCAGTTTTCCGGGGTTTGAAGTGTAGCTTCCAGTCTTCAGAAGTTGTTGGTGTGGCACACGTTCTGTCATTGCAAAACAGTGCCTAGCTAAGTTGACAAAGAGCAGGAGAACAGTCGCTCAACATATTTTTGCCAAAGAAATATGAGGATCAATCAAGAGGGTGATCGAAGAGGGCTAATTCAAGGGATTTGGCAGATTTTCGAGGAGGGAAATCAGTTGTCAGAGGGAGCAATTACCATAGAGGGTGCCTTTTCGCCAAGGACCCTCGATCTGGGCTTCTGTTGAGAGTAGCAACAATAGCAGGGAGAGGAGCATTTGTTTCAACAGATTGTTTTGAGCTAGATGGTGCTGTACAGACTGCGTGATCGGGATAGATTGGACGGCTTGTCCAACTTTGCTATTTGGAAGGCCAGAATGCTAACGGTCCTGGAGGCATACGGACATTTGGAACATGCAGAGAACGTCTTGGCTACACCAACCAACGTTGCTCTTCTCGTGAAGCATGATGAAGCGGAGGTGCATGCTAAGTGCTTTATCATGGACAAGGTCAAGGATCATGTGGTCCCACACATTGCCGAGAAGAAGACAACTAATGTTATGTGGACAACTTTGACCACAATGTATCAAGGAAAATCCGTCCAGAAGAAAATGCTTTTGGAGAACCAAATGAGGTTGTTTGTGATGAATAAGGGGGAGGAAATCGATCCTTTCCTCTTCAGGTTGTTGACGATCCAGGATCAGTTGATTGCCATGGGAGTTAAAGTGGCGGATGATGTCATCGTGAGGACTGCTCTAAATGCAGTCTCAGATGAATGGGAAACGTTTGTCCAAAGTATCTTGGGCAGACAGGACCTTCCAAGCTGGGACGACATGTGGGCTATCCTCCGACAAGAGGAAATCTGTCGGATGACCGAGAGACAAAACAACACTGGATCTAGCAAAGTGAAGGAGGAAGAGGAAGATGCAACCCTTGAATCCAAGAAGCAGCAAGGGAAGAAAAAGAGGGATCTATCCAATATCTGATGCTTCAGGTGTGGTGAACTTGGACACTTCATCACCGCTTGCCCTCTAAGGAAGAAGGACAAGGAAGTTGATTCCAAGGCTGCGACAGCTAAAGAAGACGATGGCTCTGGTGATGATGTAGCCATGAGTGCTCATGAACCTCGAGAGAATAGGTGGGGCAACTTTGATCTCTAGAGAAGTTACAGATAGTGTATGGCAGGATCCTTGAGGTGCCCAGACTCTTGGATCACATACGAGCTCTGGGAGCCTTAAGACAGTAGCAGGATGACTGGAGTCAGTGGGTGCAGAATATCACAGAGAAGCGGAGCAGTACTGGGACGTTGAAGAGATGAGAAACGCAGAGCAGTGACAGTAGCAACGTGGAAGCAACAGTGGAGAGGATGGTGGGAATTCAGCAGCACAGAGGGGCAGTGCATACGCAATGTAGAGAAGCAGCAACGCAGTGTCTGAGAGAGACAACGCAGAGCAGAAGCAGAGGGTGCTTCAATGATGAGATGCAGGCAAACTAACTTGTCTGTCAATGATGGGCAGGGGTCCTTCAGTTGCTTACTTCTCAGCAACTAAGTTGTAGTGCAGCAGTTGGCAGCACGATGCAGCAATTTGAGAGGGAGTTGTTGTACAGATGTGGCAGTTACTACGGCAGTCATGGGTAGTAGTACAGAGAGCAGCAACAAAGCAATGATGGAGGTCAGCCAAGCATCAACACGGGGACTGATGCCAGAGATCAAGGCAATGCTTCAGTGTGGAAGTATTGCTAGAGCACACTCCTCGCTAAGAGGGAGTGTTGAGATTTTGGGGTAGCATCAGATGTTCTCTAGCTCCAAAATTTTGTGGAGGATCTGGAGTACATGAGATATCCAAGACCTAGAAAGCATTTGGAGAAATTCCATTTGGTTTGATAGTTATTCAAATAATTAATCTTTTTAACTAAGGACCCTATGTCTAACTTTGGAAAATTAAAATATTAAAGTGAATTAAATTAAACATGTGATGAGAATGTTCTAAGTGATGTGGATCAAGTAGCTTCTAATCTTAGCCATTGATTAAAGATTAGATCATGGTCGTTGGTTTGCCAACGAAAAAAGTATAAGAGAAGGGCTTGGGGTCAGTTGCCAAATACACACGATAGCGGGTGCACTTAGCTAAGTCGAAATTCTAGGGCGGGGTTTGCTAAGAATTTCGAAGCAATTTTGCAGTGTAGTGAGGGGAAGAGATTGGCAAGGGATGATCTGATCCGAGGCCAAGAATACAACAACGACACAGTGGCAGTGTACCAGGCAGCGCAGAGGCCAACCAAAGATACGCATATCAGCGAGAACCACGCAGAAGGCAGCGCAGAGGCAGCAGCAACCCTTTAGGGGTGACGCAGGCCCTACCAGGGTAGCGCAAGGGCAAAGTAAGCCTAGAGAGGCTGACACAGGCCCATCCAGGGCAGCGCAGAGGTTGAAGCAGGCTAGAGAGGTTGACACAGAGGGCTGAGGTATAGCGGTGGGGTTTCTCGTGGGCCAGAAAAGGCTCGAGTTCTGTAAATCTCATTTGAGGGTGTGAATCAACCATATTTGTTGTCTCGAAGTGAAAGAGGTACTACTGCTGTGTAATTTCTCTGTAGGGCAAACCATTTTAGTGTCGGGATATCGTTGTATTCATATTCTACATAATAATAAAACCCTCTAGAGCTAGCTACACTAGTTTTCCCGCATTGGGTTTTTCCAGGGACATTTGTTCAAAAAATCTGTCTCACTTTTTCATGTGTGTGCGATGTTTAGTAAATGATCTATAAATGTGTAGGCTGCAGTTGTGTTTACTTTTCTGATTTTACTGAATAATTCAGAAAATTAACTTGTAAATTTGTAATTTAAATCAAGTAGGAAAAGTAAATCAAGACACTGCAGTAGGATTTCTGTTTAGAAATTTTCACATTCCAGTCATGCATGAACCATGTGTTTAGGGGGAAGTTGAGGAGGTTCGTGTTGGTTTTGTTCGATGGCAACCTGATCTACAACAGGACATGGGAGGAGCACCTGCAACACTTAGAGACAATGCTGCATATTTTGGAGGAGAAACAGTTTTACGCCAAGTTGTCCAAGTGTGAATTTGGGCCAACAGAGATGCTTTATTTGGGACATATTATTGGTGCAGATGGGGTCAAGGTGCATGACGAGGAGATTAGGCCATTCAAGATTGGCCAGTGCCTAGAGATGTGACAACATTGAGGGGGATTTTAGGCATTTGCACTTACTACAGGAAGTTCTTCAAGGGCTTCTCACAGTTGGTAGCACCCCTCACAGATTTGACCATGAAGGGGGCTTTTGCATGGACATATAGATCTCAAGCAACTTTTGATCGCCTCAAGGAGGTGATGAGTAGTTTCCTGGTATTGTCACTTTCATATATCACGCAATCTTTGACATTGGAGTGTGATGCATTGGGTGAGGGGATCAGAGCAGTCTTGTTCCAAGAGGGGCATCCCATTGCTTTCGAGAGCAGAAACCTTTTACCACATGAGAGGTCGTATGCCATATACGACAAGGAGATGTTGGCCATAATGCATGCATTGGCCAAGTTCAGCGAGTATTTGGTACGTAACAGATTAAGGATGAAGATAGATCATAACAATCTTTGCCACTTCATGGGGTAGCAGGGCCTCAATGACAGACAACAGAGATGGGTCAGCAAGGTGCAGGCCTATGATTTTGATATTGACTATGTGTGGGGAAAGCACAATGTGGTAGCCGATGCACTATCTAGTAGACTTGGAGGGATTTCACTCATGCGCATTAGGCATGACAAGAAGGCACAGTTATTAGTTCACTACTCCAAGGATTGTTGAGCATGTGAGATCTTAGAGGGAATTCATGCAGATGAGCGCTATCGGGGGATGGTTGAGATTATCTACTACAAGGGGCGCATATTTCTGGTTCCAAGCTCGCAGTTGAGAGAGCGAGTACTTCATGTAGCTCACAATTCTCCACTGTTGGGGAATCAGGGGTTTAGGGAGACATATGGTTGTGAGAGAGCGCTTCACTTGGAAGGGCATCAAGGGAATAAGGGGGAGTTGACACATCCAACAGCATTATTGCAGACTCTTCCCATTATTGAGGTAAAATGGGAGAGCATTTCTATGGCTTTTATCACAGGACTTCCCACGGTGCAGGGAAGGGATTGTATTTATGTGGTGGTCGACCGACTGACCAAATATGCATATTTCTTTGCTATTCTAACTCGGTACTCAACTTCTTAGGTAGCAGAGCCATTTTTTAGGTAGGTTTTCTGCCTGCATGGACTCCCTAAGACCATAGTACGTGATAGAGGCAACAAATTTATGGGGGTATTCTGGCAAGAGATTTTTAAGCTGGTGGACACAAAGCTCACCCCGAGCAGTAGTTACCATCCTGTTGAGGCCTCAAAATTCTGCTGCTAAAACATGGGGGAAAACCACCCGGTTCGGACCTTAAAGCAACTCCTTTTCCGTTTGGTGTAGTGGCTCTGACTGGGAATAATGGGACCAATTTCCCAATAAGGATGATTTTGAGGGTGTTTTGATTATACAACATGCAATGGAAAATGATTCTAATCTATCACATGCATCTATCTAAACTATCTATTCTACTATATACCCAGGGTGTTTCTTCCTTTATGCGATCTAAAGAAATATCCTTCAACTATTAGTAATGTAGATTATTTAACAGTTGAAAGAGATGAAAATTATCCAAGATGATTCTTCTAACAAAATAGTTTGATTAAAAAAATTATGAAAAATATATCACATTCATATGTATGATTATATATTCAATAAGAAATCACAAACAAATATTAGACTAGAATTGCATGTAACATTCATCTATAATAACGTTTCAAATATATAATGCAAATAAAAAAGATGACTAACAATCTATAAAGCAAGACTTACTACAAGTGAATAGAAGTACCATATGTACAAAGTTTTACTCATGTAAACTGAGAGTAATTGATCTGCTCCTCTTCACTTTCAAGGAATTTAAAGAGTACAATGGTGCAACATCAGTTAAACAGCTTTAATTGTCAAAAGATAATAGACTGTGTTCCATTAATTCATCAAAGCATTCACAAACTTACAATAGTGCATTCTTTGCAAATGTTTTTGACAAATTTCTGGACCCTTCTCTAAATGCATGAGAGGGGTTTAAATACTAAACTAACTATGTTCTAAAATAGATTATTACAAAAAAATACAGAAGGTTTCAAACAACCATCCTCGTAAGACTAACTTTGACTACAATCTAGGTAAATAAAGTAACAATATGACTTATGAGCTCCGATCTTTCTTTTGGATTTCCCCTGAAGTTGACAAATATCTAACATGGGTTTGAGCTGAGCTGGCTACGAAATTTGTGATCTGACCTGTCCTTTGAATATAGCATTTGAGAGTGTTGGCTGCAATCTTCTTGTCGAATCTGTTAAAGACTGCAGGGTCTGGTATTGATGATAAGGTTTGATCAGAAAATTCCAATAATTTTCTTGATCAAACTTATTTACTTTTTTAACTGTTTCATATTGCGTTTCTGCCTTTTGTTTCCATTGTGTTTCCAGCTGTTTGACTTCTGAGAGCACTTCAGACCTACACTCTTTGATAAGTTCTGCTTTCACAAGTTGTTCACACACAGATTCAGTAATTTCCTTTGCCAATTTGAATGCTTTCGCTACTGCTTTCTCTGCCTATGTTATCTGTGCTTCCCAATCTTTGAATAAGATTTCCATGTGGGACTTATCTACCTGGGGTAGATCAGCTTCCTTGCCTGAGTCTGATGCTTGCCATTGAATGTGTTCATTTATTTTCTTCTCGATATTCTCACATTCAAGTATCTTGGCAAAATGCTTCTTGATGTTGCTTTAACTTAACATTTACATCCAATGATTCCTTTATGAATTGCTCTAACTGTGGCTGGCTTTGTAATTTGGTCATTGCTGCTTCCAGTTGTGTTTGCTTCTCAGTGATTTCTGCTTGATGCTACAAATTAAGATTCTCAAAATCTTTTTGAAATTGGGACATCTTCAATTTCATTTGCTCGCTAAAGTTAGACTTTTCTTGCTGTAACAACCTCTCTAATTCTTGTATTCTATCTTCTTTCTGCTTCAGTAACATTTTAACCTCCGTGGCCTTATCAATAGTGGCAGTAGCATATGCCCCTGCAAATTGTGATAGTTTGGTTAAATGTTCAGTTGGATCAGCTAAAGGACCCTTCCATAAAACGTCTATTGATTCATTTGAAAGATCTGAGACTGTCTCATCAATTCTTCTCCTTTTGCTTCTCTTGACTATAGCCTTATGACTAGGACTGTAGAAGATATCCAGCGAAGGGACTTCCTCAACTTGTAACATTATTTGTTCTGGAGGATAAGCCAGAATGATCTCTCAATCATGAGTTTCTGGACCTTGTTGTAGTGGTATAAAAGTTTCTACTAACTTTTGGGAATGTTCAAGTGTCTGAAAACTAGTAGCTTGATCAGTATTGGGATTTGTTTTAGGAGTTTTTATTGCTTTAGAAAACTCATCCATTCAGTATTCAAATTCTTTGATTGGGACTTTCGTGACTGATCAAGTGTATCTTGACTGTGCTGAACTTCTTGAGAAGTTGACTCTGTTCCATTGCTCCCTTTTTTCTCCTGCATCTCAATTTCTTGGATTGCTTGATCAATTATCTTTTCTGGATTTTCCTTTCTGTTTTTGAATTCATTTTCAGAATGATCCGAATTGTGAGATTGATGCTCTGATTGTGCTGACTCATCTTCAGACATGTCTTTCACTTCATTATCCAAGCTAATACTTGGAATAGGCCTCTTGACATCTTCAATAGTTAACAAATCTAGAGGAATCTTTTCCAATCTCTTACTTCTATATGCTTGGAAGGCTTCCAAGTCATCTTGATTCAGTTGATTGGATGCAAACTTGAGTATATCTGAAAACTTTTCAATGCCTTGAAATAAATCATCAAATCTATCTATTTCTTTCACAAAAGGCTTCATTTTGAGCTCTGTGATGTAGTTTTCAATTACATCATTTGGATCATATGCCCGTTTTGGCATTACAACTAAATTTAAGAGATTAACCTTTGAAACTTCCTTGTAGGCATGACCAATATAAAAAAGTGCAAAAGTACCACACTGTAAAGGGAAATTAGGCCAAACAACCTTCTTAGCATCTTTAAGCTATTTATAAATACCATTTACAGGAAGCTGGTAGGCTATCTCTCTTGCAAGTAACTTATCAGTGACATAATATGGTAGGACATGAAGAGAAGCATAACTCCCAAATACTCTGATATATGTGAAACTTTCCTCTGCAACCATTTAGCAACAGAAAGAATATTTTTACTAGCCTCTTTGGAAACCCTAGGGGCTTTATCATTGAATATCATCTGGTGCATATGTAACATGACTCCATGGAAAATTTTGTAAAAATGCAAATGAAATTTTGAATCCCAAAGGGCTCTGTGGTAAATGTGGATTGGGGTAGGGTCTTGGGTAGTCCATTTCCATCCCATGGTAGGAAAACTAGAAGAAAAACAAATTGCATCCATGATATAGACACCCATGTAAAAGGGAGGTATTTCTCTAGATGAAACACTTCTTTTACTCCTATACTCCATGATGTGTTTAGCTAAATTATCAGATAGGATATTTGTACAATTCAGAATTAAAGAATTGACGATTGTGTCAATTAATGGGACCCAATCTACAGTAAACCTAGTGGTATCAGGTTTTTCATATAATCTGGACAACATATCAACAACATAACAGTAAGGGGAAGGAATTTGGGCAATTGGGTACGTACCAAGTTTATCTCGCTTAAGTTTGCCTCGGTCTTCTTTCCATTCCTTTATGACTTTCATCAGACCTGGATCTTTTATTCTAAAGCCCTTGACAAAAGCTTTGTCATATTTCTGGGGAGGGTAGATGGTACATTTCCTGTAAGTCTTCTGCCCTGAATGACCCAATATTCTCGCCTTTTGAATCTTTGAATGTTCTGTGTTCTATGCTTAAGTGGTTGATTACCCACTTAACCATGTCTGTATAGGGAAGAATCTTTGGCCTTGCTGCTACCTTATGGATGAATGAACATGCAACGTCGAAATAAGTCATTTCTGAAGCCATGTTGCAGGAAATGTCCCCCCCCTGGCTCCAAGCCCCGAAAATCTGTACACCGAAACGCGTTTCGCAAAAAAAATTGCGTTTCCTAGAAAGTCGGATCCATACGGCCGGATCCGCGGATCGTACGGCAGATCGTTGTACGGAAGCGCCGCGATTCCTGTATGGATCGCTAGCGGTTCCGTACAACGTCGTATGGATCCGACTAACGCAGCTCATAAAAGCAAATTTTTTTATTTTTTTTTAAATTTTCGTCTTTGGTTGGGTTAGTAGGTGAGTTAGTGTTGAGTTAGGGATAGGATGAAAAAAATATAAGCTCTCTTTTACCTCCTTAGATGTTTCTTAGATGCTCCCTCATGGTAACGTTAAATTCTTAAAGTAAAAGTGACATTCTCATTTACTTGAATTTTTAACATTACCATGAAATGACTTAGGATGTTTGAGAGTGGTTCCAGCCTGATCAGACTTCATATGGAGAAAATAAAATTTCATATCATATTCAAAATTCAGCAGACTTAACAGTTTTCAGGAATTCAATATCAATCGTATGATGGCATGTCATTAGATTATATCACGTATGAGGGTATGTGATTAACATTTAATCAAGAGCACCAAGCCCTATATGTACCCTAGTGTTGGTGGTGTTAATTGTTGAACTCCTTTGTCATGTCGTTAGCAAAAAATTACATTTCAATCAAGTCAAAATAATCGATCAAGCATGTTAAGTTGTTTCTACCATATTTTAAGGCTTGCATTAGGTAGTTTGATCAAAATTGGGCAATTTTGACTAATGTCCCTAGATAATCGAGGTAGAGGCAAAGGCTAGACAAGAGGAGAAGAATCTAGATTATAGATGGTTGATGCTCAAATAATTAATCATTAATGTACAATCGATGTCATATCTATATTGATTTATGTACAAATATGCATGATTCCATATCTTCTACAATTAATTTGGTATTTTGGATATTTTTTTAATATAAATGCAAAAAAATGAAAATAAAAAAAAATATATATAGTAGATGCTTCCGAGACGCTTCGCTTCCTAGATTTTTTGGAAATGACGCTTCTGCGTCCTCGCTTCGTCCCTACTTCAAACAACGTTGGTCTGAAGTAACTGACGTTCATGTTTGTAATATCCCTTTTCAGGGATATCCCTCAAACACAAGCAAACTCCAACCAAAGATGGACTGGGAGGGTGTTGACTAGATATGTCACCTCTGAAAAGAGGACGAGATCTGGAGGCTACCTGGCCCTTTCTAGACTCTGTTTAAGAGTATAGGGAAAAAACACACACAAGTGGTATAGTAGCTGGGATGCTCAAAGAGAAGATAACAGTAGTGCAAGCATACAATAGAATATACATGGAATATAAGAAAATACTCAAGGAATGTCGAGAGAAATGCTAAGCCATTTTATTATACTAAGTAATGGAAAGAGTACAAGAGGTGATAAGAAAGATGGTACCTCGACTTGCACAAGGAAAGTGAGGAAATACACTCAGAATGATAAGGAAATGGCCTCTCTTTGAATTGCGTCCAAGTTGACGGAGAACTGCTGTGCTACTGCTACTGCTGGAATCAAAATGAGGATTTGGGGCTGCTCCCCTCCTCAGAAAATGCTGAAACTCTGGAATCAGCCTCTGCTCAATAAACCTAGAAAAGCCCAGAAGGATTTTCGAAAATAGCTGACCCCCGAAAATCACCCCCTTGAGGATCTACGCTATCCCTCAAGGCTCTGTGCTGCCATTGAAGAGAATACTCCAAAACTCTACCCCAAACTCTGCCAAAATCCTCCAATATGCAAGGGTTGGTCCCTTGCTCAATCTCCAAGCTCAAATCCTCCAAACAATCCCAATCTGGAACTCCCACCAAAAGAGACTGCGTCCTCCCTCTCAAGACTGCGCAGTCACCAAGTACATTGCTCCTCCACAACTCCCACAAATCGATCCTCCTACAAAAATGCTGATGAAACTACCTTACCCGAGCAGGCCCTCGAAGTCCCCCGGGGCTAAGGGTGAGATCTCCGATCGGAGACACTCGATGCACTAAATAGTGCTGCAGACAGGCTAAATAGCCAGCGTGCTCAAGAAGTCGAAGTGACTAGCTCAAATGCATAATAATCGAATGACCAAATGAGGAGGCTCCTCTCTCTTTTATAACGTTGGCCTCTCTCAAAACCCTAAGGCCCATCTCCTCCAACGTAGCCTCCCTTTTGCCACGTGCTCCTCTCCATCTGCGCAGTCCCTACAAGTGTATACGTGGGCCCCCTCTCTACGTGGTCCTTGGCCCCCCTTGGCTCCCTTTAAGTTACAACGTTGTGCTACTAGGGAGTGACTTTTATTCCCAAAGTGAGCTATGTTCCCCCTTACTCACTTTTTTTATTTATAAAGAAACTATAGAAGGCAAAATTGACCAAAATCGAATATTGCAATTAGCCATTGCTAATTAGGAATATTACAGTCTCCCCCGGAAAAATGTTGCTTGTCCTCAAGCAACTGAAATGATGGATGCTGCAAAATTTTCTCACTCTCCCAAGTGGCATCCTCATCCGGCAAATTCTTCCACCTCACCAAGAATTCCCAGACCGTCCTGCTCCGTAGTTGCCTCTCCCTGGTATCAATAATAGCCTCTGGCTGCAACACCAAATGCCCCTCATCATCCGTGGGTGGTAGCTCATCTGTCACTGTCACCTGCTGCCCCAGTGCCTTCTTCAGGCATGATACATTAAAAACGTTATGAATCTTGCTGCCTTGGGGCAGCTCCAACTCATATGCAACTTGTCCATCCTGCGTATCACCTTGTATGGCCCATAAAAGCAGGGCTTGAGCTTCTCAGCTCCCTTCTGCTTCAGTGACGACTGTTGGTATGGCTGAAATCGTAGGTAAACCAAGTCCCCTACCTCAAACTGTCTCTCCACCCGACCTTTGTCAGCATACAGCTTCTGTTGGTTTTGCACTGTAGCCATATTATCCTCTAGAGCTCGGAGAATATCCTGACTCTCTTGGATCCAAATCTTGGCTCTTGGAGCCTTGCTAGCACCAAACATCACATCAGCAAAAGACAAAGAATGATATCCATACAAAGCGTAAAATGAAGACATACCAATGGACATGTGATGTGTAGTGTTGTAGCAGTACTCCCCCAGATGCAGCCACTTCAGCCAAGCTCGATGCTGCACACTGACATAGTTACGCAAGTAGCCCTCCAGCCACTTGTTAACTATCTCCGTCTGTCCGTTCGTTTGTGGGTGATAACTGGTACTCGGTGTCAACTCCGTCCCCACCAACCGGAAAAGCTCCTGCCAAAATCTGCCCATGAAGCGGCTGTCCCTGTCACTGATAATGGTCTTAGGAAGACCATGTAACCTGAAGACCTCTCTGAAGAACAGCTCAGCCACCTGTGCTACTATGTAGTGTGCGGATATGGCGAAAAAATGGGCATACTTTGTCATCGATCAACGATGACAAGGATACAATCCTTGCCTTGCACCATGGGCAACCCTGTGATGAAGTCCATCGAAATGCTCTCCCATTTCCCCTCCGGAATGGGAAGAGGCTGCAATAATCCTGCAGGACGGCTCATCTCCCCCTTGTTCCTCTGGCAAACATCACACTCCCTGATGTGCTGGAGTACGTCCTCCTTGAGGCCCTTCCATGAGAACCTCTCTCTAATGGCCCTGTAGGTTTGGTAAACCCCTGATGGCCGGCCAATGGTGAATCATGTGATGCCTGAAGTATCTTCTTCTTGAGCTGAGATCCCTCAATCAAGAAGATCTGGTCCCTGTAGTAGATGATCTCATCGACCACCCTATACCTGTCATCCGCCACTTGTCCATCCAGAACCTCACATGCAAATCTGTCCTTGGAGTACTCTACTAAAAGTCGAGCCCTCCAGTCTGTGTCCAAGCTCATAAGAGACAACGTGGCTGGTCTACGTGAAAGGGCATCTTCTACCACGTTGTTCTTACCCTTGACATACTCAATGTCAAAGTCATATGCCTGGATCTTACTGATCCACTTCTGCTGCCTCTCCTGTAACTGTTTCTGCTCCAAAATGAACCTGAGGCTGTTGTGATCGGTCCTCACCCTGAACCTGTTACCCACTAAATATTGCCGGAATTTGGCCAGTGCATGCATAATGGCCAACATCTCCTTGTCGTATATAGAATACAACCTCTCGTGTGGAAGGAGCTTCCGGCTCTCAAAGGCTATAGGGTGACCTCCCTGCATCAGTACTGCGCCAATCCCCTCTCCCGACGCATCACACTCCAAAACAAACGACTACGTAAAATCCGGCAATGCAAGCACTGGGCAGCAGCTCATCACCTCCTTGAGCCTGTCAAAGGCTTGCTGCACTGTATCCGACCAACTGAATGCCCCCTTCCTCGTCAGATTTGTCAGGGTTGTAGCACGCTGTGAGAAACTTTTGACGAACTTCCTGTAATAAGCACAAATGCCAATGAATCCCCGAAGTTCTGTCACGTTCCTCAGTTCCTGCCAATCTCTGATGGCCCGGATCTTCTCCTCGTGGACTCTCACTCCGTCCACCCATATGATGTGTCCCAAGTACAACATCTCCATCAACCCAAACTCACACTTGGAGAGCTTGGCATAGAATTGCTGCTCCTCCAAAATGCGCAATACTGTCTCAATGTGCTGGAGATGCTCCTCCCAAGTCCTGTTGTAAATGAGGATATCATCAAAGAACACCAACACAAACTTCCTCAAGTGACGGCGGAAGATGTGATTCATGCAGGAATGGAATGTCGCTGGGGCATTAGTTAGCCCGAAGGGCATCACCAAAAACTCAAAGTGCCCATAGTGACACTTGAAGGCGGTCTTGGGAATGTCCTGTTCCCTCACGCGAATCTGATGGTACCCAGATCTCAAATCAATCTTTGAGAAGAACTGTGCTCCTCTCAACTCATCCATCGACTCATTGATCCTAGGTATGGGGTACCTGTTCTTCAGGGTCTTCTTGTTCAGGGCCCTGTAGTCAATGCACATCCTCAATGTGCCGTCCTTCTTCTTCACCAACACCACGGAAGAAGCAAAAGGACTCGTGCTCGGCCGAATGTGCCCAAGAGCCAGCAACTCCTAGATGGCCTGCTCAATCTCATCTCGATACGCCTTGGGATGCCTATAGGGGGTAGTAATCATTGCATGTATGCCCTGCTCAAGCTCAATGGTGTGCTCAATACCCCGGTCCAGTCGCTGTCCTGGTGGAATCTCCCCAAACACTGTGGCATACCTGTCAAGGATGGACTGTATCTCTGGGTGCACCGTCTGCCCTGTAGTCCCTGCCTCTGATGCACGCACCTCCACTACCCACTCTACGTCTCCCTTCCGGAAGAATACCTCCATCCGATGAGCCGAAACAGTCTGAGGCAGATATGTGTGCTGTCCCCGTATCTTCTCCTGCCTCCCTGTCTTCTCATCATCCCACTCCATCTCTAGGGCCTTCCCATCTGTTGTGACCTTCCCTAGAGTGATAAGCCACTGAACACCCAGTACCATGTTGGTGTCCGGAATATTAACCACGAAAAAGTGGTCAGTCAATGTATAGGTGCCCATCGTCACTGACAACTCTGGAACATAACGAGCACACATCATGGTCTGATCTCATGGGACCAAAACTGAGAATCCATCGAAGCTCTTTGTCTGTATACCTCTTCGCTCAACCATCTGTGCATCGATGAAGTTCTGGGTTGCCCCACTGTCAACCAAAACTGATACTCGCTAGCCACGTACTGTCCCCCGTACGCGCAACGTCAAATACTTGGGAACTCCTCGCAATGCTACAAGGGCCCCTCTGGTAGGTGCAAAAGCCGCACCACCTGCTGGTGGTGGTGGAGGTGGCAAAGGATCCTGCGCTACATGACTATCTCCTGCCTCCACGTCATCCTCCTCATCCTCTTCCCCGCTACTCTCGGATAAGACCTCAATAAAATGTGCTTTGCCAACAACACATCTATGTCCCGGTGCCCACAGCTCTTGACAGGTAAAGCACAACTGCTTCTTCTTCAGCTCCCTCCTGGCATCATCATCCATCTGTGCCCGTCCTGGATTCCCCTTTAGAGGCGAAATCCTCAAATCCTTCCCCTTGGGCTGGAAAGCCTGTCTCTGGGGGTAAGGTGTCCGGGTCCTGGGTAACGCATCCTGTAAATCCCGGGTCCTGCTAATAGCATCCTGGAGTGTGGCTAGTCTAGTAGATCTGACTAGACCCCGAAGTGGCTCTGCTAACCCCTCAACAAACATGTAGATCATCCGTGCTGCGGATAGATCTGGCACCATCACTGAAACCCTCAAGAAGTCTGCAATGTATGTCTCCAGGCTCCTGGTCTGTTTGAGCCTCGTCAGCTCAACAAAGCGCTGTTCTGGATCCCTCCGGTTAAATCTCTCTATCAATTTCCTGGTGAACTCGGCATATGTCGTCACTATGGAATGTTCGAGTGTAACCATCCCATGGAACCACCAGTCCTGGGCCTCACCATCCAAATGTAATGTCGCCACCTTCATGGCCTCCGTCTCTGACATCTGGTTGAGATGGAAATAGATGTCCAGCTTCTCCACCCAAGACTTTGCCGAACTACTTGATGAACCATAAAACGTAGGCAAGTGGAATCTGCTAGCTGTGCAGTGGGTATCTCCATCATGATAATGCCGGTGCCCTCTATGATGGTCGCGAGGTCTACTGTCCCGCTGGCGCTGAACAAAGTGTCTGAACGAGAGAGC
Source organism: Pinus albicaulis (assembly GCA_034641835.2). NCBI lineage: Eukaryota > Viridiplantae > Streptophyta > Pinopsida > Pinales > Pinaceae > Pinus > Pinus albicaulis. The sequence goes on along the minus strand of CM076581.1, from coordinate 128,121,602 downwards.
ATCCCTGAACTCCTGCCCATAGGCCTGATACTCTGCAAAATAATCACCCATATGACCGGGCTCTGTCTCCTGCTGGGCTCCTGCCTCTGTGTCAGCTCCCAGAAAAGTGGGCATGGTAGAGCATGTAGGTGTATGTGATGCCTGGTGCTGGGTAGCATCACGCTGAGTGGCAATACGCTCCAGAAAATGGTGGGATGTACCCGATCCCTCACCAATCTGGAAACCCCTTGGGTTTTCACGCTGTCTAGCCTCCACAACGGTGAATCTCTGCCCATCACCTTGATCTGCCTCGCCAGATCCTATACTGATCTGACGAGCGCTTCCCCAAACCGTTTTGCATCACTGTCATCTGCCATCGGCTCCTCCTGCTCTACGTCTACCACAGGCTCCTCCTGCTCTGCGTCCACCACAGGCTCCTCCTGTTCTGTGTCCACCACCCGAACACAGTCTCCCTCTCCGTAGGTGTTCTCCAACCTACGCTCAAGATCCCTGTACTTCCTACCTTTGTAGCAGATGTAGGGCTTCTCCCCCGGTGTCATAGACTACTAGCTCCATAGGCTGAGCCAGATCTATGCTCTGATACCACTGTAATATCCCTTTTCAGGGATATCCCTCAAACACAAGCAAACTCCAACCAGAGATGGACTGGGAGGGCGTTTACTAGATATGTCGCCTCTGAAAAGAGGACGAGATCTAGAGGCTACCTGGCCCTTTCCAGACTCTAAGAGTATAGGGGAAAAACACACACAAGTGGTATAGTAGCTGGGATGCTTAAAGAGAAGATAACAGTAGTGCAAGCATACAATAGCATATACATGGAATATAAGCAAATACTCAAGGAATGCAGAGAGAAATGCTATGCCATTTTATTATACTGAGTAATGGAAAGAGTACAAGAGGTGATCAGAAAGATGGCACCTCGACTTGCACAAGGCAAGTGAAGAAATACACTTAGAATGATAAGGAAATGGCCTCTCTCTGAACCGCGTCCAAGTTGCTGGAGAACTGTTGTGTTGCTGCTACTGCTAGAATCAAAATGAGGATTTGGGGTTTCTCCCCTCCTCAGAAAATGCTAAAACTCTGGAATCAGCCTCTGCTCAATAAACCCAGAAAAGCCCAGAAATATTTTCGAAAATAGCTGACCCCCGAAAATCACCCCTTTGAGGATCTACGCTATCCCTCAAGGCTCTGCGCTGCCACTGAAGAGAATACTCCAAAACTTTGCCCCAAACTCTGCCCAAATCCTCCAATATGCAAGGGCTGGTCCCTTGCTCAAAATCCAAGTTCAAATCCTCCAAACAATCCCAATCCGGAACTCCCACCAAAAGAGACTGCGTCCTCCCTCTCAAGACTGCGCAGTCACAAAGTGCACTGCTCCTCCGCAACTCCCACAAATAGATCCTCCTGCAAAAATACTGATGAAACTACCTTACCTGAGCAAGCACTCGAAGTCCCCTGGGGCTAAGGGTGAGATCTCCGATCGGAGACACTCAATGCACTAAACAGTGCTGCAGACAGGCTAAACAGCTAGTGTAGCAGCGAAACTTGTAGATTTGGTTTTTGTAGCAACAAGACTTGTAGATTTGTTGGCTTAATAGCAAAAAGGCTTTAATTATTAAAATACACAAGAGGTATTTATAATAATATATTATTTATTGATATGATATGAATAAGATGATTGAAAGTTACAATGAGGCCCTACTTATATACCCATGCAGGTGCCTTTTCACAAATGGGCATGTCTTTTAGACATGCCTTTTCAGCTAACTTTATCACTAATTTACATAATTACTATTTAACTATTAATGACTATATTTATTACATTAGTTATGAATTAGGTTCATAACATTGCCTTCTTCTCGAAAAGCTTTGTCCTCAAAGCTTAACTTTTCGACAATTTCCTTTACTTGGGATTATCTGCTAGACATGTCATTGATCACTGGTACATTGTATTTTTCACACTGTCCTAGATCCATGGTTTTTTTTGTTATTATTATTTTTTAATATTTATTATTATTTTTAAATTATATAATTACAATTTATATAAAATATATAATTACAAATTATATATAATATATAGTTGTAAATTATATAAAATTTATATAACTTTTAACCCCGTAACTTGGTTATGTATATCTTTGCGAATGAACCCCGTAACGTTACACCGTTACCCAATTTGTCTGTTGACCATACGTCATCGAGGGAAAGGCCATGTCGTTTGACCGACGATTACTTGTGGAATCGTGTGGGCCTGCAGCATCGTCCGGGTGTCGGGAGCAGCTTGCGGTTGGTGTCAAGCAGCAATGCGAAGGTGCCGAGCTGGCCGTGTAGGCCAATAGTGTAAATCTGGTTGCAATGTTAGCACGTTGGGTTTACCGCTCAAGCATGATATCTTGACAACAATAGACTTACCGTGCTGCAGATTCTTCGTTACATTTACAAATGACTGCATATCTGAAATTACTGTTCCATTTACTTCAACAATCCACAGATTATTCCCAAGCCCAATTATGTTGGCGTATGTGCAGGCTTCTTCGAAAGATGTGCTTTCTAATTGTAAATTAAAACAACTAAATACTTTGACCAATGTCGAGAAACCTTTAATTAATGAAAGAGATACTATTTTTTTCGCTTAAAAAAAAACGTCGACAAATATCGGATTTACTAATGCCTCGGAGGGGCTGAGGGGATCTTTGTACAACGTTATACAATGTTTGGCCTTTTCGGTGTTTGTTTCCTCATGGTCAATTAAATGAAAAAATCCTGTGTCTCTTTTATAATGTGAAAGAATTTCCCACCTAAATTGTGGCTTGATTGAATACCGCTTATATATATAATGAAATTTGACAATGATGAGGTAGGACCTTTTTGTTGCAGACCTTGTTGCCCTCAACTGTGATGTAACACAAATTCCATTCACTAATACCGCTATTTTTGTCATCAAGAAGCATGAAAACATAACTACGATAATTGGACTTATTAAGGGTGTATTCAGGGATCGGGCATTTCGTGTTTTCGTAACATCCACTCCAACCCGTAGTTCAATCTCAACATACAATGGGAGACTTTCAGACATTATATCAAAGTTTAAACTTCTGGGAGGCCGAGTATTAACATTAAAATAATCCCAATGAAATTCACAATTCACTGAATTTATGTCGTTGTCTCCCCGCCTCAATTTCCAGCCCTCTGCCTCCAAGGAATTAGTGTGACTTCTCTGCCATATATAGCTGCTCTCATCTCCATTCAAAGAAGAGGATGCATACACGCAATTCCCCAACTTTGGCAACGGTGGAAGTCTCTTCCAATGAACGTTGAAGTCACTTAAATCAAGCATCCACACATTGTAAGTATCTTGGAGGACTTCGAATTCTTGTGTTACAACTGATGGTGTGAATGAAAATACATGATGATTGTCACGCACAAATTTTGTGTATTTATGTATTTCAACTATTGGGTGTTCAGGTAGCCTTACTGTGATAGCAGACTTGCTAATGTTGGCACTGTTTACAAAGCCTCTGCATACGGTTTTTTCTTTTCTCCATGAACTTTCCTGACCCTTTGTTCCATTATGCCTGTTTGTTTCATTATGTCTAATAGGAATTGGTATTTCAACATTATAGCTTTCATGTGAGCTAATTTCAGATGCTTCTCCATCAAGTTCAACACTATAATTTTCATGTGAGCTGATTTCGTCCTCTTTCCCATAATCCACTTCAAGCTTAGTTTCATTTAGATCTTCTACTTCTCCATCTTCTTGATTGATATATTTTTCATATTCATTATTCTGCTCAACATCTTCATCCTTATCAAGGATTTTTTCATAAATTTTTTTAAGATGGGTTGTAACTTCTGCACATGATGTTTCTAATTGCTGAAGCTTTTCTAGAATTTTATTAATTTTTTTACTTTCTTCAGGTTCTTCACGTAATGGCATATTGTATGGTAAACAATGTTCCCGGGCTTGTATACTACGTTCATAAGCTTGTAAGACGATGTTGTGTGCCATTGCTTCAACTTGGCTTCAATATGGATCTGATATGGCTTTGATACCACTGTAGCAGCGGAACTTGTAGATTTGGTTTTTGTAGCAACAAGACTTGTAGATTTGTTGGCTTAGTAGCAAAAAGGCTTTAATTATAAAAATACACAAGAGGTATATATAATAATATATTATCTATTGATATGATATGAATAAGATGATTGAAAGTTACAATGAGGCCCTGCTTATATACCCATGCAGGTGCCTTTTCACGAATGGACATGTCTTTTCAACTAACTTAATCACTAATTTACATAATTACTATTTAACTATTAATGACTATATTTATTACATTAGTTATGAATTAGGTTCATAACAGCTAGCGTGCTCAAGAAGTCGAAGTGACTAGCTCAAATGCATAATAATCGAATGACCAAATGAGAAGGCTCCTCTCTCTTTTATAACGTTGGCCTCTCTCAAAACCCTAAGGCCCATCTCCTCCACCGTAGCCTCCCTTTTTCCACGTGCTCCTCTCCATCTGCGCAGTCCCTCCAAGTGTATACGTGGGCCCCCTCTCTACGTGGTCCTTGGCCCCCCTTGGCTCCCTTTAAGTTACAACGTTGTGCTACTAGGGAGTGACTTTTATTCCCAAAGTGAGTTATGTCCCCCCTTACTCACCTTTTTATTTATAAATAAGCTATAGAAGGCAAAATTGAAAAAAATCGAATATTCCAATTAGCCATTGCTAATTAGGATATTACACTGTTATACCGACCTTGGTTATTACCCTTGGCTTTTCGTCTTCAAATAACTGATACATTGCTTCCCATGATGAAATGCCGCAATCCTTGTTGCAAGTGGTGTCTGAGAACAGGGGAGACATATCTGAGTCTTTGGTAGACAACGCTTTGTCATTTTATTTGCTTTTCTTGTTCATTTCAATTTTCCTCACTCTGTTAAGTGGTCTCCTGATTTCAAACAAACAGAGCAAATATTAAAAATATAGCGAACATGGAGGAAAACAGAATTGAAACAAATGCGGCATTCAATCACGTCAACGCATGCTCGAAGTCGATATGAATGTATCAAAACCTTACTTCTATTAAATGTTATTAATCACCAATAATCTTTTTAAATAAAATCTCTTACACCTTCACGTGAAATGTATACCGATCAACTTTAAAGAGTTGGATCTCGTGTTTCAGTTTGATTTGACATGAGTCATTTTGCATCGCATATCGCAACTTATAACTATTTTCATTTATGATGTTACCCATAAATTCCGCGAAATGCGATCTGCGCAAATTGCACATCGCAACTTTTATGCGGTAAATGAATTTGTTTTTAGTTATATCCTGCGAAATGTGAAGTGCGCTTTCAAGAAATCATGTCGCTACGCTCCATCGAACTTTGGAGGATTATGTTCATTACTTTATTGGCTCGTCGGGTCTGCGTAATCGCAACTTTCACCAAATTGCATATAAGGTGATCGTTTAAATGAGTCGCGACGCGATTTTGATTTATAACGGTGATTAGGGCGTTTGCAATAAGATTTCGATATGGCTTTGGAAAGAGCTTAGTGCATATCGTAGCTCGCATGACTTAATGGATTTTAAATCATTTTAAGTTTGTACGCTATGCGAATTGCGATGCGCACTAAGGAATAAAAGCGGATAAGCAAAAATAAACTTTATTTCCTATAGTTTTTTGACTTAAAGCTAAAAATAAATGAAATGAATTTCTTAATTATTTCTAAAGGGTCCCCATTTATTTTAATAAATGGGGGTTGTTGTATAGCACAACAATTGACGATTCACTTAGGAGAACCATCTCTGCCTAACTTTCTGAAATTTCTATAACTTTTTTGAAATAAAGATAGTTGCAGGAATGAATTTCAAGCAAATAATATCTTACTAAGAAATGAAATTTATCTTAATTACAATTCATAAGAATCCCTCTTTTAAAGATATAAGTATGAGAATCTATATCAGCCTTTACTCAGTTCAAAAAGATAAAATAGGTGGCTCTTACAGATCAACTTTATAAATATTTACTCTTTTATCACAGGTAGAGCCTCTAATCCAATAGGCAATTTAAGTTCTTGGCAGGGTTACCTTTTATTCGGCAATGATTCATTGTCCCATCCAGTGTTTCTCACAATTTCCAAAAATAAATTCTAACTTTATACAATTGATCTTTTTTGAAACTTTTTCTTTTTTGTATCATATTTTAATTTACTTAAAAGCCATTGTTTTGGCTTGGTAACCAAACGATGACAATGTGATTCACTAGTTGTAATTAAATTGATCAAGTCGGTTCTTGATGAGACCCCTTGTCCTCTTGATATAATCTCAAGTTATTACCATGTTTTGGTAGGCAATATTGGTAATGTCAGTTCAACTATTTCCCTATGAACATGGTAAACAAGCTCGTGATGAGAATTATTATCTTTTAAGTTTTTTCTAGTATAATCTTTTTGAATTTCTTTCAAAAATTAATAAGTTTTCCCGAATAGGGTGAATCATTGGTCCTTTTGAGGATTCTAGATGATAATGTTGAGTTTTTTATTGCTTTTTCTGTAAAAGAGTCTTTACTATGTTAAGGATTCTTTTCTTGACTGTTGACAGAATAATCATGCTATATAAGGATGAGAGTTCATCACAGAATAAATAACTTCGTGAAATTGCATCTTTCAGTGAAAAATATAATATTTTTGTCTTTCAAATCTTTCGATTGTTTCCTTAACACTTCTTATTTCTATAAGCGATAAATAAAAGAGGATAATCTGAGATTTTTTTTTGAAAAGCCAAAAATTTATACTAAGAACTTTTATTTTCCCAAGGGAAAGAAAAAGACACTAGTATACAGGGAATAGAAGGGGTTACCTTCTATGAAAAGTATTTTTTCAAAATCTGCCCAATAACAGGCAAAGAATCTCTTTTCCCCGATAGATCTTGCAATAAGAATGTTGATAGGCCTATTTCTTCAATTATTTGAAATGGATCTAGCCAGAGTTTTTGAAACTTCATGTGTTTACCTTTTTCCTCCTGCGCTTTGTCCCATTTCAATACCATATCACCAATTTGAAATTTTTTTGGAGTAACAGAAGTTGAATCAAATGAGGCTTTTACTATCTGTTGATGATGTGCATGAGTATGTTTCGCTTTTTCTCTTTCTTCTTCTAACTTAAGAATTTGACATTGCCTAATTTGTAAAGAAGAGGAAGGAGATTCATCAATAAATTGTACTAAGGAAAGAGAGGGAGTAACTACATTGGTAGGAAGCACAACTTCTTTTCCATAGACAAGATTGAATGGAGAAGTGCCAATATAAGCTTTCTGAGTTATTCGGTCTACCCAAAGAGCAAACATTAATGATTTATGCCAATTTCGTTGGTTTTGATCAACAATTCTTTTGATTATTCTAATCAAGTTTTTGTTCATGGACTCTACTAAACCATTTCCTTGTGGGTAATAATTTGCAAAATAATTGAGTTTAAAACCTCTTTTGATTGCAAATTCCATCATAGCAGTTCCTAAGAAGTAATATGCGTAATCAAACATTAAAGCAGTAGGTAAACCAAACTTAGTTATGATATATTGGTCGATGAAATCAATGATATTCTCAGAGTTGGCTACTTTTAATGGAATTGCTTCCACCCATTTAGTAAAGTAATCTGTAGTTGTGAAAATATATCTATGTTGTTTGGAAGAGTTAGGAAAAATCTCATCGATTATATCTAATCCCCATTGTTCAAATGGTTGTTTGATATTGACTGGCTGTAATCGGAAGGCTGACTTCCTTTGTCTTTTGGATGGACTTTGACACACTTTGCATTTTCTTGCATATTAATGAGCATCTTTGAAAAGTGTAGGCCAATAGTAACCTGCATGCAGAATTTTTTGTGCTATCGTATTTCCTCCAAAATGTCCTCCAGCTGGTCCATCATAGAGTTCCTGCAAGACTTTCTCTGTTTTAGATTTTTCTAAGCATCTTAGTAGTACAGAATCAAAATTTCTCCTAAACGATACATCATTGATTAGCTCATATTGCTTGGCCTTTAATGTCAAAGGCCGTTTCATTTTGTAACTAAGTTGGGTCGGAGCATATCCATTCTTCAAATAGAATATGAGATCAATGTATTGAGATTGTGCATCGTTGAGGCTTACCTCTGATATTTGCACATTGTTACTTAAATCTTCTTCTGATGATAGATGGGATGCTCCTATAAGCATTCTACAAAAACCTTGACCTCTAACAATTTTAGAGGATCTAATTTCTACATCATATTCTTGTAAAGCGATAACCTAGTTAGCCCTTTTCTCTCCTAATTCTCTTTGCATTAATAGTTGTCTCACTGCAGAGAATGGAACTATGATTTTAGTGTGATTTTTTAGGAGAAATGGCCTAAAATGCTTTATAGCCTTAAAGACAACAAATGCTTGCTTTTCTACAGATATATAATTTAGTTCTGCACCTTGCAAATTGGAACTGAAAAGTGATATTGGTGCTTCAATTTGTTGGTCATTAAGCTGTGTTAAAACAACAACGTATGATGTATCTGATGAAAAAGTATATAAAGTAAAAGGATTAAGAAAATTGGGGGTAGTCAGGAAGGGAACATTGATAATGGATTGTTTAATCAAATCAAATGCTTCTCTTTCATTATGTCCCCATTTAAAGACTGAATTTTTCTTAATTATGTTTGTAATGGTAAAACTATTTGTGAAAAGTTAGGGACAAACCTTTTAACAAAATTAGTTTGCCCAAGAAACGACTGCATAGCTTTCTTGTTATGAGGGAAAGAAATTCTTTTAATCTCTTCAATTCTTTCAGGATCAATATAAAAACCTCTTTTTGACACAATGAATCCTAGAAGTTTTCTTTCATCTAATGCAAAAAATGATTTCTTTGGGTTTAATGAGATGCCATACCTTTTACATTGCTCAAAGACTTGCTTTAGGTCATTCACATGATTGGTTACTTGTTTAGAAAAGACTGTAATGTCATCTAAATAAATAACCACTAATTTATTTATGAGCCCCCTAAACGCTGTGTCCATAGCTCTCTGAAAAGTGGCACTTGCATTGATTAATCCAAATAGCATTTTTTGATAGGCGTAAGTTCCCCACTTAGTCCTGAATGTAGTCTTTAATCTGTCATCTGGATGTACGAGAATTTGGTTATATCTAGAGAATCCATGTAGAAAGGACATAAGTTCAAAGCCAACTATTGTCTGTAGTACTTGTCCCATGGTTGGTAATGGAAAGTTGTCCTTTTGAAATGATTTGTTTAAATTCCTAAAATCAATACAAATTCTAATATCGCCATTTTTCTTCCTGATAGGTACCAAATTTGATACCCATTTAGAATGCCTGACTAGAAAGATGATTTTTGCCTTGAGGAGTTTGTTCAGTTCGGTTTTGATTTTATTTTCAAGATTTGGGTGAATCTTCCTCAATTTCTGTTGTATAGGTTTCTCATCTGAAATCATAGGAATTGTGTGTTGAATCACAGAAGTATCATATGTTTTAAGATCATTATAATCCCATGCAAAGACACTTTTGTACATTCTAAATAACCTGATGAATGATAATCTTTCTTCGGAAGATAGACCAAGACCTATATAGACATTTAGAGGTTTTTCGTCAGTTCCTAGATTTACTAACTCAAATCTTAAAGTAGAGCTTTGAGTTTTTGAATTAGTAACTCTTTTAAACCTATCTTTCAGATCATATAGGTCTTCTAACTTGACAAAAGACTTAGGAATAGGATTTTCGTCTTGTTCTTCCTTAATCTGAATGTCATGTTCATTTTCATCCAAAATCTGATTATCATAAGATCGTTCAAATGTTAAGAAATCTATGATATTTGAATCATCATTGAATACTCTCCAATTGGTAATATTATCAGGAATAGATGGTCTAAAAATTAATTCAATGGAAAATTGATCGAGACTAAAATCTTGAGATGGAATTAACTTTGATGCTACATTAGCCAGTAGATCTGCACTAGCATTCTGCATTCTAGAGACAGAAGAAATATTAAAGGCCAAGAAATGAATGGTTAATTCTTGGACTAATGATTGGTAATGCTTTAAATGTCCAGAATTACAATGAATGGTATTTCTTACCTGTTTAATAATGATTTATGAATCTCCTAGGACTTTCAGATATTTGATATTAAAATCAATGGCTTTGTACAAACCTTGAATTAATGCTTCGTATTCAGCTATATTGTTTGTACGATTCAATTCTAGTTTGCAGGCTAACATGTTTTTTTCTCCTTCTGGGCTTATTAAAATATAGCCAGCGCTTGCACCATCTTCAGATTTAGAACCGTCAAAATAAAGAGTCCAAAATAAAGAATTAACCACTGCTTTATCTACAAAATTTATACAGTTGGAACTATCTGTCTGGGAAAATTCTCGATCTAAGAAACAACTGCATTATCAAAGAAAGGTGATGGATGGTTGAGCATTGAAATTTACCAAAAATGACTCTGCTGAGTAGTTTCCAATAATGTTATTATTGAATGCTACTGGCTCATTTACTCCTTCAAGATCAGTGACTGTATGTTTCATGATTTTTTCATGGTCTACCTGAATTTGATTTGGCTTTCCATTATATGGTAGCCACATATGCGACCAGTTTGTTGCAAAATACCCATGAAGTTTTTTAGACCAGTCTCGGCTTAAAAATAAGCCGTAAAACTCAGGAATATCAGCCCCACCAGTATATCAATTATTTGGGCAACCTTGGGATTTGATGACAATCTGATGGAAACAGAATTTATTTCTCCTACCACCTCTACTTTGGTTCTATCAATTTGTACTATATGAACAGGGGAACTCTGAGGAGTTATGTTCAACTTAGCATAGATTGATTTTGGCATTATATTAGACGAAGCCCTTGAGTTTATTAAACAATTATGAATGTTTTTATTATAGATCTCATAGGTTAAGAGAAATGGAAGAGTATGAGAGATGGATCGATCACCTATCATAATCTAATCTGTAGCATCTATTTTAGTTGATTGAGAAGGTGACTTACCGATTTCATTAGTAGCTTGTACTATTACTGGAGCAGGTAAGGTTGAAGTAGGAAGTCTCTAAGTAACATTTTATGTTGTTGCTTTAATTTAGTAAGCTCGTAAATTGAAATGTTGGCCCTGGTTTTCTTCATATCTTCAAATACATTATACTCAATAGTGTCTAAGACTACCATTGTCATAGATGTAGGTGGAGTATCTGAAGTAACGGGACTTGTTTGTGTAGCCTTTGAAGTAGACTTTTTTCTTACTGATTTATCCTTAGCAAGAGTTGAAATCTTTTGTTGTTGATTTGGCTGCATTGCTTTAGTAGTCTTTTTGCTTCTTGTACTCACAAGTAAAGCTTCATGTTGTTCTTCATTTGGTAGGATGAAATCCCACATTCCATTTAGTTCAACTTCTTCTTCTTCTTCATCATATTCTTCTTCCTCTGTTTGCTCTTCCTCTATATTTTGATCAGATTCTGCATTAGATATGATATTTGGAGGTTGACTATTAGAGAACTAACCTTTCTTGAAGTTTCTGAAAGTCTTTTTTGAGCTAGAATTTTCAGCGACTTGTTTCTTGATATTTGCCATCTCATTTGTCATAGTCTTCAAAACTTTTTGAAAACCTTCTACATCAAAAGGGTCTTATGGTAGCTTCTTTTTAGAATCATCTTTGAAAGATACCTTCTTTAATTTTCTATCCTCTTGAGAATTCTTTTTCTCAAGAGCGGTTATGCATTTTTCTACAGATAGAGATTCTTTCATGTTTTCTGCAAGTGTCGGCAGTTTTTCTCCATCAACAAAAATAGCTATATTGGATGGAAGAGATGAAATATACCACTCAATTTGAACTTCTACACCAGGAACTGATGTAGCAGAAATTTTATTGAGTAATTTATTAAATCTTGAATTAAAATCTTTTATATTCTCACCTATTTTAGCTTTTAGATTTGATAAATCATTGATGAGCGTAGCAGTGGTCCTGTCATCCCCAAACTCAGCTAGAAATTGTTGTTCGAACATATTCTAGCTAGTTATAGAGCAGGCATGCAATGAAAAATACAAGGATAGTGCGAATCCTATTAGAGTATACGGAAATAATCTTACAACACAATCCTCTTCAAGTACTTCTTTTAGATTGATGGCTAACATAAAATTATAAATTTGTTCTTCTACCAGAAGACCATCATCAGGATTAAATTTAGGTAACCACCTTTCAAGATATTTTGGAAGAGCATGAAGAGGAGCAGGCATATTTACAGCCCCTAGATTGTTCCATGGATGGCCTGCCATTGGAGCTTGGGTGGATGTGATGGATTGAGTTTGAGTTGAAGAAGAGGCAGGCTGAGTGCTAGGACTAGTTGAAGAGATAGTAGTTTGAATACTGGAACTAGTTAAAGTAACACTGATTGTTGGAATGGAAGTTGTGGAAGTGAGCGGAGGTAATGATGACGAATGAGATAAGATCTCGCTGGTGATTGACTCGGATTGAGTCCTCTTTATTCTCTTTCGAGTACTATAAATGGGAAATTCAAAAGGAATAATTCCTGTCTTTTGACTTTCTGATCGAGTTAATATTCTTCGAGGTTGTAAAGAAGACGAAATACTGTTATCCGATTTTTGAGAAGATTCAGGCTTTTCAGTAGAAATGGATACTCTCTCTAACTTTTCTATCAAAGACTGAACTTATGGGGAAGTTTAATGAGAATTAGAGATAGTATGGGTTGAGTATCACTAGGAGACTTAGGAGAAGGATGATCAACTTCAGATTTTAGAGATAAGGATCTAGATAACTTTCTGGAAGTTGATGGGGATCTAGAGGGAGAGAGACTCTTAGATTGACCTTTAGATTGATCAGATCTTTTTGTTATTCACAAGGCCCTCCTTCTAGCGCTAGAATATTGGGGCCTCGGAATTCCACTGCCAAAACGTGGGGGAAAATCACTCGGTCTGGACCTTAAAGCAGTTCCTTTTCCGTTTGGTATAGTGGCTCCGACTGGGGATAATGGGACCAGTTTCCCAATAAGGATGATTTTGGGGGTGTTTTGATTATACAACATGCAATCTAAACTATCTATTCTACTATATACCCGGGGTGTTTCTTCCTTTATGCGATCTAAAGAGATATCCTTCAACTATTAGTAATGCAGATTATTTAAAAGTTGAAAGAGATGAAAATTATGTAAGATGATTCTTCTAACAAAATAGTTTTATTAGAAGAATTATGAAAGATATATCGCATTCATACGTATGATTATATATTCAATAAGAAATCACAGACAAATATTAGAACAAAAGTGCATGTAACATTCATCTATAATAACGTTTCAAATATATAATGCAAATAAAAAAGATGACTGTCACTCTATAAAGCAAGACTTAATACAAGTGAATAGAAGTACCATATGTACGAAGTTCTACTCATGTAAACTGACAATAATTAATCTGCTCCTCTTCACTTTCAAGCAATTTAATGAGTACAGTAGTGCAACATCAGTTAAACAACTTTAATTGTCAAAAGATAACAGACTATGTTCCATTAATTCATCAAAGCATTCACAAACTTACAATAGTGCATTCTTTGCAAATGTTTTTGACAAATTTCTGGACCCTTCCTTAAATGCATGAGAGGGGTTTAAATACTAAACTAACTATGTTCTAAAATAGATTATTACAAAAAAATAGAGGAGGTTTCAAACAAACATCCTCGTAAGACTAAATTTGACTACAATCTAAGAAAATAAAGTAACAATATGACTTATGAGCTCCGATCTTTCTTTTGGATTTCCCCCCGAAGTTGACAAATATCTAACATGGGCTTGCGCTGAGCTGGCTGCGAAATCTGTGATCTGACCTGTCCATTGAATATCACATTTGAGAGTGTTGGCTGCAATCTTCTTGTCGAATCCGTTAAAGACTGCAGGGTCTGGTATTGATGATAAGGTTTGATCAGAAAATTCCAATAATTTTCTTAATCAAACTTATTTACATTTTTAATTGTTTCATCCTGTGTTTCTACCTTTTTTTTCTATTTTGTTTCCAGTTGTTTGACTTCTGAGAGCATTTCAGACGTGCACTCTTTGATAAGTTCTCCTTTCACAAGTTGTTCACACACAGATTCGGTAATTTCCTTTGCCAATTTGAATTCTTTCGTTGCTGCTTTCTCTGCCTGTGTTATCTGTGCTTCCCAATCTTTGAATAAGATTTCCTTGTGGGACTTATCTACCTATGGTAGATCAGCTTCCTTTCTTGAGTCTGATGCTTGCCATTGAATGTGTTCATTGATTTTCTTCTCAATCTTCTCACATTCAAGTTTCTGGATAGCTACTTGTTGGATCAATATTTTACTTAAGTCACAATAAAAGTCAGTAATAGAAGCTTGTTGAAAAAATACTTCTTGTTGTTGCTTTAACTTAGCATTTACATCCAATGCTTCCTTCATGAATTTCTCTATCTGTGGTTAGCTTTGTAATCTGGTCATTGCTGCTTCCAATTGTGTTTGTTTCTCAGTGATTTCTACTTGATGCCGCAAATTAAGATTCTCAAAATCTTTTTGAAATTGGGACATCTTCAATTTCATCTGCTCACTGGAGTTAGACTTTTCTTGCTGTAACAGGCTCTCTAATTCTTGTATTCTATCTTCTTTCTGCTTTAGTAACATTTTAACCTCAGTGGCCTTATCAACAGTGGCAGTAGCATATGCCCCTGCAAACTGTGATAGTTTGGTTAAATGTTCAGTAGGATCAGCTAAAGGATCCTTCCATAAAACGTCTACTAATTCATTTGAAATATCTGAGACTGTCCCATGAATTCTTCTCCTGTTGCTTCTCTTGACTACAACATTATGACTAGGACTGTAGAAGATATCCAGAGAAGGTATTTCCTCAACTTGTAACATTATTTGTTCTGTAGGATAAGCCGGAATGATCTCTCGATCATGAATTTCTGGAACTTGTTGTAGTGGTATAAAATTTTCTACTAACTTCTGGGAATGTTCAGGTGTTTGAAAACTAGTAGCTTGATCGGTATTGGGATTTGTTTTAGGAGTTTTTATTGCTTTAGAAAACTCATCCCGTTCACTATTCAAATTCTTTGGTTGGGACTTTCGTGATTGATCAAGTGTATCTTGACTGTGCTTAACTTCTTGAGAAGTTGGCTCTATTCCATTGCTTCCTTTTTTCTCCTACATCTCAATCTCTTGGATTACTTGATCAATTATCTTTTCTGGATTTTCCATTCTGTTTCCGGATTCATTTTCAGAATGATTCGAATTGTGAGAATGATGCTATGATTGCGCTGACTCATTTTTAGATATGTCTTTCACTTCATTATCCAAGCTAATACTTGGAGCAGGTCTATTGAAATCTAGAGGAATCTTTTCCAATCTCTTACTTTTATATGCATGGAAGGCTTCCAAGTCATCTTGATTGAGTTGATTGGATGCAAACTTGAGTATATCTGAAAACGTTTCAATGCCTTGAAAGAAATCATCAAATCTATCTATTTCTTTCACAAAAGGCATCATTTTGAGCTCTGTGATGTAGTTCTTAATTACATCATTTGGATCATATGGTCGTTTTGGCATTACTGCCAAATTCAACAAATTAACTTTTGAAAATTCCTTGTAGGCATGACCAATATCAAAAAGTGCAAAAGTACCATACTGTAAAGGGAAATTAGGCCAAACGGCCTTCTTAGCATCTTTAAGTTGTTTAGAAATACCATTTACAAGAAGCTGGTAGGTTATCTCTCTTGCAAGTAACTTATCAGGGACATAATATGGTAGGACATGAGCAGAAGCATAACTCCCAAATACTCTAATATATGTGAAACTTTCCTTTGGCAAACCATTTAGCAGCAGAAAGAATATTTGTACTAGCCTCTTTGGAAACCCTAGGGGCTTTCTCATTGAATATCATTTGGTGCATAGGTAACATGATTCTATGGAAAATTTTGTAAAATGCAAATGGAAGTATGAATCCCAAAGGGCTCTGTAGTAAATGTGGATTGGGGTAGGGTCTTGGGTAGTTCATTTCCATCCCATGATAGGAAAACTAGAAGAAAAACAAATTGCGTCCATGATATAGGCACTCATGTAAAAGGGAGGTATTTCTCTAGATGAAACACCACCACAGTGATATTGGGTGGCTCGCTTAATATCACTCTTAGGTTATTCCTGAAAAAGGTTAGAACTTTTCTTTCTAGGGAAACATTGAGAGATAACACCTAAAAAGTAGATGTTGGATGGTTAGTGGATGTTGGATTCCTGCTCTTCATTTCTAGTTTTTTTTTTTTTTAATATTGATTTATTTTTAAATATTTATTTTATTTGTCTATTTATTTATTTATTTGTCTATTTATTTTATTTTTATTTTTATTTTTTATTTTTTATTTTATTTATTTATTTATTTTTTTAAATTAAAATAGATTTATTAAATTCATTTTATAAAAAATTATTTATTTTTATTTTTATTATTTTTTAAATAAATAAAAATAAATCATAATAAATAATTTAATTATTATTCTAAAAATAGAAATAAATATATATAATAGTAAATATTTATTTATTCTTCAAGAATATATTGAAAAATAAAAAATAAATAATATTCAAATTATTAACTTTAATCATTTAATAAAACAAATTATTTTTCATATTTTTCAAATTTTATGATTTTATGATTTTAGGACCTAGATTTAGTCAAATTAGCCGTTATTTTACAACAACTAGTTGGAGCTCTTTGTATCTATTTAATTGGGTTTCCTGATCAGATTTCTTCATCTAGTCCTGATGATGAACCACACTGGCTGGTTCGAAACGCGTGGACCAAATTTATTTGGATGTGATTTTTACCGAAAGATTTTTCTCACAATTTATGGATCACAGAAGCATAATACCTAAAATTGAAACCTAAAAAGTAAACTGTTTCACAAATATAGGAAAATTTTCATTTACATAGTATTTTTGTAAAGAATAAACCAAGCGAATGCAATTAATATTAATGTTACTAATTAATAAAACGCTTATTAATTTTCAAGTTGAGAGAGCTCTTATTTTACCACCTTCTGGACATTTAAAATTCATTCTCCAAAGTATCATTTACATGATTAATCTTCGATAGTCAAATACCCACATTGCTATCTGCAATAAGTTTGAAAAGGCGATCTCGTTCCTTTGGAAATTGTGCCCAAGATTCCACATAAAACAAAGGTTGAACTACAGCAGAAAAATTGGACACAACCTGTAAAAACGAAAGATAAATAAGTTACATTGCTTCAAAATATAATCAATCAATTCCTATCAATATAAAACATTGGTTGGGTTTCAAGAATGACTGCATAATACATGTGCTTGAAGGTATGATCTTTTCTTCTCTTTTTAAAATCTTACAATTACATATGTTGAGAACTATATACAACAATACATCACAAATACCAAGTGCATCATGCTTAATTATGATTTCATCAAAAACATTCTCAAGGGTTGACATGCATTAACAAGATGAATGGATATTGACCTTGTAAAAACATTGCAAATTTGGGGGTTCAATGTCAATGCTAGGGGAAACGTTCAAGATGCACCTTCTTTAAAAGGATTCAATTAAGTCAATCATAAAATTTCTAGAAATTGTCATTGTGAGGTTTGCAGACAGTAAAGACATTAAAAAGAGAGATAAAGCCTCAAGTTGAGGCTCATTTCTGAAAGAGATATTGAACTTAAAAGGTTTGGAATAGAGAAGGTATTTTTGGACAAAGGGCTAATTTGTAAGATTAACAAATTTTGGACCTCTATGAAATGTATTGACCAATTGGGAAAGTGCGACAATATCACAATATGAGAAATTCAGGAAAGACTCTTTGGGCCATCTCATTTTGCAAATAGTGCCCTCTATGAAATGTATTGACCAATTGGGCAAGTGCGACAATATCACAATATGAGAAATTCAGGAAAGACTCTTTGGGCCATCTCATTTTGCAAATAGTACTCGAGATTATCAATGCAACTTGGAAGAGCAAGTCCAAGTAATATTTAAGGAGACATTGACAAAAGCAAGCTAATAAAGCCAAAATAGACATGAAAAAGAGAAACCCTGTAAAACTAAAATTTTCAACCTTACAAATCTTAAACATCCAAAACACAGTGACCACCACCTAATGATACATCAAGATTCCAAGTGCCATATAAGCTAAATTGAATGGTTTGGAGGTAAAGGGATTAAGCATGTGCATCTTGGAGGAGGGCATTGTTACAAAAAAATCTAGCGGGCCGTGAAGAGGGAAATCCTTCAAGACAAAGAGCTATAGTAAGTGAAGAGCTATAGTAAGTGTTAACAATGGGACAATGACCCAATGTCACCACAGCCAAGGTCCCTTGCTCTTTATGGACTTGCACCGATGGGAGGAGTCCCGGTAGGATAATAATCACCTTTTATAGATATTCTAAGGTTTTAAGGTGCAAGGTGATGAGTTAGGATCTCTCAAGGAATGTTCAAAGTTATGATATAATGCTTCCAAAGGTATTTAGCTCCCTATGAGAGACCTATGAACGAATTGCACAAGACCTAGGGTTTCATGAATTATTGTGGATGAAAGTACTCCCAAGATCAAGGCAATGAGGACAAAGGGCTTCTTATTATATACTTTACCAAGTACTATGTTCATACAACCCTGAAAGAAGTCCCCAAGTTGAGGAAAACTAACTAGAGTTTTTCTCTTAGGGAAAGAGATTTTATGGAAAAAATCCAAGTGGATTCCCAAAGTCAAAACCATAGGTTTGATGTTTAGGCTCTTGGAATCCCACAAAACCTCCTCCTAATCAATTTTCTCTAAGACCTAGATAGCCATCCTACCTTTAGAGGACCGAAATTTAGAGAGGGGAATTTATGGAGAAGAAGTGACTTTGACCACCAAGAACTTGGATTAGTGCCTTGTCCTTTGGGTATATGGAGTCTTAGGAGGCTCAAGATAAGCTAAATTGTCTCTAAGGAGGCCTAAAATTGATGCCCTAGGTACCAAGTTTAAGAATTTACCCACTTCAAGAAATAATGGAGTTTTATGGACAGTAAAATGATGCCCCCACTAGGATCATTCATTAGATGCCATACAATGAATAATATATGCAATACTCAACTATAAATCTTTTTCAAGAACTAATTTTCAATAATTAGGGCACAATTAGCACATTCTAGAAGCAACAATTCCATAGATTAAACAATTTCAAGAGAAATTTTTATCAAAATAGAGCACTTACAAGATGACATGCAATATATCCATCCATCATCCAATAAATAGCTCCAAAGACAAAATCAAACTAGCTCAAAATATCAAAATGCATCCAAAAGATTCTCAAATAGTCAAAGCAACAAGTGTGAATTCTTCTCAAGAGATCGAATTCCAAATGTAATGATGATGAGAGACTCAAATGAGCTCTCATCTATTTATACACGTTCAATCAAGTCTAATACTAGCCTAAAACCCCTCTTAATTGTCAAATAGAGGGCAAAAAGTGTGGCTATAAGGCAACCACATAGTTGTTATTTTTTGGTAGCATCGGACAAGTGTTCTAGTCTCTATATTGTCTATGAGGCCAGGGAACACATTTTCTCCAATATCCAAAAAAAGGTTTTGAGAGAAAACACCACAATTAGATTAATTAGCCAATTATTAAAATTTCCATAAGTCTAGCTTAGGAAAACTGGTTAATTAAATTAGATTAATTGGGGAAAATTGATTTTTCTCTAGAGACTTGAAGAAAAGTCACTTGATGGGGTCAAGATGATCGTAGTTATCGATTGTGATTAGATCATGATTTTTGATTGCTCAATGAGAGATTATAAGAGCATATCGATGGGGTTTGGAGAGATACAATTGAGCAGTTTGTCTTACCTAGTTGCAGAGTTAGCAAGGGCGCAGTTGAAGCAAAGGGCGACACAAACAACGGGGTTTCAGCAGAAAATTTGGGAGAAGATTTCTGGAGAATATTTCCATAGATATTTCCAGTATTCTCAAATTCAGAAAAGGGTCAATTTTATCTGCAGAAAATAAGGTTGAGCAAGCAGTGCGAATAGCCAATTTACCCAGTGCGAATTGTTGGAGTAGTAGTTGTTGGAGTAATTCTTGGAAGAGGTGCAATTAGCTTCAGATGACAGAGGGAAGAAATATATTTGCTAGAATGAATTTCAAGAAGCATTTATTAGCTATAAATGCGAGTTGCAGGACCCAGTGCGAGTTGCAAGCAAAGGGTACAAGCTTTCTAAAGGAGGCCAAGCTAGTTTTTGCAGAGAAAACTTTGTATTTCCAAATCGATTTTCCAATTGGAGTAGTGGAGAAAATTTCCCATAGCTTTGCCAGTGTCAGGCAAGAAGATTGAAGTACTCTCAAATTGCTGAAGAATAATAATATAAACCCTCATCTGTTGCACTGGTTTTCCCCATATTGGGGTTTTCCAAGGACTATTGTGTGAAAATTTCATCTATCACAACAACTAGAAATTATTCTCCTAGTTGTTAATTTATTTAACAATTTATTTGCAGTTTCCTACTGCAAATACCAAATAATTCACACTATGATTTTCAAAAAAAATTACTGCAGAAGAAAAATAGTGTTGGAAATTGAGAAAATCTAGCACACACACACATCAAAATGACATCATTATTTTTGGACAAATGTCCTTGGAAATACCCAACTTGGGAAAATCGGTGCAGCAACTAAGGGTTTTATTATTATGCAATAGTGAGAAATTATGAGTACAATAATCTGGATGCCGAAATCTGACTATTCTATCGAGAAAATACTGGCAAAAATACTAGAGAGAAATACCCTCACTCCAGGAAATTCCGACATTGGAGTAGCTTTGAAAAGTGTTAATTTTTCATAGGGCTACATTGTTCTTTGCTTTGATAGTTTCATTTCTTCAATAACATGATCAGTTCACCCCATATAATTATATCATTATTTAGATCTACATTATTAACCATCAACATATGCAACTATGTAGAAAGAACAATAACATCCTCTTCTATGCAACGGAACATAAAGAAACAAATGGAAGAAAAGCATGCATACATATAGATGCCAGGATTGGTCCGAGACTAGGGAAAAACCCACTATGGGGAAAACCCTTGCAAATTCTTCTTCTTAGATCGTCATTAAATGATTCAGCAAACAAGAGTACAATGATCCATTGAGCGATATCTTCATAATGCAGTAAAACAACTAGCACATGCATAATATAACCATAAAGATACTTTTGCCGAGGGATCCTGATTCTGAGAATTGTAATGCATTGTCATTACTTGTAGCATACTATTGAACACTATTGTCACTGAGTGAAAACTTCGGAGAACTGTATATGCATGTTTGAGGACCTCATCTGCAGCGAAAATATACTGAACAAATCTACAGATCTACAAATCTACAACATCAAGAAACACGGAACCAATATATCACCAAATCAAACAGATATCAATTGTCAAATCCTAGATCTGAATCCAAGAGGCTATCAAAGATTGATCGCAAACATCTATGACTGAGCGAATGAAGTTTGGAAGCACTGCGCAAGCAACTGAAGATGACCTAACTCAGATTTGCTCAGAAAAACCCTTAGCCGCGACCTCAAGACACTATGCTCGTGGCTATACCTCCCTGGCCACTGGTGGGACACACTGTGCCTGCGGCTCTAGCCCGGATCAGACCAATTTGGCCTCATAACCCTAGTCGTGACCTTGTTACGCTTTGCCCGTAGCTATGGCAACTTGGCCCATACCTTGCCACGTTGTGCCTACTGCTCTAGCCCGATTTTAGTAGTTTTGTGTCTGTGGCTATGGCCCAGAAGCCCTAATTCAGTGCGAGCCTCTCGCCTGTGATTCCATACCCTACGTGAGCTTCTTCCGTCAAACCTGTGAGGCTGTGTGAACCAAAACAAAATAGATGAACCAAGACAAAGAGTAGGAGAAGAAAATCCCATGAATGAATTTGTGAGAATGAGCTTGAGGTCGATTCTATTTATATCTTTTGAGATTGAGCGCTTGGGGCTTTGACTAAATCCACATGTGTTTAGGCTGACCCATTCCATTTCATTAATAAATAAAATAATTCATAATTTAACTTCCGCTTAACCGATTGAGGTGATTTATAGGTCGATTTTGGTCCTCTTGAAAAGAGAAATCTAATGCAAGTATAACATTGACCAATTGAGTTGTCCAAAGTGGAATTTGACTGCAGTTGCATAATTTTAACACTCCCTCTCAATTAGGGAGAATTCCACCTGCCAATATTTTTCCATTAATCAATATCTCATTATTTTATCTTCATGCATCATCACGTATCGTCACTAATCATCTATGTCGCGTAGTCGCCATGCTGTGATCCTTCATCATTACAAATCATAAATGAACTACCCATGCTTATTCCAGCTTATCTCTTGATTGTTGCTCCTCATGTGTTGAACATTCTCGAATATAGAAGAATAATTTGTCACCGGAGGGGAGCTTAGGCTACCACCCTTCATCCATCAGGCTATAACCTAGATTCTCTGACAGCGGGCTTCTACCCAGAGTATCATCATCACCAGAGAACATATCATCAAGGAGCACATCTCGACCTGTAACCGCATCGGGGAACACATCTCGACCCGGAATCTCATGGGAGAGCTATACCTCTACAACCCCATATCTAGAAATAGGATATCCATCCACGCAGGGGAGCCCATCTCGACCCTGATATCACATTGGGGAGCTCAATCTCAACCCGGAAACGGATAGGGTTATCTCAAACCATGCTATTTCCCATTGATCTTCCCATCGATGACCCTAAATAGTCATGTGGTACAACACCTGCATCATAATCGACTTGGGTTGTACACTCGAAGTACACTCTCAACTCGTTGACCAAATGAGGAGCGGTATTCCCAACAAGCCTTGCTTTAGGGTACGATGCCAATTGGGATATACTCTGCATAGAATAAATAGGGGAGCAGCATCTCCAAACCTATGAAGATAAGGGAGCAACATCTCAACCCTGGGTAACAGATAGGGAACTGTGAAAATTTCTGAACACAGAAACCCTACTGCAGAATATTGATTTACTTCTCCTACTTGTTACTATACACAAGTTATTTAACTGAAATACTCGGAAAAAACATCAAAGTAAACACAATCTGCAGCCTACACATATACAGATCATATACTGAAACATAGCGTACATATGACAAAGGACACACATGATTTTTCGGAAAAATGTCCCAGGAAAAACCCAATGCGGGAAAATCGATGCAACAACTCTTTGAGGGTTTTATTATTAAGCAGAATCTGAATACATCATGGGCACCAATAGTGGTTTTCCCTACAAATAATTTCACAATACTTGTACCTTATCACCCGGAGACAGAAAATATGGTCGATTCAAACCCTTCAGGAATTACTGAATACGAGCCCTTTCTAGTCCACTGGAACCCCAATGCATCTCTTCCAGGCTCTCCTGCCCAGTGCAGCCTCTGCGTAGCACAGGCTTCCCTTGAGTAACATAGGCTACCCCCGCGTCACCCTGAAGACCTCTACGTCACCCATAACAGTTTGCATCACCCTCTACGTTGTCTCTGTGTCAGCCTCGTTGGTCTGCATCCCTCCTGTTGGCCTCTGCGCTGCCTAGTACGGAACTGCCTCTCTGATGTATGTATTCTCGGCCTCGGATCAAAACATCCCTTATCGATTTGCCCCTCACTAGCACTACAAGCTCACTTGAAAATTCTCAGCAAACCGTGCCCCAGAATTTCGACTTAGCTCAAGTGTTGCTACTCTGTGTGTCTTCTCCAACTGACCCCAAACCCTCCTTTAATACTTTTCTTGTTGAGGAATCAACGGCTGTGATCTAATCACTAATCAACGGCTAAGATTAGAGAAAGTTTGATCCACGTCACTTAGAACATTCTCATCACATGTGTGTTGAGATTTTGGGGTAGCATCAGATGTGCTATAGCTCCGAAATTTTGTGGAGGAGTTGGAGTACATGAGATATCCAAGACTCAGAAAGCGTTTGGAGAAATTCCATCTGGTTTGATAGTTATTCAAACATTAATATTTTTAATTGAGGACCCTAAGTCTAACTTAGGAAAATTAAAAGATTAAAGTGAATTAAATTAAACATGTGATGAGAATGTTCTAAGTGACGTGGATCAAGCAAATTCTAATTTTAGCCGTTGATTAGAGATTAGATCAGGGCCGTTGGTTTGCCAACAAGAAAAGTATAAGAGAAGGGTTTGGGGTCAGTTTAAGGAGACACAAAATAACGGATGCATTGAGATAAGCTGAAATTCTAGGATGGGGTTTGCTAAGAATTTCGAAGCGAGTTTGCAATGCAGTGACAAGGGATGATCTAATTCGAGGCCAAGAATACAACAGCGACAGAGAGGCAGTGTACCAGGCAGTGCAGAGGCCAGCCAGAGATACGCAGTTCAGCGAGAGCCATGCAGAAGGCAGTGCAAAGGCAGCAGCAACCCTTCAGAGTGACGCAGGCCCAACCAAGGTAGTGCAAGGACAGCATAAGCCTAGAGAGGCTAACGCAGGCCCATCCAGGGCAGCGTAGAGACTGACGCAGGCCAAAGAGGCTGACGCAGAGGGCTGAGGGCCAACGTTAGGGTTTTTGGTGGGCTAGAAAGGGCTCGAGTTCTGTAAATCTTGTTTGAGGGTATGAATCAGCCATATTTTCTGTCTTCGAGTGAAAGAGGTACTACTAAAATGTAATTTTTCTGTAGGGCGAACCATTTTGGTGCCTGAATATTGTTGTATTCAGATTTTGGATAATAATAAAACCCTCTAGAGCTAGTTGCACTGCTTTTCCCGCATTGGGTTTTTCCGGGGACATTTGTCCGAAAAATCTGTGTCACTTTGTCATGTGTGCGTAATGTTCAATAAATTATCTATAAATGTGTACGCTGCAGTTGTGTTTACTTTGCTAATTTTATAGAATAATTCATAAAATTAACTTGTAATTTAAATCAAGTAGGAAAAGTAAATCGAGACACTGTAGTACGATTTATGTTTAGAAATTTTCACATGGTATCAGAGCATTGCAGATCAAGCTGAATCACCAACAAAGCGGTGGAAGAGTTTTTGCTGCAGGAATGGCAGTTAAAGCAGCATAGACCAGAGAAGGCATCACAACATCAAGATGGACGCAAACCCAACTAAGAGGCGTAGAGGCTGACGCAACACCACCAGGGTGACGTAGAGGCTGACGCAGCACCAGTAAGGGTGAGGCAGTGTTGTTCAGAGGCATGCTGAAGTGACGCAGTGGCTGAAGCAGACCCTAGAGGGTGACGCAGTCCAGTTTGCAGTGACACTGTGCAGTTTGCTGGGGTTGCAAGTGTACCTTCCGGTCTTCAGAATGCTGGTGTGGCACAGGTTCTGTCGATGCAGAACAATGCCTAGCTAAGATGACAAAGATCATGAGGAGAACAACCGCTCAACACATTTTTACCAAAGAAATCTGAGGATCGATGAGGAGGGTGATTGAAGAGGGTTGATTCAAGAGATTTGGCAGATTTCTGAGGGAAATTGTGAAAATTTCTGAATATTACTTATGCAGAAACCCTGTTGTTAAATCTGGTTATACTTCTCCTACTAAATCAAGTTATTAACTTGAATTTTCAGTATTAACATCGAAGTAAACACATTAACAGTTCTTCACATATACAAATCTAAAACTGAATACATGCACACAGACAAAGTGACACACAAGATTTTCTGGACAACTGTCTCCGGGAAAACCCAACGCGGGAAAACCGGTCTTCTGGCTATTGGAGGGTTTATATTATTATGTAGAATCTAAGTACATCAAATCTGGGTACCTTATTGGTTAACCCGACAGAGAAATATATGATCTGCAGCAATACCTCTGTATGGAAAATTGGACTGATTCACACCCTCAAACGGGATTTACAGAACTCAGCCCCTTTCAGCCTCTAGAAACCCCAGCGCTGCTCTGAAGCCCTCTGCGTCAGCTCTTCTAGCATTCTGATGCCCCTACGCTGCTCAGGAGAGGACTGCGTAACCCCAGACTAGGTGACACAATCCTTACGCTGCCCTGGTTGGCCCTGTGTAAGCCCTGATGGCCTCTTGTTGCCTCTGCACTGCCCCTTCTGGCCCTGCATAGCATCTGCGTAGCGGCTAAAACCCTCTGTGCTGCGCAGTGCTATGTATCTTTTGCTTCCTCTGCGCTGCTCTGGTTGCTGCTTCTCTACCTCTTGCTGACTCTTGGCTCTGGGATCAGATCATCCCCTTAGCCAATACTACCCCTCGCTGCAATTGAAACACTTCTGGAAATTCTTAGCAACCCATGCCCTAGAATTCCAGCTTAGTCTCAGTGCTCTGCCTCCGTGTGCGTTCTCCAACTGACCCCAAGCCTTTCCTTTATACTTCTCTCGTTGGGAAACCAACGATTGTGATCTAATCTTGATTCGATGGCTAAGATTAAAAGACAGCTTGATCCATGTTACTTAAATCATTTCCATCACATGTTTAAATTAATTACCTTTAATATTTTAATTTTCCTAAGTTAGACTTAGGGTCCTTAATTAAAAATATTAATTAATTAATTTTCTCCCAAACTCGATGGAATTTCTCAAATCCCTTTTTGGGTCTTGGAGAGCTCATGTACTCTAGTCCATCCACAAAGTTTGGGAGCTAGAGCACATCTGAAGCTACCCCAACACTCTACAAATCTCAACACTCCCTCTTAGCGAGGAAAGTGCTCTAGCACAACACTACTTCACCCCGAAGCTCTATACTGATCTCTAGTGTGGGTCTTTGCGTTGATGCTTGGCCTGCTACCCTTCATCACTACGTTGTTACTGCTCTCCCGTACTACTGTCCATGACGCTGCCACTTCCACTACCACATCTGTACTGCAGCTCCCTCTTAATCTGTTGCATCGTGCTGCCAACTATTGTACTGCAACTCAGTTGCTGAGAGAAACAACTGAAAAATCATGCCCAATATTTGACAAACAAGTCAGTTGGCCTGCATCCTCATCACTGAAGCTCCATAGGTTGCACTGCTACACAGCTACAGCTCTGCATTGTGTAAGCAAAACTCCTCTGCGCTGTTGAAGTCACATTAGTCCCTGCGCAGAAGTTCCCTACATTGCTGTTGCACTGCATTGTCCTTCTGAAGCCTCTACGATGCTCCAACTCTGCTCTGCATAAGCCAACCTGCACTGCGCTGCTGAAGTCACATCAGCCCCTCTGTGTTGCGCTGCTACTGCATCTGCACTACACTGCTCCCCCTCAGCATCCAGCTCCGCCTCTGCTCCATCTGTGATTCTTTGCACCAACTGCTCCACTTGTCCCACTATTGTATTAAGGCTCCCTTAGTTCGTATGTGATCCTAGAGTGGGCTACTCAAGGATCCTGCCATCACTCTGTAGCTGCTCTACAGATCCATGTCGCCCCACTTTCGTGGTTCATGAGAACTCATGGCTATGTCATCTTTGGAGCCATCATCCAAGACAACAACCTTGGAGGTAGAAGCTTCCTTGTCCTTCTTCTTCTTAGGACAATTGCTGGCGAAATGTCTTAGTTCGCTGCAATAGAAACACTTGATCTTGGATAGATCACACTTCTTCCTCCCTTGCTGCCTCTTTGATGCCAAGGCTACATCTTCTTCTTCTTCCTTCTTCACCTTACTTGATCCAGTGTTGTACTATCTCTTGGTGAACCGACAGAGTTCTTCTTGATGGAGGTTTTCCCACATACTTTCCTAGTTGGGAAGGTCCGCTCTGCCCAAGATACTTTGAACAAAAGTTTCCCAATCTGCTGTGACCGATTAAGTGCAGTCCTCACCATCACATCATCATCCACTTTCAACCCCATGGCAATCAATTGATCCCTGATTGCCTGTAATCTGAAAAGGAATGGCTCGATTTCTTCTCCCTTGGCCATCATGAATAACCTCATCTGATTCTCTAGAAGCATTCTCCTTTAGAAGGATCTTCCTTCATATAAGGTGGTTAAGGATTTCCACATCTCATTAGTCGTCTTCTTATCGATTATATGTGGTACAACATGATCCTTAACCCCGTCCACTATGAAGCATGTGGCATGCGCCACTGCTTCTTCATGCTTCCTTAGGAGATCTGCATCGATCGACATGGCCAGGAATTTCTCTGCATGCTCCCTTAGACCGTATGCCTCCATGACTACCAGGATTCTGGCCTTCCAGACTGCAATGTTGGACAGATCGTCCAAGCTATCTTGATCATGTAGTCGGTGACGTGCCATCTACTTAGCAAATCTGTCAGAACTAGTCCTCCTCTCTATGCTAGAGACTCGGATCTAGGGTCCTTGGCGAGAAAGGCACCCTCTTCTCCCTCTGACAATTGACTTCCTCTCTTGGAAGTCTACCAAATTACAACGAATCATCTCTCTTCGATCCTTTGATCGATCTGCAGATTTCTATGGCTAGAAATCCTCTGAGAAGCTGTTCTCCTCTTGCTCTTTGTCTACTAGTGCTCAGGTTAATTTCTGCACCTTCAGAAATTTAACCCCACTAGCAACTACTAAAGCTCTGCAACACTGCTTCAGGCACTCTGAATCAACCACAGCTTCAGGACTGCGACACCCTGGCTAGCCTCTGTGTGAGCAAAAAGTCTAAGCGTTGTCTCTATGCTGCCTCTGCGCAGTAAGTACGTGAGCCTGCATGGAGATTGCGTCACTTTGGCCTCTGCATGGATCTGCTCCCCTTTCCTGCTACGTTGTCCTTTCTGGTCTGACTTTCTGCAGCGGCTGCTACTTCCTTTGCTGCTTTCTGCAACAAAGATTCTTCAATCTTCATGCTGATGATTCAGCTAGATCTGCAATCACTCTGATACCATGTGAAAATTTCTGAATATTACTTATGCAAAAACCCTACTGTTAAATTTGGTTATACTTCTCCTTCTTAATCAAGTTATTAATCTGAATTTTCATATTAACATCGAAGTAAACACATTAACAATTCTTCACAGATACAAATCTAAAACTGAATACATGCACATAGACAAAGTGACACACAAGATTTTTTGGACAACTGTCCCCGGAAAAACCCAATGTGGGAAAACCGATCTTCTGGCTGCTGGAGGCTTTATATTATTATGTAGAATCTAAGTACAACAAATTTGGGTACCTTATTGGTTAACTCCACAGAGAAATATATGATCTGCAGCAATACCTCTGTTCCGAAGACGGAAAACTAGATTGATTCACACCCTCAAACGGGATTTACAAAAATCAGCCACTTTCAGCCTCTAGAAACCCTAGCGCTGCTTTGAACCCTCTGCGTCAGCTCTGCTAGCCTTCTGATGCCCTTGCGTTGCTCAGGAGAGGGTTGCGTAACCCCAGACTGGGTGACGTAGTCCTTATGCTGACCTGGTTGGCCCTGCGTAAGCCCTGATGGCCTACTACTGCCTCTGTGTTGCCAGTAGGCCATCCAGGAGTTACACAGTCTCTCACAGAGGTTACGCAGTTTCGAAGGAGGGAAGCTCTCGGAGAGAGGGATCTTCAGTAGTTTCATTTCGGGAGAAGTGTGAGGGGATCAACCCTTCAGAAGTTGTATTTTGGAGCAGATTGAGGCCAACATTTCCAGCCATTCACTTTAGAGGCCAGTGTACTCACCATGAGTGCATAATTTTCCCAAGGGGGTCAGATCCCAGGGTCAGCCTTTCTGGAATTCCTTCCTTGGTTTTTCTAAGTTTTTGGAGGAGATTTCAGAGCTAAAGTTTCATAATTTTCTTAGTAGGGAAACAACCCCAAAGAGCAGCTCCATTCTAGCCAGAAGCAGCACTTTCCAGTAGCAACTCAGAGAGATACATAGTCCTGATACATAGTCCAGAGAGGAAGCAACCATCCATAGCAGGGTTTGGATAGTTATTTAAGCTTGCCTTGAGCAAGCCAAGGTGCCATCATTATGATCACCTTCTTGTACTCATTCCCTATTTCCAGATTTATAATAAAATGGTTCATCTTTCCTAAATGTTTGCATTGATTTTCATGGTGTCTCTCTAGTAGTTGTAGTTTTTGTTTATGTTGCTTTGTATTGCTGTTTATTTCCCATTTGGAATATTACAATGGTATCAGAGCTCATAGACTTTTGTATTGCTGTTTATTTCCCATTTGGAATATTACAATGGTATCAGAGCTCATAGACTTGGCTCAGCCCGTGGAGCAGATCAGTCTATGACATTTGGAGACAAGGAATACATCGCCTACCGGAAGCAGTGGTACAGGTTCAGAGAGCGGAGACTTGAGCCCATATTTGGTGAAGGGGACTGCGTTCTAGTAGAGGTCGCAGAGGAGGAAGTACCCATGGCAGAAGAAGCAGATGACGAGAAGGAGTTCGGTAATATCCTCTTCAATTCTGTACAGGAGCTCTCCAGAAAAATAGAGGAGATGGGGCAGAAGATTGTCGGGGAGAACGAACAGCGTGAGACACCAAGGGGATTTCACATCGGAGAAGGGTCCAGCACTTCCCATCACACGCAGGAGTAGAACACAGCACAACAGGTGGTGCTACGCACTCCCCCACATTCCACTATGCCCACATTCTTGACTGCAGGAACGGGAAAGGGAGGACCCCAGGAGTTGAAGATGGCTCAGTACGGGGACTATTTTGCAAAGTATCAGTCATATGGGCAAGATTTTGGTGAAGCTATCTTTCCACGATTTCTGCCAGCTGAAGAACAATAGCAGACCCCGCAACCGGAATAGAGGAGGTGGGTACACGCAAGGAGTTGAGCTGCAACGTACCATGGGCAGATTTTTCTTGCCAACTTATGATGGGTCATCTAAATGTTCAGCAAAAGCTTGGGTAGAAAAGCTGGACATTTACTTTCAGCTAAACCAGATGGCGGAGGTCGAGGCCATGAAGGTGGCAACGTTGCACCTTGAAGGGGAAGCCCATGATTGGTGGTTCCATGGGATGGCCACGCTGGGTCACTCAACAGTGACATCATATGTAGAGTTCACTCGAATATCGGTGGAGAGATTTGACCGGAAGGATTCGGAAGAGCATTTTGTCGAGCTGACCAAGCTCAAACAGACCGGGAACCTGAAAACTTCATTTCTGAGTTCTTGAGACTTACAGTGATGGTGCAAAACTTGCCTGCAGCCACGAGGATTTACATGTTTATTGATGGGTTGGCAGAACCTCTGTGTGGGTTAGTCAGGTCCATTAGGCCTACTATACTTTAGGATGCAGTCGGGAGGACGAGGGACTTGCATGATGCTTTGCCCAGGAATAAAGCGCCTTTCCCCCAAAGACCTGCATTTCAGCCAAAAGGGAAAGACACAAGAGTTCCACCGTCGAGGGGAACCAGGGCCAAGGGCCTTTGGACGATGACACCTGGAGAGACTTGAGACGGAGGAAGCTATGCTTCACATGCTAGGAGCCATGGGCACCGGGTCATCGATGTGCCGCAGGTAAGGCACATTACATCGAGGTCTTCTCCGACAGTGAGGGAGAAGAAGATGCTTATGAGGAGATAGAGGGAGAGGCCAGCGCTGTAGCACAGAGAGGAGATCATCCACCACCACCTCCCCCAGGAGCAGGAGGCGTAGCATTTGCACCCACAGGAGGAGTCCTTCCATCTCTCCGAGGAGTTCCGAAGTATTTGACACTGCATGTCCGAGGCACTGTCGAGGGGAAACATGTTTCAGTTCTGGTAGATAGCGGGGCCACTCATAATTTCATTGATGCCCAGCTAGTAGAGAGGAGGGGCATACCGACAGAGAGCTTTGATGGCTTCTTAGTGCTGGTTCCCGGCGCTAGAACCATGTAGTGTATGAGCTATGTTCCAACATTGGTAGTGATCATGGGGACGTACATGATGACAGACCACTTCTTTGTCATTGACATCCTAGATACCAATGTGGTATTGGGAGTGCAGACGTTGATTACGCTGGGTTAGGTCATCACAGACTGGGAGACACTGGAGATGGAGTGGACAGACAAGAAGAGTGGGAAGCATGTGATGATCAGAGGCATGCACACATACCCTCCGCAGACATTATCAACACACCAGATGGAGGTAGAATTCTGGAAGGGAGACATAGAGTGGGCAGTAGAACTACATATTTCAAAGGCAGGAGCCACAGGGCAGTCAATACACCCCGATGTGCAGTCGTAGATACTCCACAGTTTTTTGGGACATACCACTGGGGCAGCCACGAGACCGAGGGTTGGAGCATACCATCGAGTTGGAGCAGGGGATCCAAGGAGTAATCACCACCCCCTATAGGCACCCCAAGGCCTATAGGGATGAGATTGAGAGAGTTATCTATGAGCTCTTCGCAATGGGACACATCCAGCCCAATACTAGCCCATTTACTTCTTCTATTGTTCTGGTGAAGAAGAAGGATGGCACATTGCGGATGTGCATCGACCACAGGGCACTCAACAAAAAGACCATGAAGAACCGATACCCCATCCCTAGGATTGATGAGTTGATGGATGAGCTGAGGGGATCGAAGTTCTTCTCCAAGATTGATATGAGGTCTGGGTACCATCAGATCAAGGTGAGGGACCAGGATGTCCCCAAGACTGCATTCAGGTGCCACTATGGCCACTTCGAGTTTCTGGTGATGCCCTTCGGGCTAACCAACGGATTAGCCACCTTTCAGTCTTGCATGAATTGTTGATTTATGGTAGCATCAAATGTGCTCTAGCCTTGTAACTTTGTATATAGGCCAAGACACATGTATTCCATAAAACCCAGAAATGATTTTGGAAAATTCCACTTAGAGATGGTTTAATTAAAATAATTAATCATTTTTTAATGTTTTCCTAAGTCTAAACTTATGGAAACTGATTAATTAAAGGGTATTAATTAAACCAAGTGTGAATCTTCTAGATAAGTCATCGATCACCTCCAAGTTAATCCTAGCCCTTGATTATGTTTTAATCTTGGCTGTTGAAGGGTCAACAAAGGATTATAAGGAGGGTGAGGGACCTATGGAAAATACACATCAGACGGAGAAAGAATCAAGAGATCAATTTCTTCAACCGAAGGAAGAATTGAAGTGATTCTCGATTGTAGAGAGGGGAAGGTGAAATCTCCAGGGGGGAGAATTTCTGAAGAATAAGGAGTGCGGGAAGAGAAGTGAGAAGGGAGCCATAGCAACATCGTAGAGATAGCCAAGCAGCAGTTACGCTGGGCCAGCGCAGAGCAGCAGAGGGAGTTTCGATTTCAGTTGGAGAGACAGCTGAGGGTTCATCCAGTAGCTGGAGAGAATTTTCGGAAGAGGAGAAAACTCTAGTCTTACACAGTAGTGAGCACCGAGGCAGCCATAACGAGTAGCAGCAGCAGTGATGCAATGACAGCGTGAGTGACACAGTCACTGCGCAAAAATCACGTAGAGACACTCAGGGTGGGTGCAGGTTAGTGTCGGAACTTCGTGGTGAAGTGAGAACTATCTCACTAAGCCTATTCTCATCAAATTTCTTCAGGTGATTGATTGATAAATACAATAACACATTTGTACTCAGAATTTTTGCATAATAAAGAAACCCTCATATCTGCTACACTGGTTTTCCAGAGTAGGGTTTTTCTAAGGACAAATGTCCAAAAATAACAGTGTCTATGTGTGAATACTTGTGCTATTTCTTTCATGTTGTTTATTTATCGTGAAGTCTGCAGCTTATTTTATTTTCATATTTAACACAGTAAAATGTTAAATAATTGTGTGAGACTGCAATAGAAGAAATATAATCAGTAGCTACAGTAGAATTCTACATTATAGAATTTTCACATGGTATCAAAGCTGTCAGATCCAAAGGAAGCAGAGTCAGAGAAGAGACTACACAATCCAGAAGCTTCAGTAGGGACGCAACGCAGAGAAAAGAAAGCACAGATAAGTATGGCAAACTTAGATGTTTTATCCTCTAGGTTAGAAGAGGATTGTGCATGCTTGTCAAGTTCAACATCTGCAGCAACCTGGCATATTGATAGTAGGGCTTCAGCTCATATGACTGGAGTACGAGAATATTTCTCGAGCTATAAGGAAGAGCAAATGAACTTCCAAATCACTATGGGGAATAGCACGAAATGCACTCCAGTTGGGAGAGGAGTCGTAGTGTCTTAGATGGAAGTCGGAACCAGTGTCAAGGTCACAGATGTACTACATGTGCTAGGGCTTGGTATGAATTTAATCTCAGTATCCCAGTTGCAGGACAAAGGATATGACATACACTTTGCCGAAAAGAAGCTATATGTCAAGCACCCTAGTTGGAAGCAAACAAGGTAGATTGGAGTTAGAAGTAACAGGCTATACAGGTTGCAGCTTGAGTCTCTGATGGCACTAATTAGTAGTAATCTTGAAGACAAGAAAGGGTTGAATGAACTTTGGCATAGAAGAATGGGACACTTGAACCATGGTGCATTGAAGATGCTCAGAGAAACAGTCGATGGGGTAGTTGTTCTCAGTATGGAGCATGATGATGTATGTTGAGGATGTGTACTTGGGAAGTACGCTAAGGAAACTTTTCCCAGAAGTGAAAACCGAGCAACAAGCATATTGGGACTGATACACTCAGATATATGTGGACCTATGTCCACTAACGCTCTCAAGGGTGGCAAATACTTTGTCACATTCATCAATGATCACTCCAGGAAAACCTAGATCTACTTCCTAAAGACTAAAGATGAAGTCTTTGAAAAGTTCAAAGAATTCAAAGCTCTTGTTGAAAATATGATGGGGAAGAAAATCAAGACATTGCGTTCAGATAATGGTGGAGAATACATAGATGGAGACTTCACATATTTCTGTGCAAAGGAGGGCATCAGGAGGGAGTGGATTGTGCCATACAATCCCAAACATAATGGTGTGGCAGAACAGAAAAATAGGACAATTGTAGGTGCAGCCAAGGCCATGTTATTCGACTTTGATTTGCCCAGATATTTATGGGCTGAAGCCTGCAACATGGCAGTGTACATCCAGAACAAGACTCCTCATAGAGCATTGAGGAAGAAGACTCCTGAAGAGGTTTTCACAGGGAAGAAACCGGAGGTAGGGCACCTTCGGATATTTGGTAGCATGGCATACTGTCATATACCAAGCGAGAAGAGAAGCAAGCTTGATCTAACTACAGAGAGGGGGTACGTTGTAGGATACAATGAAACCTCCAAGGCATATAGGATCTATATTCCTAGCAGTAGGAAGGTTGTGATAAGATGAGATCTCAAGTTCATGGAGGATAGAACTTTTTAGAAATCACGTGATATCTCGGAAGAGGATCAAACTGCATAAGTTCCTTTAGTGCAAGACCAACAGGGGCACCAAGAAGATCAGACAGAAAGACAGACGTTAGTACCTAGTACAGGTACTAACATTTTCACAGAAGAAGATCAGGAGGAGACTCAATCTGAGGAACAACCAGATCAAGAGGAAGAGTTGAGAGAACAACCTTCCACCAATGATCGGATCAGCAGAGAGGCTCAGCAAATACTGAGGGACGTAGAAAACTTTATTGGGACTCCTAGGAATGGGAAGAGGTAGCGTAGGCCTCCTGACAGGTACCAAGCTCTGGTTGCCCAAGTAGAGGAACCTTCCAGCTTCCAAGAAGTTGTTCAGCACTAGGTATGGGTAGATGCCATGATAGAGGAGTATTGTAAATTTCTGAACATGTTCTATGCCATTTCAGATTAGGGCACAAAATACTGAAGCAGATAGAACAAATAAATCGATTGATGGAAGACAAGCCAACAATAGAAAAATAAGAAGAATGATGGCGTTACGGCGATCAACAGGATGCTTCAACCAGCAAAGTCTCCAATAGGCCATTCAGCCAAGTGTGTCACATAGCCCTAAAATCCTACATCAAGAAGCCCTAATTCAACTCCATGAGAAAGCCCTAACACAGATGCACCAAGAAGAGAGAAGATAATTTCCTCCACACAATGTGTGTGTAATGATCTCCAAAACTCTCCTATTTATAATCATCTGTGGGGGTGTGTGGCACGTCCTTTAAGACATTTAAGTCTATATTATATTCCAAGCCAACCTAGCACATAGTGGAATAAATTCAAAATACATGTTCTGCTCATTCGATCGAGATGATCTTTAAATCAATCTTACACCTCTCTGAAAGAGGAATCCAATAAAAATATCGGGATCATCATCTGAGCAGCACAACTCGGAGTTTGGACCTAGTTGCCCAAAATTAACAAGTATTCTTCTATCATGACAAACGATGTCTAGGACTTTGTGCCAGACCTCAGAGCAGATCAGTTGTTGGATCACGATGGATCTACAAGATCAAATACGCTGCAGATGGTAGCGTACAGAAATATAAGGCAAGGTTTGTGGAAAAAGAGTATGCTTAGAAGGAAGGCATTGACCATGAGGAGACCTTCGCACCAATTGTCAGATCTACCTCAATCCGGACTGTTGTATCCTTAGCAGCGTAGATGGGATGGGAGATTCATCAAATGGACATCAAGACCGCATTCTTGAATGGATAAATTGAGGAAGAGGTATATATCGAACAACCAGAGGGTTTTGAGACTCGTGAAAGGAAGTCTCATGTATGCAGATTGAAGAACGCCCTATACGGGCTCAAGCAGGCTTCGAGAGCATGATATGGTCAAATAGATAGCTATTTGCAAAAGTTGGGATTTGTTGAGAGTGACACAAATCCCAATCTTTACTATTTGCTAGTAGAGGATGAGCCATTGGTATTAGTACTATATGTAGATGATCTTTTTCTCATAGGATCATCTAGGCTCATCAAGGATTGCAAACGGAATCTAGAAGCAGAATTCAATCTGAAGGATTTGGGGTTGATGCATTACTTCCTAGGATTGGAAGTCTATCAGAAGAATGGTGATATTTTCATGGGGCAGGAGAGGTATGCCTTGGAAATTCTGAAGAGGTTCAGAATGCAGGATTGTAGGCCTATGGCTACTCCCATGATCACAAATTGGAAAAAGATAGATGCATCAGAAAACACAGAAGTAGACTCCACCTTATACAGACAGCTCATCATGTCATTGATGTATCTGGTTAACACCAAACCAGACATTTGCTTCGTTGTCAACACTCTTAGTCAATTCATGGTGGAACCCAAAAGAGTGCACTAGGCAGCAACAAGGCACGTGCTGAGGCATGTACGAGGAACAGTCAGATATGGTATACGGTATGGCCAAGGAGAGGATGTCAGACTCGGTGGATTCACAGACGTAGATTGGGCAGGAAGCTCAGTGGACAAGAAAAGTACCTCTGGGTACTATTTTAGCATTGGATCAGGAATGGTGTCCTGGTGCAATAGGAAACAGAAGTCAATAGCATTGAGCACAGCTGAGGCAGAGTACATGGCAGCTAGTACAGCTACATGCGAAGCCATCTGGCTTCGGAAACTTCTTGTGAGTCTATTTAGGAGCCAACTTGCATTTACTGTGACAATTAGAGTTGTATCAAACTCTCTGAAAATCCAGTATTCCATGATCGGTCCAAACATATTGACATCAAGTGTCATTTTATCAGAGACTGTGTTCAGTGTGGGGTTGTACAACTCCAGTACATTCCCACAGGAGAATAGACAACAGATATACTCACTAAGGCTCTAGGAAGGATTAAGTTCACTTCGTTCAGAGAACAGTTGGGTATGACTGAAAATCCATTTCGGTAGTCAATGGATCTTCAGCACAGATGCAGGAGGGAGCTGCAATATAGTGGCAGTTGGCAGCAGTACAGATGCAACATTTTTGTGCAGTGTTGGTGAGCAGCAGCAACAACACAACAACAGATGTTACATAAGTCAGAGTAGCACATAAAGTTGTATTGCTAGAGTACTTTCCTCACTAAGAGGGAGTGTTGATTTATGTTAGCATCAGATGTGCTCTAGCCTTGTAACTTTGTATATAGGCTAAGACACATGTATTCCATAAAACCCAGAAATGGTTTTGGAAAATTCCACTTAGAGATGGTTTAATTAAAATAATTAATCGTTTTTTTAATGTTTTCCTAAGTCTAAAATTAGGGAAACTGATTAATTAAAGGGTATTAATTAAACCAAGTCTGAATCTTCTAGATAAAGTCATGGATCACCTCCAAGTTAATCCTAGCCCTTGATTATGTTTAATCTGGGTCGTTGAAGGGTCAACAAAGGATTATAAGGAGGGTGAGGGGCCTATGGAAAATACACATTAGATGGAGAAAGAATCAAGAGATCGATTTCTTCAGCCGAGTGAAGAATCGAAGTGATTCTCGATTGTAGAGGGGGGAAGGTGAAATCTCCAGGAGGGAGAATTTTTGAAGAATAAGGAGTGCGGGAAGAGAAGTGAGAAGGGAGCCATAACAATAGCACAAAGATAGCTAAGTAGTAGTTACATTGGGCTAGCGCAGAGCAACAGAGGGAGCTTCGATTTCAGTTGGAGAGACAGCTGAGGGTTCATCCAGTAGCTGGAGGACATTTCTGGAAGAGGAGAACACTCTAGTCTTACACAACAATGAGCACCGAGGAAGCCGTAACGAGCAGAAGCAGCAGTGACGCAGTCACTGCGCAGAAATCACGCAGAGACAGTCAGAGTGGTTGCAAGTCAGTGCTGGAACTTTGTGGTGAAGTGAGAACTGTCTCACTAAACCTATTCTCATCAAATTTCTTCAAGTGATTGATTGATAAATACAATCAGACATTTGTACTCAAAATTTATACATAATAAAGAAACCCTCATATTTGTTGCAACGGTTTTCCCGAGTTGGGTTTTTCCGGAGAAAATTGTCCAAAAATAACTGTGTCTACGTGTGAATACTTGTGCTATTTCTTTCATGTTGTTTATTTATCATGAAGTCTGAAGAATATTTTATTTTGATATTTAACACAGTAAAATGTTAAATAATTGTGAGAATGCAATAGAAGAAATATAATGAGTAGCTGCAGTAGAATTCTACATTATAGTATTTTCACATGAGCCACATCTTCCATGGTCAGCTGAGGAATTTTGTGTTGGTGTTCTTTGATGACATCCTCATATACAGCCGCACTTGCAAGGAGCACTTGCAGCACATTGAGGCTGTACTGCGTATTTTGGAGGAGCAACATTTCTATGCTAAGCTCTCCAAGTGTGAGTTTCGCTTGACAGAGATGCTCTACTTGGGGCATATCATTGGTGTGAACGGATCGAGGGTCCATGAGGAGAAGATCCAGGCCATACGGGATTGGCCGGAACCGAAGAATGTGACAGAACTCTGGGGATTTGTAGGCATCTGCACCCCTCACAGATCTCACCAAGAAGGGGGCATTTGGCTGGACTGATACTATGCAGAGCGCCTTTGACAAGCTCAAAGAGGTGATGAGCAGCTATCCAGTGTTGGTTTTGTTGAACTTCACACAACCTTTCATTCTAGAGTGTGATGCTTCGGGGAAGGGAGTAGGTGTAGTATTGATGCAGGGGGGGCACCCTATAGCATTCGAGAGCAGAAAGCTACTATCGCATGAGAGGTTGTATCTGATATACAACAAGGAGATGTTGGCCATTATGCATGCATTGGCCAAGTTTCAGCAGTATCTGGTAGGCAACAGGTTTTTGGTGAGGACTGATCACAACAGCCTCCAGTTTTTCCATGAGCAGAAGCAGTTGCAGAAGAGGCAGCAGAAGTGGGTCAGTAAGATCCAGGCCTACGACTTTGACATTGAGTATGTCAAAGGGAAGAAGAATGTAGTGGTAGACGCTTTGTCACGAAAACCCGCAACGTTGTCCTTGATGAGCTTAGATGCAGACTGGAGGGCTCAATTGTTGGTGGAGTACTCCAAGGACTGCTTTGCTTATGAGGTGTTGGGTGGCCAGATTTCAGATGACAGGTACAGGGTGATGGATGAGGTCATCTATTACAGAGACAAGATCTTCTTGACTAAGGACTCTCAGCTCAAGGAGAAGATATTACGTGCATCCCACGATTCCCTGCTGTCAGGCCATCAGGGATTCACCAAGACCTACAGGGCAATCAATGAGAGGTTCTCTTGGAGAGGCCTCAAGGAAGACGTACTCCGGCATGTCAAGGAGTGCGAAGTATGTCAAACGAACAAGGGGGAGATGAGCCACCCAGCTGGATTGCTACAGCTGCTTCCCATTCCGAAAGGAAAGTGGAAAGCATTTCTATGGATTTCATTACTGGGTTGCCCGCGGTGCAGGGCAAGGATTTCATCTTTGTGGTCGTTGATCGACTAACAAAGTATGCCCATTTCTTTGCCATATTAGCATGGTACAAAGTTGCACAAGTGGCCAAGCAATTCTTCCGCAATGTTTTAAGATTACATGGTCTTCCTAAGACCATAGTCAGTGACAGGGACAGTCGTTTCATAGGTGTCTTTTGGCAGGAGCTCTTTCGTTTGGTGGGTACAGAGTTAACACCTGGTACCAGCTATCACCCTCAGACGGATGGGCAAACGGAGATAGTGAACAAGTGGTTGAAAGGCTACTTGCAGAACTATGTCACGGGGCAGCAAAAAGCATGGCTGTGTTGGCTACACTTGGGAGAATACTGCTACAACACCACTTTCCACATGTCAATTGGTATGTCTCCAATTTATGCTTTGTATGGATATCATGCTCTGACTTTTGTTGATGTTATGTTTGGAGCTAGTGTTGAGATTTTGTGTGTTTCGGGTAGCATCAGTTGTGCTCTAGCTCCCAAATTTTGTGGAGGGACTAGAGTACACTTGATCTACAAGACCCAGAAATTGAATTGGGAAATTTCATCTAGTTTAGAAGATATTAAATTAAGTAATTATTTTAATGTATTTCCTAAGTTAAACTTAGGGAACTTAAATAATTAAAGTGAATTTAATTAAACATGTGATGGAATTGTCTTAAGTCACACGGATCAAGCTTTCTTTTAATCTTAGCCATTGATTCAAGATTTGATAATGGTCGTTGGTTTTCCAACAAGAAAAGTATAAAGGAAAGGCTTGGGGTCATTTGTAAAGACACACAGAGGCAGAGCATTGAAGCTAAGCTGAGATTCTAGGGCGGGTTTGCTAAGAATTCTCAGAAGTGTTTCAGTTGCAGAGAGGGGAATTTAGACCAAGGCGATGATCTGATCCCAGGGTTTAGAATCAACAAGAGGCAGAGATCATCTCAGAGAGGCAGCATAGAGAA
Source organism: Pinus albicaulis (assembly GCA_034641835.2). NCBI lineage: Eukaryota > Viridiplantae > Streptophyta > Pinopsida > Pinales > Pinaceae > Pinus > Pinus albicaulis. The sequence continues at coordinate 128,080,463 of CM076581.1, read as the reverse complement.
GCAGGAGAGCAGCAGCAGGAAGGGCAGCAATTGTGCTATACAGGTGTTGCGCAGTCCCTCAAGGACAACGTGATTTTCAACAGGAAGCCCTCAGGGGTTACACAGAGACCCTAAAGGGTAGCGTAAGGACTGCGTCATTCAGTCTGGGGTAATGCATCCCTTTCCGGAGTAGCGCTGAGGGACGCAAAGGCTTCAGAGGTTGACGTAGAGGCTTTCCAGGATAGCGCTCGGGTTTCTAGGCCCTAACTTTGGCTGAGTTTTGTAAATCTCGTTTGAGGGTGTGGATCAATCATTATTTTGGCCCTAGATCAGCCAATGAGCTGTAGATCTATTATTTCTCTGTCGGGTTTTCCAGATCTGGAACCTAGGCTTGTTGTATTCAGAAAATTCTTAATAATAAAACCCTCTAGCAGCCAGAAGACCGGTTTTCCCGCATTGGGTTTTTATGGGGACTATTTGTCCAGAACTAACTATGTCACTTTGTCTATGTGTGCATGAACTTGTGCTAGATCTGAATTGGTGGAGATCTGTTATGTGTTTTTCTTTGATTTTAACTTGAATATTGTTCAGTTAATAACTTATCTAAGTAGGAGGAGCATAACCAGATTATTAGTAAAAATTTCTGCATAAAGTGTAAAGATTCCGAAATTTCCACATGGTATCAGAGCAATTGTAGATCTAGGAGGGTCACCAGCAAGAGACTAAAGGTTCTAACTGCAGGAAGCAGCTGGAAAAGCAGTAGAAACCAAGATCAGAAGGGATAGCGCAGTTTTCAGAGGTAGATTCACGCAGAGGGAAGGGTGATGCAGTCTAACGCTATCTCCTAGCAAGCCCACATAATTACTACGCAGAGGCAGCTCAGAAACAACGTTGGATTAGTCTGAAGCTTGCCAGTGTGATGCAGATCTAAATCTTTTAGATCCAAAAAAGACTGAAGAAAAGCTGCAGAAATTCAGAAGGTGTTGGTGGAGTTAAATTCTGAAGTTTTCATATTTTTAGCCTAAGCACAAGTGACAAAGAGCGGGAGGAGATCAGCTTCTCAAAGAGTTTCTAGCCAAAAGAAACTTGCAGTTTGATCAAAGGATCAAAGAGCGCTGAATCATTATTGAGTTGGAAAATTTCCAAGGAGGTAAAGCAATTGTCAGAGGGAGCAGAAGGTACCTGTTTCACCAAGGGCCTTAGATCCCTTTCTCTAGCAAAGAGAAAAGGAAGTTTCGACACATTTCTAAGCAAATGGCCCCTCATGGACTGCGTGATCAGGACAGGCTGGATGGCCTCTCAAAATTTTCAGTTTGGAAGGCAAGGATCCTAATAGTCCTTGAGGCATACAATCTTAGAGACCATGCAGAGCAAACTCTGGCCACACCGACAGATCCGGATGTCCTTTAGAAACATAACAAGGCTGCTGGGCATGCCAAGCAGCTGATTATGGATGGAATTAAGGACCATATTGTACCACATTTAGCTGAGAAGAAGATAGCTAATGAGATGTGGAAGGCCTTAATCTCCCTATATGAGGGAAAATCTGTCCAAAGAAAGATGCTGTTGGAGACACAAATGAGGTCATTCATGATGCCCAAGTGAGAAGACATTGAGCGTTTCCTCTTCAGACTGCAGTCGATCAGAGATCAGTTGACTGCAACTGGTGCTAAGGTGGAAGACGATGTGATGGTCAGGACTGCCCTCAATGCAGTCACAAATGAGTGGGAAACCTTTATCTAAAGTATCTAGGGCAGAGCAGACCTCCCAGATTGGAACAGCTTGTGGTCAATTCTGCGTCAAGAAGAACTTTGCAGATTCACCAAGAAGCAGTATGGCTCTGGATCGAGCAAAGTGAAGAAGGAAGATGAGGAAGATGCAACCTTGGCATCAAAGAGGCAGACAAAAGAAGAAGAAGGATCTCTCAAAGATCAAGTGCTTCCAGTGTGGGGAAATGGGACATTTTTCCAACAATTGTCCTCAGAAGAGAAAGGACAAGGAGGCTTCTTCTTCCAAGGTTGCTGTGGCAGATGATGGGTCGGAAGATGATGCAGCCATGAGTGCTCATGAACCACAGAAGTGGGGTGACATGGATATGTAGAGGAGCTACATAGAAGTGAGGCGGGATCCTTGAGCAGCTCATCTCTTGGATCACATGCGAGCTACGGCAGCCTTAAGACAATAGCAGGACAAGTGGAGCAGTGGGTGCATAGATCACAGATGAAGCAGAGGCAGATCTGAAGACTGGGAAGAGCAGCGCAGAGCAGAGCAGTAACGGCGTAGAAGCAGTAGTAGCACAGAGGCTGATGTGACTTCATCAGTGCAGAGCAGAGCTGCTTACGCAATGCAGAGTTGTAGCAGCGTAGAAGGCTTCAGAGGGACAACACAGTGCAGCAGCAGCGTGAGAGATTTTAGCACAAGGGGCTGATGTGATTTCAGTAGTGCAGAGGGTGTCTGCTTACGTAGGCAAAGTTGTAGTTGTGCATCATCCTTTAGATGCTAGCACAGATCTGTAGCCTATGAAGCTTCAGAGGATGCAACCCATCTGACTTGTCTGTCAAAGATTGGGCAGAAGATTCAGTTTTTTCTCTCAATAACTGAAGTTACAGTGCAGCAGATCAGCAGTGGTATTGCTATGAGTAGCACAAATGTAGCAAATTGAGAGGGAGCTGTAGTATAGATGTTGCAGTGGTAGTGGTAGCGTCATGGGCAGTAGTAGAGAATGGCAGTAGCAATGCAGAGTTTAGTCGCAGCAGGGCAAGCATCAACAACATAGAACTAGTGCCCAAAATCTTGTAATGCATAGTGTGATGTATTGCTAGAGCACACTCTTGAAGCTAAGGAGTGTTGAGATTTTGTGTATTTGGGGTAGCATCAGTTGTGTTCTAGCTCCCAAATTTTGTGGAGGGACTAGAGTACAGTTGTTCTACAAGACCCATAAATTGATTTGGGAAATTTCATCTGGTTTAGGAGATATTAAATTAAGTAATTATTTTAATTATTTCCTAAGTTGAAACTTAGGGAACTTAAATAATTAAAGTGAATTTAATTAAACATGTGATGAAATTATCTTAAGGGATCAAGCTTTCTTTTAATCTTAGCCATTGATTCAAGATCTGATCATGGCCGTCGGTTTTCCAACGAGAAAAGTATAAAGGAAAAGCTTACGGTCATTTGTAAAGACACATAGAGGTAGAGCACTGAAGCTAAGCTGAGATTCTAGGGCGGGTTTGCTAAGAATTCTCAGAAGTATTTCAGTTACAGAGAGGGGTATTTAGGCCAAGGGGATGATCTGATCCCAGGGTCTAGAATCAACAAGAGGCAGAGATCAGCTCAGAGAGGCAGCGCAGAGAAGCAGGAGAGCAGCAACAGGAAGGGCAGCAACTGTGCTCTGCAGGTGTTGCACAGTCCCTCAAGGACAGCGTGATTTTTAGCAGGAAGCCCTCAACGGTTATGCAGAGACCCTAAGGGGCAGCGTAAGGACTGAGTCACTCAGTTTGAAGTAACGCGACCCTTTCCAGAGCAGCGTTGAGGGACGCAGAGGCTTCAGAGGCTGACGCAGAGGCTTTCTGGGATAGCGCTGGGGTTTCTAGGCCCTAATTTTGGCTGAGTTTTGTAAATCCCGTTTGAGGGTGTGGATCAGTCATTATTTTGGCCCTAGATCATCCAGTGTCATTATTTTGGCCCTAGATCATCGAGTGAGTTGTAGATCCATTATTTCTCTGTCGGGTTTTCTAAATCTGGAACCCAGGCTGCTTGTATTCAAAAAAATCTTAATAATAAAACCCTCCAGCAGCCAGAAGACCAGTTTTCCCGCATTGTGTTTTTCCGGGGACTATTTTTCCAAAAATAGTTGTGTCACTTTGTCTATGTGTGGATGAACTTGAAAGATCTGAATTGGTGAAGATTTGTTATGTGTTTTGCTTCGATTTTAACTTGAATATTATTCATTTAATAACTTATCTAAGTAGGTGGAGCATAACCAGATTAACAGTAAAAATTTCTGCATAAAGTGTAAAGATTAAGAAATTTCCACAGCTAGCAAGGTCCCCAGGGCCAAGGACTAGATCCAAGAGAGCCAAGATATACTCTGGGCTCTTAAGGACAACTTAGCCACAGCACAAAACCAGCAGAAGCTATATGCAGATAGAGGGTGGGTAGGGAGACAGTTTGAGGTAGGTGACTTGGTCTACCTCCGATATCAGCCTTACCGGCAGTCTACGCTGAAGCAGAAGGGGGCCAAGAAGCTTAAGCCCCGCTTCTATGGACCTTACAGGGTGATCCGTCAAGTAGGAGAGTTTGCTTATGAGTTAGAGCTACCAGCAGGGAGTAGGATACATAACATCTTCCATATATCATGCCTAAAGAAGGAATTGGGGCAGCAGGTGACTGCAACAGAGGAGCTTTCGCCTACAGATGATGAGGGGCATTTGGTGTTACAGCCAAAAGCCATCTTAGACACCCGGGAGAGACAGCTACGAAGCAGGATAGTCAAGGAGTATTTGGTGAGATGGAGGAATCTTCTAGATGAGGATGCCACTTGGAAGAGTGATAAGATCCTGCAGCATCCATCTTTGCAGTTGCTTGAGGACAGACAACATTTTGGCAGGGAGGATTGTAATATTCCCAATTAGCAGCAGCTAATTAGCAATACTAAATTTTGCTTAGATTTGCTTTTCTAATGTTCAGCCACAAATAAAAGGGTGTTGGGACCCATATCCCAACTTCAGAGAAATAAACTCCCTAAAGTCACTTAACCAACATTCTAATTTCAGCATGGGGCCGAGGGGGACCAAGTGACAACGTAGAGAGAGGGGCAGCGCAGAGGTAGCGTGGGCCAAGCAACCCAGTGGCAGCGTGGACCAGGACAACGCAGAGTAGGCAGGGCAACGTGGCAAGGGAGGACAGTGCAACATAGTGTGGCCCAAGGGAGAGTTAGGGTCTCAAGCATAAAAGGAAGGGAGAGGCTAGCTTCTCATTCATTCTATTATGCATCTTCAAAATTTATGTCTAACAAATATTGAGCACGCTTACGCTGTTTAGTTAAGTGTGCAAGTGTTGTTCAGTACACGGGTGTCTCCGAGCAGAGATCCCAACCTCAGCCTCGAGGGACTTCGAGTGCTCGCTCAGGTGAGAAGCTTTACCTTGAGTTTTCAGAGCAGATCACGCAGAGCTATCCATCTAGGAGTTACGCAGTCACTGAGCAGCACATTGTTTCACAGAGGTTACGCAGTTTTGGAGGAGGGCAGCTTTGGGAGAGAGGGATCTTCAGTGGTTTCAGTCCGAGAGAAGTGTGAGGGGATCAGCCCTTCACAAGTTGTCTTTTGGAGCAGATTAAGCCCAACATTTCCAGCCATTCATTTCAGAGGCCAGCGTACTCATCAGGGGTGCGTAATTTTCCAAAGGGGGTCAAATCTCGGGGTCAGCCTTTCTGGAATTCCTTCCAGGGTTTTTCCGGGTTTTTGGAGGAGAGTTCATAGCCGGAGTTTTATAATTTTCTGAGCAAGGGAACAACCCCAAAGAGCAGCTCCATTCCAGCCAGAAGAAACACTTTCCAACAGTAGCAGCAGCTCAAAGAGTTACGCAATCCAAATAGGAAGCAACCATCCATAGAAGGGTTTGGAGAGTTATTTCAGCTTGTCTTGAGCAACCCAAGGTGCCATCATTCTCATCACCTTCTTGTACTCATTCCCTATTTCCAAATTTATAATAAAATGGCTCAACTTTCCTAAACTTTTGCAGTGTTTTTCATGGTGTCTCTCTAGTAGTTGTAGTTTTTGTTTATGTTGCTTTGTATTGTTGTTTATTTCCTATTCGGAATACTGCACCAAGGCCCTAGGAAGAACAAAGTTTGTTTACTTCAGCGAAAAGATGGGGGATTATTGAGAATACGTTTCAGTAATGGATGAAACAACACTTAAGAGGGAGCTGTAATACAGATGCAATAGTGGCAGTGGAAGTGTCATAGGCAGTAGTACAGTAGCAGTAGCAGCAGAATGGTTAACGGACAGATTTTCAGATACCAACAGCGCAGAGGATGCTTCAAGATCAGAGAAATATTCAACAGGCATATTGTTAGAGCATCTTGCTCGCTAAGAGGGAGTGTTGATTTTTGGTAGCATCGGAATTGCTCCAAGTCTCAAAATTTGTGGAGAGGCTTAGACACATGTATTCCAAAGAACCTAGAAATCGTTTGTGGAAATTCCACTCAAAACATGTTTTATTAAAATAATTAATTATTTTAATGGAGACCCTAAGTGTAAACTTAGGGAAATTAAATAATAAAAGGGCATTAATAAAATAGAGTGTGAATCTTATAGAAAACACAGATCAAGTCAAGTTATGATCTTAGTCATTTATTAAAGATCTAATCTCGGTTGTTGATATCCCAACAAGAATATTATAAAGGAAGACTTGAGGGTCATTTGGAAAATACACCAGTGTAGATACTGAGTTGCCCGAGTAAATTGATTTTCTTAGTGGCTAAAGTTCAGCAAGAGATATTCGATCCGGAGGGAGAGTTGTAGGTGGAGGAGAGGCAGAGAGGGTTCAACAACAGTCTGGGGTGCAAGAGCAGGTGACGCAATGGCTGGAAGAGATAGCACAAGGGTAGGAAGGGAATAGCAGAACAGTTCAACGCAGTGGTAATGCAGGAGATCCTGGACGATCCTTCCGAGGTCATTTCTCATCAGACTATTTTTGCTAAGAAGGTTCTCTAGTGTTATCATAGAACGTCTCTTCGTTACTGTTGATTGTAAATTATACAAGAAGATTATTGTTGAATAATATAAACCCTCATCTGCTGCACGGGGTTTCCCGCATTGGGTTTTTCTGGGGACAATTGTCCAAAATATCTGTGTTATTCGTGTGCTAGTATTTTCCTTATTGTTTTGGTCAACAATTATATGATGATGTCTACATTTTAGTTTATTTCAATATTTACAGAAGAGATTTCTGCAAATAACTTATTTCTGAATAATAAGTAGAAGAAATAACAAATGATAATGCAGTAGGATTTCAAGTTGAAATTTTCACATCCCATTCATGAACAAATGATATTTATTCTCATGGCGATGAAAAATAGCTCTACTGTCATATAGATATGGGCTTAAAGTTCAACCTCATCAAGAAAGTTTGCAATGATTGCAAATCTAAGTATGCATTTCCTTGTCACCTGCAATTTTGCATTCTCACATACTATAATATTCCGGATAGAAATAAACAACAATATAAAGCACATAAACAAGAAACTACAGCAACTAGAGAGACATCACAGGAACAAAACACAATATGGAGAATGCTGAGCCATTTTATTAAATACTGAAAGATAAAATGAGTATAAAGGTGATCAGAATGATAGCACCTTGGCTTGCACTAGGCAAGCGTAGAAATACTCTCAGAATATATCAGGAATGGCTTATCCTTCAATGACAGCGTAATCACCAAGTTGTTGGTGCTGCTGCTGTGCTGCTGCTACTGCTGGAATAAACTAAATCTTTGGGGCTTCTCCCCACCTCAGAAAATTATGAAACTTTGGGAATGGCCTCTCCACCCAATACCCAGAAAATCCCAGACAGCTTTTCGAAAATGGCTGACCTCCGAAATGACCTCCCTTGAGGTACCACGCTGTCTCAATGATAAACGCTAGCCTTGAATGATTTGCTGCAAGAGATGTCCTCCAACTCTACCAAAATTATGGAATAGAGAAGGGTTGACCCCTTTCCAACTCTCCTGGGCTGAATCCCCTGATAAACCCTCAATCCGGAATCTCCTTCTCCAAAGATTGCGTCCTCCCTCTCATTGATCGCGCTGTCTCTGCAAGTGAAAAATCCCAACTGTGGCTGCTCCAACTCTCTCCAGAAAAACAAGGATAGAACTCCTCACCTAAGCAGGGACTCGAAGTCCCCCGAGGCCGAGGTTGGGATCTCCGCACGAAGACACCCAGTGTGCTGAACAACACTTGCAGACTTTGCTCAACAGCAAAAGCATGCTCAATGTCAAAAGACAAATATCATAGAAGCATAATCAAAATGATCAAAATGAAGAGCCTCTCTCCCTTTTTATGTTTGGAGAGCCTTGCTCTCACCTAGGCCCCACCACCAACTGCGTTGTCTCCTTGAGCCACGTTGTCCCTCTAGTTCTGCGTTGACTTGGGCCCATGCTGCCCACGCTGCCACTTCATCCTCTAGGCCCCACGCTGCCAAATAATCATGTCTCCAAGTGACTTTAGGAAATGCTTTGATCCTAAGTGTGAGTTAAGTGTCCCTCTTCACCCACTTTATTTCTAACTTAACTTTATTAAAGTGAAATAGCCAAAAATTAATATTTCCAATTAGCTATTACTAATTGGGAATATTACAGTCCTCCAAGGCAAAACATTGCTTGTCCTCAAGCAACTGCAATGATGGATGTTGTAGAATTTTCTCACTCTCCCAAGTGGCATCCTCATCCGGTAGATTCCTCCATCTCATTAGATATTCCTCGACTGTCCTGCTCCGCAACTGCCTCTCCCTATTGTCAGTAATGGCCTCTGGCTGCAGCACCAAATGCCCCTCATCATCTGTGGGCGGGAGCTCCTCAGTTGCAGTCACCTGCTGTCCCAGTGCCTTCTTCAGGCATGACACATGGAAAATATTATGAATCCTGCTACCAGTGGGCAGCTCCAACTCATATGCAACCTCCCCAATCCTGTGTGTCACCCTATATGGTCCATAAAAGCAGGGCTTGAGCTTCTCAACCCCCTTCTGCTTTAGCGTGGATTTCCGATATGGCTGCAATCGTAGCTAGACCAAGTCCCCTACCTCAAACTGCCTCTCAACCCGTCGCCTGTCAACATACAACTTCTGCTGATTTTGTGCTATAGCTATGTTATCCTTAAGGGTCTAGAGTATATCCTGATTCTCTTGGATCCAATCCTTGGCCCTAGGAGCCTTGCTAGCACCAAACATCACGTCGGAAAAAGATAAAGCATGATACCCATATAAAGCATCAAATGGAGACATACCGATAGACATATGGTGAGTGGTGTTATAACAATACTCCCCCAAGTGCAACCATCGTAACCATGCCTTTTGCTGCCTGCTGACATAGTTTCGCAAGTAGCCTTCCAGCAACTTGTTCACTATCTCCATTTTCTCATCTGTCTGTGGGTGATAACTAGTGCTCGGGGTCAACTCGATGCCCACCAAACGGAAAAGTTCCTGCCAAAACCTGCCCATGAAGCGGCTATCCCTGTCACTGACAATCGTCTTTGGGAGAGCATGCAATCTGAAAACATACCTGAAGAACAACTCCACTACCTGTGCTGCAGTTTATCGTGCTGATATAGCAATGAAGTGTGCATACTTTGTTAGCTAATCAACGACTACAAATATGCAATCCTTGCCCTGTACAATGGGCAACCCTGTGATGAAATCCATCGAAATACTCTCCCATTTTCCCTCTAGTATGGGAAGAGGATGCAGTAAACTCGCCGGATGGTTCATCTCCCCCTTATTGCACAGGCAAACTTCGCACTCCCTGACATGTTGGAGTACGTCCTCCTTGAGGCCCTTCCATGAGAACCTCCCTCTGATGGCCCTATAGGTTTTGGTGAACCCCAGGTGGCCTGATAGTGGCGAATCATGTGAGGCATGCAATATCTTCTCCTTGAGCTTGGAGCCCTCGATCAAGAAGATCCTGTCCCTGAAGGAGATCACCTCATCCATCACCCTATACCTGTCATCCGTAACCTGTCCTTCCAACACCTCATAGGCAAAACGATCCTTGGATTACTTTACCAACAGCTGAGCCCTCCAGTTCGTATCTAAACACATCAACGACAACGTTGTTGGTCTACGCGAAAGTGCATCGGCCACCACATTGTTCTTCCCCTTGATATACTCGATGTCGAAATTATATGCCTGGATCTTGCTAACCCACTTCTGCTACCTCTCCTGCAACTACTTCTGCTCTAGAAGGAATTAGAGGCTGTTGTGGTCAGTCCTCACTCTGAACCTGTTCCCCACCAGGTACTGCCAAAATTTGACCAATGCATGCATGATGGCCAACATCTCCTTGTCGTATCGAGCATACAACCTCTCATGTGGCAATATTTTCTGGCTCTCGAAAGTTATGGGGTGGCCTCCCTACATCAAAACTGCGCCTATCCCCTCCCCTGATGCATCGCACTCTAGGACAAAGGGCTGCATGAAATCTGGCAATGCCAAAACTAGATAGCTGCTCATTACCTCCTTGAGCCTGTTGAAAGCCCTTTTCACTGTGTCAGTCCAACTGAATGCCCCCTTTTTGGTAAGGTCTGTAAGGGGTGTAGCAAGTTGGGAAAATCCCTTGACGAACTTTTGGTAATAGATGCAGATAACTACAAACCCCCGAAGCAGTATCACATTCTTCGGCTCTGGCCAATCCCTAATGGCCCTGATCTTCTCCTCATGGACCCTCACTCCGTTCACCCCAATTATGTGCCCCAAGTAAAGCATCTCTGTCAGCCCAAACTCGCATTTGGAGAGCTTAGAATTAAATTGCTACTCCTCCAATATGCGCAATATAGCCTCAATATGCTATAGGTGCTCCTCCCATGTCCTGCTGTAAATCAAGATGTCATCGAAAAACACTAACACAAAATTCCTCAAGTGACTGCGAAAGATGTGATTCATGCATGACTGAAGGAGCACTGATCAACCCAAAGGGCATCACCAAGAACTCAAAGTGACCGTAATGACATCTGAAAGCAGTCTTGGGAACATCTTTCTCCCTCACGCGAATTTGGTGGTACCCGGACCTCGAGTCAATCTTTGAGAAGAACTTTGATCCCCTCAGCTCATCCATAAACTCATCTATCCGTGGAATGGAATACCGATTCTTCATGGTCATCCTGTTGAGAGCCCGGTAGTCAATGCACATCCTCAGTGTGCCATCCTTCTTCTTCACCAATACTACTGAAGAAGCAAAGGGGCTGGTGCTAGGATGGATGTGCCCAAGAGCTAAGAGCTCATGGATGGCCCTCTCAATCTCATCCCTGTAGGCCTTAAGATGCCTATAGGGTGTAGTGATGGCAACTTGGATGCCCTGCTCTAGCTCGATTGTGCGCTCAAATCCCCGATCTAGTGGCTGCCCTGGTGGTATATCTCCAAAAACCGTGGCATATCTGTCTAAAATGGACTATACATCTGGGTGTACGGCCTGCCCTGTAGACCCTGCCTCTGAAACACACAGCTCCACTGCCCACTCTATGTCTCCCTTCCGGAAATCTGCCTTCATCTGATGTGCTGAAGCCTGAAACTTTCTGTGATGTGTAGGTGTGCATACCCCGAATCTTCTCGTGCCTCCTGGTCTTTTTGTCCGTCCACTCCATCTCCAAGGTCTCCCAATCTGTGGTGACCTTCCCCAAAATGATCAACCACTGCACCCCGAGTATCACATTGGTGTCCGGAATGTGCACCACAAAGAAGTGATCTGTCAGGGTGTAAGTCCCCATAGTCACTGCCAAGGCTGGCACATACCTGGCACACTGCATGGTCCTGTCACCTGGAACCAGTACCGAAAACCCATCAAAGCTCTTTGTTGGTATGCTCCTTCGCTCTACCAACTGGGCATCAATAAAATTGTGGGTGGCCCCATTGTCCACTAATACTGAAACACGTTGTCCCCGCACAGTGCCTCAGACACGCAGTGTCAAGTATTTGGGAACCCCTCGTAAAGAAGCAAGGGCTCCCCCGGTAGGTGCAAATGCCGCACCTCTCGCTCCTGGTGGTGGAGGTAGCAGATGATCTTCTCTCTGCATTGTACTACTGCCTCCTGCCTCTATCTCCTCATACTCCTCTTCCCCGCTACTATCGGAGAAAACCTCGATGTAATGTGCCTTTCCCGCGACACAACGGTATCCTGGTGCCCATGGCTCCTGGCATGTGAAACATAGCCTCTTCCGCCTCAGATCTCTCCTTGTCTCGTCATCCAAAGCCCCTCTGCTCTGGTTCCTGATGCAGGAGCATCGGGGACTTAGCCAGCAATGTGATATTTTGATCACATGTTCTGGCTAATCCAAAAAAATAAACATTAGTAGTAGTATATTTATTTATTTTATCATTATTGTTATTTATCTATGAGGATTGTTAGTTTGTTTTTATGTTTAAATAAATTAGGAATAAAATTAGTAGTTGGTTTCTTTCCCTGCATGGATATAGAGCCAAAATAGGGATAGGCACTTAAAAATAAGGAGGTATTGATTTGTTGAGAAAACTCTAGAAGAAACCTATTCTAAGAGGAACAGTTTCATATTTTAAGTATAAATAATGGGAAAATAGGGAGGCAAAGGATAGGGAGGAAGAGAGAAGAGTGCCAGTGTAAAGTCTATAAATGCAAAGGGGCGATCAATGAAATATTTAGCCCGTGCAGTGTTAATGTAACTGTGTTTAGCATTATAAGTTTCATTTAAGTCTGCTACTTGTATATATGCTGTCCTTTGGAGTGTATAAATGCAGGAGGGCGATCACGCTGGTGTAAGACCACAAGTGGGAATGTTTGGCTACAGCGTTGGCGAATATAGAGTATCGACACTACAACGCTGAGCTACCGAAGCCATGACAAGCCGCAGTTGAAAACTGTGAGTCTGCAACAAGTATAAGGTCGCACTGCTAGTGAGAGTCTTAACGCGTGGGTAGAAGGAACTACTACCTACGACTCTGCATGATTAAGATCTCGAGCAACTTTACGTTCGGGAGGTCGCAGTGGTAATACCACAGAGTCATAACATAAGCATTCATAACAGTAGCCGTAGCCCATGATCGTGCGCAGAGTGTTGAGTGTGTCAGTCAAAAGAGCAAATATGATGGCAGCGTTAAATGGGTGGTCTCTGATGCAGAACAACCAACAATGAAAACTTCTAGCAAAGGTGGCGAAATTGGTATCGAATACATTAACATTTTCATACATTCATATATATTGTCATCTGCATTGAGTTAGTATCCCATTTCAGCATCGACTGTGTTTCTAATGGTGGACTGCGTAAACGTATAAATGGAATTGAGATTTTATTGATGAGCATAGCTGCTTGATATATCGTTGGTTATAAACCTGATTGGTATATTTACATGAGCGGGAGTTCAATTTTAAGGTTGCAGATTTCGTTAAGTTGGTTTGGCTTTCAAAACAAGCAAAAACGAAATAAATCCATACTTGTAAAACGGTGTGTGGATATTGTTGTCGCTGTGACCATGGTTTGAATAGAACTTTGTCTTTAAATTGTTATTTGTAGAAATTGGAATTGCAATTAAGTGGCAAGTGATGAATCATCTACACCATTGTAAACAGTAAATCTGGGGTTTTAGTCAACTTGTAAGTTTTACTAAAGAAAAACACAAGTGGAATTGAGTTTTCCTACATCATTTGGTATCGAATCCAAGTTGTTCTTGAGAATTGCAGAGAATGCCGCCTAGAAGAGGAGCGGGAATAGGTCGGGGGAGACCTATAGCAAATGCGGTTTTGCTAGAAGAAATTCGACACTTGCGTACAAGAATGGCTACAAGGGAAACTACTCAGAAGAGGGCGACAGATGATGGCGTTGGTAATGCCAATGAAGAAGAAACCACCAACGAAGAAGCAGAAGAAGAAAGCGAGGCAGCCAAAGTCATGAAGATACTCGCAAAGGTCAGTGGCAGACCAAGGGTAGAAGTACCTTTTTAAAATGGAAATCTTAGTGTGGAAATACTAATGGACTGGATCAGTTCGTTAGATAAATATTTCGACTATGAAGAAGATGACAAGAAGAAAGTGAAGTTTGCAACCACAAGATTGAAAGGTCATGCAGCCCTGTGGTGGGATGAATTGCAGTTGTCCAGGGAGCGAAAAGGGAAACCCAAAATCAAGCAGTGGGATAAGATGGTGAGTAAACTGAAAGGTAAGTTTATGCCGAAAGATTATCAATTAAATCTTTTTAGACAATTGCAAAACTTAAAGCAAAAGAGCATGACCATCAAAGAATATACTGAAGAATTTTATAAGTTGAGTATTAGAGAGGGACATATTGAAGATGACATAGAAAATGTAGCTAGATATATAAATGGTTTGAGATATGAAATACAGGATGAGAACAGCTTATTAAATCTGAGGACGATTGAAGATGCCTATCAAGTAGCTTTGAGGGCAGAAGAAAAACTGTTGCGCAAACAAATCCGGAGAAATAAAGGTAAGAATCCGGCAAAAGAAAGGGGAACATTCAAATCCAGATTTCAACACTCTCAGAATGAAGCAAAGAGTTCGAGTAATGGATCACCACAAAGAGGAGATTCTGGTCGCGGAAAGTTTGTGCCCAGAGGTAGAGGCCGAGGAAGAGATGTTCGGTGCTTTGCATGTGGTGAATGGGGACATGTGCAATGGGATTGTCCTCACAATAGATCAGCAACCCAGTGCAGTGTGAATGTTGCTGAAACAAAGGAAGAGATTCCTCAAACCGCAGCCAAAGAGGAACCACCTGAAGCTGGAGAATCCTTGTTGTTAAAAAGGATATTGCTTAAAGAAGCTAAGGAAGCTAAAGAACCAGCTCAAATAAAGAATCTGTTCAGAACTGTATGTAAGTGTTGCGAATTGGTAATTGATAGCGGTAGTACTGATAACCTTGTTTCTACAGAAATGGTGGACAAATTGAAATTGGAGAGAACAATACACCCCACTCCTTATAAAGTATTGTGGCTTCAGAAAGGCCATCAAATTATTGTAACTGAACAATGTAAAGTTGATTTTTAGATTGGTACTTATAAAGATGTTATTTTATGTGATATAATGCTGATGGATGTATGTCACATATTGCTAGGAAGGCCCTCGCAGTTTGATCGAAAAGCCACACACGATGGCAGAAGAAACACTTATACTTTTGAGAAAGATGGGAACAAGCATACACTACTACCATTGAAAGCTGAAGCTGATGAGGGAGCACCTGGAAAAAGCGTTATATTGATGAGTGGGAAAACCCTGTTGCAAAAAATTGAGAAGAGCAAGGAAATGCATTTTTCTATTGTTGGGAGACCCAAGGTAATTTTAACTTCTACAAATTTAGAAGATTTACCTGAAAAAATTCTAAATCTGTTGAATGATGTTGCTGATATTGTTGTGGATGAGTTGCCAAATGAATTACCGCCCATCAAGAGTATTAGTCACCACATTGATCTAATTCTTGGAGCCAGTTTGCCGAATAAAGCAGCCTACATGTTAACACCACAGGAAAATGCCAAAGTTGGAAGACAAGTGCAAGAGTTGATGGATAAAGGGTTAATCAGAGAAAGCCTCAATCCATGTGTTGTACCAATAGTACTCAGTCCAAAGAGAGGAGTTGAATGTGCATGTGCACAAATTCTCGAGCCATAAATAAAATCACCATCAAGTTGATGAATGAAGTTTTAAAGGAATATGCGGTCTCTAAAGAAGGGTTGAAATGGGATCCGAAGAAAATCCAAGCAATTGTGAATTGGCCAACTCCTAGAAGCATATTTGAGAAACTACAAGAAGATGTCAAAAGCAGATTGCAGGAAAGAAACAGCAAAGACAAGCAGAGAGCAGATATGAGGAGGTGGAAAAAGGAATTCCAAGTGGGTGACCTAGTCATGGTATATTTAAGAAAAGAAAGATTTCCTGTTAAAACTTATAACAAGTTAAAATGGAAGAAGATGGGACCATGTAAAGTTGTAAGGAAATTTTCTTTAAATACATATGAGGTTAAATTTCCAACAGGAATCGGAATATCGCCAATATTCAATGTTGCAGATTTATACCGAGAACCAGAAGAAGAACTACAAGGGAACGCCACAACAGAAGATAGCTCAACAGTGAATTGGGAAGAGCAGATGCCAAAAGCAAGAAAGAGGGAAGTGGAAGACGCCAGTTGGATGACTGCAACAGAGCTATAGAAGTTGGAAATTGATTCCAAATCACTACAAGATCAGTTTTCTTCCCCGGGAGTCTGATGCAGGAGCATCGGGGACTTAGCCAACAATGTGATATTTTGATCACATGTTGTGGCTAATCCAAAAAAATAAACATTAGTAGTAGTATATTTATTTATTTTGTCATTATTGTTATTTATCTATTGTAGGTTTTAACCCTGAACAGAAATTATCTACACACGAATCTTATAACAGAAAATAAACAATAGCGAGAGCATAAAACATAAAACAGATAAACACAGAGATTTTCCCCTGGATCCCAAATCGGGACGACCAGCTTCATTTTTCATTATATTCCTTTTAGTGTTACAACACATATATATACATGCCGAAGCATACATGAACCCTAATCCATTAACTCTGGATTAGAACATAACCGTAGTTCCCTTGACCGGATCTGCAAAATTACCAAGGGCTGAAAACCATCGTACCCCAAAACCATGTGCAAAACCATGCACAAAACCATGGACGCGGACTACCCCTGGAAATTAAGGACCAAAAATTTTCGATGGGGCGCTGCCTCGGACCCCGAAAGGGGGGGCTATCGCCCCCCCTCTTACCCCCCCGCACGTCCTTAGTCGTGGAAAGAATATAACACATATCCAACATTCTCCCACTTCTTGTTTTCTTTCCACAGGGGGCCACAGGAGAGCTTAGTCATTGGCTCAATTCTTCAACACCCATTGTTTCTCTACACCAAGAAAACTTCTGAGTGCTCACAGACTTCGTCAATGCATCTACAACATTCTTCAAAGTGTCCACCTTTACCAGCAACACCCTTTTAGCCTCAACCATATCTCTAACAAAGTGATATTGAACATCAATGTGCTTTGTCTTTGAATGGTAAGCAGGGTTCTTAGCCAAGAAAATTTCACTTTGGCTATCACAGTCTATCCTTATAGCTTGCTATACCAACCCCATACTTGAACACAATCTCTGCAACCAAACTGCTTCCTTGCTTGCATGAGTGGCTGCTATGTATTCTGCCTCTGTAGTTGAAAGAGCCACTACAGACTGTCTTTTACTCATCCAACTGACTGCGCCTCCAAACAGGTTAAACACATACCCACTTGTAGATCTTCTTTGGTCCAGATCTCCAGCCCAGTCTGCATCAAAAAAACCATGAATGTCCAACATTCTTTCCAATCCTGGTCTTCCCTGGTAGCACAAGCCATAATCACTAGTGCCACGTAAATATCTGAAAACCCGCTTCACTGCTGTCCAATGCTCCTTTCCTGGGTTTGACATAAACTTGCTCAATACTCCCACTGAATGTGCAATGTCTAGTCTAGTACAGACCATTGCGTACATCAAGCTACCCACTGCACTTGCATATGGAACACGAGACATATACTCCTCTTCTTCTTGTGTCTTGGGACACTGTTCAACAGACAACTTTACACCTACAAGAATAGGAACATTCACTGGTTTACTATCCTGCATATTGAATCTCTGCAATATAGTTTCGACATACTTCCTCTAGTTTAACCAGAGCGTCCTCTTTGCCCGATCTCTCTTAATTTCCATGCCCAAAATATAGTTTGCAACACCAAGATCCTTCATGTCGAATTTGGAGAATAGTTGGGTCTTCAAATCTTGGATAATTTCTTTGTCATTTCCAATCAACAACATATGATCCACATACAAGACCAAATAAATAACACGGTCACCAATTAATTTAAAATAAACACAGTGATCCTCCTTGCTTCTAGTGAAGCCAAGTCCCCGTATATAGGTATCAAATTTCTGATACCACATCCTTGGTGACCGTTTTAACCCATACAGAGACTTCTTCAACCTGCATACCAGTTCTTTCTTACCCTTCACCATAAAGCCTTCAGGTTGCTTCATGTAGATCTCCTCTTCTAGATCTCCATGAAGAAATGTTGTCTTCACATCCATCTGTTCTATCTCAAAATCAAATGCAGCAACAATAGATAAAAGTAATCTAATAGAAGTAACCTTGGCAACAGGAGAAAAAATATCACCAAAATCAATTCCCGGCACCTGGAATAACCTTTTGCTACCAATCGAGCTTTGTATTTCTCCACCTTGCCTTCTACATTCATATTCTTCTTAAACACCCATTTTCTCCCGATGGGCTTCCTTCCACTTGCACCCACCAAATCCCATGCTCTCAATTTTGTGCAAGGATGCCATTTCATCAGCCATGGCCTCCTTCCAGAGTTTTCCATCCTCTGAATCTACTGCCTCCCTGACAGTTCTGGGTTCATCATCAGTTATAGTTAAGGCAAAACCTGAACAGAAAGCAGATGGACTATACCTTTCGGGTTGCCTTCTTTCCCGAACTGATCTTCTCAAAGCTGGAGTTTGTGGCTCTTCATCTTCTGAGTCTTCTTCTGTTGTAGAGTCTGATTCATCCTCCTTTAGCTCAAACTCTATCTTCTCAGGTTCCTTTGGTAGGACCTCATGTTTAACAACATCTTTCACTTCTCTAAACACCACATCTCGGCTGTACACAACCTTCCTTGTTTCTGGGTTCCAAAGCTTGTAACCCTTTAAACCATCCTTATACCCAATAAAGATGCACCTTTCAGATTTATTATCCAACTTGGTCCTTTTCTCCTTTGGAACATGTACATATGCATCACATCCAAACACCCTTAGATGTGAAAGAGAGGGTTTCTTACCAGTCCATACCTCATGTGGAGTCTTATCCTCCAACACTGATGAAGGTGATCTATTAACCAGATAGCATGCAGTCTCCACTGCCTCTACCCAAAATTCTTGTCCTAACCCGGTACCACTGAGCATGCTTCTTGCCTTTTCCATCAGTGTTCAATTCATTCTTTCTGCAACTCCGTTTTGTTGAGGTGTGTATGGAGTAGTCTTCTGCCGTGCAATACCACACTTCTTACGGAACTCTTCAAATTCCTTCTTGCAGAACTCCCCACCATTATCTATCTTCAGTGCCTTTATCTTCTTTTCTGTCTGGTTTTCCACCAGAGCTTTAACTTCTTTAAATATGTCAAAAGCTTCAGATTTCTTCCTCAAGAAATATATCCATGTATTCCTTGAGAAGTCATCTATGAATGAAACATAGTACACAGACTTTCCCAGTGATGGAACTGACACAGGTCCAAACACATCACTGTGTACAAGTTCTAATATCTTGTTCACCCTCTTAGCACCAAAAGGAAAACTCACCCGATTCTGCCTCCCATATACACAATGTTCACAGAAATCGAAATCCAGAGAGCAATTAGACATACCTTCTACCATACCATTTCTGTGCAGTATCCGAAGGCCCTTCTCTCCAATATGTCCAAGCCTTTGATGCCATAGCATGGTCTTTTCTCCAAAGACCGCTAGGCTTTCCGCTCCACTTTCAGAAACCACAGAACTGCTGCACCCATCAATAACAGTATACTTAGAGCCAGGCTGCAGTCTGTACCGAACTCCCCACATTAATACCGTCTCCCCGAACCATCTTTGGCATATTTCTCAACACTCGTTTTTACACCTCGCATCATCCATCTTGCTTACAGAAATCAGATTTCTGGCCAATGTAGGAATATGCAGAACACCAGGAAGTGTTCTAATCCTTCCACCTTGCAGCTTCAGCTTGACCTTTCCACGTCCGACGATTCCGGCCTTCCTATCATCCCCTAGGAAGACATCACCACCATCATATTTCTCATACTCGCAGAACCACTCCCTATGGGGAGTGAAGTGAAAGGATGCACCTGAGTCAATCAAACATGACTCATGATCTACATGTGTATTTGAAGAATAAGCCAAATACACATCCCCACCTTCATCCGAGGTGATTTTTTCCTTTGCAGAAGGAGCATCATCAGATCCCTTTCCTTTCTCAGGAGCTTTAGATCTGCAGACCTTTTTGTAGTGCACTTCCTTTCCACATTTCCAGCACACCTTTACAAACTTTCCAGGAGATTTAGATCTCCCTCTAGATTTAGATCTCCCACTCGAAACCTTATTCTTGTTTCTGTTTTGGGACCTTCCTCGTACAGATAAGGCATCTCCATTCCGACCCTCCATATTTCTCCCTCTCATTTCCTCCGACAGCAAGGCTGAGACAATGTCATCAAAATTCAAGGTAGTTTTATTGCTACCTATTGCAATAACCAGATTGTCCCACGAGTCTGGTAGAGAACACAACAAACTGATGCACTTATCTTCATCCGAGATTTTAATATCAACAGATGACAGCTGACTTACCACAGTATTGAAGGCGTTCAGATGCTCTGTCACCGAGTCTCCATCCTTCATCCTCAGGTTATACAAATTTTTCCGCAGGAACAACTTATTCACCAGAGACTTAGATTGGTACAAAGTCCCAAGTTTTTCCCACAAGGTCTTCGCCGTAGCTTCCCCAGATACATTCAACAATACTGAATCTGAGACACACAACCGTATTGTGCTCTTAGCCTTCTGATCCAGTTTCTTCCAGTCTTCATCTCACATTGCCGTTGGTTTAGTACCTGGATCTACCGCGATCCACTGATCTTTATCCACCAGCAGATCCTCCATCTTGAGCTTCCACAACTCAAAACTCTGACCATTAAATTTCTCGATCTCTATCTTTCCGCTGCTCGCCATATTCTTTCACCGCAAGAATCGATCCCACAGATCTCCCACCGAATGGTCTACCTGTGCCCGAACAAAAACCCCCGTTAAAAAAGAAGGCCCCTTTGTCAAAAAACAACTCTGATACCAAATGTAGGTTTTAACCCTGAACAGAAATTATCTACACACGAATCTTATAACAGAAAATAAACAATAGTGAGAGCATAAAACATAAAACAGATAAACACAGAGATTTTGCCCTGGATCCCAAATCAGGACAACCAACTTGATTTTTCATTATATTCCTTTTAGTGTTACAACACATATATATACATGCCGAAGCATACATGAACCCTAATCCATTAACCCTGGATTAGAACATAACTGTAGTTCCCTTGAGCGGATCTACAAAAATACCAGGGGCCGAAAACCATCATACCCCAAAACCATGTGCAAAACCATGCACAAAACCATGGACGCGGACTACCCCCCGGAAATTAAGGACCAAAAATTTTCACTGGGGCGCCGCCCCGAACCCCGACAGGGGGGGCTACCGCCCCCCCCCTGTGACCCTCCCGTTGCGCCCAGCGCAAAGGGGGGACTATCGCCCCCCCTCTTAACCCCCCACGCGTGCTTAGTCGTGGAAAGAATATAACACATACCCAACATCTATGAGGATTATTAGTTTGTTTTTATGTTTAAATAAATTAAGAATAAAATTAGTAGTTGGTTTCTTTCCCTGCATGGATATAGGGCCAACATAGGGATAGGCACTTAAAAATAGAGAGGTATTGATTTGTTGAGAAAACTCTAGAAGAAACCTATTCTGAGAGGAACGGTTTCATATTTTAAGTATAAATAATGGGAAAATAGGGAGGCAAAGGATAGGGAGGAAGAGAGAAGAGTGCCAGTGTAAAGTCTGTAAATGCAAAGGGGCGATCAATGAAATATTCAACCCGTGAAGTGTTAATGTAATTGTGTTTAGCATTATAAGTTTCATTTAAGTCTGCAACTTGTGTATATGCTTGTATATATGCTGTCTGTTGGGGTGTATAAATGCAGGAGGGTGATCACGCTGGTGTAAGACCACAAGTGGGAATGTTTGGCTACAGCGTTGGCGAATATAGAGTATTAACACTACAGCACTGAGCTACCGAAGCCGTGACAAGCCGCAGTTGAAATCCGTGAGTCTACAACAAGTATAAGGTTGCACTGCTAGTGAGAGTCTTAACGCGTGGGTAGAAGGAACTACTACCTACGACTCTGCGTGATTAAGATCTTGAGCAACTTTACATTCAGGAGGTCGCAGTGTTAATACCACAAAGTCATAGCGTAAGCATTCATAACAGTAGCCGTAGCCCATGATCCTGCGCAAAGTGTTGAGTGTGTCATTCAAAAGAGCAGTTGTGATGACAGCGTTAAATGGGTAGTCTCTGATGCAGAACAACCAACGATGAAAACTTCCAGCAAAGGCAGCGAAATTGATATCGAATACATTAACAGTTACATACATTCATATATATTGTCATCCACATTGAGTTAGTATCCCATTTCAGCATCGACTGTGTTTCTAATGGTGGACTGCGTAAACGTATAAATGGAATTGAGATTTTATTGATGGGCATAGCTGCTTGATATATCATTGGTTATAAACCTGATTGGTATATTTACATGAGCGTGAGTTCAAATTTAAGGTTGCAGATTTCGTTAAGTTGGTTTGGCTTTCAAAACAAGAAAAAACGAAATGAATCCATACTTGTAAAATGGTGTGCGAATATTTTTGTAGCTGTGACCATGGTTTGAATAGAATTCTGTCTTTAAATTGTTATTTGTAGAAATCGGAATTGCCATTAAGTGGCAAGTGATGAATCATCTACACCATTGTAAACAGTAAATCTGGGGTTTTAGTCAATTTGTAAGTTTTACTAAAGAAAAACATAAGTGGAATTGAGTTTTCCTACATCAGTTCCCCTTTGGAGGTGGAACCCTCATGTCCTTCCCCTTCGGCTGAAATGCCGGTCTCTGGGGGAAAGGAGCTCTAGTCCGGGGTAGTGCATCCTACAAGTCTCGAGTCCTCCCAATTGTGTGATGGAGTGTAGCTGGCCTTGTCAATCTGACTAACCCCCCAAGAGGCTCTGCCAATCCATCGATGAACATGTAGATCATCCTAGCTGCGGATAAGTTAGGCACCATCACGGAGAGTCTCAAGAACTCTAAAATGTACATGTCCGAACTCCCGGTTTGCTTGAGCTTAGTCAGCTCAACAAAGTGCTCCTCTGGATCCCTCCGATCAAATCGCTCTATCAGCCTCCGCGTAAACTCGGCATATGTTGTCACCCCTGAGTGCCCCAGCGTAGCTATCCCATGAAACTACCAGTCATGGGCCTCGCCCTCCAGGTGCAGCATTGCCACCTTGATGGCATCTGCCTCTGCCATCTGGTTAAGCTGGAAATATATATCCAACTTCTCCAGCCAAACCTTTGCCGAACACTTGGATGACCCATCAAATGTTGGTAGATAGAATCTGCCTACCATGCGTTTTACATCCCCATCCTGTGAATGCCTGTTTCCCCTGTGATGGTTACGGGGTCTGTTGTCCCTCTTGAGTTGTATGAAATCATGGAATGTGAGGGCATCTCTAAACTCCTGTCCGTAGGACTGATACTCAGCAAAGTAATCTCCCATGTGAGCCGGTTTTGGCTCCTGCTGTGCTCCTGCCCCAGTGTCTAAGGCAAGAAATGTGGGCATCGTGGAACGTGGAGGTGTATGTGATGTCATTTGCTACGCTGTGAGGTGCTCCTACAAATGATGGGATGTGCCCGATCCCTCTCCGATATGGAAACCTCTTGGGGTTTCACACTGTCTAGATTCTACAGTGAACCTTTTCCCCATCTCTTCAATCCGCCTGAACAAATCCTGCACTGATTTGAGAAAAAGTTCACTGAACTCCTTCTCGGCATCTCTTTCCTCCACTATTGGTCCTCTTCTCCATCCACTACTGGAACGCAATCACCTTCCCCGAAAGTGATCTCTAATCTCCGCTCTTGGTCTTTATACTTCCTCCCTCCGTAACAGATGTATGGTTTTCCTGCTGGTGTCATAAACAATCTTCTCCACAGGCTGAGCCAAGTCTATGAGATCTAATACCACTGTAATATTGTAAAAAATATTTCGGCAATAATCACATGCAATGGAACATTGTTGACACGTTTTGAACCAACCAGTGTGGTTCATCACCTAGTCCTGATGATGAACCACACTGGTTGGTTCGAAACGCGTCGACAATGTTCCATTGCATGTGATTATTACCGAAAGAATTTTTACAATTTATATGATGGATCACAGAAGCATAGATTCCAAAAAACCACTGTAATATTCCGGATAGAAATAAATAGCAATATAAAGCACATAAACAAGAAACTACAGTAACTAGAGAGACATCACAGGAAAAAAACACAATATGGAGAACACTGAGCCATTTTATTAAATACTGAAAGATAAAATGAGTACAAAGGTGATCAGAATGATGGCACCTTGGCTTGCATTAGGCAAGCGTAGAAATACTCTCAGAATATATCATGGAATGGCTTCTCCCTCAATGACAGTGTAATATCCAAGCTGCTGGGGCTACTGTCGTGCGTCTGCTACTGCTAGAATAAACTAAATCTTTGGGGCTACTCCCCACCTCAGAAAATTATGAAACTTTGGGAATGGCCTCTCCACCCAAACCCAGAAAAGCCCTGAGAGCTTTTCGAAAATGGTTGACCTCCGAAAATGACCTCCCTTGAGGTACCACGCTGTCTCAATGATAAAAGTTGGCCTTGAATGATCTACTGCAAAAGATGGCCTCCAAATCTACCAAAATTATGGAATAGGGAAGGGCTGACCCCTTTCCAACTCTCCCGCACTGAATCCCCTGATAAATCCTCAATCCGGAATCTCCTCCTCCAAAGACTGCGTCCTCTCTCTCACTGACTGCGTTGTCTCTGCAAGTGAACAATCCCAACTGTGGCTACTCCAACTCTCTCCGACAAAACAAGGATAGAACTCCTCACCTGAGCATGCACTCGAAGTCCCCCGGGGCTGAGGTTGGGATCTCCGCACAGAGGCACCCGGTGTGCTAAACAGCAATTGCAGACTTTGCTCAACAGCAAAAGCGTGCTCAATGTCAAAAGACAAATATCATAGATGCATAATCAAAATGATCAAAATGAGAAGCCTCTCTCCCTTTTTATGTTTGGAGAGCCTTGCTCTCACCTACGCCCCACCACCAACTACGTTGTCTCCTTGAGCCACGCTGTCCCTTTAGCTCTGCGCTGACTTGGGCCCACGCTACCCACGCTGACATCTCCTCCACGCTGCTACTTCATCCTCTAGGCCCCACGCTGCCAAATAATCATGTCTCCAAGTGACTTTAGGAAATGCTTTTATCCTAAGTGTGAGTTAAGTGTCCCTCTTCACCCACTTTATTTCTAACTTAACTTTTTAAAAGTGAAGTCGCCAAAAATTAATATTTCCAATTAGCTATTGCTAATTGGGAATATTACACATACCCAACCTGAAGGATAAGGTTTAGGATAAGGAAAGGTTTCTAAATTCAACTTCTTGAAAATGTCTTCAGAGATAAGATTTTCTTGTGAACCACTATCAAATAGTGTATCTATCTTGGTATGTTTTAAAATAACTCTAATGTGGAAAAGCTCAATTCCTTTTTTTTCATATTGAGTATCATTGAGCAATTTGAAGAACAAGTACTTGCAATGTCCTTACCTTTCAAACCCATGGTTGTGATCTTTGTTTCATACCCGGAATTAGAACCTAAATCATGTTGTGTAGTTGCAATTGTCTTTTCTTTCTCCTTGTTTTTAAACTTTTTGGATCTCATCTTTGAATGAAGTTCCCAATAATGATCTTCATCATGGCCCTCTTTGGAACAGTGCTTGCATGTGAGTTTTTCTTTCTCCATCTTGATGGCAACATTCTTCTTCCCTTTTCCTTTGAACTTACCCTTTCCTTTTTCTCTAGACTCAAAGGTGTTCACACTTGTTTCATCAGAAACATGTTTCCCTCTTGCTTCTAGATGTGTGGCCTGTACACAAATTTTATGTCTCAAGTAGCTATGCAAACCACCAATGTATTTAAGTAAAGTGTCTTGAGATGATAAATCTACACCCAAAATCAATGCTCTCCTTCTAAACTCTTGGGTATAACTTTGCACACTTTGACCCTTAATTTCCTAAAGTTTTGCCAATCGATGATATCTTTCTACATGTATGCTAATGGATAAAATTGTCTTCTTAATGCGACAACAAAATCATTCCAAGAAGAAAAAACCCTACCATGTTTCTTCATTTCCTCTTGAGTTTTGCCTTCCCACCAAATGAGTGTTGCACTTTCCAACCTTAATGA
The DNA here is from genome assembly GCA_034641835.2 of Pinus albicaulis. Taxonomy (NCBI): domain Eukaryota; kingdom Viridiplantae; phylum Streptophyta; class Pinopsida; order Pinales; family Pinaceae; genus Pinus; species Pinus albicaulis. The sequence continues at coordinate 128,054,592 of CM076581.1, read as the reverse complement.
AGCAAGTTGAATCTTGGTCTCATCATCCTTAATCCTTGTATCCTGCAATACACTTCAATCTGACAAACCCAATTATCTAATCTTTCAGCATTTACCTCTCCATTATACATAGGAAATTCAAACTTTATGTCAAGTTTTAAAATTGGATTTTTACCATGTCTCTTGGGAGAATGTGGAGGTGTTTGTCAAGGGGTCGATGTAGAAGACGATGATGGTGAAAATGGTGGTGAGGATGGAGGTGAAGAGAAAGGTGGAGTTAAAGGTGGTTTGTTAGCATTCCCTCCATTCCCATTTGGAGGCCTGTCCCCATCTCCTCTATTTCCTTTTGGAGTTTTATCTCCATCTCCCTTTTGAGGATTGGAGATCTCACCTTGTTGCAACCTTCTATTCCTCTCTTCATAGAGAAATTTCACCATTTGTGTCATATCAAAGAATGCTTTTCTGAAATCCTTCTCATCCTCGGACATATTTCTAGGCTCTCCTTCAAGTGCCATGACTAATGAGGCTTTTGGTGAAACTTGAGGTGAAATTTGTGGTGGAGATTGTGGCAAATGTGCTCTCCTTGACCTAACTTGAGGACTTGCTACCACAAGCTTTCCTTCTCTTTTGAGCTTCAACCTTGTAAGCATCAGAAACACTTGGAAAAAAAATTAAACCTTCAAAACAAACTAAGAACCAAAGCTCTGATACCAAACTGATCCGTATATGTAAACTTGAGAGTTTATGGTGAAAATTGCAAGTGAAATGTTCAGGGTTTTTTAGCCAATAATGTCAATTTCATTAACACAAACATGCTTTTAAAACTCAGTTTTGCAGAAAATAAAGAAGACAACGGTACCATAACAATATACACGAGACAACAAATGATGAAGGAGTTCACCCCTCTTGGGCTACATCTCCTAGTACAGCTTCCAATGTTGGGCCTCTTTCATTATGCTCAAAAACATGTGTTTATATCAAGTTATAGTGCTCAAAATGCTAAAACAATGTCTCCAATGGCTCTAGAACAGTTAGAAACCCCTAGCTAGGCTCTTTCTACACTCAAAAAGGTCAAAAATTGACTGAGTTATGCTCCTGCAAAGTTTTTCTGCCAACTATCCTCCAAATCGCACCCACCCGCTAACTGTTCTACAATTTGCGACTTTTGCGACCATGTGGAGCGACAAATTTGCCCCACGCCGATGAGATTCGTGTCATTTGGGTGCAATTTTTCACTTCCTTAAATTGGCTATGTCGGCCACGAACCAATAAAGATGCGCCAAGTGGCACAATGGGCGTCGTCGATTCAGGACCATTTGAACATATCTCCTGTTGAAATATTGACTTCGGGCTAAGAACCATGGTCAGGTTGAGTTCGGGTTGGGTTCCGTTGTGGTTCCCATCGGTTGGTTGGCTAACCACAACATTAAACTTGTTCACATGCTAGCATTCGACCACCAGGTTATTTGTAACACTGTGCCAACACTTACCAAACTCCACTCCCATATTAAACTGTGGTAGGTGCTTTGGGTTCCACCGCGGGTTTGGTTCCGCCCTGACATCAACGTAACCTAAAACAGTGCCATGTGATATGTTCTTTGCATAAACCGCCGGAGGTATGGCTAATGCCATAACATCAAACCTTAACCACGCCTTAACTGCTGACATGTGCTCGGTCTCGTATTCACCGATGATGTTAACTGTGCCATGTGGACCGACTCCGCCAACGAACTTCGCACTAACCGCCATCTCTGTTCACATGTCAATTGATCTCCGTTTTAACCGACCTCCCAAACTTTGGAATATATAACATAATATATGGTTCAAGACTTCTGCATTTGTGTTAATACATATGGTGTGAAAATTTCAATCTTGAAATACTACTGCAGTTATAGATTTATTTCTCCTACTTATTCTTGCAATAAGTTATTTATAGAATTATTCCAGTAAATTTTGAAATAAACACTACTGCAGTAATCACTCATATATATGCAGAGAACAGAACAGTAGAAAATACAAGCATAAGAATCAATCATATAGACAATTATTTTTTGGACAATTGTTCCCGGAAAAACCCAATGTGGAAAAACCAGTGCAAATGACGGTTTATATTATACTTCAGCAATGAAATCTTTACAAGGAAACTTTCACAGAAAAAATTGAGAAAAAATCCTAAGATACACCTGAGAGATTTCTTCTTCAGTACCGAGAATCATTTTTGACACCTGAGGGATTCATCAACTCTCCCTGCGTCACTCTATGTCTCTCCTGCGTACCCCTCTGCACAGAGCCAGCTAATGCCTACATCACCACTACGTGAGCCCTCTGCGCTGCTCCTGCGTGTTGCTTTTCTGATCTTCTGATGCCTCCTTCCCTCTAACCCTGACACTGCTAAAACCCTCTACTTCCTTCAGAATCGACTTCGCTCAGGTTATTGAATGCTTGGCCGGCTTACTTTCCAAATGGCCCTCAAGTCTTCTTTTATAATCTTCTCGTTGACGAACCAACGACCCAGATTAGAAGTCCAATCAATGGCTAAGATTAAAACTTGACTTGATCTTCGTTTTCTAGAAGATTCATACTCTGTTTTATTAATACCCATTAATTATTTAATTCTCCTAAGTTTAAACTTAGGGTCCTCACTAAAATAATTAATTATTGTAATAAAACAAAAATGGAGTAGAATTTCCCCAAACAAATTATGGGTTCTTTTACTTTAGAATACTGATGTCTAAGCCTCCTCACAGTTTTTGAGACTTGGAACACTTTCTGATGCTACAAAAATCAACATATGGTTCGATATATAGTATGGTGTTGGGGTTTGAAACTACTGCCATTCTAACATAAGGTTTGGTTGGCATGATATGTTATAACCTATGGTTGCAGTAATATATGTTGGCACATGGTCTGGGGTCAGGGTTAACCTCGAGCCCCTGGCTGCCCACCACGTCACGTGGGTTGGGTGAGTTGGGGGCTAGGGGTTAACCCCGATCCCGACTCCCCAAATAACTTTGCATAAACCTTAAATATGCGGCATGCACCATAGTTTAACAAGTAACATGGTGGCGGGGGGATGGAGAGCCCTGTTGCCACCCCGGAGGTCCAACGATCGAACCCCATAGAGGCCCGCTCTGGCCTATAGAAAAATTTTACACAAATGAGAGGAGGCCATGTGATAGCAATTGATTGGCCGACATGGCACTCCCTCATTGGTCCAACACAACAACCAATGAACCAACAAAATTGTGCCACCCCATACCAACCACAACCAATAAGACGATGCCACTTGTCATCCAACCATAGGCCCATAAAAACACAATCATATGCACAGTCAACATACGGACTGTTGACTGGATGTACCTGCCACCCAAAACCCAAAAAATTTTGTTGTTTTCCAATTCAGTCAGAACGCGATATTGGGAGCATGTAATATTCCTAGTAGAAATAAACAACAATATAAAGCAACATAAACATGAAACTACAACAAATAGAGAGACATGACACATAGAATGCAAAACATGGAGAACGCTGAGCCATTTTATTATATAACTGAAAGTCAAATGAGTGCAAAGGTGATCAGAATGATGGCACCTTGGCTTGCACAAGGCAAGCTATAGATACTCCCGAAATAGTTGCTCTAGCAATGACTGCGTTATCTACAAACTGCTGCTACCGCTACTGTCGGACTGCTGCTACTACTGGAATAAGTTGACTCTTTGGCGTTGTTCCCCTGCTCATAAAAATATGGGACTTTGGGAATGAGCTCCTCACTCAATACCCAGAAAAACGTAGAAAGGGTTTCCGGAATGGATGACCCCAGAAAATCACCTCCCTATAGAAATCACGTTGTCCCAGTGGAATACGCTAGCCCTGAAAATGTCTATGCAAATGTTGGCCTCCTCCTCTGACAAAATGATGGAATAGCTAAGTGCTGATCCCTCCTCACTATTCCGGGCTGAATCCCCTGATAAATCTCAGCTCCCAGCACTACCTCCTCCAAGAACTGTGTGGTCTCTCCTCAAGACTGCACTGCCCAAACAAGTGTGTAATCCCTGTTGTAGATGCTATAGCCCCAACCTAAAAATCCAGTGATAGAACTCCTCACCCGAGCAGGCACTCGAAGTCCCTCGGGGCTAAGGTTGGGATCTCCGCTCGGAGACACCGGGTGTGCTAAACAACACTTGTAGACTTTGCTCAACAGCAAAAGCGTGCTCAATGTCAATAGACAAAACACAAATGCATAATAGAATGAGCAAATGAAGGGCCTCTCTCCCTCTTTATGCTTGGGGTGCCTTTCTCTCCCCTAGGCCCCACCAAAACTGCAATGTCCCTCTTGGCCATGTTGTCCATCCACCTCTGCGCTGCCTAGCACCCACGCTGGCCATGCTAATGCTATTCCCACGCAGTCAATTCGACCCCTTGGGACCCACGGTGTTAATTAAAAGATGCTCAAGTGACTTTAGGAAGTGTTTTATTTCCCTAAGTGTGGGTTGAGTGTCTCCTAACCCACTTTATTTACTGACTTTAACTTTATAAAGTAAAATGGCCAAAATTTAATATTACCAATTAGCTGTTGCTAATTGGCAATATTACAGTCCTCCCCACCAAAACATTGCTTGTCCTCAAGCAACTGCAATAATGGATGCTGCAAAATCTTTTCACTCTCCCAAGTGGCATCCCCATATGATAAGTTCCTCCACCTTACCAAATACTCCCTGACTGTCTTGCTCTGCAGCTGTCTATCCCGAGTATCTATGATGGCCTCTAGCTATAGCACCAAATGCCCCTCATCATCTATGGGTGGAAGCTCCTCTGTTGTGGTCACCAGTTGTCCCAATGAGTTTTTCAGGCAAGATACATGGAAGATGTTATGGATCTTGCTACCTGTGGGCAACTCCAACTCATATGCAACCTTCCTAATCCTGCGTATCACCTTGTAGGGTCCATAGAAGCGGGGCTTGAGCTTATCGGCCCCCTTTTTGTTCAGTGTGGACTATCGATATAGCTGAAGCCGTAGGTAGACCAAGTCCCATACCTCAAACTGCCTCTCAACCCGTCCTCTATCAGCATACAGTTTTTGTTGATTTTGTGTTGTAGCTAAATTGTCCTTGAGGGCCCGGAGTATATCCTGGATCTCTTGGATCCAATCTTTGGCCTTGGGGGCCTTACTAGCACCAAACATCACATCAGCAAAATACAAATCATGGTATCCATCTAAAGCATAAAATGGATACATACCAATGGACATGTGATACGTCGTGTTGTAGCAGTACTCTCCCAAGTGCAACCATCATAACCATGCCTTCCGTTGCCCTGTCACATAGTTTCGCAAGTAGCCCTCCAGCGACTTGTCCACTATCTCTATCTGCCCATCCGTTTGGGGTGGTAACTGGTGCTCGGAGTCAACTCTGTACCCACCAACCGAAAGAGCTCCTGCCAAAAGCTGCCCATAAAACAACTGTCCCAATCACTGACAATAGTCTTTGGAAGACCATGCTATTGATCAACGGTTGTCATTGATGTCAACCTAATCAATACCATGGGCTACCCAAATATTTCATGGGAATTACCAAATTACTATATTTTGGGTCAAGAATGCTTTTGATGGTTTCTACTTGTCGAGACGTTTCCATTGATATATGGCACGCCTCGTAATTCTTCACGGTTTGAGAGATATTCATGTTTGAAGTTTGTAACCCCAGTTAGTGGGCTAAAACTCCATGGGGTTGTGGCATGGGTCATTGAAAATTAAATAATTAATAATTTTTAAGCTCCTAAAATCCCTCCCACGTTCACTTGTTGAAGCCCCTCTCAACCTATGCATTTATATAAATTGTGATCCTCATATCCTCCTTATGTAGGGATTTCACAATCTGAAACAGGTCATCGTGGCGTTTTCGCTCTAATTTGTTTTCTACGAAGGTTCAGAAGCTGAAATCTTTATGAGGCGAAGCCGAAATCCTGAGGAAGCTCCTGTAAAAATTTCAGATCAAGGTGTGCAACATTTTTGGAGATATGATTTGTGGAAGTCAGTGTTTTTGCAAGCTCTTGAAATTCATCTCAAAGAAGTGACCTTGGGAAAATCGTCATAACTATCTCTCTGAGTATCGGATTGGAATTCTATAAAAAGTGGCAGTTAGTGCACTGGCTGTAGTTTTCTCTGTATCAATTTCAGAGCCTAATGAAGAAACAATGACAGGTGACACGCCCTACAAGTTCGCTCTACTAAAACAGTCCATAATTAGGGCATTGTGAGAGATTGGGCATAACCCTCTCTTGAAGAATCCAAATTGGGTCAGACCTATGGCATTGGAAAGAAAACTCAGAGGACTACTACAGAGCCAAAAATCACATATTGGTGATATGAAATAACAGAGATACACCAGATTCCATATCGAGCTCCCAGAAGGCAAGAAAAAACTACATCATGTGTTGTCAAGGGCTGCAAAGGACCGGACTTTCTAGGGCAGCAAAGCAAAGCAAGGTGCAGCAAAGGGTAGCATGACAAGAGCGTAAACCAAGGTGCAGAAAAGCAGCAAGAAGTTCACCACATGAAGTCTTCAAGTGGGTAGCACTGCATACAGCCATTGTAAAGGTATCATTGTACTAAGTCATTGTAAATGCTTCATTGTAAAAATTGTACAAGTGTCTATCTGCCAAGAGTTGAAGAGGCAGTGTCGAGAGGTCTAGGATCATCATTAGGTGGTTGGGTCATAGTTGGGGTTATGGTATAGTCTTTCTTCTTCTTCCACATCATTCTATATCATTGTAAAGTGGACCATTTTCTTTGGTACGAGAGTCCATTCTTGTTTTATTCTTCTATAGGGTGGTAGGGTGGTGCTAGGGTGAGTTGTAGCTCGTTGGGTGTTGGGACATCCATTCAATTGACTACTGAAGAATCTCGAGCGTTGGAGCGTCCATCTAGTGGGAGCTGGAGAAGAATGCTTTTCTAGATTCTAGGAAGTTGAAGCTTTATTTTCAATTGGAGTTGAATATTAAAGAATTATTAGAAAAACATTAGGTGGTTTTTGTCCCGGAGTGGGTTTCCACCTTAAAAACTGTGTGCATTTGTGTTCCTTTTGTTTACTCATCATTGTACAAACACGTAATAATAATTGAAGATTAAATAATGTTTCACTGAAAGGGAATACCGATTCACCCGCCTCTCGCATTTCCAACAATTGCGCCCAGCTTGGCCCTTCCAGCCATCACCGGAAGGAGGTCATGGAGCATACCAAGAATGGTGTACCTTTTTTTCAATGAAAATAATTATGCACTCTGGAAAGGAAGAATGGAGGTCTATCTCTTGGTGCAAGGTTACGAAGTATGGGACACTGTTCAAAATGGATTTACATCAACCGCAGATGAACAAGGTAAGAAGAATTTCGTAAATGATGCAAAATAAAAGAATATTATTATCAATGGACTTATTGAATCTTCTTATCATAAGGTGTTGGGTTGTAAAACCACCAAAAATGTATGGTACAAGCTTGAGAATATATATGCAGGTGACTCAAATGTCAAAGAAGCAAAGCTTCAAATATATAGAGCAAAATTTGAGCAACTCAGAATGAAAGAAGATTGCAACATTGCTGCATACTTCCAATGCGTTGATGAAATAAACAATACTCTGGAAGGATTGGGAGAGCCAGTTGATGAGAAGACTATTATATGAAAGATTCTTAGAACGTTACTAGGGAGATTCAACCCAAAGGTATCAATCTTAGAATACAGTGCAAATCTGGACAAACTCAACAAAGAGGAATTACATGGAGTTCTCATAGCAGATGAAATGAGACTTGATGAAGAAGAGGGTACTTCTCATCTAGAAACTACGTTTGTTGCATCTAAGAAAACCAATAAGGACAAAAAACCTTCAATTGAAAAGACATGCACCTGCAAGTGTGAAGAAAAGGGAGATGATGGAGAAGGTCTTTCAGATGAAGAATATGCTTACTTTATGAGAAAACTAAAAATTGGTGAGGGAAAATTCAAAGGTAAACTTCCATTGATATGTTTTGGCTGTGGTAAGGTTGGGCATTTTGCAGCAAAATGTCCAAACAAAAGTGATGGAAACTCAAAAGGAAAGAAAGGCTTTAAGAAATTCAACAAGCAAGAAAAAAGGAAAGGATCCAAAAGGAACTTTCTCTCTAAAAAGGATAGCTCGTCATCCGATGAAGACAATGATAGCGAAGAAGAAGCCAATGAGAGAGTATTGTTTATGGCCAAGCACAATAAAGAAGAGGTATCAAACAACGAAGAAGAAGGGTTGACCATAGAAGAATTTTCTAAGGAGGCAATCAGGCTTATAAAAGAGCTTAAGGCTGAGAAAATTCGTTGCAATACTCTTGTAGAACAAGTTCAAGGTCTCAAAATTGAAGTTGAAGAACACAAATGTATTGAAGAGTCACTTCAAAAGAAGTCGGAAGAGAGCAACCAAGAAAGGGAAGCATTTGAAGCCGAAGTAGTCTCGCTGCGTAAGGAAGAGAAGGGGGGAAAAACTGTTCAAAACTATGCCAACAACTCAAGGGCATTGGAAGAACTCATCAACAATCAAAGATCATACAACAATAGAACTGGCCTCGGCTACAAAGAAGAAGAAGCAGGACCTTCTACAACAAAATACAATGAACCTATGAGATCTGACATGCATGTAGACTTCATTGGACAAGATTCGCAAGAACTTCCTTGGAAGACGATTCCTCGACGAAGATTTCCATCCAGGTACCAACATATTTTTGATGGCTATTGTTATTCATGTGGAAAATTTGGTCATAAAGTTGTAGAATGTCGCACGTACCCTAGGAAACAATACAATTCCAAGAGATCCTTCAAATATGAACCTCCCAAGGCTCAACGAAACATCAATAGATTTTAACATTTAAGAAATAATATGGAATGTTACAAATGTCAGAACTTTGGACACATAGCCAGACACTGTAGACTTGAAAATCCTCCAGAAGAATCTTCGAAGCCACAGAATGAACAAACATGAAAGAAGAAAAAGACTGATAATTGTGCTCTCGCTCCCAAGGCTCAAAACAACAAAGATGTGTGGTATGTTGACAACGGTTGCTCAACGCATATGACTGGAGATAGAAGGAAATTTGTATCTCTGAAAGAGAAGAAGGATGGAACAGTATCCTTTGGAAATGATGGATCTTCAAATGTTATAGGATCAGGTACCGTCACTCTCGGAAGCAAAGATGTTATAGCCAAGAATGTTCTATTGGTTGAAAACATGAATCACAATCTTATCAGTGTTGGACAAATGTGTGATCAAGGACACACAATGATATTCAACTCCACAAAATGTGAAATCAGGAAAGGCAGGTATGGTAAAATTGTGGCTACAACAAATCAAGTTCCAAATGACATCTATGTTCTAGATGAAGCAACTAAAGCATGTCTACTAGCTAAAGAATATGAAAGTTGGTTATGGCACAAACGAATGGGACACATAAACTTTGACAATCTTGTTAGGATAAGAAAAAAGGAAGCAGTACGAGAAATGTCGAAAATCTCAAAACCTTACAACACACTATGTGGGGCCTGTCGGCACGACAAGCAGACAAAAGTCCAATTTAAAACAAAAGAAAACTTTGCATCACATCCATTGGAATTGATACATACTGATCTATGTGGTTCTGTGAGAACAAAAGGCTTAGATGGAGAATTATATTTCATGTTAATGATAGATAACTATACCAGGATGACAGCCGTCAGTTTCCTAAAGAAAAAATCTGAAGCATTTGAGTGCTTTAAGATCTACAAGGAGTTGGTCGAAAATGAAACTGATCTGAAAATAAAGTGTGTAAGATCAGATAATGGTGGAGAATTCACTACCAAATTATTTCAGCAATACTATGACGAAAATGGAATAAAAAGACAATTTTCAACACCACGAACACCTCAGCAAAATGGAGTTGCTGAAAGAAAGAACAGAACCGTACAGGAAATGGGTAGAACAATGTTGAAAGACTCAAAATTAGATGAAAAATTCTAGGTTCAAGCAATTGATACGACAATCTTCATTATCAACCAAAGTCTTCTCAGAAATAATTGAAACAAGACCCCAGATGAATTATGGAAAGGAAAACTAGCAAATGTAAAATATTTCAGAATCTTCGGGAGTAAATGTTATATCAAAAGAGAAGATCAAAATTTGGGTAAGTTTGAATCACGTGTTGATGAAGGTATCTTTGTTGGTTACTCACGCAAAAGAAAGGCCTATAAATTTTATAATTTAAAACGAAAACAGATAGTGGAGAGCATAAATGTTACATTTGACGAAGATGGTGTTCTAACGAATAATGATGAGGATCTAGAATCTTTGAAACTTGAGATAGAGGCTGAAAAAGACGCAGATAAAATTATAGAACAAAAAGCAACTATCAACCAGGAAGAAGTAAATAATGATCATCAAGATATACCAGAACAACAATAAGAAGCTCCTCCAAAGAGAACAAAAGAATGGATTCAAAAGAACCATCCATCAAATCAAATCATTGGTGACATAAATGAAGGTCGACAACTTCGTTCATCACAACAAGCTCACATTGCTTTTCTAGCAACCTTTGAGCCTAGTAGTTTTGAGGAAACCAGCCAGAATGAACATTGGGTAGCAGCTATGAATGAAGAATTGGATCAAATTGAGAAGAATAACACCTGGGAATTAGTTCCACGACCAAAAGATAAAAATGTCATTGGGACTAAATGGGTGTTCAGGAACAAATTGGATGAATATGGGCAGGTTACCAGAAACAAAGCAATATTGGTTTGTAAAGGCTATGCACAAGTGGAAAGAATTGATTTCGACGAAAAAATTGCACCAGTTGCCAGAATGGAAGCCATCCAAATGTTTCTTGCCTATGCATGTTCAAGAAAAATCAAAGTCTACCAAATGGATGTTAAGTCAACATTTCTGAATGGAGAATTAGAAGAAGAAGTTTACATCAAACAACCTGAAGGTTTTCTACTATCAGAAAAAGAAGACTATGTTTGCAGGTTAAAGAAGGCTCTATATGGTCTCAAGCAGGCTCCTAGAGCATGGTATGCTTGTCTTGATGGATATCTACGTCAACAAGGGTTCAAGAAAGGTACTATTGATATCAATCTTTATGTACAAATAGATAAAGATAATTTAACAATCGTTGAGGTATATGTGGATGATATAATATTTGGTAGCAATGATGATCAACTAAGTAAGAAATTTTCTACAAATATGCAAAGTGAGTTTGAGATGTCTTTACTTGGTGAGCTAACATACTTCTTAAGTCTTCAAATATCTCAGCAAGAGAAAGGAATATTTATATGTCAAGCCACGTACATCAAGGAAATGCTCAAGAAATTCAAAATGGAAGATTGCAAACCTGTCCTTACTCCGATGGTAACAGACTGCAAATTGAGCATAGACGATCATCTAAGGATGTGGATCAAAGGTTGCACAGATCTATGATTGGTAGTCTTCTATATGTAATAGCCTCTCGGCCAAATGTTATGCAAGCAGTTGGACAAGTAGCGAGATTCCAAGCAGCACCAAAAGAATCACATATTATTGTTGTCAAAAGAATTCTTCGATATCTAAAGGGCACAAAAGTATATGGCTTGTGGTATCCCAAGGGTAACAATCTCATTATTCAAGCCTTTACAAATGCAGATTGGGCAGGAAGCGTTGATGATCGTAAGAGTACTAGTGGAACAACATTCTATCTAGGTGGTTGTCTCGTATCATGGTTGAGCAAAAATCAAACCTCAATCTCGTTATCTACAGCGGAAGAAGAATACATTGCAGCAACAAGATGTTGTACTCAAGTCCTTTGGATGAAACAAACTTTGCAAGATCTTCAAGTACAATTCAGTGAGCCTATTCCCATATTCTGTGACAACACCAGTGCCATCAGCATCTCCAAGAGTCCTATTATGCATTCAAAAACAAAACACATTCCAATCAAATATTATTTTGTTAGAGAACAAGTCGCTGAAAAGAATATCAAACTTGAGTATGTTGGTACAAAAGAACAAATCGCTGATATCTTAACTAAACCTTTACCACGTGAAGCATTTGAATATCTTCGCCAAAAGCTTGGGATTCTCCCAAGTTCTCATTAGATTACAGGTCCACAGGATGGCTGTGTGTTAGGGGGAGTGGAAGTGTCTACAGGTCCACAGGATGGTTATGTGTCAAGGGGAGTTACCCTTTGCCATTGATGTCAAAGGGGGAGAGAATGTTGTAGGAAGAGGTGTCATCATTGCAGGGGGAGTACTTGTGTCGCTATCAATGCCAAAGGGGGAGATTGTTGATCATTGGTTGTCATTGATGTCAACCAAAGCAGTACCAGGGGCTACCCCAATATTGCATGGGAATTTTGATCTACCAAATTACTATATTCTGGGTCAAGAATGCTTTTGATGGTTTCTACTTGTCGATATGTGTCCATTGATATATGGCACGTATCGTAATTCTTCACGGTTTGAGAGATATTCATGTTTGAAGTTTGTAACCCGAGTTAGTGGGCTAAAACCCCATGGGGTTGTGGCATGGGTCATTTAAAAATCAATAATTAAGAATTTTTAAGCTCCTAAAATCCCTCCCACGTTCACTTGTTGAAGTCCCTCTCAACCTATGCATTTATATAAATTGTGATCCTCATATCCTCCTTATGTAGGGATTTCGCAATCTGAAACAGGTCATCGTGGAATTTTCGCTCTAATGTTTTTTCTACGAAGGTTCAGAAGCTGAAAATTTTATGAGGTGAAGCCGAAATCCTGAGGAAGCTCCTGTAAAAATTTCAAATCAAGGTGCACAATATTTTCGGAGATATGATCTGTGGAAGTCAGTGTTTTTGAAGGCTCCTAAAATTCATCTCAAAGAACTGACCTTGGTAAAATTGTCATAACTCTCTCTCTAAGTATCGGATTGGAATTCTGTAAAACGTGGCAGTTAGTGCACGGTCTGTAGTTTTCGCTGTATCAGTTTCAGAGCCTAATGAAGAAACAGTGACATGTGGCACGCCGTACAAGTTCGCTCTACTAAAACAGTCCATAATTAGGGCATTGTGAGAGATTGGGCATAACTCTCTCTTGAAGAATCCAAATTGGGTCAGACCTGTGGCATTGGAAAGAAGACTCAGAGGAATACTACAGGGCCAAAAATCACATATTGGGGATCTGAAATAACAGAGATACACCAGATTCAGTATCGAGCTCCTAGAAGGCAAGAAAAAGCTACATCATGTGTTGTCAAGGGCTGCAAAGGACCGGACTTTATAGGGCAGCAAGTTAAAGCAAGGTGCAACAGAGGGTAGCATGACAAGAGCATCAACCAAGGTGCAGAAAATCAACAAGAAGTTCACCACATGAAGTCTTCAAGTGGGCAGCACTGCATACAGCCATTATAAAGGTATCATTGTACTAAGTCATTGTAAAAATTGTACAAGTGTCTATCTGCCAAGAGTTGAAGAGGCAGTGTCGGGAGGTCTAGGATCATCATTATGTGGTTGTATCATAGTTGGGGTTATGGTATAGTCTTTCTTCTTCTTCTACATCATTTTATATCATTGTAAAGTGGACCATTTTCCCTGGTACGGAGTCCATTCTTTTTTTATTCTTCTATAGGGTGGTAGGGTGGTGCTAGGGTGAGTTGTAGTTCGTTGGGTGTTGGGGCATCCATTCAGTTGACTACTGAAGAATCTTGGGCATTGGAGCGTCCATCCAGTGGGAGCTGGAGAATAATGTTTTTCTAGATTCTAGGAAGTTGGAGCTTTATTTTCAATTGGAGTTGAATATTAAAGAATTATTAGAAAAGCATTCTGTGGTTTTTGTCCCGGAGTGGGTTTCCACCTTAAAAACTGTATGCATTTGTGTTCCTTTTGTTTACTGCTATCATTGTACAAACACTGATAATAATTGAAGATTAACTAATTCTCTAATTGAAAGGAACACTGATTCACTCCCCCTCTTAGTATTTCCAACACATGCAACCTAAAAACATCCTTGAAAAACAACTCTGCCACCTGAGCTATTGTGTACCATGTTGATATGGCAAAGAAGTGTGCGTACTTTGTCAGCCGATCAACAACTACAAAGATACAGTCCTTGGCCTGCTCCGCGGGCAACCTTATGATGAAATCCATCGATATGCTCTCCCATTTCCCCTCTGGAATGGGAAGAGGCTGTAGTAACCCTGCAGGATGGCTCATCTCCCCCTTGTTCTATTGACAGACTTCGCACTCCCTGACATACCAGAGTATGTCCTTCTTGAGGCCCTTCCAAGAAAACCTCTCTTTGATGGCCCTATAGGTTTTGGTGAACCCCTGGTGGCCTGACAATGGTGAGTCATGTGAGGCATGCAACACCTTCTCCTTGAGCTGAGAACCCCCAGTCAAGAAGATCCGATCTCTGAAGTATATCACCTCATCCATCACCTCGTACCTGTCATCTGTGACCTGTCTATACAATATCTCACAGGAAAAACGGTCCTTGGAGTACTCCACCAGCAACTGTGCCCTCCAATCCGTGTCTAAACTCATCAGGGACAACGCTGCTGGCCTGCGTGAGAGAACATCGGCCACCACGTTGTTCTTCCCCTTGACATACTCGATGTCAAAATTGTATGCCTAGATCTTGCTGACCCACTTCTGCTATCTCTCCTGCAACTGCTTCTGCTCTAAAAAGAACCGAAGGCTGTTGTGGTTAGTCCTCACCCTGAATCTGTTCCCCACCAAGTATTGTTGAAACTTGGCGAGTGCATGCATAATAGCTAGCATCTCCTTGTCGTATATGGGATACAACCTCTCATGCGACAATAGCTTGCTGCTCTCGAAAGCTATGGGGTGGCCTCCCTGCATCAAAATTGTGCCTACCCCCTCTCCTGATGCATCACACTCAAGGACAAAAGACTGCGTGAAATCTGACAACACAAGAACTGGGCAGCTACTCATCACCTCCTTGAGCCTGTCAAAGGCCCTCTACGCTGTGTTTGTCCAACTGAATGCCCCCTTCTTTGTAATATCTATGAGGGGTGCAACAAGTTGGGAAAATCCCTTGATGAACTTCTGGTAGTAGGTGCAAATGCCTACAAACCCTCGAAATTCTGTCACGTTCTTCGGCTTTGGCCAAGCTCGGATGGCCCTGATCTTCTCCTCGTGGACTCTCACTCCATCAACACCAATGATATGCCCTAGATAGAGCATCTCTGTCAATCCAAACTCGTACTTGGAGAGCTTAGCATAAAAATGCTGCTCCTCCAATATGCGCAACACAGCCTCAATGTGCTGCGAGTGCTCCTCCCATGTCTGGCTGTATATCATGATGTCGTCAAAGAATACCAGCACAAACTTCCTCAATTGACCACGAAATATGTGGTTCATGCAGGACTGAAAGGTGGCTGGTGCATTGGTTAGCCCAAAGGGCATCACCAAGAACTCGAAGTGACCGTAGTGACATCTGAAAGCGGTCTTGGGAACATCTTGGTCCCTCACACGAATCTGGTGGTACCCAGATCTCAAATCAATCTTCGAGAAGAACTTCGATCCCCTCAACTCATCCATCAACTCATCAATCTGTGGAATGGGGTATCGGTTCTTCATGGTCTTTTTGTTGAGAGCCCAATAGTTAATGCACATCCTCAGTGTGCCATCCTTCTTCTTCACCAGTACAACAGAAGAAGCAAATGGGTTGGTGCTAGGACGGATGT
Organism: Pinus albicaulis; assembly: GCA_034641835.2. Classification (NCBI taxonomy): domain Eukaryota; kingdom Viridiplantae; phylum Streptophyta; class Pinopsida; order Pinales; family Pinaceae; genus Pinus; species Pinus albicaulis. The sequence continues at coordinate 128,038,916 of CM076581.1, read as the reverse complement.
GCCCCAACGCTAAGAGCTCATGAATGGACCTCTCAATCTCATCCCGATAGGCCTTAGGATGCCTATAGGGTGTAGTGATCACAGCCTAGATGCCCTACTCCAGCTCAATGGTGTGCTCAAACCCCCGATCTGGTGGCTGCCCTGGTGGTATATCTCCGTAAACCATGGCATATCTGTCTAAGATAGACTGCACATCTAGGTGTACGGCCTGCCCTGTAGATCCTGCCTCCGAAACACGCAGCTCCACTGCCCACTCTATATCTCCCTTCCGGAAGTCTGCCGCCATTCGATGTGCTGAAACTGTCTGTGGCGGATAACTGTGCATGCCTTGAATCATCTCGTGCTTCTCGGTTTTCTTGTCTGTCCACTCCATCTCCAAGGTCTCCCAATCTGTGGTGACCTTCCCCAGCGTGATCAACAACTGCACTCCCAATATCACGTTGGTGTCCAGAATGTCCACCACAAAGAAATGATCTGTCAGAGTGTAAGTCCCCATAGTCACTGCCAAGGCTAGCACATCCCTGGCACACTGCATGGTTCTGGCACTTGGAACCAATACTGAAAACCCATCAAAGCTCTCCGTTGGTATGCTCCTCCGCTCTACCAACTGTGCATCAATAAAATTGTGGATAGCCCCACTGTCCACTAATACTGAAACACGCTATCCCTACACAGTACCTCGGACACGTAGTGTCAAGTATTTGGGAACCCCTCGCACAGAAGCAAGGACTCCCCCGATAGGTGCAAACACTACACCTCCCGCTCTTGGTGGTGGAGGTGGCAGATGATCTCCTCTCTGTACCGCACTGCTACCTCTTGCCTCCATCTCCTCAGACTCATCCTCCTCTCCGTCACTATCAGAGAAAACCTCAATATAGTGTGCCTTCCCCGTGGCACAACGATGTCCTGGTGCCCATGGCTCCTGGCATGTGAAGCATAGCTTCTTCTGCCTCAGATCTCTCCTGGTTTGATCATCCAAAGGCCCTTGGCTCTGGTTCCCCTTTGGAGGTGGAACCCTTGTGTCCTTCCCCTTTGGCTGAAATGTCGGTCTCTGGGGGAAAGGAGCTCTGGTCCTGGGTAGGGCATCCTGTAAGTCCTGGGTCCTCCCAACCGCGTCATGAAGTGTAGCTGGCCTTGTCAATATAACTAACCCCTAAAGAGGTTCTGCCAATCCATCGATGAACATGTAAATCATCCTGGCTGAAGACAAGTCAAGCACCATCACGGAGAGTCTCAAAAACTCAGAAATGTATGTGTCCGGACTCCCGGTTTGCTTGAGCTTAGTTAGCTCAACAAAGTGCTCCTCCAGATCCCTCAAATCAAACTTCTCTATCAACCTCCGAGTAAACTCAGCATATGCTGTCACCCCTGAGTGCCCCAGCGTGGCCATCCCATGGAACCACCAATCATGGACCTCACTCTCAAGGTGCAGTGTTGCCACCTTGATGGCCTTTGCCTCTAACATTTGATTGAGCTGGAAGTAGATATCCAACTTCTCCACCCAAGCCTTTTCCGAACACTTGGAGAATCCATCAAATGTCGGTAGGTAGAATCTGCCCACTATACGCTAGACATCCCCATATTGTGTGTATCTGGCCCCTCTGGTCTAGTTGCGAGGTTTTTTGTCCTTCTTGAGTTGTACAAAGTCATGGAAAGTGAAAGCCTCACCAAACTCTCGCCCGTAGGACTACTACTTGGCAAAATAATCCCCCATGTGAACCGACTCCGATTCCTGAGGTGCTCCTACCCCCCTGCCTGTAGCTAGAAATGTGGGCATTGCGGAACGTGGGGGAGTTAGTGATGCCATCCGTTGCGTTGTGAGGTGCTCCTGCAAGTGATGGGATGTGTCAGACCCTTCTCCGGTGTGGAAACCCCTTGGGGTTTCACGCTGTCTCTGGTCCGCGTTAAACTTCTGTCCCATCTCCTCTATCCTTCTCGACAAATCCTGCACATACTTTAGGAGAAGTTCCCTGAACTCCTTCCCTTCATCCTTCTGCTCTGCCATGGGTTCTTCCTCTTCTATATCCACTATCGGAATGCAATCACCTTCTCCAAAAGTGGCCTTAAGCTGCCTCTCTTGGTCCTTATACCTCCTTCCCTAGTAAGTGATGTATGGTTTTCCTGCGAGTGTCATAGACAATCTGCTCCACAGGCTGAACCAAGTCTATGAGCTCTGATACCACTGAAATATTCCAAGTAGAAATAAAAAGCAATATAAAGCAACATAAACATGAAACTACAACAAATAGAGAGACATCACACATAGAATGCAAAACATGGAGAACGCTGAGACATTTTATTATATAACTGAAAATGAAATGAGTACAAAGGTGATCAGAATGTTGGAACCTTGGCTTGCACAAGACAAGCTAGAGATACTCTCGGAATGGCTACTCTAACAATGACTGCGTTATCTCCAAACTGTTGTTGCTGCTACTGGAATAAGCTGACTCTTTGGGGCTATTCCCCTGCTCAGAAAATTATGGGACTTTGGGGAATGAGCTCCTCACTCAATACCCAGAAAATCCCAAAAAGGGTTTCTCGAATGGATGACCCCGGAAAATCACCTCCCTAGATAAATCACGTTGTCCCAGTGGAATACGCTGGCCCTAAAGATGTCTCTACAAATGGTGGCCTCCTCCTCTGAAAAAATGATAGAATAGCTAAGGGTTGATCCCTCCTCACTATTCCGGGCTGAATCCCTTGATAAATCTCAACTCCCGACACTACCTCCTCCAAGAACTGTGTGGTCTCTCCTCAAGACTGCGCTGCCCAAGCAAGTGCATAATCCCTACTGTAGATGCTATAGCCCCAACCTGAAAATCCAGTGATAGAACTCCTCACCTGAGCAGGCACTCGAAGTCCCCCGAGGCTGAGGTTGGGATCTCCGCTCGAAGACACCCGGTGTGCTAAACAACACTTGCAGACTTTGCTCAACACCAAAAGCGTGCTCAATGTCAATAGACAAAACACAGATGCATAATAGACTGAGCAAATGAAGGGCCTCTCTCCCTCTTTATGCTTGGAGTGCCTTTCTCTCCCCTAGGCCCCACCAAAACTGCGTTGTCCCTCTTGGCCACGTTGTCCATCCACCTTTGTGCTGCCTAGGACCCACGCTGCCCGCGCTGCCACTATTCTCACACAATCACTTCGACCCCTTGGGTGCCATGGTGTTAATTAAAAGATGCTCAAGTGACTTTAGGAAGTGTTTTATTTCCCTAAGTGTGGGTTGAGTGTCTCCTAACCCACTTTATTTACTGACTTTAACTTTATAAAGTAAAATGGCCAAAATTTAATATTACCAATTAGTTGCTGCTAATTGGGAATATTAGAGAGCATACAATATTGGTTTTGAGTGAAACGAATTGCACTGGAATCGAGGCAATGAGATCTTCGATTTGGCGCTGGTTTCGAGAACTTTGAAATTTGAGGATTAAACTGATCCACCATATCACCTAGGGATATCACCCACGAAGTGGTAGGTAACAAGCTCCTCACGCCCAATCCAGCAAAACCCAAAAATATTCAAGCTAATTCCAGTTAATCCAGACTGCCCTAAAAAGTGTGAAGTTCTTGGCCACCTAGTTCTGCGCCCAACAAGAAGAAAAATGTTAAGAGATGGAAAAAACCCTCTTGCAAATAGTTGAGAAATGTGCAAATATCCTCTGGAAACAGGCCAAGTTCCTAGTTGAAAACCACAAGCAATATCCGGCTCAAAACCTCTGCGAAAATTTGTCTACCAACCCCTACGCAAGCCCTAGAAAGAGAAATATAGCCCAAAAATAAGACACGGGCTTGGTCACTCTAAAAAATGGTGACAAACTCCTCCTCCTACCGAGATAAAATCATTTGCAAAAGCTCAAAATTTGCAACGGAAAGACGTTGCTCCAAATGCACTTTTTATTTCTTCTTCTATGCCCAGGAAGTGTAGAATTCTGAGTGGAACCACTACAATAAACCCCAATGGAAGTCCTAGAATAAACTCCCCAAAGCCTCACTAGGGGGACACTCAAATTTCTTCAAAATGAGATAGATGATGGTCCCTTTCTCCTTGGTGGTTCCCCTACTTTTTCCACAAGTTCAAACTCCGTCTCTTTCTTCTCTTTCTCCTAGTGTGAATTCCTCAAGGGGGTCAATTTCGCCATTTTGATGGACCCCACATTCCACTTAACAAAAATATTTCCTTTTCCCTAAAATTTAGTTTCTCCTTTTTCTCCAAAACTAAAGTGAGTGGCTCCTAAACCCACTTTTCGTAAGTTTTATTTGCCAAAATATTTTGTAACTCCAAAATTGCAAAAATCATGATTTCAGTTGGCAAAATTATTTATTGGGGAAATGACACATACAAATGAAAGGACATTGTAAGAATGACCAAAAGAATGCACAATTCCAAGCTTTTACTAATTTATTAACACCAAAAAATAGATATATTCTAACAACTCTTTCATGCTATACAAAGAGATTATTTGAGAATGTAGAAAAGGACTTCATCTACAAAAGCTTTAAAATCTTTAAACAATCCTCTAGACAATAATAAATGTATTAATTCTTCATCATGTTCTACAATAAGCATTGAATGGAAATTTAGTGGCTAGAACAGTCCTGAAGAATAACTGGAAGAAACAAATATTAGAAACTTCATAAATGACGAGGCAAATGAATTACAAGAAAAATATACAAAGGAGATATTTTTAATTCTCCTTCCAATTTTCATCATTTGCTTCAGCTTTCTGACAATATATTGGTTTGTAGCAGTTTTACTACATGATAACATCAATCAAAACATAAAAGAGAAAAGATACCTGAATGGAGGACACGATGATGATAATTTGAGAGAAGTCATTCTTTATCTCTTCTTCTAACCATGTCCATTGAGTTTCACCCAACATCTCACCATTGCTAAGTAATGAATCTCTATGGTATCTAGTGTCCAAAAGAATTACCTATCCAATGAAATTTCCTATGTAAGTTCCATATCAAATATGCGTTAAATGAAAGTACCCACCATACTATTTTTTGTGTTTTCATATCTCTCTTCCCTTCAAATATCAGAACATTAGAAGGAAAAACGGCACAAATATGCATGATTGTTAAAATGCAATTAAGGATACATAAAATAAGCATATGAAATTTTAGAAAAAGAGTGTGTCAAAATTGGACTAAAATAAAGAAATTCAAAGTCTTTGGACTGAAAATAAAGTACATAAGAAAAAAGTACGTGAAAGTAGGTGCATTGACCACTCAGCATACAAGAAATACTCAGAAGACTACATACAAAACAAAATATAACAACAGGGAAAGAACAGGATCATATGAGAGCATAATCTTCCACTAGACAGGATTCCAATCAAGATATTTCAACATATATTTAAGAGATTTAGATAATCATTTATTCCCATAGTGATCTCAATGACAATATAAACTCACTCAAAAAACAAACTTAACTACAACTTACCTTCTCTAACAAGCTAATACATAACCCTTGGTCTATTCATATGCATGGTTATCCTAACATTGGCCACATACAATTGAGGTCAACCTAAGCATATTTCTAAATTTGTATTTACAATAACATGTACACACTATAAATGTTCCATCCTCAAAGCACTAATAAATTAGGGTGCTCCATGACATAAGATGCCAACTCCTGTGTTGAATATTCTTTTCGTAAAAAATAATTCCAACAGTGGATTTTACAATTTGATTTCCTTGTATGTTCTTTTCTTTTCTTTCTAAAATTATTTGAGCTTAATGATGAGTTCATTTCTGTTAAATTAAATATGTAGACTATACAAATAGGCAGAGGTTGTTGCACTGGAAGTGCTAATGTAGATGAATTCTTGGTCAAAAAGGCCCATCAATGGAGATATAAAAATGACGAGGAAGGAAGAAGAAATTGTAGAAATAAGACGTGGTATTATATCACCATGCCTGAAAATGACATAGAATGGTGTTTTATATATATCAAACAATGCCTATTATCCTTGCTAAGAGCTGTCATTGCCCAAACTTACACCCCTCGGTTCAAAGCCTTCACAAGATACCAAGCTTAAGTGTAACTCAAAAGAGTTGTCATTGTCACATCAACAACTACCTACATCACTTTAGGTTAGGATAATCCAAGATAAGGGGGGCTTCTCTCAAAGAGAATAGGTTTCCTAAGGCAAAGAGTCTAAGCAAGCCTATGTTACTATTACCCACTCACATGTGGGTAACCCCTAGGAAAAAACGTTTCTACTAGGATGCTAGCGTGCCAGCCAACAACCCCACCATGATTCACAAATGGACAACCTCATATGTCTCTCATTCACTCTTTGGTCAGTGCTTTCTTTTATCTAGCCTACTCATCTGATAAAGGTAGTCATCTATTTTCAAGTGAATTAGCCATTTCTTTATTCAAGTGTTTTCATTTAATGTTCAAGGGCATTCTAATGCTAATCACAAGTTGAATTGGATGATAGACCACTTTTGATTGTATATTGTTCCTATTGCCAAAAAATCTAGCAGGCTTTGGAGAGGGAAACCCTTCAAGGCATAAACTAGACCAAGAGACAACAATGGGGTGGTGGCCCACTATCACCACAGCCAAAAACCCTTGCTCTTTACGGATTTTCACTAATTGTAGGAGTCCCAGTATGTGATAGAGGTCACCTATGTATGTTATTCTAGGTATAAAGTGTTAGGTGACTTGGCTAGACCTTCTACAATAAAGACACAAAAAACAATCAAGGCTCCAATAGGAGGCAATTCGATTTCTATGGAGAGAACTAGGCCTACAAGCATAAGACTTAGGGTTTGAGAAATTTGTTGAGTGGAGTATCCAAATGTCAAGGCTAAGAGAAAAATTTTCCAACAATGTAAATTAGCAAGGCCAAGGCTCATGAAACCTTCAAGAAGCCCCCAAGTTGAAGGAAGATAAAACTAAGGTTTCCCTCTTTAGGGCAAACCACTAGGGCAAGAGAATTTATGGATGAAATTGAAGTGGATGCCCACCAAAAGGATATATTTTCGGCAAATGCTATCCTCTTGAGGTTTAGGCTATTCAATGCCCAAAACTCACCTTGCCTAGTAATTCGTACCAAGCCCTAGATTTCTTCCTTAGCCTTAAACGGGTCGAAATTCAAAGGAGAGAGAGAATGGGTAAGAAAGGTAATTGATCACCAACCAATTGGACCAATCCCTTATCCCTTGGGAGTATGGAGTCAATGATGTTTCAAATTAGCCAAATAGCTCCTAAGGAGGATGAAATTTTGATGCCCTAGCCACCAAAATTCCAATAATTACCTATCTAATGGAAGAAGGATTTTTCATGGGAGAACTCCCAAGAGTTCACCACTAAGACATTCATTCACATGTTATGTATGAGCAATGCATGCAATAGATCATCTATATTTAGCACTCAATATATATTCAACAAGTTAGGGCATAAGTGCAATTGCTAGAATCAACAAAATTCCATACATTAGAAATGGAAGAGATAGCTATTCAAAATTTAAGTCCACTTACAAGATAACATGCAAAGAATCCATTCCATTCATCCAAAGAATAGCTCCAAAGTGCAACGATTTAGCTCCAAATATCAAAATGCATCAAAGATCAAAAGATCTCAACAAGTTCAAGAGGTCGAAAATGCTCAAGTAGGCCGAAATAATCAAAGAGTGACGTGATGATGAGAAGTTACAGTACAAGCCCCTCTAAGAATTATAAAATAATGCATTAAAACAAGCTAGGTCACAAGCCGATATAGTAGCTAATGTGAAAATGTCATGTCCCCAATTTTTGTGAGTGCAAAATTCAGTAAGGAGTTTTGCCAATTTTGGAGCTATTAAATAAAATGGAGAAAATATTATTTTGTGGGACAAAAGCAAAAATTATTATTTAAATGGAGAATGGCAACAAAATAATATTTTATTAGAAAAAGGGAGGAAATTATTATTTTAATGGAGAATGGCGGCAAAGTTATATTTTATTAGAGAATGGAAGAAAATTATTATTTTATTGGAATGGCAGCAAATTATTATTTTATTTAAATGGTGACAAAAAGTGGAAAATGCCCCCCACCAATAAAAGAATAAAGAAAAAGGGAGGATCTAGAAGCTAGAGGGAGGCTCCATGAAGAATTATAAAAGGAGGAACTGTCAAGTCCCTACCTAAAATAATTTTTGCTAAAGAAGATTCACAATTTTTCATTTTTGGCTATTATGGGGGACCCATGTATTTTTGGAGATAATACTTAGGAGAAGGGAGGTCACTATCACTTGATTAATGGAATGTGGGGGGCAATCCATCGTGAAATACGCACCCCCTTGGAGAAAAGTTTGAATTGCTAAGCTGAGGAGGTAGAAATGTTAGATGGAGGGACCCACATGGGGTAAGCAAGGAGAAAATTATAAATAGGAGGATGAGAACTATAGGGGCTTTTTGACAATTTGACATTTACTTGCACCTAGCACGCTTGAGTTGTTTAGCCGAGTCTGCACCCAAGATTCTCAAGTGAGTTTCTCACCCCTTGATTCGATGGACTTCGAGTGCCAACCCAACAAGGGAAGTTGATTTCCTTGTGAGCATCTTCAACATCAAATTCAGGAAATTCATGGGGGTTTCATTCTATTTTCCAGGGCGTAGTTGAGGAGTACGATTTGCTTGGAGGGCCCAGCATAGAGCAGAAGTGTTGCTGAGGTTTCTGAGGGAGATTTGCATCACCATTTGATGGGGTTTTTTGTGAAAATTTCTAAACAAAAATCCTATTGCAGTGTCTTTATTTACTTTTCCTACTTGATTTAAATTACAAGTTAATTTTTTGAATTATTCAGTAAAAGAAGCAAAGTAAACACAACTGCAGCCTACACATTTACTAGATCATTTACTGAACATCACGCACACATCACAAATTTTTCGGACAAATGTCCCTGGAAAAACCCAATGCGGGAAAACTAGTGTAGCTAGCTCTAGAGGGTTTTATTACTATGCATAATCTAAATACAACAATATCCGGGCACCAAAATGGTTCGCCCTACAGAGAAATTACATGGCAGTAGTACCTATTTCACTTGGAGATAGAAAATATGGCTGATTCACACCCTCAAACAGGATTTACAGAACTCGAGCCCTTTCTGGCCCACCAGAAACCCCAGGGTGTCAATCAGCCCTCTACGTCAGCCTCTGCGCTGCCCTGGAAGGGCCTGCGTCAGCCTCTCTAGGATTACATTGCTCCTGCGCTGCCTTGGATGGGCCTACGTCACCCCTGAAGGGTTGTTGCTGCCTCTGCGCTACCTTCTGCGTGGCTCTGGCTGAACTACGTATCTCTGGCTGGCCTTTGCGCTACCTGGTACACTGCCTCTCTGTCGTTGTTGTATTATTGGCCTCAGATCAGATCATCCCTTGCCAATCTCTGCCCATCATTGCACTGCAAACTCGCTTCAAAATTCTTAGCAACCCCGTCCTAGAATTTCAACATAGCTCAGTGCATCCGCTATCGTGCATGTTCTCCAACTGACCTCAAGCACTTCTGTTATTCTTTTCTCGTTGGCAAACCAATGGTCGTGATCTAATCTCTAATCAATGGCTAATATTAAAAGTTGCTTGATCCATGTTGTGAAAATTTCTAAATACAAAATCCTACTACAGTATCTTAATTTACTTCTCCTACTTGTGATTTCTTTTGTTTGTTTGGTAAATTAGGCTAATCTATATTAATTCGAAAAGAAACAATACATATGCTACAGGCTGGTTTGGTAAGTTGCGCTTAACCAATCCCAGCCTTAGTTGCGCGGTTTCAGGGCTGTCTCCGTGGAGGAAGCCAGCCCGAAAAATGCTTGAAACAGGAAAGTACAAAATGCGCAGCAGCGCTGGTGTATCTGCAAATTACAAAATAGGTAGGAGCATAAGTATAACTTGAGATGCCATGGTAATATCATGCCTGACAAAAAACAAGGAGGAACTGAGTTGCTTCGCAGTCCTTAGTCTTCAGCTTCATCATTACTGTCTGGCTCTTCCTCCACTATAGGGTATGCATACGCCTGTGCAGCCACTTCCTCTGTGTCAGTGGGTGGACGCGTAGGTTTGGGGATCGGTGCGCAGAAGATGGGAGCCTCCTAGTCTTCTTTGTCAGGGACGCGCGTCCAATTACCATCATAATCCATAATCTAGACATCTGTGTCATCCCCCTCGTCCTCCTAAGCCAGCAGAGGTTCGACCTTGCGAGATGGGAGGTGCGCTTGGTGCGTAATGGTAGACTACCGTGGCTCACATCGACCTCTCTACGCAGCTTGCTCCAGGACCTCCTCCTCCTGATCCGAGTCAGGGCTCTGTCTAGCGTAATTTCTTGAGGAGCCTTCAACAGACTCCAGACGATTGTCCGTCATGCGGTGGTAACGGCCAGGAAGTGCCCCTCTCTACCCTCCACGGATGGTTCGTTGGCGCAACCTAGGAGCCATGGCCTGCTGATGTAGAGGAGTGACAGTGCTGGAGGGATGCGCGGCAAGGGGAGAAGAACGAAGCAGGGGAAAAGCAAGAGGACTAGGGAAACGATGAGTGGGAAAGCACAAACTAGTGGGTGCGCACAAACTATTGAGCCAAGGGGGATAGATGGAGCTGGGATGAGAAGCGCAGGCAGGATAAATCACGGCCCAGAGAATTCTGCATTGCGCAGTTCTAGGAAGAGGGCTGCCCAGCAAGCTGCGGACGTAGAAGGGCAAAGACTGAATCAACAAGAAAAATTATAGGAACTGACTGTGCGTCTCTTTATGCTACTGAGCCTCCCTTTTAAAGGGTCTATGACACATGCGAAGGGGAAGGTCATGATTGAGCCTCACACGCAGCTGCGTGCCATAATCATTATAATGTGTGGGCTCAAGTGAGGAGTTATGGCTAATTGGCATAGCAATCCAAGTCATCATTTAGGATGACTGTTGCAGAGAGGTACCTTGGAGGGGGTGACGATGTCCAAGCGTATCTTCATCGTGCATTAACTCATTCATCTCATGCGGATGGTTATCAGTATGAGGATCAACGTCAGGTGAGTACCTGCGCTGCAGATATTCGTCCTCATGGGCGTGGGAAAGATGATTGTCATTAGTACTCCTGCTGTCACCCCCATTCGGGGAAAGAAGATCCTTTTGAATGAGAGTGTGGAATTCTTGTCTTAAAGAATCATCCTCTGCCTGAGTAAGGTTAGAATGATACAACTCTCTATGGCTTTCCACCCCCTTATTCGCGAGGAGGTCAGCAACTGAGTTTGATTTTCTGCGCACATGACAAAAAGTGATAGCTTTATGATTGTGTATCAACTGTTCCAGAAGCTTGAGTCTGTGGGCTAACCTCCAACTGGTTGAGATCTTTGTGGATGTCGTACCTTGGAGAATTCTTGTGGTTGCCATGGTGATGATTTGCAAGTCTTCCTCCACTTCTAGGGGGAAGTAGTGAAGCTCAATTGCTATGTGAATACCTTGGATGAGCCCCTCCAGCTCTGCAGAATTGTTGCTATCCCACCCCATGTTACCTTAGTAAATCCGTAGTGGTTCACCTTGAGAGTTCTTGAGAATAACACCGAATCTTGCATTTATGGGGTTACCTTTGGATGCACCATCGAAGTTGCATTTGAAGAAGCCAGTTGGGGGGGGCTTCCATTTTTCAGGGGCAGGGATTCTATCGATGCTTCTGGGGTTGATGTCCTGGGGGGTGTTTATGCTCATGTGCCAGTTATTCCATATGTGACACTCCTCAGTAGAGGTGGGGAAGTCCTCCTGGCTCCATGCGTCTAGGGCCATCATTTCAATGAGGTTGTTGTGTATCCTTTCCCAGAGCTGCTCTGAGGTGGATGCTTTGTCTTTGAAGATTCGACTGTTCCAAATAAGAATGCCTGGAATTATCTGCCAAAGTCTGTTTAGGAGGTTGCTGGAGTAAGGGTTGGCCATCCAACTGCTAATGGTTTTGATGATTTTGCCCCTTTCTCTATTGGAACATCGGCATAGAACTGAGATTCTGTCCCAGAGGTCATGGAGGTGGGGCATTGGTCCATCAGGTGGTCGATGGTTTCCAAGTTTTCCTGGCATAGGGCATTTGGAGGATCCTACAAACCCTCTCTTCAAAAGATTAGCCCATGTGAGGATGCGTCGTTTGCTGAGCAGCCATAGAAAGGTGGCTACTTTAGGCCAGAGATTGGCCGACCAAATCTTTTTCCAGATGAGATTTTTTGGGTCTGGATTCTGCTGATGAAGGAGATTGTAAGCTTCCTTGGTGGAGTAGTTGCCACTTGGCATGTGACCCCAACGAAGGATGTCAGGTCCTGGTTGTGCCCTAATTTTTCTTTTAGTGCTTAGTTCCTCCCAAATATCTATGTGACTCTCATTATTCCAGACCTCTTGCCATTTGTCAGTGTGTAACCAATTCCTGTATCCTTGGATTGTGTCATCGATCCAGAAATCCTGTACACTCTGCCTTTGTCAGGCTTGTAAAGATGCACTCCATACTAGTTTGGGGAAGATGGAAGATAGTCTTGGCAGTTGCTGCTAGGAGTCCTCCCAGAATCTAGTTTGTGTGTCGCTGTGCAGCTCCTAGAAGATGTGGCTCTGTATCATCTACTTTTGGCTGCTTGTTGCTTTCCAGATTTGGGCCAAGAATGAGCATACTTGGCAGCCCACAAGTTAGCCCATAAAGTACGGGGGTTGGAGACCCACTTCCACCAGATACTAGCTCCCATGATGTTGTTGTTGTGCTCAAGGTCGCGCAGCCCTAGCCCCCGATGACTTTTTGGTGTACATACTTCCTTCCAGTTGACTAAAGCCCATTTGTTTTCTCTTTGGTGCCGCCCCATAGGAAAGTTCTTTGCAGTTTGCGCATGGCTTTGAGGACCCATTTGCGGTTGCCAATACTGAGAAGAGGTATATGTGGAGGGACTGCGGGACTGCTTTGATGAGAACCAAGCGGCCTGCTATATTGAGAGTGCGATGGGTCTAGTTGGATAATCTGGTTTCCATTTTGTCCAGCAGAGCTCTCCAAGAGGAGTGATTAATGGCAGTTTCAATGAGCAGGGCTCCAAGGTATTTGGAGGGTAAGGAAGTGATGGAGAAGCCTAGGATGTGGGCAATGTTGCGCTGAGATAGAGGGGGGGTGTGGAAGAAAAAGATTTGCGATTTTTCCGGGTTGACCTCAGTACTGGATGCTTCAGAGAAGGTATCTAGAAGAGATTTGAGGGTACGAGCTTCCTGGACCGAGGGGTAACCCATGATCATGGTATCATCCACAAATTGTTGATGGGAGGAGGGAGGAAAGTTGTGGAAGGGTATACCTTGTAGAGCACCTAAGTGAATGGAGCTTTTGAGAAGGGAGCCCAGCCCCTCAGCCATGATGATGAAGATGAAGGGTGAGAGAGGGTCCCCTTGTCTGATTCCTCTTGAGGGGTTGAAGGTTGCAGAGGATATGTCGTTGACCAAAATGGAGAGAAACGAGGAGGTAATGAGGCTCATGATCCAGCGTACCCGGGTATGGCTAAAGCCAAAGGCTATAAGGACATTTTTGATATAGTCCCAGCTTAGTTTGTCAAAAGCCTTGGATAGGTCGATTTTGAGGAGCATCACAGGTTTTTTGGTGGTTTTGAGAGAGTGAATGACCTCATGGGTAAGGATGATACCATCAAAGATTTTCCTGCCTTCAACAAAGCCTGTTTGCTCCAGGGAGATGATCATGGGGAGGAGTTGCTTCAGCTTGTTAGCAATAACTTTGGAGATTATTTTATAAATGACATTACAGAGTGCTATGGGCCTGTACTTACTTGGCGTAGCTGCGTTGTCTTCTTTTGGAACCAGAGTGATGAAAGTAGCATTAAGCGCTGGAAGAAGCCAGTGAGTGGTGCGCGATTCCTCCACTACATCCCACACTTCGTCTCTGATGGTGTCCTAGAAGAAGTGGAAGAAGTTGGTGGTAAATCCATCAGGGCCAGGAGCTTTCTCGGCTTTCAGCTGGAAGACTGTGTTTTCCACCTCAACAAGGGTGGTATCTTTGAGCAACATCCAGTTGTGTTCTTCCGTAATTAGCTTAGGAATGTGCTAAGTGATATTTCCGATAGACTCATGCCTCTGATGATTGGGTTCTTAAAGGATGTTCCTAAAGTGGTTGTGCAGCTCCTCCGTGATATCCTCTTGCTTTTCCAGTCGCTCTTCATTTTGGTTTTTGAGGACAGTGATTCTGTTATGCATCCTATGCTGAATAGTGGAGCAGTGAAAGAATTTTGTGTTTCATTCTCCCTCTTTGAGCCAACAGATCCTTGATCTTTGTCTCCATAGGATCTCTTCCTGGCTCCTTCTTTCCTCTACCTGAGTTGATAATATATTCTCCTGGTTTCTGACTCGGCTGATCGTCCTTCCTTGATGATAGTTTGTTGAAGCTTCTTCATTTTTTCCTCCAACTCTCTTTGATCTTCAAAGATGTTGCCAAAGGTGGATTTTTTCCAAACCTTCAGTTCGTCTTTGAGCATTTTCAGCTTTGTCTGGAACTGGAGCATTTTAGTACCTTGCGGAGGTGATAGGGAGGATGACCAAGCAGAGACCATTTCCTTGAACCCTGGGTGTCGGAGCCAACAGTGTTCAAAGCGGAATGGTTTCGGAGCTTGCTTACTTGGTATTAACCATTGAAGTTGTACTGGCCAGTGATCAGAGCCTGCTGCAGGGATGATGGTAGTTGCTAGATCACCCCCCAGATGGATGAAATCTTTCGTGATGAGGAACCTGTCCAATATGGAAGCTATTTGGTGGGTACCTCCTCTTCTATTATTCCAGGTAAAGACTCCGTTGGAGGTTTGAAGATCAATGAGGTGGTTTGCTTGGATAAAGTTCTTGAAGCCATTGTTGTCCAGGCCAAGATGCATTCTTCCTCCCTTCTTTTCTTGTAGCTTTGTTATCATATTGAAATCTCCTCCCAGGAGCCAGAGTGGAAGAGATCTTTGTTTATTGATTTCAGCTAAGTTGTCTAGGAGCTCCGTTTTTTGATGGAGATTCTGACGGAAGTAGACATTCGTCAGCAGTCCATGGATGTTCGTGCCAATCAGGTGAAAGTGGGCCTGTATGAAGTGATGATTGGCATGATAGTTCTCCAGGGAGATGACTTGGGGGTTTCATATGATTGCCAATCCTCCTGATGCTCCATTGGCATCTACCACTATTGTATTGCAACCTTTCCATATTTTTTTGAAGATTGTTTCCAGAGTGGAGCTGGAACATTTGGTTTCTTGCATGTAGAGTATTGCAGGGTGTTCCTGAGTGATTCTCTTCTTTATTGTCCTATGCTTGGTGGGGCTATTGAGCCCTCTGATATTCCATGAGATGATCTTCATTGGGGGGGGGGGGGGTTGGTAGTGTAGGCATAGAATCTTGTTAGCTTGGGGAATCTCCCAGAGTCCACCATCTCTTTGCCAATTTCTACTATTCGTTGTAGCGTAGTTTTCCAACCTATTTTGCAGGACTCTTTCATGAAGTATTTTGTGTTTATGAGCGTACCCCCTTGAATGCCCAGAGAGGGAAGCTGCTGAGCTCGGGTAAGGATTTCTTCCATCTTTTGGATCTGCTGCTTGGATATTAATCGAAAGTCCTTCTTATTGCAAGCATCCTCTAACACTATGAGATCCAGGCCCTCAAGGTCAAAGCTCTCTAGCTCTTCCTCCATTACTTCTGGGATTGTCTCCATCACCTGTTCTTTGCCCTTCGCTGTAGGGTTTCCCCATGCGAAGCTAGGGTTCTGAGGTTTCAGAAAGGTCTCTGGTGAGACCTTGTACTGTTGTGCCTTGGAGAACTGGGACTGCTCCTTCGAGGTATAACCTGATTCGTTGTCTTTTTCGTTCTCGTTCTCATTCAGCTGAGTTAAGGCGGCGAAGCTATTGCTAGTCGCAGGTCCTTTTTTATTCTGGTGGGAATTGGTTCTCTTGCTATGCCTTTTCTTGCTTGATACCTTCATGAATCCTTCTGATGCTTGATCATTCAATCGCCTCTTTTTTGTTCAGAGGGCAGTCTTTGAAGAGATGCCCATGTTGGTGACACCTCCTACATCTGAAGGGAATATCCTCATAATCTACAGTTTGCACCCATTCAAAGTCATCGTGCAACAAACTTACCTCGCCTAGTAGCGACTCCGATATGTTCATGTAGACGCAAATTCTAGCATATGCTACGTAGCGGTTGATCTTTGTCTCCTCTGCAATCTTAACGAATTCTAGGGCATTGCTTATATCTCTAAGGGTCAGATCATCCTAGTAGTCCTGGGAGAGGGAGTAGAGCCGAATCCAGACCGGAGCCCATGTAAGACCTTGTTTATCGGGGTTGAACCTCTCCGTCCAGTGTTAAAGGTATAAACCTGCAGAGTTGAAGAAATAGGGTCCTCCATCCATGATCCAATTTTTGTCTTCAAGGCAAGTAAAGAGCACATTGAAGAAGCCCTTAGCACACAGCTGAAGGTAAATCTGGCCCTTGGGTTTCCATTTGGAAGCTATCCATCCTCGAAGGGCTTTTTCAGTGGGCCAGAAACCCATGAACTTGCCTATCAACGCATGATCCTTCATGAACTGGATTCTTCCATTGATGCAATGCGCTGGGAGGTCAATCATTGTTCATTTGGAGTTCTTTGGAATGCATGTTGCTGACTTGATGTTCGCTTCTTCTACTGCTGATGTGTTTGTCTGTTGCGTTGTGGGTGTCGCTCTTGAGATGTCATGAGACGAGCCAGGGTTTTGCTAATGGTTGGTATCAGCCCCTATCGTCGTCCCTTTGGGAGGTTGGCCTGTTATGGGGGGAGCAGCGGTCCCCCCATTGGTTTCAGTTATCAGTGAGCCTCAAGTCTAACCAAGAGAGTTATCTCGGCCTAACGATCAGCGGGGGAGGTCTGCCTGGGGCAGCCTGCGCGGAAACCTCCAAACCCTAGGTCATGGCGGTCGGGCTGATGCAGAGCTCCGCTAATCTCCACTCAAAGTATAAGTTACATATGCAATCATTTCCTACTTCTGATTTAATTATTCAAGTTATTTTCAGAAAATACTTAAGTAAACACAACTAGAAGCCTACACACATACAGATCATTTACTGAATATTACGCTCATTCAACAAAGTGACCCACAGATTTTTCAGACAATTGTCCCCAGAAAAACCCAATGTGGAAAAACCGGTGCAGTAGATATGAGGGTTTATTATTATTAAGTAGAATCTAAGTACAACAAATCTGGGCACCTTACTGGTTAACCCGACAGAGAAAATAAGATCTGTAGAAATATTTGTTGTTATGGAGACTGAAGACTAGACTAATTCACACCATCAAACGGGATTTACAAAACTCATTCATGTTCTGCCTCTAGAAACCCCAGCGCTGCTCTGAAGCTGC
This sequence comes from Pinus albicaulis, assembly GCA_034641835.2. NCBI lineage: Eukaryota > Viridiplantae > Streptophyta > Pinopsida > Pinales > Pinaceae > Pinus > Pinus albicaulis. The sequence goes on along the minus strand of CM076581.1, from coordinate 128,021,558 downwards.
ATGCGTCAGCCCTACTAGCCTTTGCGTGCCCCTGCGCTGCTCAGAAGGGAACTACGTAACCCCAGACTAGGTGACACAGTCCTTACGCTGCCCTGGATGGCCTCTGGGTAACCCTGAAGGCGTCTTGTTGCCTCAGCGTTGCCCTTTCTAGGCCTGCATAGCACATGCGTACTGGCTGAAAACCTCTAAGTTGCGCAACTGCTGCATAGCCTCCGCTTCCTCTGCACTGCTCCTGGTTGCTGCTTCTCTTCCTCTCACTGACTCTTGGCTCCCGAATCAGATCATCCCCTTATCCAATACTACCCCTCGCTGCAGCTGAAACACTTCTAGAAATTCTTAGCAAACCTGCCCTAGAATTCCAACTTAGTCTCAGTGCTCTGCCTCTATGTGTGTGTATCCAACTGACACTCAAGCCTTTCTCTTATACTTTTTCGTTGACACATCAATGGTCGTGATTTAATCTCTTATTAACGGGTGAGATTAAAAGACTACTTGATTCGCGTCACTTAGAACATTTCATCACATGTGTTTAATTAAATCACTTTAATTTTTCTAATTCCCTAACTTAGACTTAGGGTCCTCATTAAAAAAAATTAATTACTTTAATATCTCACACATTAGATGAAATTTCTCCAAAAGCTTTCTGGGTTTTTGGACGTCTTGTGTGCCTTAGCCACTCCACAAAATTTCAGGGCTAGAGCACACCCGATGCTACCCTAACACTCAAAATCTCAACACTCCCTCTTAGCACGGAGTGTGCTATAGTAATACATCCACACTATGTATCACAAGATCTCGGTATTGGTATCTGCTTTGTTGATGCATGGCCTACTACCCTCCATCCACTGCGTTGCTGCTTTCTATACTACTACCCATGTCACCGCCACTGACACTACCACATTTGTACTGCAGCTCCCTCTCAAATTGTTGCATCATGCTGCCCATAGCACTGCCACACTACAACTCAATTGCTAAGAAGTAAGCAACTGAAAGACCCTTGCCCAATCGTTGATAGACATGTCAGGCTGCATCTCATCACTGAAGCTCCTTGGCTGCTGCTCTACGCTGTCCTCCTGAAGCTGTTGCGCTACTACAACTCTGCACTGCGTAAGCACTGCCTCTTTGCGCTGCTGTGGCCTCTGCACTGCACTGCTCCCTCTACAACATCTCAGCACTTCCCTCTGCTTCTTTTTGATCTTCTGTAACCACCTCTCCACTTGCCCCACTATCGTCTTTAGGCTCCCGTAGCTCGTATGTGATCCTGCCATACTATCTGTATCTGCTCTACATATCCATATCGCCCCACTTACGTGGCTCATGAGCACTCATGGCTACGTCATCATCACTACCATCATCCTTTGCTATTTTTGCCTTGGATTGAAAATATCCTTTGTCCTTCTTCTTAGGACAAGTGCTAGCGAAGTGTCCAAGTTCGCCACAATTAAAGCACCGGACCTTGGATAGGTCCCTCTTCTTCTTCCCTTGTTGCCTTCATTCCTTTGATGCAAGGGCTGCATCATATTCCTCCTCTTTCTTCACCTTGACAGTCCCACTGCTGTTGTTTTGCCTCTTGGTGAATCTCCTGATTTCCTCCTGCAGAGGATTGCCCGCATGTCCGCCCAGGATGGTAACGCTGCCCTGCCCAATATGCTTTGGACAAACATTTCCCATTCCTCGGTCACTGCATTCAGGGAAGTCCTTACCAAGAGTCCTTCATCAGGAGTCGCTCCCATGGCAATCAGTTGATCTCGGATAGTTTGAAGTCGGAAAAGGAAGGGATCTATCTCCTCACCCTTCTGCATCTGGAACAGCCTCATCTGATTCTTTAGAAGCATTTTTCTTTGAACAGAGCTTCCCTGATAAATCGTCTCCAAAGCAGTCCACATCTCATTTGTCGTCTTTTTCCAGGCAATATGTGGCACGACATGATCTTTAACTCCATCCATGATCAAACGCTTAGCCTACACCTGATTTTCATTGAATTTCTTCAAAGGATCTGGATCGGTAGGCACAACTAGGACATTCACTGCATGTTTCTTGATGTCGTACTCATCCAGGACTATCAATATTCTGGCTCTCCAAATGAGGAAGTTGGACACACCATCCAACCTATCCTAATCTCTCAGCCCATGAGAAGCCATCTAGCTCAAATATGTTAGAACAGATACTCTTATCCCTCTTTCTGATGTAATACTCAATAGAAATGTTGGATCTGGGTTTCTTGCCGATTAGAAACCCTTTATAGTAGCTTCTCCCTTCGATAATTGATTTCGCTCCTGGAAATCTTCAGCCAAAAAGAATCGAACAGTTCTCTACGATCACCCTCTTGATCGAATCTCATATCTGTTTGGCGCAGATCTATTGAGTAACTGTCCTCCTCCCGCTCTTTGTCATCTTAGCTAGGCACAATTCTGCACCGGCAAAAACTCCACCACACCAGCAACTGCTAAAGATCTAAAGCTCTGCTTCCGGATCTCAACAATACTTCACAGCAACAGAAAATAAAATAGGACTACGTCCCTCTGGCTGGCCTCTGCGTGAGTAGACTGGCCCAACGTAGCCTCTACGCAATGCAGGCTGCTCCTGCGTCCCTCTGGATGGCACTGCACTATCTCTACGTCACCTAGATGGGACTGCATCAGCCCCTGCGTAGCCTCTGTTAGGACAACATCCTCCTCCTGCTGAGCTGCCCTCTCCGGATCTCTGTTGCTTTAGCTGAAATTCATGATGGTCAAACACCTTAATCTTAACTTATTCATGTTTTTAATTTTCAAGTATTGATAGTTAGTGAATAAAGATCTAGCCAAACCATTTAATCTTGGCAGATCAGTAGTTAGATAGAGAATAAAATGAGCTCATCAGTTTAATCTGAGCCATTGGAAGTTATAAGGTTAGAAGTAGATTAGTTTGCTTATCAAAGAAAAATAAAAGGGTCAGCAAGCTCAGATGCACCCAATAAATAAATAAATAAAAGTTAGGGTAAATGAAGGATAGACAAAAGCACTTTTACAAGTCATGGAAAGCATTAATTGGTCATTTCATATCACTAATATCCCCCAAAATCCCTTTCCCCTTGCTTAAAACCCTATTTCCACTCTTAAAAGGCATATTCCCTTGTAAAATAACCCTTCCCCTTTATTTCACCCCTTTTCCCTAGTTAAAAACACATTTCCCTTTGAAAATCATTCTCCTAATTACTAACTCCCCCCCCACTTTTTTTTTAAATTAAAACATGCAAAAAACCCACTTTGCATAGCTTAATTGGTTAAAATAATGTGTCGAGCCCCATAGTCCCGATATGATTTTTAAACCCTTTCCTAGTGTATTATTAACATCCCGCATTCATGTTAAATTACCCATTATTATATTAATTCCTGCATATATATTTTACAACCCCCGTTTAATTTGTATTTAACCCATATCATATATTAACCCCCCACTTATTATATATCCCGAGTCCCACTTTTTATTAACCGCATTTTATACATTATATATTAATACCCCGCACACTATACTCTCCACTAACATTATACCCATCACATGACTTATCCCTGAGCCCTGCCTATCAAATCCCCGACTCATCCCTCCTATTCGTCCATCCGTCAGATCTCCATTCAATTAAATCCAACGACCAATGATAACTATCGCACCCCCGACGGCCCGACTTTTAACACCATTGGGGGGTTGTGAAATAAGTGGTTTCACACTCTCGCTCCCCTGCTACATGGCATGTAACAACCCATTCCCAAGTTATAAGCAAAATAATATTAGCGTGTATACGATATACGCATGTGATAGCTACACATGCGTATATCGCACATGTTGTCGCACAAATTGTCTAGGCACTGCAACAACGCCTCAGATTGGAGGCCTGTCACCTTTATCCCCAATCTCTCTATCTAAGCTATCTCCTTGCAAGCTAAGGGAGGTAGACCCTAACAGAAATAAAGGACAAGAATTGGTTGCAAATCAACCAATCTAGGAGACACAGCTAAAACACCAAATACTTGATAAGATTAACGAGATTTCCAAGATCAATTACGTTAAAACCAGTGCCTTATGGAGTTAAAAGATCCCGTTATGCAATTAAAGTTAAGTATTGGATGTATAACCGTTGCTAAATGACCACAATGATATTCAATAGAAAGCGCCACAATCATTCATTAAGATACTAAAGCAAAGCTATCATGAAACGATCATTAAGTGTAAATACCAGATGCTTGAAATATTTTCGAAATTATGATATTTCGATTATAACCCAGTTCGAAAATAAAAATACTCCACAGTCAAATTTCAGATAGAAAATTTTAGGCACTTTTGACTATAGGACTCAGAATTGTTTTTTAAATTTTGAAATTTTTTATTTTTATTTTTATTTTTTAAATCTAAAACAAATTAAAAAACCTAAATCTAAATTAAAACTTTAATCTAAGAAAAATTAAAATTAAAATCTAAATCTAAAATCTGAACAAAACTAAAATTAAAATTAAACTCTAAAGCTAATCTAAAAATTAGAATTAAAACTAAAACTAAGTTAGATTTAAACTAAATAAATAAAAAAATTCGAATTCAATACTAAAGCTAAACTAAACTAAAGTCTAACAAATCGAACTAAAATAAAACCTAAGACTTAAATCTAAACCTAACTATATTAAAATCTAAACTAAACTAAAATTTAATTAAAATCCTAAAATTAAATTTAAAACTAAACTAAATAAATCGAACCTAAGTAAAAACTAATGTCTAAACTTCACACTACGACTAATTAAAATCTAAAAACTAAATAACATTAAAAAAAAAAAAAAAATCGAAATTAAACCCTAGCTAACACCGACACTATGAAAAATCAAATTACAACTAAACGCTGAATTTTTTTTTTTTTTTTTTTTTTTGGTAAATCTAAGCTAATCCTAACTCAACCTAAACGAAAAACGAACCTAACACAAAAAGAAAATGATCAACGCATATACGTGAGCTCTCGTTTTTTATGTATGCATGATTTGTTTTGGTTTGCAAGTCGAGGATGGCGGAGAAGAGGTCGACAGCAGGAATGGAGAGCCAAAAAGGCGGACATGAAAGGAGCACGACGGTGAACAGCGGAAACGTGAGGATGGCAGAGAGACTGTAAAGAACAAGGCTGGACGGCGAAGGGAAAACGAGGGCTGCGGTAAAGAGGAGAGCTCAACAGAAATCGAAGGGCAAGGGATGTAGGAAATATGGACAGCGTTTATGCAGATTGAATGTTGTACGGGGATGAAGCTGTAATGGAGGACGGTAAGGAAAGAAGGGCAGATTGATGAAATTGAAGGCAACGTGAAGGATTGCGAGCTTGAGGAAGGGTAACGCAGGATAGTAAAGAGCGCAGAGGAGAAACAAGGTCGAAAGGAAGGGAAGTCGATGCAGATCAAAGGTGCAGCGTTGAGGATAGAGAAGCTGGGCAATGAAAGGACGCCATAAACAAATCAAACTTTAGCAAAACCCAATACTTGTTTAAAACGTCCAGCAAATAAATTTTTTCTGCAAAACTCAGATTTTGATGCTCCTCAAATCGAATAACATTCAGATTTTGCCAACAGTAGCAATTTGAGGCCAGATCTGGCCCTTGGGGGCTAGATCTGGCTCAAATCTTTAAAAAAAATCTAAGTAAACCATGCAACCTACAAAACCAGTCAGATCTTGAAAATATATACACCAAAAATTTATTAAACCCTTACAGCTTACAACAAATATACAAATTTACAAGCTAATTTACAGATCTAAGGCCCTCATGGCCAGATTTGAACCCTTTTTAGCACAATTTTTAGAAATTTGAAATTTTAAAGAGAGGTACAAGCCTTAAAAGACCCTGTAAAAACACAAATTCATAAGATAGATTCAGGAAATTAGAAACAATGGGATTTTTCAGATTTATGAATCTGATAGTCGGCTGGTCCAACTGAAGACTTCTCCAGACACTCAAATCTTAAAAAAAAAATCCCTCCACACTTAGATCTGAACTTTAGATTCATAGAGATTTAAGAAAATAACATGAAATCCTTCAGAAAATCAAAATGTCATTTTATGAACCCAGAAAACTGCACAAGATACCTGTATACAGATTAATCCATGAAGGCCATCAACCATAAAAATACAAAACAAAGTAGCAGAGTTTAGAAATGAATCTATGATCAGAAAAACTGGATTGTGTTGGGGGTCTTCTTTCTTCTATCAGGAAAAAATATATATTAAACAAAAAAAAAAATAATACAATCTGATGATGTTGCGCTCCGGCTCTCATTCAACCCCGTGTGTCTTTCTTCTAATATTATTACGATGGGCGTTTATTATGACGGCATTCTCAATGATTATTGTATTAATTCTTTTTGCATTCTCTGTTTGTTTTGACACTTTATTAAGGTATTTGAACCCTGCTTCTTGTGGTAATCATTTTTTCTGGTTTTGCAACAAATTTCATATTGTTGTGTTGACCTTCTTTGATTTCTCGCTCCTTCACTGTTTCATTCAGTCTTCTTGAAGACTGTCACTGTATTCTGTACTTTAACCGTATTACAGAAGATGGCACAAGCAGGTATTACCCAATGTTTTTCGTATGTTGGCTTCCTTGCTCTCTTATTCTGGATCCAAACCACAGGCGGCTGTTTGCCCCGGATCTACCGGCACCATCCCCCGGCGGTACTCCGGGCGATGCTGCCTGCAGCCAGCCGTTGACCATTTCGGATGAGATCCTCATACTCTTTCACCCATCAGCGGGGGGCTTCTCAGTTGCTGGTGGTCCTGATCTTCCTCCAGCGCAGAATGGGACCCCTAAAGACGTAGGCGTTGAATCTGAATGGCACGACCACGTCGAACATGTGAATCCCATTTGAAAAAATGGGAGTGTACTTCTATGAGGTCGTTGACAAAGTGTGGTCAACAGCGCACATCGCACTAGTATACGTACCTGCTAATATTTAAGATTTCCTAAGTTCGAAAACAAATTGAAAACCACCTTATATTTTATCCTCGCCAAAATTTGATTAAAAAAAACATCAGTTAAAATATATATATATATATATATATATATATATATATATATATATATAACTAAGTATATTTATATTTAATTGGACTCATAAAAGAACATAATTAAAATATGAAGTTAATTAAGTTAAAAATAAATATCCAAAAGTAAAAATTAACTTTAAAGAATAATTAATTAAATTAAAAACACCATGAATAAGACAACCGTAAAAACAATTCAGACCACCATTTATTCGAATGACATTCCCATAAAGACAATTCAGACCATCATTTATTTGAATGACATTTCCATAAATAACATTCATTCCTACATTAATGAAAATAAAATCTTGATGGAGTTGTGGCGGTGGAGTAATGTAGGGCGGTGGAGGAATACGATGGCAGTGGAAGGGAAGGTTATTTAAACTATGAGACATGAAGAAGAGGGGGGTCTTTTGTTCTTGCATGAGATTGGGGGTTATTATCAAAGGAAGTGTTTTGCTAAATTGGGCTTGAAGGGGATAAGCTGTTTTGATGAAATTGATAAACTGTGGAAGGGAGACTGACTGTTCTCGAAATTCTGGGCACGGGGGCAGAGGAGGCGTCCTCTGGATTTAGGATTTGAATCCTAAATTGGCTAGGAGAAACAGATTGGTTCTAAAATCTGTCCGATGCGCTAAAGAGAAGGATCACGGTTCCAACAATTATCAACTTGTTCAGTTTTTCCAGCAATCATCAACTAAATTCTAGTTTGGATCTCACAATTCCAGGTATTCCTCTCTGCATCAGCGAGTTATTTTGTTTGTGAACTTAGAATTAAGTTAAACTGTGAATCTCTCATTAGATTTTATGTTTAAATCCTCTTTCACTTGAATTTCTGCTTAAATTAAGAAATCAGATAAGTGTTTTTTTGTTTAAATGATGAATTGAGACCTTACACATGGTATCAGAGCAGGTTAAACTCTCGGACCTATTAGGATAATGTTATAGTTAAAATCAATAAAGGTTATAAGTATGCCTTTTAGCTAAATCCTTATACTGAATTTTGAAGCTGGACCTGTATAGCGAGTCTAGAGTGTTCAACCTTTACTAGATTTTGCATAGTAATTCCTAGAGGGAACTGAAAGCCTATCAAAAGTTTAAACAATACTAAAATCTAGAAGTAAGAATCTATTAACAAATACTGTAGAAAAACGTAAATCGAACTTAATAAATGACTATCAAAATCTGTGACTATTCTAAATAATTCTGAACATGGAAAATCTGTTACAGGAAATCCCCTAAAGTGTTGACTATTAACTTTAACTCATTGAATTTTCCGTACATCTGCCTTCTCTCTTATGGATTTGAGAAGGGCTTTTCTATAGAGCATAAATTTCAAGAAGGTTCTGAAAGCATAATTGTTTTAAAGAACACAAAGTAATTGATTATCAAAAGAAAGACGTGTAATATTCCTAACTAGCGATAGCTAATTGGAATATTCAACTTCGTATAGTTTTGCCGACTATAGTTTATTAATAAATTAAAAGTGAGAAGAGGGGTCTAACTCACTTAAGAAAATTAGAGCATTTCCCTAGTAGCACAACGTTATAACTTATGGGGAGCCATGGGGGTCCAACACCACGCAGAGGAAGGGGCCCACGTAGCCTCTAGGAGCTTCTGCGCAGATTGAGGAGGAGCACGTGGAGGAGAGGGAGACCACGTTAGGGTTTTGGAGAGAGGCCAGCGTTATAAAAGGTGGGAGAGCCTTCTCATTTGGGCATTCTTATTGTTGATGATATTTGAGCTAGACTTTTGTCTTCTTGAGCACGCTGGCTGTTTAGCCTATCCGCAACACTGTTTAGTGCGTTGAGTGTCTCCGGTCGGAGATCTCACCCTTAGCCCCGGGGGACTTCGAGTGCCTGCTCGGGTAAGGTCATTTCTTCAGTCTTTAGCGGGAGGTTTGGTTGGTTGTTTTGCTAAGGAGCTGGGCTTCTTTTGTGACTGCGCAGTCCCTGGGAGAGAGGACGCAGTTCTACTTGGAGGTGTTCCGTTGCGGGGTTTCTGCAGGAGTTTCAGTTGATATCCGAAGTGGAGGATTAGTCTTTGCCAGTAGGAGGTTTCCCGAGGAGTTTGTGGCACTGTTTTAGCTATTATCATTTGGCATCTGCGCTGAGCCTTGGAGGGCAGCGTAATTCCTTGAGGAGGGACTTTCTGGTGATTTTCGGAGGATGACCATTTTTGATATGGTTTCTGGATTTTGTCCGGGTTGGTGAGTTCAAGTGGTCCACAGATTTTCAGCACATTCCGGCAAGGGGATCAGCCCCTAGTTTTCAGTCTATTCCAGCAGCAGCAGTTTTACGATAGATTTCCAGCAGCTGGGACACAGTTTCTTAGAGCAGCCATTTTCTGTCTTTCTGAGAGAGTTCTCCACTTGCCTTTAGCAAGAATAGGTGCTATCATTCCGATCATCTATTGTATTTCTTTATATTCTCAGATTAATAAAATGGCTTAGCATTTCCGGCATTTTTATGAGTATTTGCTTTATGTTCTATTATTGGCATTTTCTATATTGTCATATGTTCGTATTGCTATCTATTTCCCTTCCGGGATATTACAGTGGTATCAGAGCATAGTTCTGGCTCAGCTTGTGGTCTATGACATCGGGAAAGAGATCATACAGAGGTTTGCTAGAATTTTGGAGAGCAATAGCAGTTGCAGTACCAAAAACGAAATTGGAAAAAGGGCCAAAATACAAAGGGTCAAATTTTGAAGTTTGGAATTAGAAGAAACCCTTTTGAGGTTTTTCTGAGTTTTGGGCAAGGATCACCTTCCCAAGTTCCTAGAATTTTCTGAGTAGTTTTCAGTGGGTAAATCAGAGGCCGAAGACAAGCCGCAGTATAGTTTTGGAGCAGCAATGCCATTTCATGAGGAGCCTGTAGACACATAGCAGGAGGAGCCGATGGCAGGTGATGATGGTTCAAAGAGATTTGGGGAGATGCTCCTCAAATCAGTATAGGATCTGTCGAGGCAGATTGAGGTGATGGGACAGAGATTCACTGTTGTGGAGGCTAGACAGCATGAAACCCCAAGGGGTTTCCAGATTAGCGAAGGTTCAGGCACATCCCACCATTTGCCGGAGCATGATGCCACTCAGCATATGGCATCACATACACCCACACATTCTACCATGCCCACTTTTCTGGGTGCGGACACAAGGGCAGGAGCACAGCAGGAGCCAGAGCCTGGCCACATGGGTCATTATTTCGCTGAGTATCAGGCATATGGGCAGGAGTTCAGGGATGCCCTTCCATTCAGAGATTTTGTTCAGCTCCAGCGGGATAGCAGACCTCGCAACTTTCACAGAGGGAACAGGAAGTCACATGACGGGGGCTTGTGGCGCACAGTGGGTAGATTCCATCTACTGACATTTGACGGGTCATCCGAGCGTTCGGAAAAAGCTTGGGTGGAGAAGTTGGATACCTCTCTCCAGTGTAATATCCCAATAATGGATTCTTCAGCAGATCATGCCTGAAAAACGCATTCTTCGGGTATGAGGGCTTCAGCTATCATATCATATCTCTAAAAATGTTCAGCAACCAAAATAAATAGCAGCAGCAACCTTTACTCAGCTTTTAAGGGCAAAAAGGTGGGGAAAATTGAGGATTTTGGCCCTAAAATGAGTGAATAAGGAAATCTGTGTAAAATGACGGGTCAAGGTTCTGGGATATGTTAGAATAGGTCAATAGGGACTTCCAAGTCGAATTTCAGCTCAAACAAAGGCTTTTTGCTAACTTAAACAGTTCCTCCTTCCCGACTAGTCAATAAAAGCCCTGATTTCCCAAGACTTTGAATATGCAGAAATTTGTTGAAGCAAGGGCAGCGTATTTTCTGAAGGAATATGATGTATAACACTATAAATAATCAGAGAATGAGTTTGAGAACAAGGCATAGGCTTTCAGCAAGGTTAAACAGCAGTTTATATAGAAAAACCCCTCAAAATAGAGGTGCCGCAAGACAAAGATTGATGCAGAAACCCTTTCAGCGTTTCTCCAGAAGATGTGAGACAAGAAGATGAATATATAGCCAATAATATATGTAGCAGCAAGAGAGAATACAAATATTGAGGAAACAACCTCTCAAGAGAAGAAATGCAAGCTTCCACAACACATGTACATAAACATGAAAAGCACTGCTATTTCTGCTTAAACCCCAGACTAAGAAAAATGTTGTATATGATATAATGCTGCTCTAAAATAATGTCAACACATGGGTATGACAATAGATGGCTCAAAGACAATAGGGGAGCAAAGCTCTAACACTTATTGACTACAGGGCCCTAAAGAAAAAGACCATGAAGAACAGGTACTCTATACCACGGATTGATGAGCTGATGGATGAGTTGAGAGGGGCACAGTTCTTCTCAAAGATTGATTTGAGATCCGGGTACCACCAGATTTGCGAGGGAACATGACATTCCCAAGACTGCTTTCAGGTGCCATTATGGCCACTTTGAGTTCTTAGTGATGGCCTTCGGGCTAACCAACGCACTGGCCACCTTCCAATCGTGCATGAACCACATCTTCTGTAGTCACCTGAGGAAGTTTGTGTTGATCTTCTTTGATGATATATTGATATATAGCAGGACATGGGAGGAGCATCTCCAGCACATAGAGGCAGTGTTGCGTATTTTGGAGGAGCAGCAGTTTTATGCTAAGCTCTCCAAGTGCGAGTTTGGGTTGACGGAGATGCTATCCTTGGGACACATTATAGGGGTGGACGGAGTGAGGGTCCACGAGGAGAAGATCAGGGCCATCAGGGATTGGCCAGAGCCGAGGAACGTGACGGAACTTTGGGGGTTTGTGGGTATCTGCACCTACTACAGGAAGTTCGTCAAGAGTTTCTCTCAACTTGCTGCACCCCTTACAGATCTGACGAAGAAGGGGGCATTCATTTGGACCAATACAGCGCAGCAGACCTTTGACAGGCTCAAGGAGGTGATGAGCAGCTGTCCAGTGCTTGCATTGCCAGATTTCACGCAACCCTTCGTTCTGGAGTGTGATGCATCGGGAGAAGGGATCAGTGTATTGTTGATGCAGGGAGGTCACCTTATAGCTTTTGAGAGCCGGAAGCTCCTTCCACATGAGCGGTTGTATGCCATATATGACAAGGAGATGCTGGCCATCATGCATGCATTGGCCAAATTCCAGTAGTACCTGGTGGGTAACAAGTTCAGGGTGAGGAATGACACAATAGCCTCAGGTTCTTCTTAGAGCAGAAGCAGCTACATGAGAGGCAGCAGAAGTGGGTCAGAAAGATCCAGGCCTACGACTTTGACATCGAGTATGTCAAAGGGAAGAACAACGTGGTGGCTGATGCACTTTCACGCAGGCCAGCCACATTGTCTCTGATGAGTTTGGACGCAAATTGGAGGGCCCGACTTGGTCGAGTACTCCAAGGACAGGTTTGCTTGTGAGATTCTGGATGGTCAGGTGACAGATGATAGGTACAGGGTGATGGATGAGATCATCTATTACAGGGACAAGATCTTCTTGACTGAGGGCTCTTAGCTCAAGAAGAAGATATTGCAGGCTTCTCACGATTCACCATTGTCTGGCCATCAGGGAGAGGTTCTCATGGAAGGGCCTCAAGGAGGACGTACTCCAGCATGTCAGGGAGTGCGAGATTTGTCAGCGCAACAAGGGGGAGATGAACCATCCAACGGGTTTGTTGCAGCCTCTTCCCATTCTAGAGGGGAAATGGGAGAGTATTTCGATGGACTTTATCACAGGATTGCCCATGATGCAGGGCAAGGACTGTATATTCGTCGTCGTTGATCGACTGACGAAATACACACATTTTTTTGCCATACCCGCACATTATACAGCAGCACAGGTGGCAGAGCTGTTCTTCAGAGATATCTTCAGGTTACATGGTCTTCCCAAGACTATTGTCAGTGACAGGGGCAGCCGCTTCATGGGTGGATTTTGGCAAGAGCTTTTCCGGCTGGTGGGGACAGAGTTGACACCGAGCACCAGCTACCATCCACAGACAGATGGGCAGACAAAGATAGTTAAAAAGTGGTTGGAGGGCTACTTGCATAACTATGTCAGTGGCCAGCAGAGAGCATAGCTGAAGTGGCTGCACCTAGGAGAGTACTGTTACAACAACACACATCACATGTCTATCGGTATGTCTCCTTTCTATGCATTATATGGTTATCATGCTTTATCTTTTGTTGACGTGATGTTTGGTGCCAATAACGCTTCGAGAGCGATTGGATCCAAGAGAGTCAAGATATCCTCCGAGCTCTCAAGGATAACATGGCTATAGCATAGAACCAGCAGAAGCTGTATGCCGATAGGGGTCGGGTGGAGAGACAGTTTGAGGTAGGGGACTTGGTCTACTTACGTTTGCAGCCATACCGATAGTCGACTCTGAAGCAGAAGGGAGCTGAGAAGCTCAAGCCTCGTTTTTATGGGCCTTACAGGGTGATATGCAGGGTTGGACAGGTTGCTTATGAGTTGGAGCTGCCCCAAGGCAGCAAGATTCATAACATCTTTCACGTATCGTGCCTGAAGAAGGCATTGGGACAGCAGGTGACAGTGACAGAGGAGCTTCTGGCTACAAATGATGAGGGGCATTTGTTGCTACAACCGGAGGCCATTACTGATATCAGGGAGAGGCAGTTGCGGAACAGGACAGTCCAGGAATTCTTAGTGAGGTGGAAGAATTTTCCGGATAAGGATGCCACTTGGGAGAGTGAGAAGATCTTGCAGCATCCATCAGTACAGTGCTTGGGGTCAAGCAACATTTTGCCGGAGGAGACTGTAACATTCCCAATTAGCAAGGCAGTTGCGGAACAGGACAGTCTGGGAATTCTTAGTGAGGTGGAAGAATTTGCCGGATAAGGATGCCACTTGGGAGAGTGAGAAGATCTTGCAGCATCCATCAATACAGTTGCTTGGGGTCAAGCAACATTTTGCCGAAGGAGACTGTAACATTCCCAATTAGCGATAGCTAATTGGAAATATTAATTTTGACCAATTTTGCTTTATTATAGTCGGAGCATGAATAAAGTGAGTAAAATATTAATTAACTCACTTAGGATAAAACAATTTCCTAAATTCCACATCAAAATTAAGAGAGTGTGGCCTAGTGGCCAAGTGGACAGTGCAGGAGAAGGACGCAGACCACGTGGGTAGCGTGGGGCCTACTTCACGCAGATGAGGGAGACAGCATGGGCCAAGGAGCACGTGGAGGTGGTGGGGCCTAGAGAGAGAGAGGCCCAACATTATAAAAGGGAGGAGAGCCCCCCTCATTTGGTCATTGATGTTTATGCATATTGAGCTAGTCATTTCGACTTGGAGCACGCTGGTTGTTTAGCTTGTTTGCAGTACTGTTCAGTACATCGGGTGTCTCCGTTCGGAGATCCCACCCTCAGCCCCGGGAGACTTCGAGTGCTTGCTCGGGTGAGGTATTTCCATCAGCATTTTGCAGGAGGATCGAGGTTTGCATTCGTGGAGGAGCAGAGCATTCAGAGACTGCGCAGTCTTGAGAGGGAGGACGCAGTCCATTTTGGGGGAGCTCCGGATTGGCATCATTTTGGAGGTTCTAGGCCGGAAGATTGAGCAAGGGGCTAGCCCTTTCCTATTGGAGGCAATTGGCAGAGTGGGAGGCCATATTTTGGAGGATTGCATTCAACATCAGCGTGGCCTTTGGGAGTGTTGACGTCCGAGCTTCATCCAACTACTTCTCTCCTCCGCTGTCCGTCGAGTTTTCCGCAGGATTCATTCCTATCTCCCATTCAGTTCTGCACGTCGAGCTGTGTCTGCCGTCGAAGTATTCCCTTACGCCGTCCAGCTCCTTCGCTCGTCGTCCGACCTGCAAGCAAAATACAACAAAACGACAAAGAAACTCACATATAAAATTCAAAGGCCTCACGATTTATTTTAACGTGGGTTCATTTTTTTTCATTTTGTATATAGTTTAGCAGCGTATAGATTTTCGATTTTGAATTTTAGATATAGTTTTAGAATTCGATTTTAGTTGTAGTTTTACAGTTTAGTTTTAGTTTTAATTTGATTTAGTTTAATTTTAGATTTACTCTAGTTTTAGCATAGATTTAAAGTTAGGATTTAAATTTACATTTTTTAGTTTAAGTTTTAATTTAATTTTACTTTAGTTTAATTTTAATCTTAGTTTGTTTTAGTTTTAGAATTTAATTTTAACTTTAGTTTTATTTAGAGTTTAGATTTAGATTTTTTATTTTGATTTATATTTTGATTTAAAAATATAAAAAATTCCAAAAAATCCTAAAAAATTTAGAAAATACAAAACTTAAATTTTTTTTTGAATTTTCAATGGTCCACTGAGCCTTAAAATTTTTATCTAAGTTTGACTGTGGATATTTTAAATTTCGAGTCGGGTAATACTGGAACATCTTAATTTTGGAACATCTTAAACAGCTGGCGTTTTCATTATTCATGATTGTGGTGTTTTTAATTGGATATCATCGTGATCAATCATGGTTTAATAAGCAGCAGTTAGTCATCATTTACTGGTTTATAATTGCATAATGGGATTTTGTATGACTCCATAAGGCACTGGTCTTAGCGTGATATCTAATCTAGATCTGTGGGATCTCGTTCATTTTATAAGTATTTGATGTTTTAGCTGTGTCTCCTGGATTTGTCATCCTCATTTATAATAGGGTCTACCTCCCTTAACTTGCAAGGAGACAGTTTAAAGAGAGAGATTGGGGATAGGAGTGACAGCCCCCAATCTGAGCCGTTGTCGCGGTGCCTGGACAATCTGTGCGACAACAGGGAGGATAGCGTAGATCCTCAAGGGAGGCATTTTCGGGGGTCGACCATTTCAGAAACGCTCTCTGGGATTTTCTAGGTATTGTGAGTAGAGGCCGATTCCAGAGTTTCAACTTTTTTTGAGTAGGGGAGGAGCCTCAAATACTCATTTTGTTCCAGCAGTAGCAGCAGCATGGCAGTATTTCTGCAGCTTGGACGCAAAGAAGAGAGCAGCCATTTCCATTGATATTCTGAGAGTATTCCTACACTTGCCTGGTGCAAGTCGAGGTGCCATCACTCTGAACACCTCTTGTACTCATTTCTATTACTCAGTATAATAAAATGGCTTAGCATTCTCTCTATTTCATGTGTATCTGCTTCATGTACTGTTTCTAGCATTTTATACCTTGTTGTATGCTTTGTATTACTGTCTATTTCCCTTTCAGGATATTACACAAGCATATTAGGACTGATACACTCAGATATCTGTGGACCAATGTCCACTAACGCTCTGAAGGGTGGCAAATATTTTGTCACATTCATTGATGATCACTCGAGGAAGACCCGGATTTACTTCCTGAAGAAAAAAGATGAAGTCTTTGAAATTTCAAAGAATTCAAGGCTCTTATTGAAAATATGATGGGGAAGAAAATCAAGACATTGCGTTCAGATATTGGTGGAGAATACATAGATGGAGACCTCACAGATTTCTGCACGAAGGAGGGCATCGGGAGGGAGTGGACTGCGCCATACAATCCCGAACATAATGGTGTTGCAGAGCGGAAAAATAGGACAATTGTAGGCGCAACCAAGGCCATGTTATTCGACCTTGGATTGCCCAGATATTTATGTGCAGAAACTTGCAGCACGGCAGTGTACATCCAGAATAGGACTCCTCATAGAGCATTGAGGAAGAAGACTCCTGAAGAATTTTTCATAGGGAACAGACCGGAGGTAGGGCACCTTCGGATATTTGGTAGCATGGCATATTGTCATGTACCAAGTGAGAAGATAAGTAAGCTTGATCAAACTGCAGAAAGGGGGTATCTTGTAGGATACAACGAAACCTCCAAGGCATATAGGATCTATATTCCTAGCAGCAGGAAGGTTGTGAGAAGACACGATGTAAATTTCATGGAGGATAGAGATTTTCAGAAATTGGGTGATATGTTGGCAGAGGATCAAACTGCAGAAGTTCCTTGGTCCAAGAGCAGCAGGGGCACCAAGAAGGACAGACAGGAAGACAAAATTAGTACCCAATACAGGTACTAATGTTTCCATAGAACAAGATCCGTAGAATACTCAGTCTGAGGAACAACTAGATCGGGAGGTAGAGTTGAGAGAGCAGCTTACCACCAGTGGTCAGATCAGCAGGGAAGCTTAGCAGACACTTAGGGACGCAAAAAACGCCATTGGGAGTCCCAGGAGCAAGAGGAGGCAGTGTAGACAACCTGACAGGTACCAGGCTTTCGTTGCTCAAGTAGAGGAACCCTCCAGCTTCCGGGAAGTTGTTCAGCACCAGGTATGGGTAGATGCCATGATAGAGGCATATGCTTCTATCATGACAAATGATGTCTGGGAAGTTGTGCCCAGACCTCAGAGTATATCAGTTATTGGGTCACGATAGATCTACAAGATCAAATACACTGCAAATGGTAGTGTAGAGAAACATAAGGCTAGGTTCGTGGCAAAAGGGTATGCTCAGAAGGAAGGCATTGACTATGAAGAGACCTTTGCACCAGTTGCCAGATATACCTCCATTTGGACTGTCGTATCCTTAGCAGTGAAGATGGGATGGGAGATTCATAAAATGGATTTCAAGACAAAGTTCTTGAATGGAGAGATTGAGGAGGAGGTATATATCGAACAGCCAGAGGGTTTTGAGACTCATGAAAGGAAGTCTCATGTATGCAGATTGAAGAAGGCCCTGTACGGGCTTAAGCAGGGCTCGAGAGCATGGGATGGTCGAATAGATAGCTATTTGCAAAAAATGGGGTTTGTCAAGAGTGATGCAGATCCCAATCTTTACTATTTGCTGGTAGAGGATGAACCATTAGTATTAGTACTATATGTAGATGATCTGTTTTTCACTGGATCATATAGGCTCATCAAGGATTGCAAACCAAATCTAGAAGTAGAATTTGACATGAAGGATTTGGGGTTGATGCATTACTTCCTAGGATTGGAGGTCTGTCAGAAGAATGGAGATATCTTCATGGGACAGGAGAGGTATGCCATGGAAATTCTGAAGAGGTTCAGAATTCAGGATTGCAGGCCCATGGCCAGACACATGATCACCAATTGGAAAAGATAGATGCATCAGAAGACGCAGAAGTATACCCCACCTTATACAGACAACTCATCGAGTCATTAATGTATCTGGTTAACACTAGACCAAACATTTGCTTTGTTGTCAACACTCTTAGTTAGTTCATGGTGGAACCCAAAAGAGTGCACTGGGCAGCAGCAAGGCACATCCTAAGGTATGTGCGAGGAACAATCGAACTTGGTATAAGGTATGGCCGAGGAGAGGATGTCAGACTCAGTGGATTCATAGACGCAAATTGGGTAGGAAGCTCAGTGGACAGGAAAAGTACCTCTGGGTACTGTTTCAACGTTGGATCAGGAATGGTGTCCTAGTGCAGCATGAAACAGAAGGCAGTAGCATTGAGCACAACTAAAGCAGAATACATGGAAACTAGTACAACTACATTTGAAGCCATCTGGCTTCAGAAACTTCTTGTGAGTCTATTCAGGAGAAGGATGGAGTCGACTAGCGTTTACTGTGACAATTAGAGTTGTATCAAACTTATGAAAATCCAGTATTTCATGATCGGTCCAAACATATTGACATCAGGTACCATTTTATCAGAGACTGTTCAGCGTGGGGCAGTACAGCTCCAGTACATTCCCACAGGAGAACAGACAACAGATATACTCTCTAAAGCTCTGGGGATGATTAAGTTCACTCAGTTCAGGGAACAGTTGGGTATGACTGAAAATCCATTTCAGTAGTCAATGGGTCTTCAACGCAATTAAAAGCAAGAGTTGCAGTACAATGGAAGTTGCCAGCAGCATGCAGTGTCAACAATAGTTCAGATGCAACATTTGAGCAATGTTGGTGGACAACAGTGTCAGACATCAGTAGCTCAATAGTAGATGTTACAATATCCAGAGCAGTACATTGTGTTGTATGCTAGAACACTTTCCTCGCTAAGAGGGAGTGTTGATTTATGGTAGCATCGGGTGTGTTCTAGCCTTGAGATTTTACGTATAGGCTATGACTCGTGTATTCATAAATACCCAGAAAGTGTTTTGGGAGATTCCTTTAAGAAATGATTTAATTAAATTAATTAATCATTTTTTAATGGTTTCCTAAGTCTAAACTTAGGGAAACTAATTAATTAAAGTGTATTAGTTGAATCAAGTGAGAATCTTCTAGATAAAGGCACAAATCAACTCTCTGATAATCTTCGCCATTGATTATGATTTAATCTTGGCCATTGATGAGTCAGTGAAAGATTATAAAGGAGAGCTCGATGGGCATTTGGGAAACACATCAGATGGAGAAAGAATCCAAAGATCAATTTCTTCAAGTCTAAGGGAGAATCGAAGTGGTTCTATATTGCAAAGAGGGAAAGGAGAATTCTTTAGGAGGAAGAGTTCTGAAGGCGAGAGAGTACAAAAAGAGAAGGAAGGAGGGAGCCACTAGCAACTGCGTAGTGATAGCCAAGCAGGATTTACACTGGGCTAGCGCAGAGCAACAGAGGGAGTTCAATTTCAGTTGGAGAGGAGCAGCTGAGGAGTTTCCAGAGGAAATTTTTTGAAGGAGGAGAACACTCTAGTCTCACCCAGCTGTGAGCACTGAGGCAGACATAAGCAGCAGTAGCAGCAGTAATGCAGTGACAACGTAGGGGACGCAGTCACTACGCAGAGTTCACGTAGAGCTACTCAAAGCAAGTGCAGGTCAGTGTTGGAACTTCGTGGTAGAGTGAGAATTGTCTCACTATTTTGTTCTTATCATATTTCTTCATGTGATTGATAAAGAATCACAATCACACATTTGTACTCAAACTTTTGCATAATAAAGAAACCCTTAGATTTGCTTCACCGGTTTTCCCACATTGGGTTTTTCTGGGGACAATTGTCCACAAATAATGGTGTCTATGTGTGAATACTTGTGCTATTTCTTTCATATTGATTATGTATTGTGAAGTCTGCAACGTATTTTATTTTGATATTTAACATAGTGAAATGTTAAATAATTGTGGATGAATGCAATAGAAGAAATATATTCAGTAGCTGCATTAGGATTCTATATTATAGAATTTTCACATAAGTCTCCCCATGAAGGAACTCTCATTGGAATCCCTTGTCCTTGTTTTGTTTCTTGAACTCCTCTAGTATTTCCTTATGTCCCTTAGCCAAATCACTCAGGGCCTTCAAGAGGATATCAAAACCCAGCTACTCCTTGCTTTTAGCTTTTTTTCATGTTTGTTACCACCATCGTTTGCTCCTGAGTTTTAGTGTCAAGAGTGATCTCCAATTCCCTTTCCCTACTCTGGTACCTTTTCCTCCGATAAGTAACGTTCTGCTGGTCCCCCAAGGTCATAGGAAAATCCCACGGCTGAGCCAAGATCTGAGCTCTTATACCATTGTAATATTCCTACTTAGGAAATACAGTGAAAAATAAGCAAAAATAAATATGCACACACAAAATTTCAGATACATAAGTGAACACCTAGAAAATCTCCAAAAATGTCATCTAGTTGAGTCATTTTATTATGTGAAGCAATAGTACAATAGGGGTATGTTAGGAGTGCACTTGAGCTTGTCAAAAAGGCAAGCTAGGCAAGCCCTAGGTAGAAAAATACAATGCCTAGATGCGGAAATGAATTGCTTCAAGTATGTTGTACGTTGCCCTAGAAAAACTGCTTTGTCTTTTGGAAAGAACTAACTGAATGACCCTCTTCTGATGCTCAAAAACATTCGGGAAATTAACCCTGGACTCCTCTAGAATAGCCCACCAAAACCCAGAAAGGGTTTGGCCTACTTTCGACCCCCAAAATTGACCCCAATTTTAGCGTGCTCCTCAACTAGTTGGGAATTTCAGCTCACTTGATGAATCACTGTTTCAACCCTCTAAAATGCTGCAAAATGCTAAGGATTTACCCCTCTATAAATATCCCCAAATACCTTGCTCAAATCTGCCCTTAATGATCACCTCCCTAGCTCCCATGTGTGCCCAGAAAAGCCTCTTACACAGGCCTACGCAGTCACCCAGATGGTTTCTTTGCTACAGTAAAACTCCTCCCAGATTTGGATGATCTCTCCCTAAAAAGTGATGAGATTTTGGGGTAGCATCGGATGTGCTCTAGCTCCGAAATTTTGTGGAGGAGCTAGAGTACATGAGATCTCCAAGACCTAGAAAGCGTTTGGAGAAATTCCATCTGCTTCGATAGTTATTCAAATAATTAATCTTTTTAACTAAAGACCTTAAGTCTAACTTAAGGAAATTAAAAGATTAAAGTGAATTAAATTAAACATGTGATGATAATTCTCTAAGTGACATCTGTTGATATTTTGATTATTGGGGTAGCATCGGGTGTGCTCTATCCTTGAAATTTTGTGGAGGGTCTAAGACACACAAGAGCTGCAAAACCCAAAAAGTGTTTGGAGAAATTTCATCTAATGTGTGAGATATTAAAATAATTAATTTTTTTAATGAGGACCTTGTTATCACTCCAATAATTTCCCAGGATTGTTGTGTGTGTTAAATAAATTTTAGAGGTAACCACAAACCTACTTTTGAGATCAGGATCTAGCCTTCCTAATACTCAGAGAGGGCTCTCTCTTAATGATTTAACTTTGTTGTTTTTAATTGATTTTAGGCTAGTTATGAAAGATTGATTGGTTTTGATTTTGTTTGGTTTGGTGGAATTACTGATTTAGATGGATAGTTGTCTTCCCTACTTTTCCATTGGGCTATGGAGTCAAAATGTCAAGTAAACAGGACAAGAATCAAGTTCTAAAGGAAGTGTTCACAGGGCAGGGTAGCTAAGCAAGATCAGATCTTTAAAGGCTGAATGGTGAAGTGGTTCCAATCGGGATCAAGGTGCAGTTAAGGATTCCTTCAACCAGAATGATGAATGAAGGAGAAAGAGGTCAACCGAGATGGGAGAGCAATTAAGGATTCTTAGATCTAGATATTAGAAGAAAACGTTAAAATGAAATACAGTTCAGAACAGATTGTACTTAAACAATTTCTGCAATTATAATCCTGTTATAATACTTAAATTTGGAAAACTTACAAGTTTATGGAATACTTAAGAGAAAAAATATTTGAACAATTGAAATAATACTTCACTGAAGTAGCTCAACACATGAATCTTGTAATGCAATGCCTTTATTACTTGTTTAGTCTGCTGACTTGAAAATTGTACAATGAACCCTCAGGTTTTTGGATCAATTACAACTATAGAAATGTTCAGGAATCCACCATAACACTTCAAATTTCTGAAGTATTTATACAAAAACTTATACAAAAGTCCTAAAACTGATTTAGGATTTATTCTAGGGAAAATAAAATATCTTCATGCAAGAAGATAGAGACACCTAGGAGACTAAATGCTAGTTGTCCCCACTTATTTGTATTGTTGTTTGCTTCATTGATATTTTGCTGCTTTATCTCTTTTGTTGTTGCTTTATGCTGGCTTCATCTTTTCTCCTCACTCTGTTTTCTGATTTGCCTTTAACTTTGTCTTTCATCTTTAAACTCTGTCTTTCACTTTAAAGTGTCTGCCTGTTCATTCTTTAACTAGTTCTGCTTTCACCTTTAACCTTGACTACTCTGTTTTACCTGCTTTTATTTTTTACCATCACAGTAAATCATACAATTTTTCCCAGGTGTCTTCATCTGGAATTTTAATCTTCATCATCCTTCTGTAAATTTCATCAGCTTCAGTGTACTTGGTGAAAGTAGGTTTGTTCACTAAGAGGTGATTTACCTCGTGCTGGAGGTAAAATAGATTTTCAAAAATCTGATAGAGTACGTTTCCTGTTGGAATTCCTTTCAAAGATGAATTGTTGGACTGTTCTTTGGCCATTTCTCTGATCTTCTTGTCATAGTCTTCCCGCCTCATCAGTGTGTCATTAATCACCAATGGATTAGGCAGACCTTTTTGCCTTAGAACATCAAACTTATTCATAAATCTATTTATTGCTAATTCCATGGCTTGACACTTATCTTCAAGCTGTACCATTAAGTTTATTTTAGAAATTACCCTTTTAACCTCTAGAATTGTTTCAGTTCTGTCACTTACTCCAATTTCTTCTAGCTCATGCTTGTTCTTAGAGTTTAGAAACTTAATTATCTCTGTGTCCTCTTTTGGTTTTTTGTCAAGTTCTTCTTTTAATTTCTAAATGGCTTCAGTAGCTTCTTTTATCAAGTCTTTTTGCTCAAATATGACTTGGATAGATGGCCAAATATCATTAACAGAGTTAATGATATTGGCCCATAATTGTTGCTTTGCTTGAGCCAAAGGTTCTGCTAATGTCAACTCCCTTTCTAATTTTTGAACTCTGTTAGTCAATCTACTTGACTTTTGTGCTTCAGCTGTATGCCTCATCTGTGCCAATTTCTTTTCATCTTCAAGATTCTTTGCCTGTTCTTTCAGTCTATTAATTTCAGTGGTTTGTATTGACATGTCTTGCATAGCTTTAACCAATTTACCTACTTCATCACTAGGATGAGCTGGTACTGTAGCTGATGTAGTAGTTGCTGTGGTTGAAACTTCTGTTGTGACTGGAATTGTTGTAGTAGTGGGGACTACTATAGCCACTGAAGTTGAAGCTGAAGCTATGGGAATGGCAGTCACTGTAACTGCTTCCATGCTTGCCTTCTTTTTCTGTACTAACTTATCCATCTCATTCTCCATCTCTTTCAGTTGAGCTGTCAACTGAATGATGAGATTCATCATTTCATCTTTTTGTCCTTCATTTTCTAAAACTTCTTTTGCTTGTTCAATGGGAGGTAATTTAAGTTGCTTCTTCAATGCAGCAATGTCTGGAATATTCTTTTTAATTGGTTCCTCGGCTGCTTTGATGTTTTTGGGATCATATCTTATCTTTATGACCAATTCTTCAAGTGATTTGATTCTGTTGTCCTTGGTTTGTGAGGAAGCCTTCTCTAGTTTTAGCTGAGCTTTGATATTCTCTAGAGAATTTTGTAATTTCTGGACACTCGTAGATTTATTGGTCATAGTAGAATATAGCATTTCTCAAGCTTGCTTATGAAATTCAATTTGGTCTATAGGATGAACATCTTTAGCCATGACTTCAAATGCTATTTTCCTGTAATCAGCTGATGACTTTGGATATTGCACTAAGGGCTGCAAAAAGATCATCTGCATTTTCCTGGTTTTATAATCAAAGGCAGAAAGTAACCTATTCTGGTCAGTAGGTGTTTGTTTCCAATATTGGGCATAAGTCACTGCTTTCAATGCCTCATTTTTCAATTTTATCTCTTTATACCTCTCCATTATATCTTGTTCTTTTTCTACTAGTTTACTTGATGAAGATACTTCAACACTTTGCTGCGTCTTAATTATCTGAGCACTAGATGTTGAACGCTGATGAGTTTCCTCTGAAATAGTAGGAGGTGCATTGTATTTAACAATCAAATCTGTATCAATGATTTCCACTATTTCTTCTTGTTCATTTACAAGATTTAGCTTGGGCTTCTGCCTGTACATTAGTTTGAATTTAGTTTCAGTAGTGGTTTGAGCTGAATATGAACCTTCTTCTCTTTCTCTTTTGGAATTCCTATCTTGGAGGGCTGGAGTATGCAGGACAAAACTGGTCTCAAATGGTTTCTCCACCTCTTTCAAAGTATTCTCCAACCACTCTGACTTGTTGGAGTACAATTCAATTTATGGTTTGGACTCATGGACAAAAGGAGTTAATTTAAACTTGACTCTTAATTTGCTGATAACTCCCAAAGGATCATAGTGCCACTTGAAACTCTCATTGAATTTGAAATCTTGTAGACACTTTTCTGCTTGTTGACTAGCATTCCTGTTATTGCAAATGAAAGGACCAAGCTGGTTCTTTATTTTAAACTGAGTTTTCTTCTTTGCTTACAAAAAATTAACCTCATCTGAATTTAGGATCTGCCTAATATATTCTAGTGCAAATAACCTCATTGGGAGGTATTTGGGCAGCTTGTATGGAGTAAGTTGACATCCATACACCCTAATTTCAGTGTGGTTCTGGTATAAATACCAGTCTCCTATTCTAGTGTGTTCTAACAACTGCAATACTTTCTTTATTTCTTCATTGATCCTAGGTTCACTGCTACTGCTTAGCATGTTGACAACTCACTAAATAAATGAATCAATGAAGTCCTTGTAGGTGAATTATGTGGAATCTTTTCTGATTAGGGAAGTCCAGAAGACTACAGATTGGGGGTCACCCTCTGTGTCCAGTTTTTGAAAGCTAACTGCAAACCTTTCAGATTGGAAGTATAAGAATAAATGAAACAAAACTGATGAATACTTAAACACTCCCTCCTCTGGTAATTTAACCATTTGCTCATGGATGGCATATGATAAATATTGAGCAAAGTTAAATGTGAAAGCTGGAGGCTGTTGTGGGCAGAAAATAGACAGAAAACCTAGGATTGAGGCATCTACATACTCATCTGTAAAGTAGCCTAGAATACAAGACAACATTGTGACAATCTGTCTTGTTCTCTCTGAAAAAATTGAGGTTGAAGAAGGAGGGTTACTCTTTGGGGTTTCAACTGATGAAGGAAGAAATGTTTGGAAGATTTGTAACCTCTTGGGAAAGTCCAGTTTTAGATATATTACTGTGAGGATTTCAATAGACAATGGGGCTTCATCAGGCTTGGGTTGGATTTGCAACATCTGGTTTATTGATTCTGCAGTAATGGTGAACAAAATCTCTTTGTTGGGGGTTACTAGGGTTCTTTCATTGGGCAGATAATCAACTTGATAGAGTCTGATGATTTCTGGAAATTGGAAGGTTTGGGGGAAGATATATTTAGGCAAATTTGATTCCCAAAGGTAGATATCATCAGCCTGATCTATGGCTTTATCATGGCTCCAACAGTGGATGTCTAAGAGGTTGAAATTAATGACTGTGTCACTGATTTTGAAATATTTGTCTGCAAGGGGGATATGTTCAACATCAGCAACAGGAGGTTGCAGGGGATTAACAGTCACAATGCCTAGGGAAGCCATAGATATATTTGTTTATTTTAATTAATTTATTACTTTCTTTAGCTTAAGTATGGGTCTCGACACTTGGGAATACCTGGAAATGGTATACCTGTTGTTTAACCTTGCTGAAAGCCTATGCCTTGTTCTCAAACTCATTCTCTGATTATTTATAGTGTTATACATCATATTCCTTCAGAAAAAGCATATTCCAATTATATGCAAATAATTCAAAGCATGGAAAACAGATTAAAGATCATGGAATTTAATCACTCCAATCAAATAATTGCCATGGAAGAAAAACATGTTAAGAAAATAAATGTTATGGAAAACAGGTTAAAGATAATGGAGGTTAATCATTCTAATCAGATGTCCATAATGGAAGCAAGACACACCCAGGAAATGACTATCATGAAGGAAAATCACTTGCTGGAAATGAGTTCCATACAGAAGAAATTGGAAGAAATGGAAGAGTTACAAAAATTTCAACCGAAATTTGATTATGAAGATTCATCAACAAATCATAAGGCTTCTTGTCTGCTAAGGCCTTTCCCATCTCATCACACGGAGGATTTCACTATGGTTTCAAAGAATGTTGAGAAAGACCAAGTTCATGTATCACCATTGACAGAGTATATCCAGAATAACATTGGTCATGCTCCAAGTTCTTCAGATATTTTGTACAAACATCTTCAAGATGAGGACAAGGAATATACAGTGATCTCATTGCTAACATCACAACCCACTCAAAAGAAGAGAAAGAAGAGAAAGAAGAAAAGAAGAAGTAAGTGGTTTGATTCGTCTGATGGTCGAGAGCAGCTTGACATTCAGATAAGACAGAGTCCTACATTATGCAAGATTGGACATGGTACATCTGAAAAGTAGCCTACAGACTTGCCTGAAAGCAAGAAAATGCTCAGCATACACTATATTGAGCACATCTGATGCCACAAGGCATCCTCTGTATCGTATTTCTAACCCTACTCCTTGTTATTTCAGCATTTCATTTTGCAGTTAGAATAGATTTACTTTTAATGTTAAATAGAATAATAAATAAAAGAAGAGCTTCTATTTTTCATGAGCTTAATGTTATATGATGATATTTGGATGGACGCTAACTATGTAATCTTGTGTTTAGCGGATGCGATTAGGATTCTCCACATTCCTTGATGAAGCTCGCGTCCCCAGTAGGCGATGTTGACACTTTGTCAGCTACCCCATATGCAGTACACCCCCATTATTTTTATCAAATGGGGATTTCTCCTACTTTGCCTTCGCCATTGAATTCCATCATGGAGTCATTAGTCGATAGTTTGCAAATGATCTAAACCCATTCTGCATGTAATGATGTAAATGATCTAAGTAAGACCATCAATGTATGTAACAACCTAGGTAAGCGTAGTATGTTGTTGATGATCTCTATCCTAGGAGGTTTTTTGTCTCACTGATTCACGAAAGTGATCGGCAGAGTTTTTCCCTCCAGCCTCACCCCAAAGCTAGGGTGGATTTTATCATCAACATACTAAGTGAGTCCTAGTGTTCTATCGAGTCCTTGTAAAAGTAGTTTCAACTACTTGGTCTACTAGATCATGTTTTGAGTCGCAGAATTGGGTATTTATTTGAGGGTCTATACGAATGGGTTTTCCCCCTTTATGTATGTAAATGTATTATCTCATGTAAAAAAGGGTTGGAAAAATAATTATAATCCCCTCTTAGTCAATTAATTAAATTTTCTGGTCAATTAATTAATAAAATCCTAAACCAAAAATTTAATTAATTTAGGGTCCTAAATTAGGATTAAATCTTTAAAGGCAAAATTTGTTGGTCCTTGGAAAATGATTTTGACTACCCCAGGCCAAGGGAATATTGAGAATTTTAAGAAATATTGGACCCTTGGGCCTTGGTGGTTAAGTCAAGATCAAAATTTTGGGGTAATTAACTCAAAAATAATATTTTTGAGTTAATTAAAATTGAATTAAATGATAAATTCGTTTTTTCCCCAAAATTTTAATTTCAACGCTCCGGATTAAAAGATAATTAAATCTTTTGGACGATTGAGATTATTTTGACGAGGATCCTCCAAATTAGCCGTTAGAGATCTTGTCCTATAAATTTAGAGGTCTTTCTCATTTTTGAGGTATCCGATCTCAGGATCGTGCACTTGCTCTTAGAAGCTCTTGTAAACTTTTTGAGGAATAAAGCATAAAGACTTTGGGGTTACAAATCTGGATGTTCCTTCTCAGATCTATGTGGTGAATTGTCTCTAAACTCTGCTACTTGGTTTCTTGCATTTTATGGTTGATGGCCTTCATGGATTAATCTGCATATAGGTATCTTATGCAGTTTTCTGGGTTTATAAAATAACATTCTGATTTTTCTGCAAAGGTCTCATGTTGTTTTCTTAAATCTCTATCGATCTAAGATCCAGATCTAAGTGTGCAGGGAAATTTTTCTTAAGATTGGGCGTCTGGGGAAGTCTTCGGTTGGACCAGCCGACTCCCAATAAACATAAATCTGATAAGCTCTTTATTTGTTAAATTCCGGGTCTATCTTACGATATTTGTGATTTTGCAGGGTTTCGAAGGCTTGTGCCTCTCACTAAAATTTTAAATTCCTGAAAATTGTGCCAAAACGGATTTAGATCTAACCATGAGGGTTTTAAATTTGTAAACTAGCTTGTATATTTGTAAATTTTTCAAGATTGTTAGGGTTTAATCATTAAAATTGGCGTGTGTGTCTTCAGATCTGGCTGTCTTTGCAGGTTAAGGGTTTAAATCAGAAATTTTTAAAGACCTGAAGCAAATCTAGGGCAGATCTGGCCTCAAATCCCCACTATGGGCAAATCTGGGCGTTACTGATTCAAAGAATTTTGAAAATCTGAGTGTACTGAGCTCATTCGCTGTCTTTGTTTGCTGCCTCGCTGTCCATATCAACGCTCTCTGCATACACACATTCGGCACTCATCATTCAGCTCCTTCTCCATTCGATTTGTGCACGCCCTCACCCTAGCTATCGTTCTCCCTTCATCACATCGTCCAGCCTTCATCTCTGATCCTTGACTATCGGCTTTCCATTCCCTGCCCTTATCCGATATCATTCTTTCCTCACGTTTCTGCCCATCCGAGTTTCTCTTCTCCGTCGTGCTCTATTCCGCCTGGCTCCTCGATCTGCATATAAAAAAAAAAACGACTTATTCACATCTGCGTCCAAGCGAAATCTTCAAACCCGTCTCCCCTCCGTCTGCTCCCCGCGTCCAAGCTTCTCTGCCCACGCTGCCGTCCTCCATTTCGTCGACCTGCAATGCATAAAAAACGACAAGTATAAACTTACACATAAGATTCGAAAACCCTTACGCATACGTTTTAATTTTTTTTTATGCGGATTTGATTTTTTTGCATAGCGTTAATTTTTCGTTTGGGTTAGACTTTGTTAGATTCGATTTTATATAGGTTTGATTTATTTAGTTTTTTTAAATTAGATTTTAGTTGAAGTTAACTTTAGTTTAGTTTTAGAATTAATTTCGATCTTTGTTTTATTTTGATTATTTTAAGCTTTAGTTAGATTTTAATTTTTAGATTTAATCTAATTTAAATTTAATTTAGCTTTGACTTGTTTAGTTCTAACCTTAGAGTTTTAATTAGATTTTGATTTTTAGCTTAGATCCTTTTAATTAGTTTTAAAACTAACTTTAGGATTCAGATTTTTTTTTATTTATTTAATTTGTCTTAGATTTAAAAAATAATAAAAATTTAAAAAATACAAAAATATAAAAAAATTTCAAATTTTCGATAGTCAAATGTGCTAATTTTATTTTTATCTAAAGTTTGACTATAGAACATTTTGATTTCGAACTGTGTTATAATTGGAATATCTTATTTATCGGAAATCTGGCATTTTCATGTTATTGACATTCATGGTTGTGGCATTTTTCAATTATATATCATTGTGATCAAATTGTGTTTTAATAAGCAGCAGTTAATCGTCACTTACTTGTTTATAATCGCATAACGGGATCTTGTTTGATTCCATAAGGCACTGGTCTTAAACGTGATATCTAATCTAGATCTGTCGAATCTCGTTCATTTTATAAGTATTTGATGTTTTAGCTGTGTCTCCTGGATTTGTCATCCTCATTTCTAAAAGGGTCTACCTCCCTTGGCCTGCGAGGAGACAGCTTAAATAGAGAGATTGGGGATAAAGGTGACAGCCCCCAATCTGAGCCGTTGTCGCGGTGCCTGGACAATTTGTGCGACAACATTTTTTGGCGTCGTTGCCGGGGATAGAGTTTTTCTGTCCTTGGTCTTAACGACATTTTATAATCTTCTGATCTTTCATCGCCATTCATTAGCCTATCACAAGGGATCACATTTTCTGGCATATTTTCATCGTCTTATCTTTCGTCATATCTCTAATCATTTCATCTTTAGCACCTAGACATTTTGGTTGGCTTCTTGTTTGGGTGGCGACTCCACTTATTCATCTTTTTACTCGCAGATAAGAATCCCCCCGTGATATCCATCTGCTATCTCTCGATTATTTCTTCTGTTTTAGAATTAGTTTCATGTTCAAGTGGCAACTCCAACTCTTTCATTTCTTACAAGAGTTCCTGCCAAGAAGTTCGCCTCTTGAGGACCTTTTGACTATTCTTGAACACGAATCTATTTCTAAAATCCTAAAAACGATATCATGGATGTTTTTGCCCCGTGTAATTTTGCAAATATTCAGGGTTATCCCCATGATCTCCCTCAAATGGATAAATTACCTATCTTTCAAGGAAATGATGCAGTTAGTGTTAAATCTCATTTATTTGCTTTCACTAACTGGTGGAATAGATTTGCAGTTGCAAAAAATAATTTTGATGATGTAAAAAAGAAAGATTTTGTTCTTACTTTTGGTGAAGATATTGCTGAATGGTTTATGGAAAAGCCTGATAATTCATTTAATACTTTTGAATCAATTGTAACTGCTTTTAAGGAAAAGTATGGTGATAAAAGGGAAGATCGACATTTGGTAATAGAAATCAGTACCATAAAAAAGAAAGAAAATGAAACGATTGAAGAATTTAACAGGAGATTTAATGGTATTCTTAGAGAAATATCTCAAACTCATAAACCTCCTGATGGATCTCTTCTGAATTTTTACATTGATGCTTTTGATTCTGATACTTCATATGAGTTAAGGCGGGCTAAAACTGCAAATTATAAAGCTTGTCAATCTTTAGCTGAGGAGATTGAAGAGGATAAGAAAGCATCTGGAATGTCCAAAACTCCAGATTTTGATAGATCTTTGACAGATGCTAAGTTAAAAGAACCTCTAGAAGATGATGATCACCCTGTGAAAAGGTTAATGCAGAAACTTGAAAGCATGGAGCTTAATCAAGCGAAATTGATCTCTGAGCATGCTAAGAAAATAAGTATCTTACAGGCTAGGTTGGTTCAAATGGAAAGGGCTCAAACGCAGAATTCCCAACCTAGAAATAATAATGCTTTGCAGAAAAGAGGCCTATCTTATGAGCAGAGACCGACAAATCAACTTGAGTTCGCAAATCATGTGGATGAAGTTCCTCCTTATTGTAGAGCTTGTAATGATCTTCATGAAGAGGCTACTTGCCCCATTGTCAAAAGGATCATAGCTAGTAGAATGGCAAGGTCAAGTCATCAAATTAATGTTGTTGGTAAGGACTATCACATGCATATAGAAGATCATGAAAGTCAGGTTAAGGAACCAGCTCAGATGATTAAGGATGTGCAACCCAATCATATGCAAATAATTCAAAGCATGGAAAACAGATTAAAGATCATGGAATTTAATCACTCCAATCAAATAATTGCCATGGAAGAAACACATGTTAAGAAAATAAATGTCATGGAAAACAGGTTAAAGATAATGGAGGTTAATCATTCTAATCAGATGTCCATAATGGAAGCAAGACACGCCCAGGAAATGACTATCATGAAGGAAAATCACTTGTTGGAAATGAGTTCCATACAGAAGAAATTGGAAGAAATGGAAGAGTTACAAAAATTTCAACCGAAATTTGATTATGAAGATTCATCAACAGATCATAAGGCTTCTTGTTTGCTAAGGCCTTTCCCATCTCATCACACGGAGGATTTCACTATGGTTTCAAAGAATGTTGAGAAAGACCAAGTTCATGTATCACCATTGACAAAGTATATCCAGAATAACATTGGTCATGCTCCAGGTTCTTCAGATATTTTGTACAAACATCTTCAAGATGAGGACAAGGAATATACAGTGATCTCATTGCTGACATCACAACCCACTCAAAAAAAGAGAAAGAAGAGAAAGAAGAAAAGAAGAAGTAAGTGGTTCGATTCGTCTGATGGTCGAGAGCAGCTTGACATTCAGATAAGACAGAGTCCTACATTATGCAAGATTGGACATGGTACATCTGAAAAGCAGCCTACAGACTTGCCTGAAAGCAGGGAAATGCTCAGCATACACTATATTGAGCACATCTGATGCCACAAGGCATCCTCTGTATCGTATTTCTAACCCTACTCCTTGTTATTTCAGCATTTCATTTTGCAGTTAGAATAGATTTACTTTTCATGTTAAATAGAATAATAAATAAAAGAAGAGCTTCTATTTTTCATGAGCTTAATGTTATATGATGATATTTGGATGGACGCTACTTATGTAATCTTCTGTGTTGCTTGGATGCAGATTCTGGATTCTCACATTCCTTCAATGAAGCAACGTGTCCCCAAGTAGAGCCAGATGTTGACCGCACTTTGTCAACTACCCCATAGCAGTACACCCCCATTTTTATCAAATGGGATTCTTCATGTTCAACGTGGTTGCGCCATTCAGATTCCATCATCAGTCATTAGTCGACAGTTTTGCAAATGATGTAAACCCATTCTGCATGTTATGATGTAAATGATCTAAGTAAGACCGCCAATGTATGTAACAACCTAGGTAAGCCTAGTATGTTGTTGATGATCTCTATCCTAGGAGGTTTTTTGTCTCACTGATTCACGTAAGTGATCGGCAGAGTTTTTCCCTCCAGCCTCACCCCAAAGCTAGGGTGGATTTTATCATCAACATACTAAGTGAGTCCTAGTGTTCTATCGAGTCCTTGTAAAAGTAGTTTCAACTACTTGGTCTACTAGATCATGTTTTGAGTCGCAAAATTGGGTATTTATTTGAGGGTCTATACGAATGGGTTTTCCCCCTTTATGTATGTAAATGTATTATCTCATGTAAAAGAGGGTTGGAAAAATAATTATAATCCTCTCTTAGTCAATTAATTAAATTTTCTGGTCAATTAATTAATAAAATCTTAAACCAGAAATTTAATTAATTTAGGGTCCTAAGTTAGGATTAAATCTTTAAAGGCAAAATTTGTGGGTCCTTGGAAAATGATTTTGAAAGCCCCAGACCAAGGGAATATTGAGAATTTTAAAAAATATTGGACCCTTGGGCCTTGGTGGTTAAGTCAAGGTCAAAATTTTGGGGTAATTAACTCAAAAATAATATTTTTGAGTTAATTAAAATTGAATTAAATGATAAATTCGTTTTTTCCCCCAAAATTTTAATTTCAACGCTCCGGATTAAAAGATAATTAAATCTTTTGGACGGTTGAGATTATTTTGACGAGGATCATCCAAACTAGCCATTAGAGATCTTGTCCTATAAATTTAGAGGTCTTTGTCAGTATTAGGTCATCCGATCTCACAATCGTGCACTTGCTCTTAGAAGCTCTTGTAACATTTTTGAGGAATAAAGCATAAAGACTTTGGGGTTACAAATCTGGATGTTCCTTCTCAGATCTATGTGGTGAATTGTCTCTAAACTCTGCTACTTGGTTTCTTGCATTTTATGGTTGATGGCCTTCATGTATTAATCTGCATATAGGTATCTTATGCAGTTTCCTGGGTTTATAAAATAGCATTCTGATTTTATTGCAAAGGTCTCATGTTGTTTTCTTAAATCTCTATCGATCTAAGATCCGGATCTAAGTGTGCAGGGAATTTTTCCTTAAGATTGGGCGTCTGGGGAAGTCTTCGGTTGGACCAGCCGACTCCCAATAAACATAAATCTGATAAGCTCTTTATTTGTTAAATTCTAGGTCTATCTTACGATATTTGTGATTTTGCAGGGTTTCGAAGGCTTGTGCCTCTCACTAAAACTTTAAATCTCTGAGAATTGTGCTGAAATAGATTCAGATCTAACCATGAGGGTTTTAAATTTGTAAACTACCTTGTATATTTGTAAATTTTTCAAGATTGTTAGGGTTTAATCATTAAAATTGGCGTGTGTGTCTTCAGATCTGGATGCCTTTGCAGGTTAAGGGTTTAAATCAGAAATTTTTAAAGACCTGAAGCAGATCTAGGGCAGATCTGGCCTCAAATCCCCACTGTGGGCAAATCTGGGCGTTACTGATTCAAAGAATTTTGAAAATCTGAGTTTACTGGGTTCATTCGCTGTCTTTGTTTGCTGCCTCGCTGTCCGTATCAACGCTCTCTGCATACACACATTCGGCACTCATCATTCAGCTCCTTCTCCATTCGATTTGTGCACGCCCTCACCCTAGCTATCGTTCTCCCTTCATCACATCGTCCAGCCTTCATCTCTGATCCTTGACTATCGGCTTTCCATTCCCTGCCCTTATCCGATATCATTTTTTCCTCACGTTTTTGCCTGTCCGAGTTTCTCTTCTCCGTCGTGCTCTATTCCGCCTGGCTCCTCGATCTGCATATAAAAAAAAAACGACTTATTCACATCTGCGTCCAAGCGAAATCTTCAAACCTGTCTCCCCTCTGTCTGCTCCCCGCATCCAAGCTTCTCTACCCACGCTGCCGTCCTCCATTTCGTCGACCTGCAATGCATAAAAAACGACAAGTATAAATGCACACACAAGATTCGAAAACCCTTACGCATACGTTTTAATTTTTTTTTATGCGGATTTGATTTTTTTGCATAGCGCTAATTTTTCGTTTGGGTTAGACTTTGTTAGATTCGATTTTATATAGGTTTGATTTATTTAGTTTTTTTTAATTAGATTTTAGTTGAAGTTAACTTTAGTTTAGTTTTAGAATTAATTTCGATCTTTGTTTTATTTTGATTATTTTAAGCTTTAGTTAGATTTTAATTTTTAGATTTAATCTAATTTAAATTTAATTTAGCTTTGACTTGTTTAGTTCTAACCTTAGAGTTTTAATTAGATTTTGATTTTTAGCTTAGATCCTTTTAATTAGTTTTAAAACTAACTTTAGGATTTAGATTTTTTATTTTTATTTAATTTGTCTTAGATTTAAAAAATAATAAAAATTTAAAAAATACAAAAATATAAAAAAATTTCAAATTTTCGATAGTCAAATGTGCTAATTTTATTTTTATCTAAAGTTTGACTATAGAACATTTTGATTTCGAACTGTGTTATAATTGGAATATCTTATTTATCGGAAATCTGGCATTTTCATGTTATTGACATTCATGGTTGTGGCATTTTTCAATTATATATCATTGTGATCAAATCGTGTTTTAATAAGCAGCAGTTAATCGTCACTTACTTGTTTATAATCGCATAACGAGATCTTGTTTGACTCCATAAGGCACTGGTCTTAAACGTGATATCTAATCTAGATCTGTGGAATCTCGTTCATTTTATAAGTATTTGATGTTTTAGCTGTGTCTCTTGGATTTGTCATCCTCATTTCTAAAAGGGTCTACCTCCCTTGGTCTGCGAGGAGACAGCTTAAATAGAGAGATTGGGGATAAAGGTGACAGCCCCCAATTTGAGCCGTTGTCGCGGTGCCTGGACAATTTGTGCGACAACACTCCCAAGGGCCACACTGATGCTAAATGCAATCCTCCAAAATATGGCCTCCCACTCTGCCAATTGCCTCCAATAGGCAAGGGCTCGCCCCTTACTCAATCTTCTGGCCTGGAAGCTCCGAAATGATGCCAATCCGGAGCTCCCCCAAAATGGACTGCGTCCTCCCTCTCAAGACTGTGCCGTCTCTGAATGCTCTGCTCCTCCACGAATGCAAACCTCGATCCTCCTACAAAATGATGATGGAAATACCTCACCCGAGCAAGCACTCGAAGTCTCCCGAGGCTGAGGGTGGGGTCTTCGAACGGAGACACCTGATGTACTGAACAATACTGCAGACAAGCTAAACAACCAGCCTGCTCCAAGTCGAAATGGCTAGCTCAATATGCATAAACATCAATGACCAAATGAGGGGGGCTCTCCTCCCTTTTATAACGTTGGGCCTCTCTCTCTCTAGGCCCCACCACCTCCATGTGCTCCTTGGACCACGCTGTCTCCCTCATCTACGTGAAGTAGGCCCCACGTTGCCCATGTGGTCTGCGTCCCTCTCCTGCGCTGTCCACTTGGCCACTAGGCCGCACTCTCTTAATTTTGATGTGGAATTTAGGAAAGTGTTTTATCCTAAGTGAGTTAATTAATATTTTACTCACCTTATTCATGCTCCGACTATAATAAAGCAAAATTGGTCAAAATTAATATTTCCAATTAGCTATCGCTAATTGGGAATATTACAGCTTGTTGCCCGGTTCTCACTTCTGGGAAAGGCTGCCTTAGCGTACTTCCCAAGTACACATCCTCAGCATACATCATCATGCTCAGTGCTAAGAACAGGTACCCCAGCAACTGTCTCTCCTAGCATCTTCAATGCACCATGGTGCAAGTGCCCCATTCTTCTATGCCAAAATTCGTTCAACCCTTTCTTGTCTTCAAGATTACTACCGATTAATGCGATCGAAGATTCAAGTTGCAACTTGTATAGTTTATTGCTCCTAACTTCGATCTGCTTTGTTTGCTTCCAGGCTAGGCACTGGACAGATGCCTTCTTCCCCATAAAGTATACGTCATACCCTTTGTCCTGCAACTGGGATACTGAGATTAAATTCATCCCAAGCCCCGACACATGTAGTACATTTGTGACCTTGACACTGGTTCTGGCTTCCGTCTGAAACACTACGGTTCCTCTCCCAACTGGAGTGCATTTCATGCTATTCCCCATAGTGATTTGGAAGTTCATCTGCTCCTCCCTATAGCTCGAGAAATATTCTCTTACTCTAGTCATATGAGTTGAAGCTCTGCTATCAATATACCAAATTCCTGCAGATGCTGAACTTCACAAGCATGAACAATCCTCTTCTAACCTAGAGGATAAAACATCTAAGTCTGCCATACTTATCTGTGCTTTCCTTTTCCGGTGTTGCGTCCCTTCTGAAGCTTCTGGTTTGCGCAATCTTCTCTTTGACCCTACTTCCTTTGGATCTGACAGCTCTGATACCATGTGAAAATTCTATAATATATAATCCTAGTGCAGCTACTAATTATATTTCTTCTATTGCATTCATCCACAATTTAAACATTTCATTGTGTTAAATATCAAAATAAAATACGTTGCAGACTTCACAATACATAATCAATATGAAAGAAATAGCACAAGTATTCACACATAGACACCGTTATTTTTGGACAATTGTCCCCGGAAAAACCCAATGTGGGAAAACCGGTGCAACAGATCTAAGGGTTTCTTTATTATGCAGAAGTTTGAGTACAAATGCATGATTGTGATTCTCTATCAATCACATGAAGAAATCTGATAGGAACAGAATAGTGAGACAATTCTCACTCTACCACGAAGTTCTAGCACTGACCTACACTTTTTCTCAGTAGCTCTGCGTGAACTCTGCGCAGTGACTGCGCCCCCTATGTTATCACTGCGTTACTTCTGCCACTGTTGCTTATGTCTGCCTCAGTGCTCATAGCTGGGTGAGACTCGAGTGTTCTCCTCCTCTAGAAAATTTCCTCCGAAAACTGAATGAATCCTCAGCTGCTCCTCTCTAACTAAAATCGAACTCCCTCTGTTGCTCTGCGCTGGCCCAGCGTAACTGCTGCTTGGCTATCACTGTACAGCTACTAATGGCTCCCTACTTCCTTCTCTTCCTATACTCTCTCGCCTTCAAAACTCTTCCTCCTAAAGAATTCTCCTTCCCCTCTTTGCAATCTAGAACCACTTCGATTCTCCCTTAGACTTGAAGAAATCGATCTCTGGATTCTTTCTCCATCTGTTGTGTTTCCCAAATGCCCATCGAGCTCTCCTTTATAATCTTTCACTGACTCATCAATGGCCAAGATTAAATCATAATCAAGGGCTAAGATTAACTGAGAGTTGATTTGTGCCTTTATCTAGAAGATTCTCACTTGATTCAACTAATACACTTTAATTAATCAGTTTCCCTAAGTTTAGACTTTGGAAACCATTAAAAAAGGATTAATTAATTTAATTAAATCATTTCTGAGAGGAATCTCCCAAAACAATTTATGCATACTGTGGAATACACGAGTCATAGCTTATATGTAAAATCTCAAGGCTAGAACACACCCGATGCTACCATAAATTAACAATTTCTGGGGCTTCCCACCAGTACGACCACCATTCCCCACTGACTCGTCCACACACTTTTAGTGGACCTACCAGGACTACGTTACCCACATTTCTACCCTTAGGAGTTTGTGAGTAAGGTGGCTAGGATGACATGGTGATGGGGGACTATTTTGGTGAGTGGTAGTCTATGGGGGAGGAGTTTCAAGTTGCATTGTCCTTCCGAGATTACTGGCAGCTCAAGCAGAACGAAAGTGGCAGAGGCAAAGGGGGTTCCAACACCCAGAATTCGGAGCTAAACACACTATTGGGAAGATGTATCTCCCCACTTTTGATGGGACATCCAAGTGTATGGATAGGGATTGGGTGGAGAAGTTGGACACATATCTCCAACTTAGTTGAATGACAGAGGTACATGCCATCAAGATGGCTACTTTACATTTTGAGGGTGAAGCCCACGACTGGTGCTTCCATGGGTTGACTACGCTTGGGCATGCAAGCATAGCTTCTTATGATGACTTCATGCGGAGGTTGATAGAGCGTTTTGATCGGAAGGACCCAGAGGCACATTCTAGAGAGCTCACAAACTCAAACAAACCGGCAGCACTTAGCATTACATTTCAAAGTTTTTGAGGGTATCCATGATGGTGCCAGACTTGTCAGAGGCTAGGAGGGTTTACACTTTTGTTGAGGGGTTGCTTGAGCCTTTATGCGGGTTGGTGAGATCTCGCATACTAGTCACACTACTGGAGGTCGTGACTTACACCCGGGATTTGCAAGACGTGTTGACCTTGCTGCCTACACCTACCTACAGTTAGTGAGAATAGTATTTAACCCCATAAGGTGTGGTTTGTGGAAAGGAACCTAGAGAAGGGGTTGTCACCTATTCCCAACTCTCTCTATTTAAGCTATCTCTTAGGTTAGCTATTGTTAAATTTATGCACCTGCAGTCAAATTCCACTATGCAAAGCTCAAATAATCGATATTGTAATTGCATTAGATTCCTCTTTTCGAGAGGACCAAAATCGACCTATAGATCACCCCAACCAGTTAAGCGAAAGTTAAATTATGAATTAATTTATTTACTAAAGTGAAATGGAATGGGTCAGCCTAACCACATAACCCCAAGCGGTCACACACGAAGTCTATAAATAGAAGCAACCTCAAGCTCATTCATACACATTCACCAATGAGATCTTCCTCATTCTCTATTGGTATTGGTTCGTCTTTTTTTGTTTTGGCTCACACAGGTACGCCAGGAGAAGCTCGCGTAAAGGATTGGGATCACAGGAAGAGGCCCGCATTTGATCTAGGTGTTCTAGGCCAGAACTAGGGGAAGGCCATGGTGAGGTAGCGGCTGAGCTGAGCCAGAACCACAGGCAGGCCTTCTCAAGGCCGCGGCTGAGCTAGCAAAACTGCTGGCAGACCTTGTTCAGGGCGTGGCTAAGGTGCCGGACTGATTAAGCCCTCAACCACGAGCACAAAATGTCCAAATCGCGGCTAAGGAGGCTTCAACCACACGCTGAGCGTGTTAAGGCCGTGGCTAAGGGATTTCATGGGCATATCTGGATTGGATCACAGTCATTTGCTTGCGCAGTGCCCTCATACATCTGTCGCTTAGTCACATGCACTTCAGAAAAGTGAATGATAATGTCCTAGACTCAGATCTAGGACTTGGTAGTTGAGATCACTTGATGATCTATCAGATTCATGCTCTTGATGTTGTAGATCTACAAATTTGTAGAGTTGCTCTATGTATTTTTGCTGCAAGATGTATCTACAATCCTCACTTAGTATCAGAAATGTTCATCAGTATGCTTCAGCTAGTGTCAGCGCATTTCAGTTCTCAAAATCAAGTTCCTTCAGTAGAAGTATGTTTATGGTTTTATTGTGCATATGCTAGTTGTTTTCTACATTACGAAGATATGGATCTATGGATCATTGTACTCTTGTTTTCTGAATCATTTGATGACGGTCTAGAAGAAGAATTTGAAGGGTTTTCCCCGTAGTGGGCTTTTCCCAGGTCTCGGCCCAATCCTGGTGTCTCTATGTGTTCATGCTTCTCTTCCTTTGATCCTTTTACATTTCGTTGCTTATATGATGATGACGATGTTGTTCTTTATACATAGTTGCATTTTCTGATGGTTAATAATGAAGATGTGTATAATGTCATAATGATTTGGAGTGAACTTAACATGTTATTGAAGAAATGCAACTATCAAAGCAAAGAATAATATAACTCTATGAAAAATTAACATGGTTTCAGAGTCAGGCTGAAGAAAAGCTATGGAGTTCACCCCCATGGAGACACTTTTATGGAAGCAAGAAGAGGATGGTAGAGACATAAAAGAATTCTAGGGTATGAAGAAAACCCTAGGCAATTAGTGGATAAGGGTTTGAGAGAAACCCTGGTTTATGGTAAGAGTCTTGAGATATGATCTATGTGAAGCACTTGGGATCGATTTGACAAATGACCCAGTTGTTGATAAAGTTGTTGATTGAGGGAAACATTGTTTTATGATCTAGGGAGGGCTCTTGAAGGTTGGTTCAAGAGGGAGAGGATCATCTCTCATTAAATAGAAGTTTTCCTTGACTTATGACCTTACCCTTGTGTATACTTATGGATCTGATTACTATTGTTTCTAGTCATTACTTCCTGCATGTATATTTGAGCACCTGGATATTTCTAACCTCCTTGATGAGATGTGATGAGTGGATCCCTCTTGAGGATCTTTTGAAATGCAGGAAAGATGGCCAGATATGGAAGAGGTAAAGAAGCACTTGAGCCCTACAAGCTACCTATATGAAGGTGCACAGGTAATACAACAAGGCATGCATGATATATTGTTTTAATTTTATGTTTCAACTATAACATTGGATGGCTAGGTAAGCCCTATGGTATGTTGAGAATGTCTCTTTCGCAAATGGATCATGCATGCATATGAGAGTGATTGGGATTTATGTTTCCTATGATGAAATAGTGCACTTGGAAGTGAATGGTTTGATCATCTTCTTGTTTTTGCAAGGCTACTTATTGCTGATTTTGGATATAGTGGCATAACTTGATGTTTGGCTAACATCTATTGTTTTGAGATCTTGATCCTCACTCTAAATGGTACTCTTGACTCTTGATATGCATAAGACCTGTTGGATCACTTATAGAAGTTTACCTCACTGATATGATATTGATAATGTTTGTGATAAGCATGATGAAAGCTTATGGAAAGAGAGATTGCACTTTGTTGGTTTATTGAATAAATTAACTTGATCCTATTGATCATGATAAGCATGGTATTGGCGACCGTGATGATAGAGGAATATCTATGAGATTGATGTTATAGATCTCCTACTACCTTTGTTTATGGCATATGGTGAAATTAAATGCTCTAACTTGATGTATTGTTATTGGGTTGATAAGGTTGTATTGTCACATTAGCCTGCTGCCCTGATCTTTTAAAGTCTAGCCCTTGATGAAAGATTGATGACATGATGTTGATGATCATGATAGATATTTGTTTATGATCTATCAGATCTGTTGTTGCAAGACTCTAGTAAAGACAGGTTCATGATGTTGATCAGTGGTTGTCATCAATGTCAACCCAAGTAGCACCAGGGGCTACCCCGATCTTGCATGGGAATTTTGACTTGACAACTTACTCTATTTTGAGTCAAGGATATTTTGGATGTTTTCGACTTGTTGAGATGTTTCCATTGATATATGGCACACCACGTAATTCTTCACAGTTTGAGAGATATTCGTGTTTGAAGTTAATAACCCCAGTTAGTGGGCTAAAACCCCATGAGGTTGTGGCATGACACTAATCATTGGTTGTGGTCATTGAATAGTCAACAATTAATAATTTTTTAAGCTCCTAAAATCCCTCCAACGTTCACTTGTTGAAGACCCTCTCAACCTAAGCATTTATATAAATTGTGACCCTCATATCCTCCTCATGTAAGGATTTCGCTACTTAAAACAAATCATCCTGGCATTTTCGCTATAAATTTTCTTCTCTGAAGCTTCAGATGTTGACAAAAAGCCCATTTGAGCCGAAATCCTGATGAAGCGCGTGACAGAATTTCAGATATTGGTTCGCTATATTTTCGAAGATATGATCTGAGGAAGTTAGGGTTTTTGTAGGTTCCCGAATTTCATGTCAAACAGGTGACCTTGGGAAAATCATCATAACTCTCTCTGAGCATTGGATTCAAATTTCGTAAAAAGTGAGAGAAAGAGGACAAACTGTAGTTTGTTGGGTATCGATTTTAGGAACGAAGGTTGAAACAGTGACACGTGGAACTTCGTACAAGTTCGCTCTACTGAACCAGTCTATAATCAGGTCATCGTAGGAGATTGGGCATAACTATTTCTTGAAGAATCCAATATTGATCAGATCTGTGGGGTTGGAAAGAGGACTCAGAGGGCTACCATAGGGCACAATTTCGGACCTTGGAGGTCTGAAATTACATAGATACAGCAGATTCAATATCGAGCTTCTAGAAGGCAAAAAAAAGTATGCATTCAAGGATCACTGCAGTAAGGACAACACATCAACAGTCAAGGGTAAGTTTGCTACAACAAGGTATGTATGATTAGTGTTTGAATTTTAATTTGAATATCATCTTTGACATGTCTTTTTGCAGGACAATTGTAAGGAAGATGATGAAGAAGAATTTTCAGATAAGGAATTTGCCTACTTCACGCGAAAAATGAGAACAGGTATGGGCAAATTCAAAGGTAAACTTCCAATGATATGTTTCGATTGTGGTGAGGTTGGGCATTTTG
The DNA here is from genome assembly GCA_034641835.2 of Pinus albicaulis. Taxonomy (NCBI): domain Eukaryota; kingdom Viridiplantae; phylum Streptophyta; class Pinopsida; order Pinales; family Pinaceae; genus Pinus; species Pinus albicaulis. The sequence goes on along the minus strand of CM076581.1, from coordinate 127,978,357 downwards.
CAGCCAAGTGTCCTCACAAAAATGAGACTGTTACAAAAGGAAAGAAAGGTCTAAGGAAGTTCAACAAGCAAGGCAAGAAAAAATGGTTTAAGAAGAGTTTCTTCTCCAAAGACGATAGCTCCTCATCTGATGAAGATAGTGATAACAAAGAAGAAATCAACGAAAGAGTATTGTTTATGGCCAAGCATAATAAGCAAGAAGCATCTAACGAAGGAGAGGAAGAAGAAGAGATGATTGAGGTTGAATTTCAAAACGAAGTGATTAGGGTTATCAAAGAGCTCAAGGTCGAGAAGAAGCATGTCAACACTCTTGAAGACGAATTAAAGATAGAAAGGGAATAGGTCCTAAATCTTAAAATCGAGGTTGAATAATACAAACGAGTTGAAGAATCGCTCAGGGAAGAATTAAAGGAAAGAAACAAGGAAAGAGAGGCTGAAATAGTTTCTCTATGAAAGAAAGTAAAAAATGGAAAAATTCTTCAAAAATATACCAACAGCTCCAAAGCATTGGAAGAAATCATCAACAATCAGTTATCAAACAGTGACAAAACTGGGCTTGGTTACAAAGAAAAATTTGAAAAGGAGCCGAGTCCTTCTATGACAAGAAAAGAAGATGGATATGCAAAATATAACAAGTTGGTAGACTTCCCAGCCAACTCAAGGGATCAGGACTTGCAGGAAGAACCATGGAAGACAATTCCTCGAAGAAGATTTCCTCCTAGGTATCAACCTATCTTCTATGGTCATTGTTATTCATGTGGAAGGTTTGGACATAGAGTTATAGAATGTCGCACGTATGTTTGGAATAAATACAGTTTCAAGAGATCTTTCAGAAATGGATATTCCGGAACTCAGCAAAATATTAACAGATTTGATAATTTGAGAGATGACGTCGAATGTTACAAATGTAACCATTTTGGATACCTAGCTAAAGATTGCAGATTTGGAAGTTCTTCAAAGGAATTCTCACAAAATCAGAATGAACAAATATGGAAAAAGAAGAATGAAAAATGTGCTATCACTCTCAAGGCTCAAAGCAACAGAAATTTTGCTATGTTGATAGTGGCTTCTCAACTTATATGGCTGGAGATAGCAATAAGTTCATATCCTTGAAGGAAAAGAAGGATGGAACGGTGTCTTTTGGAAATGACGGGTCTTCAAACGTCATAGGAGTAGGTATAGTCACACTTGGAAGCAAGAATGCATTAGCGAAAGATGTGTTGTTGGTTGAAAATATGAATCACAATTTGCTCAATGTTGGACAAATGTGCGATCAAGGACGCACGATGCTATTTGCCACAAAGATGCAAAGTGAGTTTGAAATGTCTCTACTAGGTGAGTTGACATACTTTTTAGGGCTTCAAATATCTCAGCAAGATAAAGGAATATTTATAGATCAAACCAAGTACATCAAGGAAATGCTCAAGAAATTCAATATGGAATATTGCAAGCTTGTCCTTACCCCAATGGTAACAGGTTACAAGTTAAGTTTAGAAGATCCGTCAAAGGATGTGGACCAAAGATTGTATATATCTATGATTGGCATTCTTCTATATGTGACAGCTTCTCGGCCAGATGTAATGCAATCAGTTGGACACGTAGCAAGATTCCAAGCAACACCAAAAGAATCTCATATTATTGTCGTCAAAAGAATTCTTCGATATCTTAAGGGCACAACAGGATATGATTTATGGTATCCCAAAGGAAATAATCTAGTTATCCAAGCTTATACAGATGCATATTGGGCAAGAAGTGTTGATGATCGAAAGAGTACCAGTGGAGCAGCATTCCATCTAGGTGGTTGCCTTGTTTAATGGTTGAGTAAAAAGCAGTCTTCAATCTTGTTATCCACAGCAGAAGCAGAATTTATCGCAGCAACAACTTGTTGTACTCAAGTTCTCTGGATGAAACAAACTTTGCAAGATCTTCAAGTCAAGTTTGATGAGCCTATTCCCATCTTTTGCGATAACACCAGTGCCATCAATATCTCCAAGAATCCTATGATGCATTCCAAAACAAAGCATATTCCGAAAAAATATAATTTTGTCAGAGAGCAGGTCACCGAAAAGAATATCAAGCTTGAATATGTTGGCACAAAGGAACAAATTGCTGACATCTATACCAAAAAATTACCTCGTGAAGCATTTGATTATCTTCGCCTAAAGCTTGGGATTATCACAAGTTCTCATTAGACTCTTTCTCTTATCTAACTAAGTTAAAAAAAAAAGGGAAGTTGAGTTGTGTACAAGTCCACAGGATGACGTTTGTCAGGGTGAGTTACCCTTTTCCATTGATGACAAAGGGGAAGAGAATATTGTAGGAAGAGGCGTCATGATCATAGAGGGAGTACTTGTATTGCTATCAATGCCAAAGGGGGCGATTGTTGATCAATGGTTGTCATTGATGTCAACCCAAGCAGCACCAGGGGCTACCCCAATATTGCATGGGAATTTTGACTTGACAACTTACTCTATTCTGAGTCAAAGATATTTTGGATGGTTTCTACTTGTCCAGATGTTTCCGTTGATATATGGCACGCCACATAATTCTTCATGGTTTGAGAGATATATGTGTTTGAAGTTAGTATTCCTAGTTAGTGGGCTAAAACACCATGGGGTTGTTGTAGAAATCTCTGAATCTTACACTTTATGCCGAAATTATTACTGTTAATCTGGTTATGCTCCTCCTACTTAGACAAGTTATTAACTGAATAAATTCAAGTTAAAATAGAAGAAAAACATATAACAGATCTCTACCAATCCAGATCTAGAATAAGCTCATGCACACATTGACAAAGTGACACAGTTATTTGTGGACAAATAGTCCCCGGAAAAACCCAATGCGGGAAAACCGGTCTCTCGATGTTGAAGGGTCTTATTATTAAGAATATTTCTGAATACACAAATCTGGGTTCCAAATCTGGAAAACCCGACAGAGAATACACTAGATCTACAGCTCACTAGCTGATCTAGGGCCAAAATAATGATTGATCCACCCCCTCAAACGGGATTTACAGAACTCAGCTAAGATTAGGGCCTAGAAACCCCAGATCTGCCCCTGAAAGCTTCTATGTCAGCCTCTGAAGTCCTCCAAACCCTCAGTGTTGCTCCAAAAGAGACTGTGTTACTCCAGACTGGGTGGCGCATCCACTACGCTACCCTTGAAGGGTCTTTGCGAAAGCCCTGAGGGTTTCCTGCTAAAAATCACATTGTCCTTAGAGGGACTGCGCTGTCCTTGCTGCTGTCGTTGTTGCCTTCTTCTACACTGTCCTTGAGCTGATCTCCGCCTGTTGTGTATTCTAGACCCTAGGATCAGATCATCCCCTTGGCCTAAATTCCCCTCTCTGCAGCTGAAACACTTCTAAGTATTCTTAGCAAACCCTGCCCTAGAATCTCAGCTTAGCTTCAATGCTCTGCCTCTGTGTGTCTTTTCAAATGACCCCAAGCCTTTCATTTATACTTTTCTCGTTGACAAATCAACGGCCATGATCAGATCTTGAATCAATGGCTAAGATTAAAAGAAAGTTTGATCCGTGTGACTTAAGAAAATTTCATCACATGTTTAATTAAATTCACTTTAATTATTTAAGTTCCCTAAGTTTTAACTTAAGGAAATACACTTAAAATAATTATTTAATTTAATATATCCTAAACCAGATGAAATTTCCCAAATCCATTTATGGGTCTTGTAGATCAAGAGTACTCTAGTCCTTCCTCAAAATTTGGGACTTAGAGCACAACTGATGCTACCCCAAATACACAAAATCTCAACACTCCCTCTTAGCATCAAGGGTGTGCTCTAGAAATACATCACATTATGCATTACATGACTTTGAGTACTGGTTCTATGCTGCTCAAGCTTGGCCTCCTGCAACTCAAATCTGCACTGTTGTTGCCATTCTGTACTGTTGCTCATGACTCTGCCATTGCCACTGCAACTACTGTACTGCAGCTCCCTCTCAATATGTTGCATCTGTGCTGCTCATAGCACTGCCACTGCTGATCTTCTATACTGCAACTTCAGTTGTTGAGAGAAACAACTGAATCTCCTACCCAATCTTTGACAAACAAGTTTGATGGGCTACATCCTCATCACTGAAGCTCCATAGGCTATAGATCTGTGCTGGCATCTAAAGAACGATGCACAGCTACAACTATGCCTGCGTAATCAGACTCCCTCTGCACTACTGAACAGTTCCTTGTGCTGAAATCTATCATGCTGCTGCTGCACTTTGTTGTCCCTCTGAAGCCTTCTGCGCTGCAACAACTCTACACTGCGTCAGCAGCACTGCTCTGCGTTGTTGAAGTCACATCAGCCTCTGCGCTGCTACTGCTTCTACGTTGCTGCTTTGCTCTGCGCTGCTCCTCCCAGTCTTCAAATCTGCCTCTGCCTATGCTTCATCTTTGATCTATGCACCCACTGCTCCACTTGTCCCGCTACTGTCTTAAGGCTGCCGTAGCTCGCATGTGATCCAAGATATGAGCTGCTCAAGGATCCGGCATTTCCTCCATGAAGCTCCTCTACATGTCCATGTCATCCCACCTCCGTGGTTCATGAGCACTCATGGCTGCATCATCTTCTGACCCATCATCTGCCACAGCTGCTTTGGAAGAAGATGTTTCCTTGTCCTTTTTCTTCTGAGGACAATGGTTGGCAAAATGTCCCATTTCACCACACTGGAAGCACTTAATCTTTGAAAGATCCTTCTTCTTCTTTGGTTGCTTCTTTGATGCCAAGGTTGCATCTTCCTCATCTTCCTTCTTCACTTTGCTCAATGCAGGGCTATGTTGCCTCTTGGTGAATCTGCTGAGTTCTTCTTGACGCAGAATTGACCACAAGCTGTCCCAATCTAGGAGGTCTGCTCTGCCCAAGATACTTTGGACAAAGGTTTCCCACCCATCCGTGACTACATTAAGGGCAGTCCCGACTATCACAGCATAATCCACTGTTGCACCTGTTGCAGTCAGCTGATCCCTGATTGACTGCAATCTGAAGAGGAAGTGCTCCATGTCTTCTCCCTTTGTCATCATGAATGACCTCATATGAGTCTCCAACAACATTTTTCTTTGTACAGACTTTCCATCATACAAGGAAGTCAAGGCCTTCCACATCTCGTTAGCTGTCTTTTTCTTAGCTACGTGTGGTACAATATGGTCCTTGATACCATCCATAATCAGCCACTTGGCATGCCCCGCAGCTTCCTTATGCTTTCGAAGGAGATCCAGATATGTCGGTGTGGCCAGAGTTTGATCTGCATGATCTCTTAGATTATATGCCTCAAGGACAATCAGGATCCTTGCCTTCCAAATTGAAAAGTTTGAGAGGCCATCCAGCCTATCCTGATCACGCAGTCCATGAGGAGCCATCTACTCAGAATGTGTCGGAACTTCCTTTTCTCTTTGCTAGAGAAATGGATCTAAGGTCCTTGGTGAAACAGCCACCTTCTGGTCCCACTAACAACTGATTTCCCTCCTTCGAAATCTACCAAATCAACTATGATTCAGCTTCTTCTTTGATCCTCTGATAAAACTGCAAGTTTCCTTTGGAAAGAAACTTTATGAGACACTGATCTCCTCCCACTCTTTGTCAGTTTTGCTAAGGCTAAAAATCTAAAAAATTCAAAATTTTAACCCCACCAGCTCTTCTAAATTTCTGTAACTTTTCTGCAATCTTTTCTGGATCTGACATATTCAGATCTGAATCACACTGGCTGGCTTCAAACCAAACCGGCGTTGTTTCTGAGCTGCCTCTCCGCAGTAATTGCGTGGTCTTGCTAGGACACAACGCTAGACATCGTCACCCTTCCCTCTGCGTGAATCTGCCTCTGAAAACTGCGTTGTCCCTTCAGATCTGCGTTTCTGCTGCTTTTCCAGCTGCTTTCTACAGCTAGAACTTTCAGTCTCTTCTGTTGGTGACCCTCCTAGATCTGTAATTGCTCCAATACCATGTGGAAATTTCTGAATCTTACACTTTATGCAGAAATTATTATTGTTACTCAGGCTATGCTCCTCCTACTTAGACAAGTTACTAACTGAATAAATTCAAGTTAAAATCGAAGCAAAACACATAACAGATCTCTACCAATCCAGATCTAGAATAAGCTCAGGTACACATTGACAAAGTGACACAATTATTTCTGGACAAATAGTCCTTGGAAAAACCCAATGCGGGAAAACCAATCTCTGGCTGCTGAAGGGTCTTATTATTAAGAATATTTCTGAATACACAAATATGGATTCCAGATCTGGAAAACCCGACAAAGAATACACTAGATCTACAACTCACTGGTTGATCTAGGGCCAAAATAATGACTGATCCACACCCTCAAACGCGATTTACAAAACTCAGCCAAGATTAGGGCCTAGAAACCCCAGCGCTGCCCCTGAAAGCTTTTGTGTCAGCCTCTAAAGCCCTCCAAACCCTCAGCGCTGCTTCGGAAGAGACTGCGTTACCCCAGACTGAGTGATGCAGTCACTACGCTGCCCTTGAAGGGTCTCTGTGTAACCCCTGAGGGTTTCCTACTAAAAATCACGCTGTCCTTGGAGGGACTGCGCTGTCCTTGCTGCTGCCTTCTTCTGCGCTGTCCTTGAGCTAATCTCTGCCTCTTGTGTATTCTAGACCCTGGGATCAGATCATCCCCTTGGCCTAAATTCCCCTCTCTACAGCTGAAACACTTCTAAGTATTCTTAGCAAACCCTGCCCTAGAATCTCAGCTTAGCTTCAGTGCTCTGCCTCTGTGTGTCTTTTCAAATGACCCAAAGCCTTTCCTTTATACTTTTCTCGTTGACAAATCAATGGCCATGATCAGATCTTGAATCAATGGCTAAGATTAAAACTAAGCTTGATCCGTGTGACTTAAGACAATTTCATCACATGTTTAATTAAATTCACTTTAATTATTTAAGTTCCCTGAGTTTTAACTTAGGAAATACACTTAAAATAATTAATTAATTTAATATCTCCTAAACCAGATGAAATTTCCCAAATCCATTTTTGGACCTTGTAGATCAAGTGTACTCTAGTTCTTCCTCAAAATTTGGGACTTAGAGCTACCCCAAATACACAAAATATCAACAGTTGTGGCATGACACTAATCATTGGTTGCGGTCATTGAATAGTAAATAATTATTATTTTTTTAATCTCCTAAAATCCCTCCAACGTTCACTTGTTGAAGACCCTCTCAACCTAAGCATTTATATAAATTGTGACCCTCATATCCTCATGTAAGGATTTCGCTACTTAAAATAGGTCATCGTGGCATTTTTGCTATAACTTTTCTTCTGCGAAGCTTCAGATGCTGGAAAAAAACCCATTTGAGCCGAAATCCGAATGAAGCGCGTGACTGAATTTCAAATATTGGTTCGCTATATTTTCAGAGATATGATCTGAGGAAGTTAGGGGTTTTGCAGGTTCTCGAATTTCATGTCAAACAGGTGACCTTGGGAAAATCATCATAACTTTCTCTTTGAGCATTGGATTCAAATTTCGTAAAAAGTGACAGAAAGAGGACGGAAATTAGTTTCTTGGGTATCGTTTTCAGGATCGAAGGTTGAAACAGTGACACGTGGCACTTCGTACAAGTTCGCTTTATTGAACCAGTCTATAATCAGGTCATCGTAGGAGATTGGGCATAACTATTTCTTGAAGAATCCAATATTGATTAGACCTGTGGGGTTGGAAATAGGACTCAGAGGGCTACCACAGGGCGCAATTTCATACCTCGAGATCCGAAATTACATAGATACAACAAATTCAATATCGAGCTTCTAGAAGGCAAGAAAAAGTATGCATTCAAGGATCACTACAGTAAGGACAACACATCAACAGTCAAGGGTAAGTCTGCTACAACAAGGTATCTATGATTAGTGTTTGAATTTTAATTTGAATATCATCTCTCACATGAGTTTTTGCAGGACAGTGTATGTATTTTGTATGTATGTTTGATTGGGTTTTGTTCATAAATGTTGAACGTATTTACATTTGAATTTTGAATATTTCTCTGACATATGGTTTGCAGGACAGTGTAAGTATTTTGTTTATATATTGATTTGGGTTTTGTTCATTAATGCATGTGCAGGAAGGAGGACACAATACGACAACTCAGACACATACTAGAAGGACAATGCAATGCTAAAGTACCATTACTTGAAGCAAGCACAACAATACCTCAGCAGCTGCTAGTGTTCAAAGAAGCAGTGTCAAGTCAAGTATCAAGTCGTGTCAAAAGTCAGTATTGTAAAAATCATCATTGTATGTAATATTCCCAATTAGCAGCAGCTAATTGGCAATATTAATTTTTGGCCAGTTTACTTTAATAAAGTAAAATCAGTAACAAAGTGGGTGAGAAGACCCTCAACCTACACTTAGGAAATAAAACACTTCTTAAAGTCACTTGAGCACATTTATTTATTAGCGTGGGACCTAGGGGTCGAAGTGACAGTGTGGGGACAGTGGCAGCGTGGGCCCATGGCAGAACAGAGAGAGATGGACAGCATGGTGAAGAGGGACAACGCAGTTTTGGTGGGGCCTAGGGGAGAGAAAGGCTCTCCAAGCATAAAGAGAGGGAGAGGCTCCTCATTTGCTCATTTGATTATGCATCTTTGTTTTGTCTATTAACATTGAGCACGCTTTTGTTGTTGAGCAAAGTCTGCAAGTGTTGTTTAGCACACCGGGTGTCTCCGAGCGGAGATCCCAACCTCAGCCCCGGGGGACTTCGAGTGCCTGCTCGGGTGAGGATTTCTATCCGTGGATTTTCAGGTGGGAGCTATAGTATCTTCAGCAGGGATTACGCACTTGCTTGGGCAGCGCAATCTTGAGGAGAGGCCACGCAGTTCTTGGAGGGGTAGTGCCAGGAGAGGAGATTTATCAGGGGATTCAGCTCGGGATAGTGAGAAGGGATCAGCCTTTAGCTATTCCATCACTTTTGGTAGAGGAGAAGGCCATCATTTGCAGAGACACATTCAGGGCCAACGTATCCCACTGGGATAGCGTTATTTCTCGAAGGAGGTGATTTTCCAGGGTCATCCATTCCGAAAACCCTTTCTGGGTATTAGGTGGGGAGCTCATTTCTAGAGCCCCGTATTTTTCTGAGCAGGGGACAGCCCCAAAGAGTCAACCTATTCCAGCAACAGCATCTTGGAGAGAACGCAGTCACTGATAGAGCAGCCATTCCGGGAGTATTTCTGAGAGTATCTCTAGCTTGCCTTGTGTAAGCCAAGGTGCCATCATTCTGATCACCTTTTGTACTTATTATCACTTTCAGTTATATAATAAAATGGCTCAGCGTACTCCATGTTTTTCCTTCTATGTATGATGTCTCTCTATTTGTTGTAGTTTCATGTTTATGTCGCTTTGTATTGCTGTTTATTTCTACTTGGAATATTACATTGTAAAATTGTAAGAGAGTCATTATTGTAAAAGAGTCAATCTGCCTAGAGTTGGAGAGGCATTGTTGGGAGGTATAAGTGTCATTGTTGGATAACGTTATGACTGGGTTGCAGGTCATAGTGTGATTGGGTGATTGGTCTAGTTCAAGAAAATCATTGTGAACCATATTGTATCGTGGATCATTGTCCTTGGTATGGGAGTCCACACTTTTTTCTTATTTATGATCATTATAGGGTGGCGGGGAGGTGCTAGGTTGGTGCATGAAGACACCTACAGGTTGGAGAAAGTGAACACTTCAGGGTGGTAGGTCGGTCTAGGATGTCGAGGCATCCATTCAGTTGACTACTAAAGAAAACAAGGAGTTGGTGCGTTCTTTCAGTGGGAGCTGGATAAGAATGTTTTTCTAGAATTCTAGGAAGTTGTACCTTTCATTTCAGTTGGGGCTGAAGATTAAAGAACTTATTAGAAAAACGTTCGGTGGTTTTTGACCCAGAGGGGGTTTTCCACCTAAAATCCGTGTGCCTATTGTGTTCTATTGTTTACTGTTGTTACTAGATAAACATTAATAATAATTGAAGATTAACTAATGCTCTGAAAATATTTAAAAGTTCTAATTGATAAGAAAAATGGACTCACCCCCCTCTTAGTATTTCCAATAGAGACATGAATGAAAATGAAACTGCATGCTCTTCTATGATTTATGAGTATCTAACATTGTTAATGTACAACAGAGGTCTGAGCCTCTCTTGCGCAAAGGCAGGTCCATAGATGTGACTATGCTTGATAGACACAGAATTGAAGTTCTGTACAATGAATTCGGTCTATACTTCAAATCAAGGGATCTCTAACATGTCCTGCCATTGTAAACTGATTTATGGAATTGTTGGAATTGAGCATGAAATCAGATAGTCACTTGGAAGATGTCAGTTCTGCAAATGTATTGCAGATACCAGTAAGATCTCTCAGCAGTGAAAGTTCATATGCTTGAACTGAACTTGTGTTTGCAGGTGACCGAGACATTCATATGGATATGTCATTATGTCTGAGGATTGTGCTACATGATTTGGCTGATTGATATAGATAAGTTGTGTTTGGAACTTTGACATGATGTTTTTGGATTGTGAATTGATGATTGAGAAATGCCTTTGGATTATAGATCTCTCTATTTGGACTTAATATGTTGATTGTTAATTTTCCCTGATGACAATGCTATGTGGGCTTAGTGACCTTCAATGTCGCATGTGAGTATTCAGAATTATGGTTATGTATTGGCCTCCTTGTTCCTAGCACAATGGTTTTTGTGACTTAGTATGAACATGCATGACATAACCTTGATGTGTATGCACTTGCATCTAGTGATGGAAATGGCTTGTAATGGCATGTTAAATGACAGACTTGATGGCTTGACAGTGAATGAAGTCAAGGCTTGATATGAGCTCTACCAATCACTGTATGAAAGAATTGATACTATAAAATCAATGTCTTTGATAATAGTTTTGGTTTGGCTTCTAAACTCTGATGAACTGACTTCGTTGACACAACATTGATTTATGTAAGGCATTATACTTGTAAAGAGCATTGCGTGATGCAAGATCCTCGATTCAGAGTTGCCTATATTTGACAATTATCTGGTGAAGTTAGGATAATGAGGTCCAAGGTATGGCCTTGATTTTGATTATGGCTTTGATTATACATACTAATAGTCTATCCTTGACAAGTGATGAGCCTATAAAAATCTAAGAGGGAGATGGCTTTTGAATCTCGTAATGATGTATCATGGCATGATAAATCAACTTCTAGAATTTGTGAAAGAAATCCCATGTTGCAAGACTATTGAAATGTCTTTGTGTAATGTAAATCCTTGGACACTCTGATTTAAAGTTCAAATGTTGTTGAACGTGACATGGCATTTGTTAGTTGATTGAAGCATTGATGTTTCGTTTCGAACGTCCATCCATATATGATGTGTATAGAATATAATTAAAGTCATGATTGAGCTGCTTCATTCAGAATTGCCACCAAACATCTCTTATTTGTTCTACTCTTAAAGGTTGAGATATTTCTCCTATGATATGTAGTTGCATGAATGAATTGATGATGTTTTGGATTAGTATTGATGAGCACATTTGGATGCTGCCTTAGTATGAAATCTGCCATGATATCTTGGATGAGAGGTCCTTAGCACGACCGAAGTCGGGTACAATGCTGCTAGCAAGGCTAGTTATGAGGCAAGATGAAGAAGCTTCTTAGAGAGTTGTATGAGCATGATCTAGATAAGACATGGATACATTATGATGACAAAGAATCCCATATACATATAGTTGGGACTGTGATTTCTCCATTTATTGAGTCAGTGCAGCTGTTCGAGACAAGCTTAGGCTTGTGATTGACACCTTCGTGAGAGGGAGGATAATTATGGTATACATGTGTGATTGACAACTCCTTGAGAGGGAGGATGATGATGGTATCTTGTTGTGATTTACATGATTATGTATGTTATAAAATAACACTTGATTTGATGTCTTGTACGAACAAAAATCAATAGATACCAGATGAGAGCAACACTAATCGAGGACACTAAGTCAGATCTTCCTCCCTACTTGAGCTCCCAAGATGAGGAATTGAGATAGAGGGCTCCTGGGATTGAGGGAACTCTAGACAATAGGGTGTATTCCCTACTTGTTACCCATAGGGTTGAGATGTTGCTCCCCTATCTTCCTAGGATCGGAAAATGTTGATCCCCTGATTGGTCTTTGCAGAGTATACCCCAGTTGGCATCATTCCCACAAGCAGGGCTTGTCGGGAATACTGCTCCTCATTTGGCCAACAAATTGAGAATGTACTTGGTGTGTATAACCCAAGTTGATTATGATGTAGATGTTCTACCACATGACTATTCAAGGTCATCGATGGGAAGATCAGTAAGCAATAGGATGGGTTGAGATAACCCTATACGGTTCCGAGTTGAGAGTGAGCTCCCCGATGTGATACTAGGGTTGAGATAGGCTCCCCTGCATAGATGGATATTCTATTGCTAGATATGGGGTTGTAGAGGTATAGCTCCCCCATGAGATTCCGGGTCAAGATGCGCTCTGTGATGTGGTTACAGGTTGAGGTGTGATCCTTGACGATATGCTCTCCGATGTTGATTTGATGATGATATTCCGGGTAGTAGCCTGTTGGCAGAGAATCCAGAATGATAGCCTGATGGATGAACGTTGGTAGCCCAAGCTCCCCTCCGGTATCAAATTCTTCTTCTAGATCCGAGAATGTTCAACATACAAGTAGGAACATTAAAGAGATAAGCATAAATAAGAATGAGAAGTGCATTGATGATTTGTAATGAGAAACATCCACAGCATGACGACTACAAGACAGAGATGATCAGTGACGATCTTTGGAGTACTCCACCAATAGTTGGGCCCTCCAATCTACGTCAATGCTCATCAAGGAAAACGTTGCAGGTCTTCGAGACAACGCATCTGCAACCACATTGTTCTTTCCCTTGACATACTCGATGTCAAAATCATATGCTTAGATCTTGTTGACCCATTTTTGTTGCCTTTCCTGCAGCTGCTTCTACTCAAGGAAGAATCTCAGGTTTTTGTGGTCGGTCCTCACCCGGAACCTGTTCCCCACAAGATACTGCCGGAACTTAGCTAACGCATGCATGATAGCCAACATTTCTTTGTCATAGATGGGATACAACCTCTCATGTCGCAGTAGCTTCCGACTCTCGAAAGTTATGGGATGCCCTCCATGCATCAATACTATGCCCACCCCCTCTCCTAAAGCATCACACTCTAGCACAAAGGGATGCGTGAAGTCGGGCACTGCCAAAACCAGACAACTGCTCATCACCTCCTTGAGCCTGTCAAAGGCCCTCTCCGCAGTCTCTGTCCAGCTGAAAGCCCCTTTTTTGGTGAGGTCCGTGAGGGGTGCTGCCAGTTGTGAAAACCCTTGACAAACTTCCAGTAGTAGGTGCAAATCCCCACAAACCCCGGAGTTCTGTCACATTCTTCGGTTTCGGCCAATCTCGGATGGCCTGGATCTTCTCCTCATGGACTCTCACTCCGTCCACCCCGATGATATGCCCCAAGTAGAGCATCTTTGTTAGCCCAAACTCGCACTTGGACAGCTTGGCATAGAAATGTTGCTCCTCAAGATACGCAGTACAACCTTTATGTGTTGCAAATGCTCTTCCCATGTGCGGCTATAAACGAGAATGTCATCAAAGAACACCAACACAAATTTCCTCAACCGACCACAGAAGATGTGGTTCATGCAAGACTGGATTGTAGTCAGAGTGTTGGTCAGCCAAAAGGGCGTCACCAAAAACTCAAAGTGGCCATAGTGACAGCGGAACGCAGTCTTGGGGACGTCCTGGTCCCTCACCCTAATCTGATGGTACCTTGATCTCAAAACGATTTTGCAGAAGAATTGTGCTCCCCTCAACTCATCCATCAGCTCAGCGATCCTACGGATAGGGTAATGGTTCTTCATAGTTTTCTTGTTCAGGGCCCTATAATCTTTGCACATTCGCAATGTATCGTCCTTCTTCTTCACCAGAACCACTGAAGAAGCAAATTGGATTGTGTTGGGCCTGATATGTCCCAATGCCAAGAGCTCATGTAGAGGTCTCTCAGTCTCGTCCCTGTAGGCCTTGGGGTGCTTGTAGGGAGTGGTGATCACAGCCTGGATTCCCTGCTCCCGCTCAATGGTATGCTCAAACCCCTGATCCGGTGGTTGTCCTAGTGGGATGTCCCTAAAAACCTTTGAGTAACAGTCTAGGATGGCCTACACATCCGGCCACGTAGGCTGACCCGACACACCTGCCTCCGAAATCCTTAGCTCCACTGCCCACTCTATGTCTCCCTTTCAGAAATTTGCCTCCATCCAATGCGCATAAATTGTCTGTGGAGGGTATGTGTGTTGATTTATGGTAGCATCGGATGTGCTCTAGCCTTGTAATTTTGTATACAGGCTAAGACACATCTATTCCATAATACCCATAAATGGTTATGGAAAATTCCACTTAGAGATGGTTTAATTAAATTAATTAATCATTTTTTTAATGTTTTCCTAAGTCTAAACTTAGGGAAACTATTTAATTAAACAGTATTAATTAAACTAAGTGTGAATCTTCTAGATAAAGTCATGGATCACCTCCAAGTTAATCTTAGCCCTTGATTATGCTTTAATCTTGGTCGTTGAAGGGTCAACAGAAGAATATAAGGAGGGTGAGGGGCCTAGTGAAATCACATCAGACAGAGAAAGAATCAAGAGACGATCTCTTCAGCCGAAGGAAGAATCGAAGTGATTCTCGATTATAGAGAGGGGAAGGTGAAATCTCAAGGAGGGAGAATTTCTGAAGGATAAAGATTGTGGGAAGAGAACTAAGAAGGGAGCCATAGCAGCAACACAGAGATAGCCAAGCAGCGGTTACACTGGACTAGCGCAAAGCAGCAGAGGGAGTTTTGATCTCAGTTGGAGAGACAACTGAGGGTTCATCCAATATCCGAACGACATTTCTGGAAGAGGAGAAAACTCTAGTCTCACACAGCAGTAAGCACCGAGGCAACCATAACGAGCAGCAACAGCAATGATGCAGTGACAGTGTGAGTGACACATTAACTGCGCAGAAATCACGTAGAGCCACTCAGTGTGGGTGCAGGTTAGATAGTGTCGGAACTTCATGGTGAAGTGAGAATTGTCTCACTTAGCCTATTCTCATCAGGTGATTGATTGACAATTACAATCACACATTTGTACTCAGAATTTCTGCATAATAAAGAAACCCTCATATCTGCTACACCGATTTTCCCGCATTGGGTTTTTCCAGGGACGATTGTCCAAAAATAACGCTATCTATTTGCGAATAATTGGGCTATTTCTTGTATGTTGTTTATTGATAGTGAAGTCTGCAGCGTATTTTATTTTGTTATTTAACACAGTGAAATGTTAAATAATTGTATTTGAGAATGCAATAGAAGAAATATAATAAGTAGTTGCAGTAGAATCCTACATTACAGAATTTTCACAATGTGTGCATGCCCCTGAGCATCACGTGCTTCCCACTCTTTTTGATCGTCCACTCCATCTCCAGTGTCTCCCAATCTGTAGTGACCTTCCCAAGTGTGATAGGCCACTAAACACCTAACACTACATTGGTGTCTAGAATATTGACCACAAAGAAATGATCTGTCAACGTATATGTTCCCATGGTCAATGTTAGTGACGGGACATAACGCATGCACTGCATGTCCTAGCCCCTAGAACCAACATAGAAAACCCATCAAAGTTTTTTGTCTGCATGCCCCTCCTCTGAACTAGCTGGGCATCAATGAAGTTGTGGGTGGCCCCGCTGTTCACCAATACTGATACACGATACCCCTGAACTGTCCCTAGGACCCACAGCGTGAGGTACTTGGGAACTCCCTGCAAGGATGCAAGGACCCCTCCTGTTGGTGCAAACGCTAACCCTCCTGCTGCTGGGGGAGGTGGTGGTGGCTGATCCCCTCCTGGTGCTCTGGTGTCAGCATCTCCTCCCAACTCCTCATATGCCTCCTCTTCTCCCTCACTGTCAGAGAAAACTTCAATGTAGTGTTCCTTCGCTCCGGCACATCTATGACCCGGTGCCCACGGCTCCTGACAAGTGAAGCAAAGCTTCCTCCATCTCAAATCTCTCCTGGTATCATCATCCAAAGGCCCTCGGCCCTGGTTCCCTCTCAATGGTGGGGCTCTCAGATACTTCCCCTTCTGCTGGAATGTTGGTCTATTGGGCAAGGGAGCCATCGTCCTCAATAAAGCGTCCTGCAAATCTATGGTTCTCCCTACTGTGTCCTGTAGCGTAGTGGGCCGAGTGGACCTCACTAGCCCACGCAAGGGTTTAGCCAGTCCGTCAATAAACATGTACACTCTCCTGGGCACGGACATATCTGGAACCATCACTGAAAGCCTCAAAAACTCGAAAATGTAGTTTTCCGTGTTCCCCTTCTGTTTGAGCTTGGTTAGCTCTACAAAATGTTCCTCTGGGTCTTTCCCATCAACCTCCAGGTGAACTAGTCATATGCTGTCACTACTGAGTGACCCAACGTAGCCATCCCATGGAATCACCAGCCATGGGCTTCTCCCTCAAGATGCAGTGCTGCCACTTTGATTACCTCTACCTCAACCATTTGGTTAAGCTAGAAATAAATGTCCATCTTCTCCACCCAACCCTTGGTTGAACATTTCGATGACCCATCGAAAGTAGGCAAGAAATTCTGCCTATGGTACGCTGCAAGTCAGTTCTCTGCATGTACCCTCCTCCTCTAGTCTGGCCTCGTGGTTTGTTGTTGTTCTTCAAATAACATAACTCGTTGAAGGTGAGGGCATCTCTGAACTCCAACCCATAAGACTGATACTCTGCAAAGTATTCTCCATAGTGAGCCACCTCCGACTCTTGTGGCCCTCCTGCTCCCGAAGGCAGGAATGTGGGCATGCTAGAGCATGGTGGAGTGTGTGGAACCACCTGCTGTGTAATGTTAGGCTCAGGTGGGTGATGGGAAGTGTTGGATCCCTCTCCGATCTGAAATTCCCTTGGAATTTCTCTCTGCTTGTTATCTCCGACAATCTTTTGCCCCATCTCCTCTATCCTCTTCGTGAGCTCCTACATCGACTTCAAAAGGAGGCTAGCAAACTCCTTTCCTTCCTCTCTCTCCTCTGCCATTGGTGCTTTTCCCTTCTCTTCCTGCTCCAGAACGTTGTCTACTTGATCTAGTGTGATTTCAAGCTCTCTTTCCTTGCTTCTATACCACTGCCTTCATTATGTGATGTTCTACCTATCCTTCGGTATCATAGACCGCGTTCTCCACACGCTGAGCCAAGTCTATGAGCTCTGATACCATTGTAATATCCTGAATTGGGAACAAACAATAATATAAAGCATGCAAAGACTAAAACTACAACAAACAAAAAATAGCCATTAAAAACACCACAATACAGCCAAAAGCATCTAAGCTGTTTTATTAATTCTCTAAGGGAAAGAGGTACAAGAAGGTTCTTAGAAAGATGGCACCTTGGCCAGCACAAGACAAGCTGGAAAACACTCCTCAACCCTGCATAGAAATCTTTGCTACGCTACTCCTTTGTGTGGCTCCTCCTCTATGCAGTCCTGGCTGAATCTGTTGTTGCTGGTTGTAAAGGCCCTGCGTGTTGAGGTTGTTCTACTACTCAGAAAATTCCTCAAATTAGACATCGGACTCTCCACAATAAACCCAGGAAAACCCGCTAAAGGTTTCCAAAAATTTTGACTTTGGAAATTCACCCTCTTGGGCTTGGCACGATGTTCTGCTGGGCTCTCTGGCTTTCTAGCTAAATGCTGGGAAAAACTGTAGGAAAACCGCTCAAGAACTCTGCTAGGAAGTGGCTAACTCCCTAATCAAACTCCTGGCTGCAATCTGCTCCTTCTCCTCCTCTTCCAAGTGATGCTCCTCACTAAACTGTGTAATCCTACTGTACCTCTGTGGCCTCTACGTTGTCATGGAGGGACTGTGTATTGCCTGGATGTGTAGTTGTGACTCCTCTCTCCAAAATAGGTGTGACTCCTCTCTTGAACGGGCACTCGAAATCCCCCGAGGATGAGGTTGAGATCTCCACTCGAAAATCTCTGTGCTAAACAACACTATAGACTCGAATAAACAGCTCAAGCATGCTTTCAGTCTTTCAGACGGAAAATTCAATAGATGATGAATGAATGAGGAATGAGTTTCTCTCATCCTCTTTTACCTAGTTGAGCCGCCAACATTCCCTTGGACCCCACTAGACTACACCGCCACCTCTGCCTACTAATAATTGTGTTGTTGTTGCCCCCACACTGCCACTGCGTTGCCACTAGGCTACTGCCTTTTGCGTGATGTTGGCTCCACGGGTCCCACTCCAACTCTAATCTTTGCCTTCATGACTTTAGGAAAGTGATTTAATCATAAAGTTTTTTGTGGGTCACCCTTACCCACTTTATTTTCTGCTAACATTAGAAAAGGCAAAATTTGACAAAAAATAATATTCCAATTAGCTGACTTCTAATTTGGAATATTACAAATCACCCCTATTTTCATATTCCCAATAGAGTTTTGGACAACACCAATGACAAGTCGAGCTGACAAAGGAGCAGGCAAACTACATGAGTTGTCTTGACATGTTGATCGTGTGTGGGGGCATTGGATGATCAGTGTACCTTGGCAGGAGGTTGTTAGAGGAGCTAACATCGACAGGCCACCAGATAGTTCCTTATGTTGATTTTATAGCATCGGGAAGTGTTCCAAGTCTCAAATTTGATTGAGAGGCTTGGACAGCAGTTATCCAGAGAACCCAGCAATCGTTTGTTGAAATTCCACTCGGATCTTGCTTTATTAAAATAAATAATTATTTTAATGTGGACCCTAAGTCTAAACTTAGGGAAATAAAATAATTAAAGGGTATTAATAAAGCAGAGTGTGAATCTTCTAGAAAACGGAGATCAAGTCATCTTTTAATCTCAGCCATTGATTAAAGATATAATCTTGGTCGTTGATTCATCAGCGAGAAGATTATAAGAAGAGGCTTTGGAAATCCAACTAGGAACATTCTTAGTACCTGAAGGAAATCGATTCTGAAGTAAGAGAATTCGATTTCAGTGGGTGAGTTTGTAGAGGCGAGATTGCAGAGGCAGAAGGAGGATGGAGAAGTCAGCTAATAGAGACACAGAAGGCAGAAGGGTGAAGGGAAGGCAGTGCTGAGCAGCAGCATCAAGCCCTCCACGCAGAATTACGCAGTCCAGGGAGGGACTAAGTAGAGCAGCTACACAAGATGATGCAGAGGGTGTATAAGGACATCCTGAGAGTCGGGAATACTTCCGGAGTGTCCAGAATATTCATGCCAGGTCTATGCTATTTTATTTTTCTCACCAAGACTTTTGTAAAAGACCTTTTCATTGCTGAAGATCAATACAAACCCTCATCTGCTGCACCAGTTTTCCCAATTTGGGTTTTTCCGGGGACAATTGTCCAAAAATAACTGTGTTCATATGGTTGTTTCTATTGTGCTATATGTGTTATTCCTGTTCTTCTGCTTTTGATTAGAGTGAAGTACTGCATTTGTGTTTATTTCAAAATTTACTGAAGCATCTGTCAATAACTTATCTAATAAGTAGGCGAAATAAATTAATCACTGCAGTAATAATTTTCAGATTTGAAAATTTCACATGCTATCAGAGCAAAAGGCTAAAGACAGAAAGGGAGGATCTGCCATGGACCAAATATCCGACATTCGGAAGGGTTCATGCAGTCAGAAGGACTCACACAGTCCTCCAGAGCACTCAGAAAGGTAAAGGGAACATGACATGACAGTGTTGGCATCCAAACTAGAGTATGATCTCGCTTGTGTGTCAAGCACGGCTCCTCCAAGTGTTTGGTATATTGACAGTGGAGCATATTCTCATATGACGGGAGTTCGAGAATGTTTTTCAAGCTACCAAGAAGAACAGATGAATTTCCACATTACTATGGGAAACAAGGCAAAGTGTACCCCTGTTGGAAGAGGTACCATAATATTTCAGACAGAAGTTGGCAACAAGATTCGGGCCACAAATGTTCTGCATGTACCAAGGTTGGGAATGAATTTTCTCTTAGTGTCTCAGCTCCAGAACAAGGGTTATGATGTATACTTTATTGGAAACAAAGTTTATGTCAAACATCCTAGCTGGAGCAAGAAGGCACAAATCGGAGTAAGGAGCCATAAAATATATAAGCTCCAACTTGAATCCCCTGTGGCTCTGATTCGCAATACGGACAAAAGAGATTTGAATGAATTATGGCACAGAAGGATGGGACATCTACATCATGGAGTGTAGTATTCCAAATGGAAATAAACAACAATACAAGCACATAAACAAAGACATACAACAACTAGAGACAAATCATAAGGGAAACAAACAATATGGAGAACGTTGAGCCATTTTATTAATACTGAGAAATGGAAATGAGTATAGAGGTGATCAGAATGATGGCACCTCGGCTTGCACTAGGCAAGCGTAGAAAGACTCTCAGGAAATGACCCGGAATGGCTGCGCCCTCTGGACTGCGTTATCTCCCAAGCTGCTGGTACTGCTACTGCACTGCTGCTACTGTTGGAATGAAATGAATCTTTGGGGCTGCTCCCCAACTCGGAAAATTCTGTAACTTCGGGAATGGCCTCTACTCCCAATACCTAGAAAAGCCCAGAAAGTTTTTCAGAAATGGCCAACCCCCGAAAATGGCTCCCTTGAGGCACTACGCTATTCCTCAAGGAGGGACGCTGGCTCTGAATAATCTGCTCCAAATAATGGCCCCTAACTCCTCCAAAATGCTAGAATAGGGAAGGTCTGGCCCCTTACCTACTATCTCGGGCTGAATCCACCAACAAATCCCCAATTCGGAACCACCTCCTCTCAAGACTGAGTCGTCCTTCTCACTGACTATGCTGTCTCTCTGAGTGGAGGCAACTCTCTCCGGAAAAACAAGGATGAAACTCCTCACCCGAGCAAACACTCAAAGTCCCCCAGGGCTGAGGTTGGGATCTCTGAACAGAGACACCCAATGTACTGAACAGTACGTGCAAACTTTGCTAAACAGCAAGCGTGCTCAATGTCAGAAGACAAATCTCAAAGATGCATAATCAAAATGAATGACAATGAGGAGACCTTCCTCCTTTTATGCTTGGTGAGCGTTTCCCTCACCTAGGCCCCACCAATCTCTATGTTGTCCCCCTTGGCCCACGCTCTCCAACTCACTTTGCGCTGGCTTGGCCCCACGCTGTCTACGCTGCTCCTTTTCCTACGCTGCCACTTGACCACTAGGCCCCACGTTGCCAAATAGACATGTCTTTTAAGTGACTTTAGGAAATACTTTTTATCCTAAGTGTGAGCTAAGTGTCCCCTTCAACCACTTTATTTATTTTTTAACTCTATAAAGGCAAAATAGTCAAAATTTATATTTCCAATTAGCTATTGCTAATTGGGAATATTACAGTCTCCCCCAGCAAAACGTTGCTTGTCCTCAAGCAACTGCAATGATGGATGTTGCAGAATCTTCTCACTCTCCCAGGTGGCATCCTCATCCGATAAATTCCTCCATCTCACTAGGTACTCCCTGACTGTCCTGCTCTGTAGCTGCCTCTCCCTAGTGTCAATAATGGTCTCTGGCTGTAGCACCAAGTGCCCCTCATCATCTGTGGGCAAAAGCTCCTGTGTTGCAGTCACCTGCTACCCCAGTGCCTTCTTCAGCCATGACAGGTGAAAAACGTTGTGAATCTTGCTACCCTTGGGTAGCTCCAACTCATATGCAACCTGTCCCACTCTGCGTATCACCCTGTAAGGCCCATAGAAGCGAGGCTTGAGCTTTTCAACCCCCTTTTGCTTTAGCGTGGACTGCCGATATGGCTGCAAGCGTAGGTAGACCAAGTCCCCTACCTCAAACTGCCTCTCAACTTGTCCCCTGTCGGCGTACAACTTTTGCTAGTTTTGTGTTGTAGCCATGTTATCCTTGAGAGCTCAAAGTATATCTGGACTCTCTTGGATCCAATCCTTGGCTCTAGGAGCCTTTCTAGTACCAAACATCATGTCAGCAAAAGATAAAGCATGATATCCATACAATGCATAAAACTGAGACATACCAATGGACATATGATGAGTGTTGTTGTAGCAGTACTCCCCCAAGTGCAACCATCTCAACCATGCCTTTTACTACTCGCTGACATAGTTACGCAAGTAGCCCTCTAGCCACTTGTTCACTATCTTGGTCTGTCCATCCGTCTAGGGGTGGTAACTAGTACTCGGTGTCAACTCAGTGCCCACCAAACGAAAAAGCTCCTACCAAAATCCGCCCATGAAGCGGCTGTCCCTATCACTGACAATGGTCTTTGGGAGACCATGCAATCTGAAAACGTCCCTGAAGAACAGCTCTACTACCTGTGCTGCAGTGTAATGTGCCGATATGGCGAAAAAAATGGGCATATTTAGTCAGCCGATCAATGACTACAAATATGCAATCCTTGCCCTGTACCATGGGCAACCCTGTAATGAAGTCCATCGAAATACTCTCCCATTTCCCCTCAGGTATGGGAAGAGGCTGCAATAATCCTGTCGGATGGTTCATCTCCCCCTTGTTACGCTGGCAAACCTCACACTCCCTGACATGTTGGAGCACGTCCTCCTTGAGGCCCTTCCAAGAGAACCTCTCTCTGATGGCCCTATAGGTTTTGGTAAACCCCTGGTGGTCTGATAATGGAGAATCATGTGAGGTGTGCAATATCTTCTTCTTGAGCTGGGAGCCCTTAGTCAAGAAGATCTTGTCCCTGTAATAGATCACCTCGTCCATCACTCTGTACCTGTCATCTTTCACCTGTCCATCCAAAATCTCACAAGCAAAACGGTCCTTGGAGTACTCTACCAACAGTTGAGCCCTCTAGTCCGTGTCCAAACTCATCAAGGACAACGCTGTCGGTCTGCGGGAAAGTGCATCTGCCACAACGTTGTTCTTCCCCTTGACATACTCGATGTCAAAGTCATAAGCCTGGATCTTGCTGACCCACTTCTGCTGCCTCTCCTGCAACTATTTCTGCTCTAAAAAGAATCAGAGGCTGTTGTGATCCGTCCTCACCCTGAATCTGTTCCCCACCAGGTACTATCGAAACTTGGCCAATGCATGCGTGATGGCCAACATCTCCTTGTCGTATATAGCATACAACCTCTCATGTGGCAATAGCTTCTGGCTCTCGAAAGCTATGGGGTGGCCTTCCTGCATCAAAACTGTGCCGATCCCCTCCCCCGATGCATCACACTCCAAGACAAAGAGTTGTGTAAAATCCGGCAATGCTAACACTGGACAGCTGCTCATCACCTCCTTGAGCTTGTCAAAAGCCCTCTGCGTTGTATCCGTCCAACTAAATGGCCCCTTTTTGGTAAGGTCTGTAAGGGGTGCAGCAAGCTGGGAAAATCCCTTGACAAACTTCTGGTAGTAGGTGCAGATCTCTACAAATCCCCGAAGTTTTGTCACATTCTTCGGCTCTGGCCAATCCCTAATGGTCCTGATCTTCTACTCGTGGACCCTCACTTCGTCCACCCCGATGATGTGCCCCAAGTAGAGCATCTCTGTCAGCCCAAACTCACATTTGGAGAGCTTGGCATAAATTGCTGCTCTTCCAAAATGTGCAATACAGCCTCTATATGTAGGAGGTGCTCCTCCCATGTCCTGCTATAAATCAAAATGTCGTCAAAGAACGCTAATACACACTTCCTCAAATGACTGCGGAAGATGTGGTTCACGCATGACTGGAAAGTGGCCAGGGCATTGGTTAGCCCAAAAGCCGTCACCAAAAACTCAAAATGGCCGTAATGACACTTGAAAGCGGTCTTGGGAATGTCCTGCTCCCTCACGCGAATTTGGTGGTACCCGGATCTTAAATCAATCTTTGAGAAGAACTTGACCCCCCTCAACTCATCCATCAGCTCATCGATCTGTGGGATGGGGTACCAGTTCTTCATGGTCTTCTTGTTTAGGGCCCTGTAATCAATGCACATCCTCAACGTGCCATCCTTCTTCTTCACAAGTAGTACTGAAGAAGCAAAGGGGCTAGTGCTAGGACGGATGTGTCCAAGAGCTAGGAGCTCATGGATAGCCCTCTCAATCTCATCCCGATAGGCTTTGGGATGCCTATAGGGTGTAGTGATAACAGCCTGGATGCCCTACGCCAGCTCAATCGTGTGCTCAAACCCCCGATCTGGTAGTTTTCCTAGTGGTATCTCCCTAAATACCGTAGCATACCTGTCGAGAATGGATTGTACATCTGGGTGTACGGCCTGCCCTGTAGATCCTGCCGCTGACACACGCAACTCCACTACCCACTCTATATCTCCCTTCTGAAAATCTGCCTCCATCCGGTGTGCTGAAACTGTCAGTGGTGGATAGGTGTGCATACCTCAAATCTTCTCATGCCTCCCAGTCTTCTTGTCCGTCCACTCCATCTCCAAGGTCTCCCAGTCAGTGGTGACCTTTTCCAGTGTGATAAGCCATTGTACCCCAAGTATCACGTTGGTGTCCGGAATGTCCACCACGAAGAAATTATTTGTCTGCATGCCCCTCCGCTCTACCAACTGGGCATCAATGAAATTGTGGGTAGCCCCATTGTCTACCAACACTGACACACGCTGCCCTCGTACTGTGCCTCGGACACGCAGTGTCAAGTACTTGGGAACTCCCCGCAAGGATGCAAGGGCTCCCTCGGTAGGTGCAAAAGCTGCACCTCCTGCTCCAGGTGGTGGAGGTGGCAGATGATCCCCTCTCTGTGCTGTACTGCTCCCTCCAACTTCCATCTCCTCATACTCCTCTTCTTCCCCGCTACTATTGGAGAAGACCTCGATGTAATGTGCCTTCCTTGTGGCACAACGCTGTCCTGGTGCCCATGGCTCCTTGCACGTGAAGCATAACCTCCTCTACTTCAGGTCTCTCCTAACCTCATCATCTCCAAACCCTCTGCCCTGGTTCCCCTTGGCAAGTGCAACCCTCTCATCCTTTCCCTTCGGTTGGAATGCCGATCTTTGGGGAAAAGGAGCTCTAGTCCTGGGAAGTGCATCCTACAAATCCCGAGTCCTCTCAACTGCATCATGGAGTGTCACGGGCCTCGTCGATCTGACTAATCCCCGTAGAGGCTCTGCCAATCCATCTATGAACATATAGATCATCCGAGTTGTGGATAAATCAAGTACCATCACGGAGAGTCTCAAAAACTTGGAGATGTACGTATTCAGCCTCCTAGTCTGCTTGAGCTTTATTAGCTCAACAAAATGCTCCTCTGGATCCCTCCAATCAAAACGCTCTACCAACCTCCGCGTAAACTTGGCATATGCTGTCACTCTCGAGTGCCCCAATGTAACCATCCCATGAAACCACCAATCCTGGGCCTCGCATTCTAGGTGCAGCGCTACCACCTTGATGGCCTCTAGCTCGGCCATCTGATTAAGCTGGAAATATATATCCAACTTCTCCACCCAAGCTTTTGCCAAACACTTGGATGATCTGTCAAATGTCGGTAGATGGAATCTGCCCACCGTGCGCTGTAAGTCCCCATCATGTGAATGCATGTTTCGCCTGTGATGGTTGCAGGGTCTGCTGTCCCGCTTGAGCTTAACAAAATCATGTAAAGTGAGGGCATCCCTGAACTCCTGACCATATGACTGGTACTCAGCAAAATAATCTCCCATGTGTGCCGGTTCCTGCTCCTGATGTGCTTCTGCCCCAATGTCTGCGGCAAGAAATGTCGGCATCGTGGAACGGGGGGGTGTGTGCGATGCTATCTGCTGCGCTGTGAGGTGCTCCTGTAAATGATGGGAGGTACTTGAGCCCTCTCCAACATGGAAACCCCTTGGGGTATCGCGCTGTCTAGACTCTGCCGTGAATCTCTGCCCCATCTCCTTTATCCGCCTTGACAAATCCTGCACTGATTTGAGGAGGAGTTCCCCGAACTCCTTCCCCACATCTCTTTCCTCCGCCATTGGTTCCTCTTTCTCTGCGTCCACCACTAGAACACTGTCTCCTTTCCCGAAAGTGAGCTCTAACCTCCGCTCTTGGTCTTTATATTTTCTTCCCCGATAAGTGATGTAAGGTTTTCCTGCTGGTGTCATAAACAATCTGCTCCACAGGCTGAGCTAAGTCTATGAGCTCTGATACCACTGTAATATCCCAAATGGAAATAAATAGCAATACAAGCATATAAACAAAGTCATATAACAACTAGAGACAAATCATAAGGGAAACAAACAATATGGAGAACGCTGAGCCATTTTATTAATACTGAGAAATGGAAATGAGTACAGAGGTGATAAGAATGATGGCACCTCGGCTTGCACTAGGAAAGCATAGAAAGACTCTTAGGAAATGACCCGGAATGGCTGCTCCCTCTGGACTGCGTTATCTCCCAAGCTGCTAGTACTGCTACTGCTGGAATGAACTGAATCTTTCGGGCTGCTCCCCACCTCGGAAAATTATGAGACTTCGGGAATGGCCTCTACTCTCAATACCCAGAAAAGCCCAGAAAGCTTTTCAGAAATGGCCGACCCCCGAAAATGGTGAGGCATTACATTATTCCTCAAGGAGGGATGCTGGCTCTGAATAATTTGCTCCAAATAATGGCCCCTAACTCCTCCAAAATGCTGGAATAGGGAAGGGTTGGCCCCTTACCCACTATCCTGCGCTGAATCCACCAAAAAATCCCCAATTCAGAACCACCTCCTCTCAAGACTGCGTTCTCCCTCTCACTGACTGCACTGTCTCTATGAGTGGATGCTCCTCCTGTGGTAGCTACAACTCTCTCCAGCAAAACATGGATGAAACTCCTCACCCGAGCAGGCACTCGAAGTCCCCCGGGGCTGAGGTTGGGATCTCCAAACGGAGACACCCGATGTACTGAACTGTACGAGCAGACTTTGCTAAACAGCAAGCGTGCTCAATGTCAGAAGACAAATCTCAAAGATGCATAATCAGAATGAATGAGAATGAGGAGACCCTTCCTCCTTTTATGCCTGGTGAGCCTTTCCTTCACCTAGGCCCCACCAATCTCTGGGCTGTCCCCCTTGGCCCACGCTCTCCAACTCACTCTGCGCTGGCTTGGCCCCATGTTGTCTACGCTACTCCTTTTCCTACGTTGCCACTTGACCACTAGGCCCCACGTTGCCAAATAGACATGTCTCTTAAGTGACTTTAGGAAATACTTTTTATCCTAAGTGTGAGCTAAGTGTCCCCTTCACCCACTTTATTTATATTTTAACTCTATAAAGGCAAAATAGTCAAAATTAATATTTCCAATTAGCTATTGCTAATTGGGAATATTACATGGAACCTTGAAGATTCTCAAGAAGACTATCATAAGAGCTCCAGAACTCAGTACAAGGAGAGATGAAGTCTACAGGGGATACATACTAGGGAAGTATGATAAAGCAGCATTTCCAAGAAGCAATAGTAGGGCCAAAAGCGTATTGGAGTTAATACACTTGGATATTTGTGGTCCAATGTCCACAACCACTCTCAGTGGTGCAAAGTATTTTTCTACCTTTATTGATGATCATTCCAGAAAGACTTGGATCTACTTTTTCAAAACCAAAGATGAAGTCTTTGAACGTTTCAAAAAATTCAAAGCGTTGGTAGAAAATTCAACAGGAAAGAAGATCAAGAAGTTGCGGTCAGATAATGGTGGAAAATATATTGTTAAAGACTTCACCAGTTTTTGCGCAAAGGAAGGCATCAAGAGAGAATGGACAGCTCCATACAATCCAGAGCAGAATGGAGTTGCAGAAAGGAAGAATTGGACCATTGTAGAAGCTGCAAGGGCAATGCTATATGACTAAGATATGCCCAAATTTTTGTGGGCAGAAACTTGCAATACCGCTGTGTATGTGCAGAACAGAGTGTGTTCACAGGCAGCAAGCCGGAGGTGAGCCATATTAGGATATTTGGCAGCATGGTGTATTGCCACGTTCCATATGATAAGAGGAAGAAGTTGGATCAGACTACGGAAAAGGGTTATCTTGTGGGCTATAGTGAAAATGAGAAGGCATATCGCATCTATATTCCAAAAAACAGGAAGATCGTAGTAAGGCGAGACATGAAATTCATGGAGGAAAGAGCCTTCAGGAAATCCCAGGAAATGGCTACAAATACGCAGATTGAGGAGGATCCACTAGTACAACCTCAACGGATTACATAAGTGTAGAAATTTCTTGTTTTCCCACCCTGGTTTTCAGTTTCACCTTATTTCTCCTTTTAGTTAAATGCCCTTTCCCATATCCTTACATTCAAGAACACAAAAATAATTTTTGCTGAAAACACAAATTCTAGAAAATTTACAGAATGCTGGAAAATGCAGAAATAAAAATCAGCAAGCTCAAAACAGCCATTCAACACATTTTAACACAAAAATTTTTGGTCAAGGTGACCCTGGAAAAACCCCCTACAACTCTTGGGGAAAACCAGTTCGAAAGCTCCTTATTTATAAAAATGCCTTTTACAGAGAGGTGAAATATACAAGAAAATTTCCAGCAAATTAAATACAGACTTATCTTGTTTTCCGTGCTTGCCACCGCCTTGGAAAATGTGTCGGAACAGCAATAAACTCAAAACAGAAAATTTTTACAGCAGATGACAGTTTAGAAATTTGTGCCCATAACTTAGCTGAACAGCCGTACGAACTGTACGGACTGTACGGAATTTTCCAGCAAGCTGCCTTTCTCGAAAACAGTGTTGGCTGCCTCGAAAAACATGCCCAGCCACCTAGAAAATCGAGCCCCCTTGCTGCTGTACTTTTCCTCGAAAAACGTGCTATGTTTCCCCTTGAAAATCGTGCCTCAATGCCACTGTATGGACTGCTATACGGATGGCTGTCTTGGTTTCTGTGCTGCTATACAACCAAGCTTCCTTGGTATCAGTGCAGCCTCTTGCTGCCTTGGAAATCGTGCTCTCCTTGATGCTGTATTGATTTGCTGAGTGTGCCCTCTCCTTCACCTTCTCAAGCTCTCTTCAGAAAATGTCTCCAGCTCTCCTTCTCTTCATCTCTCAATCTTCTCATGAAAGAATGAATGACCTTTTCCTCCTTTAACCTAACCCTAAGTGACTTTTGGGGAATCCCTAAATCCAATGGTTGAAATAGATTTAGATCTAGGGCTGAGATTAAATGCACATTTAAATCTCACTTTCTATTTTTTAATTCACCCCACTTTAATAAAGACCCACTTAGTCATTTATTTCCAAAGTCACTTTTCCTTTCTAATTTTACATTGACTTTATTAAAGTCACTTTAAAAATTAGACTTTAGTAACTTTATCACTTAAAGTCACTTTTAAATTAGATTTGACTTTATAACTTTATAAAGTCACTTTAGGAGAAAAATTAAATTCTTTTGGACACTTTTCCCTAGGCCAAAGATCAAAGCCTTAGGGAACCCCCTGTCCTCCGGTAACCAAATTTCAACACTCCCTCTTACCGAGGAAGGTGTTCCTCACCACACCCATCTTGTCTCTGAAGTAGACATGCTTGCCCCGTGGTAAGACTTTGGTAAGAATATCTGCAACCTGCTCATCAGTGGGAATATACTCAAGCTTCACAACTCCCTTTTGAACATAGTCTCTGATGAAATGATATTTGATCCCGATATGCTTTGACCTGTCATGAAATACTGGATTCTCCGTGAGTTTAATGCAACTCTGATTATCACAGTAAATCACTGAAGGTCTCAACGGCTGACCAAATAAGCCAAACAACATCTTACGAAGCCAGATGGCCTCACAACTAGCTAGACTGGCTGCCATATACTCTGCTTCCGCTGAACTCAATGCTACTGACTGCTGCTTCCGGCTGAACCATGACACCACTGCCGAACCCAACCCAAAACAACACCCTGAAGTGCTCTTCCTATCAGAAGCACAACCTGCCCAATCAGAATCAGTGTAACCTGCCAATCTCACCCCATCCCCCTGCCTGTAGTCCAGACCATAATCCACTGTCCCCTGCAAGTACCGCAAAATGTGTTTTGCAGCCACCCAGTGAACCTTCCTAGGCTCACACATAAGCTGACTCATCGTGTTGACTGCAAAACAAATATCTGGTCTAGTGTTGACCAAATACATCAAGGAACCAATCAGCTGTCTGTACAATGTGGGATCCACCAACTCGGAATCCGAAGCATGAAGCTTCTTCCAGTTGGTGATCATCGGTGTCGACATGGGTTTACAATCCTCCATGTGGAATATGCCAAGGATATCCACAATATACTTCCCCTGCCCCATGAAGAAATGCCCCTCCTCCTGCCACACCTCCAAACCCAAAAAGTAATGCATCAAGCCGATGTCCTTCATCTCAAACTCCGCCACAAGATCTCTCTTGCAGTGCTCTATGAGTCTCTCTGCACCCATAATGACCAAGTCATCCACGTACAGCACCAGAATGAGAGGCTCCTCACCTATCACAATGTAGTAAAGGTTTGGATCTACCTCACTCTTTGTGAAACCCATCTCCTGCAAGTACGTATCTATCCTGGAGTACCAAGCTCTGGGAGCTTGCTTCAGGCCATAAAGGGCCTTCTTCAGTCTGCACACATGGGACTCCTTCCCATGCACCTCAAAGCCCTGTGGCTGCTCAATGTACACCTCCTCCTGTATGAAGCCATTGAGAAATGCGGTCTTCACATCCATCTCGTGGATCTTCCAACCCATCTCTGCTGCTATCGATATAATGGAGCGGATCGAAGTATATCGAGCCACGGGAGCGAAGGTCTCCTCATAATCAACTCCCTCTACCTGGGAGAACCCTCTAGCCACAAACCTTGCCTTGAATTTCTCAATGCTGCCATCTGCAGCATGCTTTACCTTGTAAAGCCATCTGGAAGTAACCACGGATTTTCCCTCAGGCCTCGGCACCACCTCCCAAACATCATTCTTCATGATAGAAGAATACTCCTCCTGAATGGCCTCTCTCCAGACCTGCTGGCTAGCTGCCTCCTCATAGCTAGAAGGTTCAGAGTCAAGGATGCTGGTAGCCATTGCCATATAGCTACAAAACCTCTCAGGTGGTCTGCTCTCTCTGACCGGCCTCTTAGGCCCAGCAACAGATGTGGCCTCTCTCAAGGTGTCCTAAAGCCACTTGGGCTTCCTCTTCCCTGAGCACACTTCTCCCACTGGAGAATGAAACTCCTCCTCCTCATCATCATCAGGAGCCTGAACTCCTGATTGTCTGTCTGCTATCCTCCTGCTTGCACTTGAACTTGTAGATGCCGAGGTACCGTGTGAACTGTCCATCAGTGGACTCCCTAGTGAACTGCTCTGTGGACTGCTCTGCATGCTGCCCGAAGCACCACCCCTCTGACTCTGTGAGCCACTGCTCACTGACGGACCTGACATCGTCATAGATGTACCTCCGGATCCTCCCATCCCCCGCCCACCGGATCCCCGTGATCACCCGCCACTGGGCCGGGCCGAGGGTCTCGAAGTGATCCGTATACTCTAACTCCCGTGACCTCCCAGTCTGTCCTCCCCAAATCACATCCCGCTTGACAACAACTTTTCTCTGTGCAGGAATTTAAATTCGAAAGGCCTTTGAGGTCTCACTGTAGCCCACAAAGATACCCTTCTCTGCGGTGGGATCTAGTTTGGTCCTCTTCTCCTTGGGTATGTAGGAGTATGTAATACACCCAAAGATACGAAGATGACCAATATCAGGCTTCTTCCTAGAAAAAGTCTCCTTCGGAGTCATATGCCCCAAGGCACGATGCAGACTCCTGTTCTGCAAATAAACAGCAATGTTGCAGGCCTCTGCCCACAAAAACAATGGCAACCCCTGATCATGTAACATGGCTTTGGCAGCCCCTCCGATGGATCTGTTCTTCCTCTCTGCAACCCCGTTCTGCTGGGCGTTGTAAGGAACAGTGAACTCCCTCCTAATGCCTGCCTCCGCACAATAGTCAACAAACTCTCCAAGGGTGTACTCTCCTCCATTGTCCGACCTTAGGGACTTGATCTTCCGACCTGTCTGTGTCTCCACAAGAGCTCTAAACTCCTGAAACCGCTTGAAGACCTCACTCTTGGTCTTCAAGAAATAAATCCAGGTCCTCCTGGAGTGATCATCAATGAATAAAACATAGTACTCATATCTACTCAAGGAAACATGAGACATCCGACCGCTCACATCGGAATGAATCAAATCAAGTATCCCAGTCGCTCTGCTGTCACTGCTGGGAAAAGGGGATTTGGCAAACTTGCCCATCACACATCCTCTACAAGTATCAAAGTGATCAATACTGAAATCTGGCACACCTGTAGTGATCTCCCGCAAAGTCCTCAAGGCTCCATGATACATGTGCCCCATCCTGCGGTGCCAAATCTCACACAACTCAGAACTGCTAGCTCTGCTGTCGGTACTGCTGCTCAATGCCAAAAGGGGCTGGAATGCAAACTTGTACACCTTTGCATGGCGTACACCTATCACTCTAGCTGAATCAGCTGGAGTGCCCCTGGGATACATCAACACCTGTCCTCCCCTGAATAGTATCTCATATCCTCTGTCCTCCAAAGCTGAGACGGATATGAGGTTCTTCCTCATCCCCGGCACATAAAGAACATCTGACACCTTCAAGGGAGGTTTGGACTCCCTCTGAAATGTCAATGTTCCCACACCGACTGCTCTAACAACTCTGTCATCACCGAGTACTACCTCTACATCAGTGCCACTCTCTGAAAGCTCTGAGAAGTACTCACGGACTCCTGTCATGTGACGTGAAGCCCCACTGTCCACATACCAGATACTCGAAGATGCTCTGCTAATCGAGGGAAATGCATGCTCCCTCTGAACCTGTGTGGCAGGTAATCCTGCACTAGAAGACTCACACGCAATGAACCCAAACTCCCGATCAAAGCGATCTGCAAAGTCCTCAACCTTTGCTGAAGCTGCCATGCTCTGGTTCTTCCCCTTCTTCTTCTTCTTCTCCAGACACACAACTGCATAGTGTCCCATCTTCTGACAATTCCAACACTTCACCTTGGAATAGTCCTTCTATGTGTTACCCTGTTTACCTTTACCTTTACCTTTGCCCCCACCATTGCTTGTGGAAGCCTGCTTCTTCCCTTTGCCTTTCTTGCCTCCTGCCAACAGTGCTACATCCTCATCCTGCTCAACTGGCTTGGCTGCCCCAAGCTGACCTTTCCTGATCTCTGTCTAAATGCAATCATCCCAAAACCTCTCCCATGTGGGAACGGTCTCACGTGCACAAACCTCATCAACAAAGTTCATCCATGAACTGGGGAGGCCATTCACTGCAATCCGCACCAACTCAGTGGGTCGAATGACCTCTCCAACTGCTGCCAACTCATCTCTCACATTAGTAATCTTTGTGAGATATCCAGCTGCACTATCAGTCTTACCCATCTTAATGGTCTTCAGCTTCTCCTTCAGGACCATTTTCCGATTCTCATTGGTACTCTGGTAGAGATTGGACAATGTTGTCCACATCTCATGAGCATTTCTCTTTCCTCTCACATGAGGAATGCAATGGTCTTTGATTCCGTCTAGAATCAGTCTCTTACCCTTGTTGTTCTTTTTATTATATGCTGCCAACTGAACAACATCAGTAGGCACAACAACAGGGTTCTGTGTGGTATGCACCATGATGTCCCAGACTTCTGCCTCCTCAAAGATACTCTGCATTCTCTCTTTCCAAACGCTATAATTGGTATGCCCATCCAACCTATCCTCCACCCTCAATCCCAATGACATCCTGTTCTAAAAATTGAAAAATAGCACTGCTGTAGTAAAGATAAAAATTTTGTGTGTGAAAAATCAGTTTGCTGGAATTTTCTGAGTGAAAAATCAGCAAACTGTATTTTTCTTTTTGTTGTCCCAAACTGCACTTTCAGCACTCAAGCTTCGATACCATGTAGAAATTTCTTGTTTTCCCACCCCGGTTTTCAGTTTCACCTTATTTCTCCTTTTAGTTAAATGTCCTTTCCCATATCCTTACATTCAACAATAGAAAAATAATTTTTGCTGAAAACACAAATTCTAGAAAATTTACAGAATGCTGGAAAATGTAGAAATAAAAATCAGCAAGCTCAAAACAGCCATTCAACACATTTTAACACAGAGATTTTTGGTCAAGGTGACCCTGGAAAAACCCCGTACAACTCTTGGGGAAAACCAATTCGAAAGCTCCTTCTTATTTCTAAAAATGTCTTTTACAGAGAGGTGAAATATACAAGAAAATTTCCAGCAAATTAAATACAGACTTATCTTGTTTTCCGTGCTTGCCACCGCCTTGGAAAATGTGCCGGAACAGAAATAAACTCATAACAGAAAATTTTTACAACAGATGACAGTTTAGAAATTCGTGCCCAGAACTTAGCTGAACATCCGTATGGACTGTACTGAGTTTTTCAGTGAGCTGCCTTTCTCAAAAACAGTGTTGGCTGCCTCGAAAAACGTGCCTAGCCACCTAGAAAATCGAGCCCCCTTGCTGTTGTACTTTTCCTCAGAAAACGTGCTGCCTTTCCCCTTGAAAATCGTGCCTCAATGCCGCTGTACGGACTATTGTACGGATGGCTGTCTTGGTTTCTGTGCTGCTGTACAACCAAGCTGCCTTGGTATCCGTGCAGCCTCTTGCTGCCTTGGAAATCGTGCCCTCCTTGCTGCTGTACTGATTTGTTGAGTGTGCCCTCTCCTTCACCTTCTCAAGCTCTCTTCAGAAACTGTCTCCAGCTCTCCTTCTCTTCCTCTCTCAATCTGCTCATGAAAGAATGAATGACCTTTTCCTCCTTTTCCTCCTTTAACCCAACCCTAAGTGACTTTTGGGGAATCTCTAAATCCAATGACTGAAATAGATTTAGATCTAGGGCTGAGACTAAATGCTCATTTAAATCTCACTTTCTATTTTTTAATTCACCCCACTTTAATAAAGACCCACTTAGTCATTTATTTCCAAAGTCATTTTTCCTTTCTAATTTTACATTGACTTTATTAAAGTCACTTTAAAATTAGACTTGAGTAACTTTATCACTTAAAGTCACTTTTAAATTAGATTTGACTTTATAACTTTATTAAGTCACTTTAGGAGAAAAATTAAATTCTTTTGGACACTTTTCCCTAGGCCAAAGATCAAAGCCTTAGGGAACCACCTGTCCTGCAGTAACCAAATTTCAACAATAAGATGGGTCACGTGCCTCTTCACGACACAAGGATTCTGAGGAGAGTTTCTCCGAAAAAGAGCAAGAAGGATTCTGAGGAGAGTTCATTATGGAAGATAAATACAAAGCCTCATCTGCTACACCGGTTTTCCCACATTGGGTTTTTTCGAGGACAATTGTTCAAAAATGATTGTGTCATATGGTTGTTTCTATTGTGCTACTTGTATAATTTATGTTCTTCTGCTTTTGATTAGAGTGAAGTACTGCAGCTGTGTTTATTTCAAAATTTACTAAAGCATCTGTAAATAACTTATCTAATAAGTAGGTGAAAAAAATCAATCACTGCAATAATAATTTTTAGATATGGAAATTTCACACCTTACATGGAGAGGAGGATTTCCCATGGATATATGGGGCACAGGGGTCACCAAGGAGCAGTACATTAGGGACACCCCCATAGGTACATAGGGAGATTCACATGTCAGATCTCTAAGGGAGGATCAGGGGGGGGAGGTCCACTCATTTGAGGTTATGGAGATAAAAGAGTGGATACAGTGATACTGACGGGATGCAGACTGAGACTTACTGACTCAGTTTTAGACTATGGCATCCAGGGATGTGCAGAGGTGCATGAAGGTGCACAATGATGCGTAGTGGTGTGCAGGGTCAGAATCGACCTCCCAAATCATCCTCTACTTGTTATGACTTCTCTTCTTGGTTTAGTATCCACACAAGGATAGATTGCCATGTGACGAATGATCTCTCATGGTCCCATATATTTATAGCTCTCTAATTGATTGCCTTAGGATCCCTTAGAACCATTTAGGTGCTTCGTCTACAATAATTAGAATAAACAAATAATTTCTTTGGGTATCAAGCCCATGGCTTTGGGTCCAAAACCCACTGGCTTGGGTACTTTTCTCACAATGGGTTTTCTCCTCACAAGTCAAGTACCCTAGACTTATGGGAGAAACTCCCAAGCTACACTTCTCAGGACCCCCTCTTCGCAAGGGAGGTACTTGCATCCCTTGGAAGCACGTCAAGAAAACAATCCCAATCTCTAGTGTCCATCACTGCAACATACCCTAAAGAGTGAACAACACTTTCCTCAGAAGTGTCCTTGCCGCCAAAAGCCTCTCACTTATCCTTCTCCTGATAAACCTTCAGGCCATTCCAAGGGCCCATCTTTCTAGCTGTAGAAGTCTCTTTACTTCCCACTGACCATGCGCTCCCTTTGGTTTGTGGATTCTCCCTCTAAATCTACAAAATCTCACTCGAACTCAACTCCCTTAGAATCTTAGAAACTTGCTTCTTTCCTTGATCTATAGGCTTTCCATTTAGCTTGTATAGACCAATCTCACTAACTCCAATGACTTCTCCTATGGAGTTAGATCCTTTGGGTTTGAGCATTACCTTTCCATCTTGGAACAATACTTCAAACACCTTAGCCTTGATCATTGAGATAGACAACATGCTGCATTTGAGCTCCAATACCCATAGTAAATCTTGGACTTGTAGCAACCCTCCCGACTCCATCCTAAATGGCACTGTACCTGGCCCTATGAAAGTATTATGACTCCAACCTCCACCTAAAATTTAGAGTCCCATTTTGTTAGAGTCTCGAATACTTCCCACGATCCTATCACATGCTTCGATGCTCCGCTATCAACAAACCATGCACCCTCATCAATGGTGCCCTCGAAGAAATGAGAGACTAGAGCAAAATCCTCTTCAAATCTCCTTGTGAAGTCATCTTGCTTAGTTGTAGATGTAGCAGCCATTGCAATCTCTTTCTTCTTCTCATTATCTCCCTTCTTCGGATGCAGACACTTAACTCGCATAATGACTATGTTGGCCACACGTGAAACACTTCACCTTGCTCAAGTCCTTCCTTGCTTTTCCCTTCATCTTACTTGTGAGAGCCACATTCTCTCCAGATTTCTTCTTGTGAAGATCCTTGTATTGTAGATATTCTTGGATAAAGTCATCGCATAACTTGTTCCAATCTGGCAGCTTGTCTCGAGCGATTATTCCTTTCATAAATGACTTCCATTCCTCGGTGAAGCCCTTCAAGGCAATCCTCAATAATTCCGCTTTGGAACGTTATCACCAATGGCAGCAAGCTCATCATGAACTAGAGAAACCCTCATGAGATACGAAGCCACACTCTCACCATCCAACATCTTGGTGTTCTTGAGCTTCTCTCTCAATACCATCAACTGGTTCTCATTCTTATTCTACAACAAGTCCTAAAGATCCTTCCACATATCATGTGCAATGTTCTTCCTGGTAAAATGAGGTATCAAGTGATCCTTTACTCCATTTAGGATGATCAGCTTGGCCTTCGCATCCAACTCTTCAAACTCAACCAACACTTTAGTAGTAGTTGACTTAGCAATCTCTTTGTCAGCAAACTCCCATATCTTGTTCACTAAAAAGACCAACCTGATCCTTTCTTTCGAAGGACTATAGTTGGACAGCCCTTCCAACCTGTGCTCGCACCTTAGACTAGCAATTAGCTTTGCCATGTTGTTAGTACTTCAACAACAAATCAACCAGCTCCCCCTTAGGTTGTATCCTATGCACACTCTAATTAAGCTATCCCTTCAAAGTAGCTCCGAAATCATGTTGAATTTTCCTTATATCCCATATCTGGTCTATGTGTATACTAGATCATAGACACACTGAAGATACACAATGACAAGCACTTTGCAGAGTGGAGATGTAATAGTAGTGAATCACTAAAATATACAGATAAATATGTGGCCCAAAAATTGTTATTAATTGTCCTTCAATAAAACAAACATGGGGCTCCCGTACCAAGGATCATGGTCCTTTTACACCATGATATAAGACTAGTATACAACTAGGGCTTGAGGTCAGCTCCCTTTGACCTTTAATCTGCCCAAAACAACAAAGAAAAAATGCTCGACTTACTTGTTGTAGGTGTCCTTCACTTCCAGCCCTTTCTATACTCTTGTCCTTGATG
The DNA here is from genome assembly GCA_034641835.2 of Pinus albicaulis. Lineage (NCBI taxonomy): Eukaryota > Viridiplantae > Streptophyta > Pinopsida > Pinales > Pinaceae > Pinus > Pinus albicaulis. The sequence continues at coordinate 127,940,273 of CM076581.1, read as the reverse complement.
TACCTAACTATCCTTTGCCTCCAATATCAGAAAGAAATAACTCATTTAAATCCTGTACATTCCCAGTTGCTCACAATGTGTTTAGTCCTTCAAATACACTGCATTTATCAGCTACAAAACATCAACTACTCACTGTGAACTTATCCTTCAATTCACTGTATAAATCAGCCTCCAATATCAGTTGTTTGGTTCTCCTTCACCAAATAGACCTCAACAAATACACTCAGCACTCCAGCTTCCTTAACAGAATACTACCTCCACTAACCTCTTTCTCAGGCTAAGACACCTCAACCCTGGTCCTAGGGTTTCTGAGGCCTCTCGGACCCCTTATAGGCCTACGGCATAGGCTCAAAAAAGCTACAACCTTGTCACAAATTTCTTCCCACACCAGAGATGTTTGTCCCTGCTTTTCTATTGATCTGAGGCCTATTTCAACCTCCTCTAGGGCTTCACCCCTGCCCCCCTCCCCACAAACCACCTGCACAAGACCAGAGGCCTTTCAGCCTCCTACAATAGGAAAGCTTGAGGTTGTTAGGCCTCTTTCTAGGGATTTGGCCCTCTCCTATTTCACAAACAAAACTCGACCAAGAGAATCTTCCTTAGAAAACAGATATTATACTTTCAGTAACCTCTCTCATCTTCAAGTGCACAGATAAGTAATTCGACCCTGCTCTTACAATAGAATCGACCTCTTCTCAAGCACAAAGGATCCTTTGTCAAAAGCAAAGCAAACTTCCCAAATAGTCCTCTACTTGTTGCAGATTCTCTTCTTGGTTTAGTATTCACACAAGGATAGATTTCCATGTGATGAATGACCTCTCATGGTCTCATATATTTATAGCTCTCTAAGTGATTGCCTTAGGAGCCCTTAGTTCCATTTATGTGCCTCCTCTACAACAATTAGAATAAACAAATAGTTTCTTTCAGTCTCAAGCCCACGGATTTGGGTCCAAAACCCACTAGCTTGGGTACCTTGCCCACAAAATGGGTTTTCTCCTCACAAGTCAAGTACCCTAGACTTGTGGGAGTACCTCCCAAGCTACACTTTTCAACAGGTTGAATGGTCATGCCACTAGTTAAGGTCACATGTCACTTCATTAGTTATTGTCTATTATTATTATTAAATATATATGTCCATTATAATTGTCTACAACAAAGACAATACACAACTAGACAACCCTTACTTGATTAAGATGCAGCTATATGTAGATGAAGAAACCACAAAATACACGTGATGGGTAGTGGAATAATAACCCATAGAAAACACTTATGTCTAAGTGTATTGAGAAAAAGATATGGAATCTTGAGAGTAGAAAAGTAAAAAATTAAATACAATCCCTCACATTCTTCCACTTTTAGGTAGAGATGGTGTTTAGAATAGATCTATTCATTTGTGAAACATAAGCAATGGTAGTTTAGTAAGTTGTAAGAAGGTTTTGTCAAACATTATGTATTTTTTGATGTGTCAAATATCTAAGCCAATAATGAATATTGTCTCCTAAATCACTATTCCCTTAAAGAAGAATTGTTCTCTATTCTATAAAGTCGTTCCTACTCTAGTGAACTAATTTCCAATTTATTTTAGTATTTGCATAGGCAGTGGAGTACATTCTCAAAAAAGGAAAAATATATAGATACCTTCACTTGTTTTCCAATTGGTCCAAACATATATGAAGTGTACACGCCAGCTTGTTTACGTCTGCAAAAATGTGAAGTGAATTTATCAAAGTGAGAATATATTCCAAATATAAACACCACCTCTTGCACAAGAGAAACTAAGAAACTAGCACAATATCCTGTTATGAAACAATTAAACCATTTATGTAACAATTCTTTGGGAGAATGACTCATACATAACCTCATGAGAACAAAGAGTTGCATCATGGAAGCAAATAGACTTATAGCAATCTAGCAATAGGATCACAAGGAAATTCCCATCCTAAAAAGGTTAGAAATTATAACATAAGAGCTTATGCCCTAGTCAGAAAGGATTCAATATTTTTTGCGGAAAAATACGACTTTGGCTTTAACAATTGTTACCTCTCATATAGCATAAGGATTATCACAGTCTATGAAGACCTTACCCTAGCTACGTTCGAAATTGACTTTTAAGCCAATGTTGCTTCTTAGATGGATATTGGTTCATGCATAGTCACCTTTTTGGCATTTTCATTCCATGTGTTGGAGGCTTGCATGTTTTATTTTGATGGTGTGATAGCCTTCATGAGGGTCTTGCATACATGATTATACATTTGATTGATTTGCAGTACATTGCATTTAGAGGGAAACCCATCAGCTAAGGGTTCTCCCAAAGTATTATGCTTCATTATGTGACTTGTTTGGTCATGGTGGTTGTGCATTGGTTTGTTTTAGCATGTTGCCATTCATATTGGTATTTGTGCACCTTGATATTAATGATGGTTACCTAGATGGATGAGATGTTTTCTAGAAAAATGCTTCACGCTTTCAGCATGCATATCTAGAGTGCATGCCATGTGATCCTTGATTGGGATAAGCATCTCTTGCAGGGAGTGTCACTCGTGTACATATTCCCAGAACACCCCCTATTTTAGCCATGGTTTTGGAGATGAATTAATAGTTTGAGTACATTGTGAATCGCGATACATACTCTACCTATTTTATGTTGATTTGTGGTAGCATCGAATGTGTTCTAAGTCTCAAACTTTGTGGAGAGGTTTAGACACATGCATTACAGATAACCCAACAATTGTTTTGGGAAATTCCACCCAAAAACAGTTTTATAAGAAAAATTAATTATTTTTAATAAGGACCCTAAGTTTAACTTAGGAAATTAAAATAATTAATGGGTGGAACTTCTAGAAAAAGCATATCAAGTCTAATATAATCTTAGCCGTTGATTGGAGATCTAATCTCGATTGATGAAGTCTCAATGAGAAGACTATAAAGGAAGACTTGAGTGTCATTTGTAAAAGGATCAAGTGATCAAATTTTCTAACGGAGCAGTGTTGGGACGAAAACTTCAACCTTAGTGATTCTTTAGCGCAGTTGAGGGGCAGAGACAGCTTTGGCAAGAGGATCTTCTCCAGGGCCAAGGATTATCAGCAAAGAGGCAAAGAAAGCAAAAGAGGAGGTCGCGTAGAGCCCGGAGTGAGTGACGCAACACCCAGAAGGGATGACGCAGGGCCATGCAGGCCCCACGCAAAGGCAACGTAGTTCCTCAGTAGAAAGTCCAAGTTTCGACTAGGGAAATCTAGATTTGAGCTAGGAGGCTGGATCAATTTTCTGGAAGGGCTGAAAGATCACGCAAAAGGGGTGACGTCGTTCCAGATCTAACCCCACACAGGCCTACACAGCTACTGCACAAAGGCAGTGCAGAGGGAGCTGGGGTTTCATTAATTCAGCTACCGGATCAGCTGGGACTTGCAAAGTGAGGTATACACACTATATTTTTCTCTGTCAGTATTTCTCTGTAACTGAATCGTCCGGTGAGAGATTCATAGTTGCATCTAGAATAATTGTTGCTTAATAATAAAACCCTTAGATCTCTTGCACCGATTTTCGTGCATTGGGTTTTTCCGGGGACGTTTGTCCAAAAATAACGATGTCCTGTGTGTGTGTGTTATTTCTCTTGCTCAGTGTAGTGTTTTCACATGTAATTTAATTAAGTGAAGGCTACTTCAGTAACTGCTTTGATATTTTCAGAAGTAATCTACAAATAGCTTGTTAAATCTAATTTACAAGTAGGAGAAGTAGTTCAGATTATTGAAGTAGCGATTCTCGATCTAGATCTTGGAATTTTCACATTTTATGCTTATCTTTGAAGGTGGCACCACACTTGGATGCACATTCACCTAAGTAGCTCCCCTCCTTTGGCCTTTCAGTTAATAAGGATTGGTTGTTTGCACATCAATCTATGCCTTCACACACTTGAGGAGTTTGATTTTGCCATAATGCAGGGATTGAGGTTTCATGCACATTATTTGAGGGAATCCTTGTTTTAAGTAGTTCTTTTAAGAAGCATTTCCCACTTTACACATTTATATCTATGTAAATCCACTTTGTATGGGATCAATTAGCATGATTTGAGTGACATACATCTTATTGGCACACATGTTGAAGAGATCCTATGTTTGAGGAATTATTATAACAAATAATGGATCATTGCTTTCCCCACTCATCTATGTGATCCACTTTTGGAGCAATTTGTTATCTTTATTGAATAGGTGTCCTAGTATATGAGTAGGTATCTTTTGATAGAATTCCCAAATTGTTTCCAAATCAATGCCAACTGATGTATAATTGCTATGGGGTTTCCAATTTGTGGCCATAAAAGAAATTCCGATAAATATTGGGTGTTACGGTGATTGCAAATCTACTGTTGTAAAACCTGTTTAGTAAATTAATTATCTTTAATTTACTTCATTAAATGTCAACCAGGATTCGTGTACTTGTGAAATGTATGTGCACTATATATGCTAGGATTTCTTCTGAGAATAAGCCTAATTGCAAAAATGAATAAAACCAAATGTAAAATGAACTACAAATTAGAAACTAATGACGCAAATGTTCTTTCAATCCAGAGTACTAACTAACTAAATTGAGTTTTTTTAAGTAAATAACTATCTAATATTGCAAAAAACGCCAAAAGGAAATGCTTGAAAATCAAAATATAGAAGGAAATAACCTAGTTCTATTGTTGCGGAAATGAACTTATTCTACACTAATTACTGAAATGAAATCTTCAAACTAAATTGAATTGGGATCGAAATTAATCTAATTGCTATGAGAAAACTAATGACAAAAATCTTAATCTATGAAAGGTAAATTGCTTTAAAAAGAAATGGCAATGGAATATGATAACAAGAATGAAAATCTAACTCAATAGAGATTAGTAGTGTGCGCATTTGTTGAGATTTTGGAGTAGCATCGAGTGTGCTCTATCTTCGAAACTTTGAAGAGGGGCTGGAACACACGAGATCTCCAAGACCCAGAAAGCGTCTGGAAAAATTTCATCTGGTGTAAAAGTTATCTTAATAATTAAATTTTTTAATGGGGACCCTAAGTCCAACTTAGAGAAATTAAAAATTAAAGTGAATTAATTTACACATGTGATGAAATGTTCTAAGTGACGTGAATCAAACATTCCTTTAATCTAAGCCATCGATTAGAAATTAGATCACAGTCGTTGGTTTCCCAACGAGAAAAGTATAAAGGAAGGGCTTGGGATCAGTTGGAGAACACACACACATTGCAGAAGCACTGAAGCAAAGTCGAATTTCTGTGGCGGGGTTTGCTGAGGAATTCGAATTGAGTTTGTAGTGCAGTGAGGGGCAGAGATCGGCAAGGGATGATCTGATTCGAGGCAGAGAATACAGTAACAGAGAGGCAGCATCGTACCAAGGCAGCGCAGAAGCCAGTAGGAGGGACACAGCCTAGCCACGCTGATGCAGAGGCCTTCAGAGTGACGCAGGGGCAGCCTGTGCTGCGCAGAGGTTGTGCTGGGCTAGAGGGGCTGACGCAGTTGCAGGAAGAGCTACGCTGAGTGTTCTAGTGGGCTAGAAAGGGCTCGTTATTTGTAATTCCCGACTAAGGGTGAGATTCAGCCATATTTTCTCTCTCCAAGTGATAAGGTACAACTGTCGTGTATTTTCTCTGTAGGGAAAACCATTTTTGGTGCCTAGAATGTTGTATTTAGATTTTGGATAATAATAAAACCCTGTAGAGCCGTTGCACCGGTTTTCCCGCATTGGGTTTTTCTGGGGACATTTTTCCGAAAAATCTGTGTCATTTTGTCATATGTGCGTGATGTTCAGTAAATGATCTGTAGTTGTGTATGTTGCTATTTGTGTTTATTTCGCTATTTTTCTAATTACTCAAATTAATAACTTGTATAATAAATCAAGTAGGAGAAGTAAATCAATAGTTAGCAATAGGATTTCTGTAATAAGGGTTCATAAATTTTCACATGGTATCAGAGCATTGCAGATCAAGCTAATCCTTCAGCAAAGAGACTGACGATTTTCACTGCAAGAAGGGCAACTGAAGTAGCACGGATCCGGAAGAAGGCAACGCAGCACCAAAGGGAAATCAGACCCTGCAAGGGTGGCACAGAGTCAGTCTGCTTACGCAAAGGTTGAAGCAGCTCCAGAGAGGTGACACAACACCAAGAGGGTGACACAATCCAAGTTGGTGAGTTGTTGTGCAGTTTGCCGAGACCAGAAGTGCAGTTTCTGATCTTCAGAAGTTGTTGGTGTGGCACAGGTTCTGTCGGTGCAGAACAATCCCTAGCAAAGGTGACAAAAAGTGGGAGGAGAACAGTCACTCAACAGATTCTCTAGCCAAGGAATCTGAGTTTGATCAGGAGGAGTGATCATAGAGGATTGATTCGTCAGAATTGGTGAAGGATTTCCAGGAGGGAAATCAGTTGTCAGAGGGAGCAGCTACTCTAGAGGTGTAATGTCCTGTTTCGGGGATATCTCTAAAACATGGCAAACTCCAACCAGAGATGGACTGGGAGGGCATTTACCAGATATGCCGCCTCTGAAAAGAGGACGAAATCTGGAGGCTACCTGGCCCTTTCCAGACTCTGTCTAAGAGTATAAAATAAAAACACCAAGTGGCATATAACTAGAGTGCTCACATATATATAGAAATAATTGTGCAGCAGACATATAATAACATAGAAAAAAATGTACGGCTACTCATCCAGAAATATAGAGAGGAAATGCTAAGCCATTTTATTAAACTGAGAAATATAATGAAGTACAATAGGTGATCAGAGTGATGGCACCTAAACTTGCTCAAGGCAAGTGAAGAAATACTCTCAGAATACACCAGAAATGGTTGCTCTCTGAATTGCGTCCAGCTGCTGGAAAACTGCCGTGTAGCTGCTACCACTGAAATGAACTGATAACTAGGGGTTGCTCCCCTTGCCAAAATGAGCTGAAAATCTGGAATCCTCCTCTACTCACCAATCTCGACAAAACCCAGAAACCATATCAGAAATGGCCGACCTCCAAAAAACACCCCCTTGGGGAATTACGTTGGCCTCCAAGGGTCTGCACAGAGGCTAAATAGGAATGGCTGAAATACCGCCTCAAAATCCACCAAAATCCTCCCAAAGGCAAAGGCTGATCCTCTGCTCAACATCTCGGCTCAAATCTCCTGCAAAAACCCCAATCTGGAACACCTCCTAGATGGATTGTGTCCTCCCTCTCAGTGACTACGCAGTCTCTATGAATGCACGGCTCCGCAACAAAACCAAACACCGAAATCTCCCACAAAATGCTGAAGAAATAACCTTGCCCGAGCAGGCACTCGAAGTCCCCCGGGGCTAAGGGCGAGATCTCTGACCGGAGACACACAATGCACTAAACAGTGCTGCAGACAGGCTAAACAGCCAGCGTGCTCAAGAAGTCGAAATGACCAGCTCAATATCATCAACAAAAAATGCTCCAAATGAGGAGGCTCTCCTTACATAACGTTGGCCTCTCTCTCTCAAACCCTAGGCCTCTCATCCAACGTAGCCTCCTTGGCCCCCACGCTGCCAACTCAACCTGCGCTGTCTCTCCAAGTGTTCACGTGGGCCCCTTCCCTACGTGGTCCTTTTGCCCCCCCTTCGTTCACTTAAGTTACAATGTTGTGTCTACTAGGGAGTGCACTTTATTTTTAGAGTGAGTTATGTCCCCTTCTACTCACCTTTATTTATAATTTAATTATATAAGGCAAATTGATCAAAATTAATATTTCCAATTAGCTGCTGCTAATTGGGAATATTACAAGAGGGTTTCTATCGCCAAGAAACCCAGATCCAGTCTCTTGTTGAGTGTTGCAGCAAGAATAGGGAGAGGAGTACCCACTTCAACAAGTTTGAGCTAGATGGCCCCGTACGGACTGCGTGATCAGGATAGGTTGGACGATGTGTCCAACTTTGCCATCTGGAAAGCCAGAATCCTGATAGTCCTGGATGAGTACAACATCAAGGACCATGCACAAAATGTCCTAGTTGTTCCAACCGGTGCTGATCCACTGAAGAAGTTCAATGAGAATCAGGCACAGGCTAAGTGCTTGATCATGAATGGAGTAAAAGATCACGTGGTCCCACATATTGCTGGGAAGAACACGGCAAACGAGATGTGGACAACATTTCCGTCCAGAGGAAGATGCACCTGGAGAATCAGATGTGGTTGTTCCAGATGCAGAAGGGGGAGGAAATCAATCCCTTCCTCTTTAGACTACAGACTATTCGAGACCAGTTGATTTCTATGGGGTCAACTCCGGATGAAGGGATCATAGTGAGGACTACCCTGAATGCAGTCACCAATGAATGGGAGACATTTGTCCAAAGTATCTTGGGCAGAGCAGCGCTACCATCTTGGGTGGACATGTGGGCAATCTTCGTCAAGAGGAAATCAGGAGGATAACCAAGAAGCAAAGCAGCAGCGGGGGAGTCAAGGTGAAGAAAGAGGAGGAGGAAGATGCAGCCCTTGCATCTAAGGGAAATAGGCAGCAAGGGAAGAAGAAGAAGGACCTCTCTAAGTTCCATTGCTTCAAGTGTGGTGAACTTGGACACTTCGCCAACACTTGTCCTAAGCGGACGGACAAGGAAGCACCCAATTCCAAGGCAGCAACAGTGAAAGGGGACATTAATAGTGAGGATGATGTGGCCATGAGTGCTCATGTGCCTCGAGAGAAGAGGTGGGGATTGATTTGTAGAGCAGCTACAGATGCTTGCGGGATCCTTGAGGTGTCAAAACTCTTGGATCACATACAAGCTATGGGAGCCTTAAGATAGTAGCAGGATGATTGGAGCAGTGGGTGCAGAAGATCACGGAGAAGCAGAGTCATGCTAGGACGCTGAAGTCTGGAGCAGCGCAAAGGAGAGACAACAACAGCGTGGAAGTAGCAGCACAGAGGCTGATGGGATTTCAGCAGCGTAGAGGCAGTGCTTACGTAGTGCAGTGCAACAAACAGCGGAGTGCTTCAGAGAGACAGTGCAGAGGCAATGCTTATGCAGTGTAGTGCAACAGATAGCGTAGTGCTTCAGAGAGACAGTGTAAAGCAGCAACAGAGGGTGCTTCAGTGACGAGAAGCAGCCCAACTGACTTGTCTGTCAGTGATTGGGTGATGGTCCTTCAGTTGCTTACCTCTCAGCAACTGAGTTGCAGTGCACCAGTTAGAAGTGGCAGTGTTATGGGCAGCATGATGTAGCAATTTGAGAGGGAGCTGCAGTACGGATATAGCAGTGTCGGTGGTAGTGACATGGGCAGCAATACAGAGAGAAGCAGCACAGTGGATGGAGGGCAACAGGCCAAGCATCAACAGTGTGGAGACTGATGTCGAGATCAGGGCAATGCTTCAATGTGGAAGTATTGCTAGAGCACACTCCTCGCTAAGAGGGAGTGTTGAGATTTTGGGGTAGGATCTGGTGTGCTCTAGCTCTGAAACTTTGTGGAGGGGATGGAACACACGAGATCTCCAAGACCCAGAAAGCATTTGGAGAAATTTCATCTGGTGTAAAGTTTATTCTAATAATTAAATTTTTTAATGGGGACCCTAAGTCTAACTTAGGGAAATTAAAAAATTAAAGTGAATTAGTTCACACATGTGATGAAATGTTCTAAGTGACATGGGTCAAGAATTCTTTTAATTTGAGTCGTCGATTAGAGATTAAATCACGGTTGTTGGTTTCCCAACAAGAAAAGTATAAAGGAAGGGCTTGGTGTCAGTTGGAGAACACACACACATTGCAGAAGCACTGGAGCTAAGTCGAATTTCTGGGGCGGGGTTTGCTGAGGAATTCAAAGTGAGTTTGCAGTGCAGTGAGGGGCAGAGATTGGCAAGGAATGATCTGATCTGAGGTCGAGAATACAATAGTAGAGAGGCAGCATCGTACCAGGGCAGCACAAAAACCAGCAGGAGGGACACAACCCAGCCAGGCTGATGTAGAGGCCACGCAGAGGGTGACACAGAGCCTTCTGGGTGATGGATAGGCCTTCAGAGTGATGCAGGGGTAGCCTGTGTTACGCAGAGGCTGCATTGGGCTAGAGGGGTTTAAGCAGTTGCACGAAGAGTTGCGCTGAGGGTTCCAGTGGGCTAGAAAGGGCTCGTTATCTGTAATTCCTGACTGTGGATGTGATTCAGCCATATTTTCTGTCTCCGAGTGATAAGGTACAACTGCCGTGTATTTTCTTTGTAGGGCAAACCGTTTCTGGTGCCCAAAATGTTGTATCCAGATTCTGCATAATAATAAAACCCTCTAGAGTTGTTGCACCAGTTTTCCCGCATTGGGTTTTTCTAGGCACATTTGTCCGAAAAAACGATCTGTCATTTTTTCATATGTGCATGATGTTCAGTAAATGATCTGTAGTTGTGTAGGCTGCTATTTTTGTTTACTTCGCTATTTTTTTGAATACTCAAATTAATAACTTGTATAATAAATCAAGTAGGAAAAGTAAATCAATAGTTAGTAGTAGGATTTCTGTAATAAGGGTTCAGAAATTTTCACAGCATTAACTTCTAAATTGTATTCCCAATATAACATAACATAACTTTAAAATGATTAACATAATTGAAATTTAAAGGCTAAAACAACTAACTAAGACTATCATGCAACGATAAAACACTAAGTACAAGTAATCAAAGATGCATTGAATCATTAACTCTTTTTGATATATATATATATATATATATATATATGAGTACTCTATGATAAGAATAAAATAACCAAAAATGCATCTTGTAAAGAAAATGAACTTTTAGAAAACATAAACTAAACTAGTTCAAAAATTTAAGGTGAAAACCTCCTCCTAGAGTGCAGGATCAACTATCAATCACGACTTCATGCACGCATTGAAAAGGTAACAAGAACTTCTATTAAAGGAATATAGTATCAATATGTCCTTGGAAGGAATAAAAACTTAATAACAGTAATCACCACCACTTCATAACTATGTTCTTTGTCTCGGTCACTGTTATTTATACAGATAATAAATACAACTTTAAAATAGTTTTACGCCGATAAATCATAAACAAACTTGACACCTATGAGATCGATATCTTAAGAATCTAAATCTCTTTATGACTTGCTATTGGAAAAGCAAGTCATAGGAGATTTCATGTTCTAACAGCTTAGTGCCTCGCTTGCTTGATTCTCCGCTACCTGTGCTCAATCTGCAACACACAGTTTTCATGTTTGACCCAGCGTTTGACTTCAACATCTCTTAATTCGCTTAGCTTTCCAAGTAATGCCAGTAGGTGCTTGTCCATTTGGAGGCCAAAAGTCATCTTTTATAAGTCTTCTTCCTTCTTTTGGAGCGCTGCAACCTATATAAAAATGGATTCTACTGCAGAATGTACAGAATTCGGTAATTGCAAAATACTTTTGTCATAATTTCATTAAAAACAAAGAAATTAAAAATGGATGATTTAATACCTTGTAGGATTTGATCTTGACCTTAATTTGTTGAGGTTTTACAGAAAAATGACAGAAACCATAGAGAGACTTCTTAAGGCAACAAACAAGGCTAGAGTCATTTTGGATAAATCCAGGGGGTTGTTCCATGTAGATATCTTCATGCAAGTCCGCATGTAAGAAGGCAGATTTAACATCCATTTGATGGACTTCCCATTTAAAGGAGGCAGCAAGGGAAAGAATAAGGCAATAGAATTCATTTTGGCAACAGGGGAGAAGGTTTCAGTATAGCCAATGCCTTCAACTTGTGAAAATCATTTAGCAACAAGATGAGCTCTATGTTTATCCACTTTTCCATCTGATCCAAACTTTGTTCTGTAAACCCATTTGCATCTGACAAGTTTTATTCACTTTGGAAGAGAAACAAGATCCCAAGCATTGTTTTCCAATAAGGAATGATATTCTTCATTCATAGTTGCATCCCAATCTGGATGACCTGAAGCTTCTTCAAAGGTATATAGAACATGATTTTTTGGAACTTGAGCAAATAAGGAAGAGGCTTTGTCGAGCTGAGAATGTGTACGACGTTGATCTGCAGGGTCACCTACAAGAGAACTTGCTGCATCCTGAGTAGAGCGGACCCATTTTGGAAGTTGTGGAGCTGAAAGAAGATCCTGAGGAGGTGGAGGAGGATTTTCATCCTCGTTGTCATCATCTGAAGTAAAAGGAATGCTCTCAGAAGTAGAAGAGATAGAGAGAAGTGGCACATATGCTGAATCAAGCTCGCAGGTCAAAGGTGGCACACCTGCCGAACTAGGCTAGCAGGTCGATATATTTTCATCAAATTTTACATCTCTTCTAATTATTACATTTTTGGATTTGGGTTGAAGAAGTCTATATCCTTTGACATCTTCAAAATATCCAACAAAAATGCATTTTTCACTCTTATGTTCTAAGGCTCTATGTTTCTCATCTGGAATATGGGCCCAAGCTTCACTTCCAAAAACATGAAAGTGACTTACATCTGGTTTGATTGAGCTCCAGGCTTCTTCTGGAGTGATATTCCTTAAAACCTTAGTAGGAGTGCGATTTACTATGTAATTTGCACAGTTAATTGCTTCTGACCAAAAATTAAGACTAAGTCCTTTATAGATTGAAGCATACAATTAGCCATTTCTCTTAGAGTGCGATTCTTCCTTTCAGCTACACCATTTTGTTATGGAGTATACAGAACAATATGTTGCAATTGAATGCCATGCTCAGTGCAAATTTTAATAAATTTGTTGTTAACATATTCTCCTCCATTGTCAGATCTTAACTTAAGAATTTGATGTCCAGATTGTTTCTCAACAAATGCCTTAAAGGCCACGAACATGTTAAAAACTTCACTCTTGAGTTTTATAGAGTATACCCAAGTGCGTCTGGAAAAATCATCAATGAAAGTTAAGAAGTACTTGTAGCCAGAGAGAAACAACTAGAAGTGGACCACATAAATCATTGTGCACAAGTTGCAAAGGGGCTGACGCGTGCCAAGAGGAATGTTTGTCAAAACTATCTCGATGATGTTTTTCGAGTACACAACTGGAACAAACACCATCTCGGCAAGATACCACAGGATGACCTATCCCCATATTTTTTTTACATAGAGTTTGAAGAGAGAGATAGTTTAAGTGACCAAATCGCTCATGCCAAAGTTTGCTCACTTCATCATTATGAGCAACAAAAACGAAGGGAATACATGATGACCCAAAGTTGTAAAACTTATACAACCTTGTCGAATCATCAACAATGCCAGTAGCTAAAATATGTCTAGGATCTCTTAGGTCCTTAATTACAACATCATGAGGTGAGAATTCTATGGTTTTCCCTTCACTTGATTGAGTTATCTAATAAATAGATAGAAGGTTCCAGGACAAGGTAGGAACACATAATACATCATTAAAATGACCATTATCTAGATGAATGGTTCCAAACCCTACAACACTATGAGATCTATCGTCACCAACATAAATATTTTTGGTGTTACAATAATTTAGAGAAGAAAACATGGCTTTATTTTTGGCCATGTGGTAAGAGGCTCTGGAATCAATGAGCCACTCATGAGAATGAAAAGAAGAAGATACATTCAATGCATAACCAGATCTTGATGCTTGACAACCACATGCAGAATGTACCATTCCTGAAGATGAAGTTGAAGAGTTTTGCAAATGGATGTTGTGCTTCTTCATTGCTACTTCCAAGGATTCCATTTTCTTAAAACATTTTGACTCTATGTGGCCATCACGATTACAAAAGTTGCAATGTTTATCTATGTTCTCCCTTTGTTTTTATTTGCCTTGTCAGTTTGTTGAGTTGCATTTTCAGTTTGCGGCAAAGATTTCTTAAGACCCTTGTTTAGTTTAGGACCATTCTTTTTAGGATGCTTCTTCTTAGGATTCTTTGGATTTGGTTGTTGTTGGGATGCTAAGGCTTTCTTAGAAGAGTTTCCAGTATTAATAAGACCAAGGTGTAAGAGTTTTTCTTGTTCCCTTATCAAAGAATCGCAAAAGGCATCAAAAAAGGGGGCCTTGCAGGGTGCTCCTTGAGAAATGAGGGATTCTCTAGTGGAATGGAAGGTGGAAACAAATACAGAGTATGCAAGGCCTAGCTTAGCAAGAATGGAATAGATAATACTACCATCTTCCTTTTTGAACTTACAACCTTCTAAGAGAAGTCTAAGGGTTTTGAATTTGGACAATAAATCTTCAATAGACGATAAATTATTGGGGTCCAAATTAAGCAACTCATTTTCAAGCTGGTGGGATCTGATTTCATTTTGAATGCCAAAAACAGTATTTAGTTTTTTCATAGCTTCATCAGGGGAATCAATTCCTTGGATATGAAATCTAAAATCTTGAGCAATGCACATTCCTATCAACCCTCCTACTTGATCTTGTTTATTTTCCCATTTAGCATGTTTATATTCATTGGTAGGTTTAGATTCTAGTTCTGAGGCTATTCTATAAAGCCCTTTACTTCTAAGTAAATCTACCATGTAGGATAGCCATTGGAAATAATTGGTGTTGTTAAAAATAATCGAGCATGTACTTTCTATTTTTAAAAACTGAAGCTGTAAAAGTTGAAACCAACTTCTCCACTGCAAACATCTCGAAAAATTAGGCCGGTTAAAAAAAAACAGCTCTGAAAACGACTTCTTTATGAAAAAGTTATGCATTTTTGAAGAAAAGTTGTAGTAGATACCGAGTAGTCACATGATAGGTGAAAGTTGATGATGAAGTTGTACCTTTTTTTAAAATCCCCTCCTTTCCAAACTTAATATAATAAGCTCATTTTTATAAAAAAAACTCCTTTATGTGACCCACTTTTATAAACAAGTGAAAGTCATTTTTACAATATTACTTTATGAACTAATGACCAAGTAGACTGTAACTTAAATAAAAGATAAAGTGATTTTAGATTAGATTGTAAGTGACTCACCTTTTTATAATGGGTGAGAAACACTATTACATAAAGTAACTTTAAAACATAAGTTACATGTGTTTTTTTTTAAATAACCTAACAAAAATCTTTTTAGAAAAAGTAACTTAACAAAAAAAATTTTAGAAAAAATAACTTGACAAAAGATTTGAACCCAAGACCATTATTCTCAGAAACTAACATTAGACCAAGTGAGGTAGTAAAAAGGTATTGTTGATGAGGAAGTGTTTTTTTTTTTCTCTTTGGGGTGCGTGCTTTTTTCTGCAAAAAACAACCACACAAACTAAAAAAAAGATATAACAACCTTAACGACAAAATGTTAGATTTTTGGTTACTCTGCCCAAGAACTAAATATTTTTCTCGCTATTTTTTTATTTCCCAAGATTGCACAAAGTTGCGGGGAAAGAGCATACATAGGAGAAAAATTCGTCTCCCTGTTTCTGATTTGTCAGATCGCACAGAGCGCAGAACAAAGAGCATACACAGAGAAGAGAGTATAGATTCGGCAACAGACAAAAATGACTATAAACCGAAATAAAACAAAGAGAGAAATAAAAATAACTACAAAAAAAATTTATACCTCCAAATGTAAAATGACATAACTTGGGCAACCGAAAACCTTTTTGCATGAAACGAAAGGGGTTCCTCACTGGAACAAAGGCTTTGGACACAACAGAGTAGTTTTCCTGGCCTGAAAGTGGTCAGAAACAGTAGATCTGGAAAACAGCAGTCACATGTAGTTAAACCGGTTTCAGATTTTGATCAACAACGGATGCAGCCCTCAAAACAGCTTTGATACCATGTAGGAATTTACAAGGTAAGTTCCTTATATCAAACACCAAAGGTCATTGCTCACAAACAGAACACAGATCACTACACCAGTATTTGGCTTGGCTGAAACCCTGGAAGAGGGAAACAGTCCATGGCCTGAACCAACGCAGCCACTTCAGGCAATTTATTAATATAAAGAAAGAAACTTTACATAAGCTTCTCTCATAAATGGTCACCGGACAAATGACCCTCCATGCTCTTTAAATAGAGATCATGGACCGATCAGGTGTGAAGCGACGGATCAAGTGTCGGTAATACAAAGGAGAGAATGAACCGTCGGATCACTACATATCGTGACCGTCGAATTATAAGTTACAAAAGTACATACTAAAGAAACACACTTTACCTAAATCTATGCTAGACCAAGTTATACTTAACTATTTCCTCTGTGTCGGAATACCCTAACATGTGTGGGCGTCTCTGGGGAATTCGAATTGCATGAGGAAGCTTTGGAATTTTCATCATCACATTTGGCATTTGGTTCTTCATTGGGATCTCCACCCATTCTCCTATATAATTGAGCCTTGGGCTCTCATATTGTATCTTTGCAACGAGCTATTGTACTTGGGGAAACTCTGCTTCTATGTACTTGTGTTCTATGTACTTTGGGGTTCATTCCTGATTGTTTTGGGAGCTTCCACTGTTTTCTTATTTGGTGTTTGAGATGTTTTATTAGTAGAAGACTCATGGTTTTTCTTACTTCTTAGGTTATACTGACTATGTACTTGGTTAATGGCAAAGTCATAACCTTGTTTGTAATCAAAGGATTCCCCTGAATCTAATTGGAGTTGTTGGAGTTCAAATAACTCTTGATCCTCCTGTGTGAGAAAGATAGTGTTATTATCATCTATTCTCATTAAATTTATGGTATCCTCATCATCATCATTGTTTTGAGAACTCTCAGCATAGTTCTCCTGAAAGGGAGGTCTTATTGTTTGGTCTGGGGCTGAGTCTTTTTATTTTCCTGAATTTTTGTTTTTTCTAAAATTGGGATTTCTGATTTGTTGTTGATTATCCCATTGAGGTCTTCTTTCTATGTTATCTAACCTATCCATCATCCTCTCTAAGGTTTTAGCTAACATATCCATTTTTGTGTCTAAACTAGAGGCTTCTTCTTTCATGGTCACTCTCATTTCATTTCTTAATCTTGCTTTTTTAGCTAGAATGTAATATCTCGGATGGGATATTTTTACTAAAAATGCAGAAAAATACTGAATACCACAATTTTCTGTAAAATAAACATTCACTCAACAGAAGATTTCCATGTAAAATAAAAAGACAAGAAACACTGCAATCCAATACCATATAGAACAGAAGAAAAATCTCAGCTTTTATTATAGATAATAAAAGGGGTTTACATATAGATCTGACCCAGAAGGTGCTGAGATAGAGAACTGGCCAACAATACAATCTGCTGCACTGCTATATGGCGCTGGCCTCCCAAAACTGAACTGCTGCACTTTCCCTCCGACAACAGCTACCACTGAATCCACTGAAGATGATGAAGCCCAAGTTGAAGATCTGAATGATCCTCACACCAATCTCTGAAGCTCTGTGAAACTCCTAAGTGAATTCTCCTCAAGAGTATTGGGTTTCCGTCCAACACTCACAAATCACCCAAGGGTTTCCGTCTTGGCGCTACGGCTGAAGTAGAGAACTACGTCCTCAAACCTCTCATACACAAGCAAATGATCTACTCCAAAGATATCTCCCAATGGCCTCCTCCTTTTCTTTTATAGATCCCTTGGAGCCTTCTACAACATTATTTTATTATTATTTTATTCATGGAACACTTTTCCTTTTATTAAAATATTCCTTTTTAATGCAGAAAAGGGTAAATTGGCTACCACGCCTCCTACGGTCACTGAAATCTATGTCTAATTGTCCCATCATGTAGGTCTCCTCGTCCCGGTTCCAATGAGCTATTACATTAAGGTGTTCCATCGTGTATTCCTCCCGGAATGCCACCTTGAGCATAATCAGCTGAGTTAAGCCCATAAATAACTCAAAATTCCGAAAGTTATCGAAATGTATTGGAACGAAAGCCAAACTGCTCGGATGATGGAGTATATCAAGTGAATGCCTCCGAACACCATGAAACTCCTCAAAACTCCTCCGAAAAGCTCCTGAGCCCACTGATAGCACCAATCTGTACATGTGACCTATCTGCTCCTAACTCTGGAAGTCCCTCCTACCCTTGTCATGGGTGATACCAAAAATGGGAATATTACAGACCTCCCGCCCCAAGATTGCTTGCCCTCAAGCAATCGAAATATGTGGGCCACTCTGTTGGCCCGCCGCATCTCAGACCCAATACCTGGATCCCATACCAACCTCTGGGTGCTACTATGCACCTGTGTCAAACCTCTCGGAACAGACCCCTCCATGCCGAGATCCCAAACTGATCTCTCTCTGTCACAGTCAACAAACAATCCTCCCGGATCCCAATGCCACCATGGCCAATCATCGCCCAAGTCCCACGGCTCAGGCTGCACACTGTCTCTGGCTATAGCTGATGCTCTCAGAGGTGAAGACCACCAACAAGCATCAATGCTCCCGGGCTCCTGCTGTGTTGTACCTGTAACTGCATATGCTGCCCCACCAACTGCATACCAACTCA
The DNA here is from genome assembly GCA_034641835.2 of Pinus albicaulis. NCBI lineage: Eukaryota > Viridiplantae > Streptophyta > Pinopsida > Pinales > Pinaceae > Pinus > Pinus albicaulis. The sequence goes on along the minus strand of CM076581.1, from coordinate 127,921,950 downwards.
TCACCTCTGTCCAATCCAAGTCCTGACTCGATCCCATGCTAATCCAGCTCTCCTGAAATCGGGAAGGAGTTCTTAAGTAATGACAACCGGTGCCCTCCTGCCAACTGAAATCTGTAACATCTACTATGTCTAAGGGCCCTTGCTCTGCTATGCTCCCTGCGAAGAATACCGTACCATCAAGAGGGTACCAACTCATGATCTCCCGCCAGTCCATCCTGGAAGAAGAATCCAATGTAGCAACAACTGCACATGGAACATGCCCAAAGTGTTGCCGCCAGCCTGTAATCAACTCCCACTAGTCTGCCTTGTCTGACAATGGAAGCTGCTTGTAGAAGGAAGCCCCCCTCTCTATAGTGGGCCAAAGTGGGCAAGACATGCTGCAAGCCCCATCGATGTATTCTTGGAGAGTACTACTCACCGAAAGTACTGCAGCTCGGCCGACTGTATGTACATCTATCTGTACCTCATCAATGTGTTGGCCCAAAGATGGATGCTCCACCATCTCCAACAACTCATCCCTCTCATCGGGAATGTAAACTCCTGTTGTTCCCTAGCTCCCTGCAGAACTATCCCATCGACCTCTAACATCTCTAGAGGATATGGATCTACAACTTCTGTCACTGTACTCGGTGTCTGTGCATCTGACTGCTCCTCCTCAGTGGCTGACCCCAAGGTTAGCCGCATATCCATCATGGACTCAATGTGGGCGCCCATCTAGACCTCGCCCAAGGAAATGTCATGCCTGATGTCCATAATATCCTCCTCTGCTGACTCAGGCTCCATCATATGCTGCTCTGGCTAAATCGTCACAAGTGACTCATCACCCAGAGTATCTCTCATAGAGTCCTGTGACTGCTCACCCTGCACATTGGAACACAACTCCGGTCTACTGTCATCCTCTCTGCATGGCTACTCTTGCTTCCTAGAAGCATCCTCATATGATCCGATGGACTCATCTGAAGAAGAGTCCTCATCTTGGCATACAAAAGGAACATCTCCCTGCTCTACCTCTGCCACCACATCTGCATCTCTCAAACATGAGTGATCAGGCCCCAAGGTTCTTTGCAAATGAAGCAAAGTCCCTTCCTTCTCAGCTCATTTCTGCTGCCTGACCCACCAAACTGGAGCCGCTCCTCCCTGGTCAACTGTCTCCTGAGAAACTCAATGTTCTGCTCAACTAGCCCTTGGGCTAGTTCATAAGTAGCGGGTGATACCAACTGCTTTCTCCTCCAAATGCTCAACAACCGGGTCTGCAACTCTCGGCCAATGGTCTCGTGGTCTCTCATACATGATGACAAGATGGACTGCATGTGTGCTATGACAGTATCAGGATGATGTCTCCTAATGCTGAAGAAGCATTGGAACATCTGCAGGATCAAGTCATCACACTCAAGGTCAAACATGATGACATAAGTCTTGATTGTGGCCATACTCCATAGAATCTCAAGCTTCTTCCCAAAGGTAGAGCCTGCACTGTTGTCCAAATCCTGAAAAGTCTCTACAATCAGCCTCATAATCCTCCTCATAACATCATCATTATATGGAGCTATAGGTGCGGTCAATTTCATGATGTTACTGAGGCAAGCTGCAACTGGAAGTGTGACCCCTTCAGAAGGTTCTTCCAAGAATTTGGGCTATATAAGAGCAAGCATAGCAGGCTTTAGAGCCCAAATCAGTTTCTTCCCTTCTGTTTGGTCTATTGTGGACATGAGTTCATTAAGCTCCTCTAGTTTGGAAAAAACTCTCCATGACATCTTCATGTGTTTCAGATCTGTTCCAAGTGCAAAAATTTTGTGACCAATCTCCAATGTTTCCTACAAATCTTTTGGTTGTCCCTTTTGAAGGATGGCATAAATTTCTTTTGAAAAGGGTCTACTGTTTGGTTTTGTTTTTTGATCATCTGATGCATGGTGGTTCAAGGAACTGACTTCTATTTTCATTTTCATCAATCTATTTAGGAATCCCTCCATCGTTCAACCAATGAAAATATCACTGTTTTTTTGAGTTTTCTATATTTCCTAGTTAAGTGTTTTAGCAGATAGATTGCTTGCACAATGTTGCACGTGCAATTCTGAGTTGTTTTAACTCAGTATTGCACTTCCTGAGCTGTTGCAACTCAGTACTACATCTGTAATGAAGCAAAGAACACTTCCTCACATTCGTACATTTCATGTTCATAACAAAATATAACGCTGGTATATCAAAATAAATGACAGATCCATGATCAAACCCAGATTTGTATATCACAATTTAACAAACAGATTCAAAGAGAAAATTTTACCAGCACTGTGATTTTGAGAGAGAACCTGATTTGGAAGTCCCGCAATTTGTTACTGTGTATTAGTTTGCTACTGTAGTTTCCAAAATTATTGTTTTCCTGATTTGAGCATTATGAATGCCTTGAATTTGCACCTGGCAGCCATACCAGTTGTCGAAACACGCGACAACGACTCAGATCAGGGGATGTCACCTTTATCCCCAATCTCTCTATTTAAGTCGTCTCCTTGCAAGCTAAGGGAGGTAGACCCTATTAGAAATGAGGATGAAGAATCCAGAAGACACGGCTAAAACATCAAATACTTGATAAAATGAACAAGATTCCACAGATCTAAATTAGATTTCACGTTTAAGACCAGTGCCTTATGGAGTCAAACAAAATCTCGTTATGCAAATTGTAAACAAGTAAGTGACAATTAACTGCTGCTTATTAAAACACGATTGATCACAATGATATTTAATTGAAAATTCCACAACCATGAATAACAATAACCTGAGAATGTCAGATGCTTAAGATACTGCAATTATAACCCAGTTCGAAAATTAAAATGATCCACAGTCAAACTTTAGATAAAGAAATTAGCACACTTGACTATGGAAAATTTGAAAATTTTTTTATATTTTTGTATTTTCTAGATTTTTAGAATTTTGGGAATTTTTTATTTTTTTATTATTTTTTATTTTTTTATCTTAAAACAAAAATTAAAGCTAATTCTAAAGAGAAGCTAAAATTAAAATCTAAGTCTAAAACTAACCAAATGTAAAAAAGCTTCTAATTTTAACAAAAGTTAAATCTAAACTAAAATTAAAATTAAACTAAATTACAACTAAGTTAAGGTTAAACTAAGACTAAAATAAAATTAAAACAATATCGAAATCAAATTTTAGCACTACCTTATCAAAATCGTAATCTGGAAATCTAAATCTAAATCAAACTAACGCTATCAAACTAAAATTAAAACAAAAAAATCTAACAAACCTACGCTACCCTAACTAAACTATCGAAAACAAAATTAAATTGCAACTATACATCAGAAATCGATCGCATATACATTGAAATTTTGTTATGATGTGCATTTTGTTTTTTGTTTGTGAAGGTTGGATGGTCGTGAGGGAAGGTGAACGCGACGGAAGGAGAAAATGGTGCAGACGGCAAGGAACTTGAAAGTGATGGCAGGGAAGGGCTCGATGAGCAAATAGAGGATCGGACGGCAGAGTTTGATGGCGGACTTGGAAGTTCTGCGCAGAGAAAGGATTTGATGTGGAGAATAAAAGGGTCGATAAGGAAAACAAATGACAGCCTGGGTAGAGATGAGGACGAGGATAGAAAGCGGATAAGACAGGTGAAAAATGGAGAACGCTGAGTTCGATGGAGGGTTTGATTAGCAAGGTCGATGGCTAAGGAAGAGAGCTGGATTAACTGTAAAGGAAGTCGAATGGTAAAGGGAAGGAGCTGACAAATGCAGTGAGATGAAGGTTAGCACAGAGAAATGGGAAAAGCGTGGGTAAAAAAAAAAACTTGGCAGGTAGTTAAACCCAGACGTCCAGCATAAACTGAAAATTTTTCCCTTCAAATTAAACGAATTCTCCCTGCAAACTTAGATTTATATGCTCCTCAAATCGAATAATGTCCGGATTTGCCCACAGCAGGGTTTTGAGGCTAGATCTGGCCTTTGGAGGCTAGATCTGCCTTAGATCTAAAAAAAAAAAAAAATTCCAATTTGAAACTTGACCCTGCAAGAAACTAGCTAGATCTGAAGATACACACACCAAGAAACGATTAAACCCTTACAGTCTTGAAAAATTTACAAATATACAAACTAGTTTACAGATTTAAAACCCTGATGGTCAGATCTGAATCCATCTTAGCACAATTTTCAGAGATTTAAAATTTTTAAGAGAGGCACAAGCCTTAGAAAACCCTACAAAATCACAAACGTCGTAAGATAGACTTGGAATTTAACAAATAATGAGCTTTTCAGATTTATGTTTATTGAGAGTTGACTGGTCCAACCGAAGACTTCTCCAGACGCTCAATCTTAAAAAAAATTTCCCTGCACACTTAGATCTGAATCTTAGATCAATAGAGATTTAAGAAAACAACATGAGACATTTTCAGAAAAATCAGAATGTTATTTTTATAAACCCAGAAAACTGCACAAGATACCTGTATGCAGATTAATCCATGAAGGCCATCAACCATAAAATGCAAGAAACAAAGTAGCAAAGTTTAGAGACAATTCACCACATAGATCTGAGAAGGAACATCAAGATTTGTAACCCCAAAGTCTTTACGCTTTATTCTTCAAAAATTTGTAAGAGCTTCTAAGAACCAGTACACGATTCTGAGATTGGATGACTTAAGACTGACAAAGACCTCTAAATTTATAGGACAAAATCTCCAATAGCTAATTTGGATGATCCTTGTCAAAATAATCTCAACTGTCCAAAAGATTTAATCATCTCTTAATCAAGAGCGTTGAAATTAAAAGCGTTGAAATTAAAATTTTTGGAAAAAAACGAATTTATCATTTAATTCAATTTTAATTAACTCAAAAATATTACTTTTGAGTTAATTACCCCAAAATTTTGACTTTGACTTAACCACCAAGGCCCAAGGGTCCAAAATTTCTTAAAAGTTTCAATATTCCCTTGGCCTAGGGCTTTCAAAATCATTTTCCAAGGACCCACAAATTTTGTCTTTGAAAGATTTAATCCTAACTTAAGACCCTAAATTAATTAAATTTCTAGTTTAAGATTTTTTAAATTAATTGACCAGAAAATTTAATTAATTGACTGAGAGGGGATTTTAATTATTTTTCCAACCCTCTTTACATGAAATAATACATTTACATACATGAAGGGGGAATATCCATTCGTATAGACCCTCAAATGAATACCCAATTTTGCGACTCAAAAATATGATCTAGTAGACCAAGTAGCTTATACTAATTTTACAAGGACTCAATAGAAAACACTAGGACTCACTTAGCATGCTGATGACAAAATCCACCCTAGCTTTGGGGTGAGGCTGGAGGGAAAAACTCTGTTGATCACTTACGTGAATCAGTGAAACAAAAAACCTCCTAAGATGGAGATCATCAACAACATACTAGGCTTACCTACGTTGTTACATACATTGACGGTCTTACTTAGATCATTTACATCATTACATGTAGAATGGGTTTACAATCATTTATAAACACTGTCATCTATCGATGAAATCTGGATGACACGAGCCTCGAACATGATAAGTCCCATTTGAAAAAATGGGGGTGTACTGCTATGGGGTAGTTGACAAAGTGTGGTCAACACACCCAACCTTCATTTATCACAGCAAGGATGGCTTTCCGAAAATTATACACCCCTCTTCTAATAATTGGCTCAATTAAAATTCTACCCTCTAATTTTTGGCTCGTCGCTTCGATAATACTCTGTCCAGTCATCGTGCAATCAATAGTTGCGTATACTTTGTCCAGTCATCGCACATCAAACTACAGGAGGCACGAATATAAACTTATCCAATGCAACTTGGCTTCAATTTGTCTTGGCATTTCAATAAATTCGAGTGTGGCCTTTAACAGATGATTTGGCTGGGAAAATTGGCGGCTTCCACGAAACTGTCTCAAAATTGATGCGTCTGTCACTAACTGGTGTTTTGCCCTCAAACTCGTTAGTTGGCCAGAACTCAAGCTAGAAGAAAAATGGAGATGTTGCTCGCCCTCTAAATCTTGAGACTGACCGTGTAGGTGTGATAAGTCATACCCAGAAATAACACTTAGTTCTCCTCACGAGATTACAATCTATGACCCAATCAGATTAAGCGGCCCCTTTTGAGGATGGAGACAGTATGCCACGACCCAGACAAATAATTATTTGGCCTTTCTTAGCTTGACAGAGCTCTCGAATTTGTGGATCGATACGCTTATTTTTCTGAAGGATACATGTAGGATTCTCCGAGAGAAATCGATTCAAAAATAGGTCTCGGCCTCTCTGGTGTGTATTCTAGTTCTGAGATAAATCTCGACGTCTATGAATTTGCCATTCTAAATTTGGGGAACCCTTTTAATAAGTAGACTTTGATTAGTAATGCCGCTTGGCTCAAGCTTTTTATTTTTTTTGGGTCAATTTGACCTGCCCTCAAGAAGATGTCTTCAGTAATTTTTGGCTTAAACCCTTAAAATCTCTCTGCAACAAATCCTCAGGCTAGCAAAATCACCAACTCTGATCAATCGCACAACAATTTGGCGTAACACCAATTTTACTCCCTATTTGACTTAGCCTTTGTTCTCCAAGTTGGTTGCTTGGATCTCGATTTTGGTCTAGACCACATACTTGGCCAGATTCGAACTTAGAGACAGAAATAACTCGGCTGGGATCATTTCTCTTGCAATAAACACCTGCTTCAGAAATTTTATTAGAAATCGAGGGTTTCTTCTTGAACGTCTTCACTCTAGGGACCGAGTTTTCTGTTTCTACGACAAACCCTTTGATAATAATAGCCATCTGAAAATTGTAATAATAATCACTGCAATTGGAGCTGAAACCCGCAGGATGAGCCAAGACTGAGGCTCTGATACCACTGTAATATCCCGGATGGGATATTTTTTACTAAAAATGAAGAAAAATACTGAATACCACAATTTGCCGTAAACTAAACATTCACTCAACAAAAGATTGCCATGTAAAATAAAAAGACAGGAAACACTGCAATCCAATACCATATAGAACAGAAGAAAAATCTCATCTTTTATTATAGATAATAAAAGGGGTTTAAATATAGATCTAACCCAGAAGGTGCTGAGATAGAGAACTAGCCAACAATACAATCAGCTGCACTGCTATATGGCGCTGGCCTCCCAAAACTGAATTGCTGCACTTTCCCTCCTGCAACAGCTACCACTGAATCCACTGAAGATGATGAAGCCCAAGTTGAAGATTTGAATGATCCTCACACCAATCTCTGAAGCTCTGTGAAACTCCTAAGTGAAGTCTCCTCAAGAGTATTGGGTTTTCGTCCAACACTCACAAATCACCCAAGGGATTCCGTCCTGGGGCTACGACTGAAGTAGAGAACCACGTCCTCAAACCTCTCATACACAAGCAAATGATCTACTCCAAAGATATCTCCCAATGGCTTCCTCCCTTTCTTTTATAGATCCCTTGGAGCCTTCTAGAGCACTATTTTATTATTATTTTATTCATGGAGCACTTTTCCTTTTATTAAAATATTCCTTTTTAATGTAGAAAAGGGTAAATTGGCTACCACGCCTCCTCCGGTCACTGAAATTTGTGTCTAACTGTCCCATCGTGCAGGTCTCCTCGTCCCGGTTCCAATGAGCTATTACACTAAGGTGTTCCATCGTGTATTCCTCCCGGAATGCCACCTTGAGCATAATCAGCTAAGTTAAGCCCATAAATAACTCAAAATTCCGAAAGTTATTGGAATGTATCGGAACGAAAGCCAAACTGCTCGGATGATGGAGTATATCAAGCGAATGCCTCCGAACACCATGAAAACTCCTCAAAACTCCTTCGAAAAGCTCCTGAGCCCACTGATAGCACCAATCTGTACATGTGACCTGTCTGCTCCTAACACTGGAAGTCCCTCCTAGCCCTGTCATGGGTGATACCAAAAATGGGAATATTACATAGAATGTTTACTTCTACACCTACAACATCTGTTTGCATTCTTTCTAAAGTTTCTGCATTTCTTTCTCTTAACTGATATGCCATGTCAGTGTCAAATCCATTTGGGAATTCGAGTAAGACAGAGTCAGGGGTCGGCTTTAGATTTGAAGGAATTGAATTGTAAACACTGTTATATCTAGTTCAGTAGTCTTGTACAAATTCATTTGGAGCTCTTTTCATTGCATCAAATTCAGACAATATTTGTAGGGGTTTTGTCTTCTTTTCCCCTTTATTTAAAAATAATCTATGGAAAACAACTAAATCAGCTATACTACCTGCATTAAGACTTTTGAACCATCTCTTTACTTCTTCTATTAATGTTTGTGCAAACAATCTCATTTGTACATCTGATTCATCTATATCATGGAGTTCAAAGTAATATGTCATTTTGTTTATGTGTTGTTGTGCAGTGTAATGCGTAGTAGCATCAAACTGTGGTATTTTACTTTGGTAATCTTGGGGCATGTCATGAAGTTGTCCTGGAAGAACAAGGGGAGCATACCTAACAACCATAGCTTGAATTCTAGCTTGGCTAGGAGGAAAAGTAGAGGTACTTGGTGTTGAACTGGAAGTAGTTGTTGATGAAACTGGATTATAAGGTGTTGAATTAGAAAAAGCAGTTGAAGAACTAAAAGTCGAAGTTGAGGTTCTAGGAAGTGAAACTGAACTATATGAGTAACTAGTAGGAAATGAGAATGATGTGTTTGAAAAGGCAGTGGGGAAGCTAGTGGATGTAGCAGATGTAAGGGATGAAGGAAATAAATTTCTAGGTTGTAAGGGTAATCTAGGACTAAATGGATCTGTGAATTGAATGGTAGTAGAAACTATAGATGATGTAGTGGTTTCTAAATGAGGAATAGAAGGTTTAGATGTATAAGCTAACAATTGAGCTAATTCTATGGCTTCATCAATTTCTTTAAGAATAGTAGCATTAATTTCTTCAAGTCTGTCTTGATTTTTAACTTTCTTTAATTCAGAATCTGCGGTAAAATTTTTATGTTTGGCTTTTAAAAATGAAATAAAAACAGGGTCTAAAACATCAGTACTTAAATTACTTTCAGATTTGGTCCTGAATAAAGAATGTTCAAATTCTAAATCAAACTCTATATCCTGCAAACTTACTAATTCTTGGGGTAATGAATTGACTCTTATTAATGAAACTTTAGCATCTAAATCTTCTCTCTGTTTTTTCTTTTTCCCAATTCTGTCTGGGTTGTCCACTATAACAGCGAGTTTAGGGTCTGGATTAGACCTGGTATAATAAACTTTCCTAGGAGCCAGAATTACAAATTTTTATACTCACAACTAGTTAAACAATCTTAAAGGCAAAAAGATGATAAAAAATGATTTCCTTCAAGGTTTATTTAACAACTAAGGATTGGTTAGTTCCCCAATATGGTCGCCAGTATGTTATCACTCCAGTAATTCTCTAGTTGTGAGATTTTTGGTTTTTAGTTGAGAAAACTAGAGGTAACCACAGACCAACTTTTAAACTCTAGGATCTAGCCTTCCTAGGGTTCAGAGAGGACTCCCCCTATAAATTTTAACTTTGTTTTGTTTTATGAAATATTAGGCTAGTTATGATTGTGCAATTGGTTTTCGTTTTGATTGGTTTGGTGGGAAAAATCACTTGAAGAGTGTAATATTCCCTTTTTTGGTGTCACATATGACAGGGCTAGGATGGAATTTCAGAGTTAGAAGCAGACCGGTCACAAGTACAGGTTGGTATCACCAGCAGGCTCAGGAGCTCTTTGGAGGAGTTTTGAGGAGTTTTCATGTTTCCGGAGACATTCACTTGATATACTCCATCATTCGAGCGGTTTGGCTTTTGTTCCGGTGCATTCCGATAACTTTCGGAAATTTGAGTTATTTCTGGGCTTAACTCAACTGATTACACTCAAGGTGGCATTCCGGAAGGAATATATGATGGAACACCTTAGTGTAATAGCTCATTGGAACCGGGACGAGAATACCTACATGATGGGATAGTTAGACACGAATTTTCGTGACCGGAGGAGGCGTGGTAGCCGATTTACCCTTTTCTGCATTAAAAAGGAATATTTTAATAAAAGAGAAAAGTGTTCCATGAATAAAATAATAATAAAATAATGCTCTAGAAGGCTCCAAGAGATCTATAAAAGAAAGGGAGGAGGCCATTGGGAGACATCTTTGGGAGTATATCATTTGCTTGTGTATGAGAAGTTTGAGGACGTGGTTCTCTACTTCAGCCGTAGCCCCAGGACGAAAACCCTCAGGTGATTTGTGAGTGTTGGACGAAAACCCAACTCTCTTGAGGAGACTTCACTTAGAAGTTTCATAGAGCTTCAGAGATTGGTGTGAGGATCATTCAGATCTTCAACTTGGGCTTCATCATCTTCAGTGGGTTCAGTGACAGCTGTTGTCGGAGGGAGAGTGCAGCAGTTCAGTTTTGGGAGGCCATCGCCATGTAGCAGTGCAGCAGATTGTATTGTTGGCCAGCTTTCTATCTCAACACTTTTTGGGTCAGATCTATATGTAAACCCCTCTTATTAGTTATAATAAAAGCTGAGATTCTTCTGTTCTATATGGTATTTGATTAAAGTATTTTATGTGTTTAATTTTACATGGCAATCTTCTATTAAATAAATGTTGAATTTATGGCATATAAGTAAATTTAGGCAAGTTCAGTGAAATATCCCATTTGGGGATATTACAGTGGTATCAGAGCTGGTGATCTTGCCAGCCTGAGGGTTTTCTTGCCAAAGTGTTGAGAAATCCAAGTTCAATGGTTTTACTGCACATCAACTTCAGAAGGAGATCGAAGATTTAGCCAAAATGTGTGACGAATTGTCATCTCATGAGCAAACTGCCTAAATTAGACAAATTTGAATCCAATAATTGGGAAAGGATATATGAGTGCTTTCGAAGCATGTTGTATGTGTCTGTATCAGTCTTGAATATGAATCAAATGTCGAGTTGGGTAAACCGAGAAGAAGCGGAATGCATAGGCAATCCCATTACCTGGCACGAAGATAGTGATATCTCATGGTAGGGCCAAAGTCTTTTTTTTTTCACTTTTTGTTGTTTCCACCACCAAATCAAGAGGACACGTAAGCAAATTCTAAAGTGCCAACTTCCGCATAGCATTCACTGTGATTCACTACGGGTCGAGTTGAGCGCTTGTGATCAATGTGGGAAACTAATTGAAGCACTGAAAGGGCCGAGCCTCATTTTGATTTCTTGAGAGATCAATTTCTGTAGATTGTAATCAATCACAGGCGGCATGAGGGAATTCTACAATCTGAGCGGGAAGAACAGGGAGGAGCTCTAGCGAGCCTGTCGATTAGGTGGAGCAGCCAAGGTTACATGAGCTATAGTGGCGACGGCGTCAGAGTCAAACCAGGGTGGTCGGGCACAAGTTTACTTAGCCACCCGAAGTTTTATTTATGCGCACCTATCGCGTAGGACCTTTTTTCAAGGTCGCGTGGCATCTCAATCAGAACCCACATACTCGGTCTCCACCCAAAGACACTACGTTCTATACGTGGCTCGAGTTAAAATTCATCAATGTGTTTTTCTTGTTGGACAAAGTCGAGTCGTCATCCACTGCTAAATTATTTATTTAGGGGCTCGATTTTGAAGACGTAAACCACTGTGGGTGACTACCATAAATTTTGGGCAAAATCTAAGAAGGATCGAATTTCTTAACTGAAAAGTGGGAAAGTGCAACTGAAGGGTGACAACACTGCTATCTAAACCAGTTCAGAAGACCGAGACCCTTGTGGTGAAGGATTTGAGTGAAAAGGGAGTCCATTGCATACAATAGCCACAGCAAAAGTATTACACCTGAGCGATGAAGGGAAATACGCAGAACAGAACGGTTAGACTGTCATTCATTGTTATCCACAAAAGAGGTCGAATCACCCAATGGTGGAGGGCAACCTGACAGAGCAATTTGGTGTTTGATTTTCCGAGTGGAAGTGAAACAGATTGCTATTTTGATGTCCGGAACGAATTTTTCTTGAATTACGAAGTCCACCTACCATTTTGGGCATAGAAACATCAAAACAGAGACTGTTGCTGGGTTGGATCGCTAAGAATTAAAGATAAGGCAAGCGCTCTCCTATATTCAAGTTTCTTGGTTTCCTGTGTGGCTGAACGCAAATCTGGGCACTATGTTGGACGTATATTCCATGCCTATTCGGAGATTACAACAGTAAGCTAATGCACAGTAACAAATTGCAGCACTCCCAAATCAGGTTCTTTCACAAAATCACAGTGCTGGTACACTTTTCTCTAATGGCCATGAATCTCTTTGTTAAGTTCTGATATTTTATATGGAACTGTGGGTTTGTACAGTGAATATATAGTGAACTGTCCTAGGTTGTTTCCAAACTTATCATGTTGGTGTCTAATATTTCTGAGTATTGTTTAGATCAGTTTTGAACTCTTGAAAGTTCCATAGCGGTTGAATGTTGTTCACTGAGCCTATTTGTTGTACCTAAACTGTGAGAAGCACCTACAGCCATAAGTCTTTTATATGTTTGACAAATTACCCGTTGAAGGCATCCATTAAACTCAGAAAAACCAGTGGCCATTTTCCTAGTGATTCTGTTGAGAGTGCATGGTTGAGCTGCTTTAGGTACTCTGTCCTATTGAGATCAGAGAAATGAAGCAGTCTTGAGAATAATTGTCAAAAAAATAGTGTCCTGTTATGAATGAATTTAGAGTTTTTGTGAGGGTTGTAAGCTAAGATTGCTTGAGGTGCTTGTATATTGTGATCGTTAGCTGTATATGTTGTGCATGACTAAGAGGGAAATTTGCACTGCTGATTGTAGTTGAAATCTTATATTTGACACCAGCAACTGTATCTGACACCAGCATATATGTGTCACCTATAGCAGTATGTATATGAATTGTTTGTTAAGAAAGACAGCAAACTCAAAAGAATAGTGACCTCATTATCATAAACGTTCTTGTACTCATTGGTTGAACCATGGAGGGATTCCTAAACAGCTTGAGAAGGGTAAAAATTGGTTCCTTAAACCACCATACATCAGAAGAGCAGAAAACAAAGCAGAACAACAGACCTCTTTCAGGAGAGATTTGTGCCATCCTTCAAAAAGGACAGCCAAAAGATTTGCAGGGAACATTGGAGATTGGTCACAAAATTTTTGCACTTGGGACAGATCTGAAACACATGAAGATGTCATGGAGAGTTTTGTCCAAACTAGAAGAGTTTAATGAACTCATGTCCACAATAGACCAAGCAGAAGGGAAGAAATTGATTTGGGCTCTAAAGCCTGCTATGCTTGCTCTTATACAGCCCAAATTCTTGGAGGAACCTTGTGAAGGGGTCACACTTCCAGTTGCAGCTTGCCTCAGTAACATCATAAAATTGACCGCACCTATAGCTCCATATAATGATGATGTTATGAGGAGGATTATGAGGTTGATTGTAGAGACTTTTCAGAATTTAGACAACAGTGCAGGCTCTACCTTTGGGAAGAAGCTTGAGATTCTATGGAGTATGGCCACAATCAAGACTTATGTCATCATGTTTGACCTTGAGTGTGATGACCTGATTTTGCAGATGTTCCAATGCTTCTTCAGAATTAGGAGACATCATCCTGACACCATCATAGCACACATGCAGTCCATCTTGTCATCATGTATGAGAGACCATGAGACCATTGGCTGAGAGTTGCAGACCCGGTTGTTGAGCATTTGGAGAGAGCAGTTGGTCTCGCCCGCTGCTTATGAGCTAGCCCAAGGGCTACTTGAGCAGAACATTGAGCTTCTCAGGAGACAGTTGACCAGGGAGGAGTTACTCCAGTTTGGTGGGTCAGGCAGCAGAAATGAGCTGAGGAGGAAGGGACATTGCTTCATTTGCAAAGAACCTTGGGGACCTGATCACTCATGCTTGAGTGATGCAGATGATGTGGTGGAGGTAGAACAGGAGGGCATTCCTTCCATATGCCAGAGTGAGGACTCTTCTTTAGATGAGTCCATAGGATCAGTTGAGGACGCTTCTAGGGAGCGAGAGCAGTCATGCAGAGATGATGACAGTAGATCGAAGCTATGTTCCAGTGTGCAGGGTGAGCAGTCACGGGACTCTACGGGAGATACTCTGGGTGAAGAGTCACTTGTGACAATTCAGCCAGAGCAGCACGTGATGGAGCCTGAGTCGGCAGAGGAGGACACTATTCACATCAGTCGTGGTATTCCTTTGGGGGAGAGCCAGATGGGCGCCCACATTGAGCCGATGAGGGATATGCGGCTAACATGGGATATGCGGCTAACATTGGGGTCAGCCATTGAGGTGGAGTAGTCAAATGCATTGACATCGAGTGCGGTGACGACAGTTGCCGATCCATATCCTCTGGAGGTGTTGGAGGTTGATGGGATTGTTCTGCAGGGGGCTAGTAGACAGCAGGAGTACGACATTCCTGATCAAGAGTGGGAGGAGCTGTTGGAGATGGTGGAGCATCCATCTGTGGGTAGATGTACACGCAGTCAGCAGAGCTACAATATTTTCAGTGAGTAGCACTCTCCAGGAGTACATCGATGGGGCTTGCATCATATCTTGCCCACTTTGGCCCATTATAGAGAGAGGGGCTTTTTTCTACAGGCAGCTTTCATTGGCAGACAGGGCAGAGCAGTGGGAGTTGATTACGGGCTGGCAGCAACACTCCAGGCGTGTTCCATATGCAGTTGTTGCTACATCGGATTCTTCTTCCAGGATGGACTGGCGGGAGATCGTGAGTTGGTACCCTCTTGATGGTACGGTATTCTTCATAGGGAGCACATCGGAGCAGGGGCCCTTAGACATAGCAGATGTTACAGATTCCAGCTGGCAAGGGGGCACAGGTCATCGTTACTTCAGCACTCCTTTTCAATTTCAGGAGAGCAGGATCAGCATGGGATTGACTCAGGACTTGGATTGGAGAGAGGTGATGAGTTGGTATGCAGTTGGTGGGGCAGCTTATACAATTAGAGGTACAACACAACAGGAGCCAGGGAGCATTGATGCTTATTGGCGGGCTTCGCTTCATGGGGCATCAGCTATAGCCAAAGGCAGTGCGCAGCCCAAGCCGTGGGACTTGGGTGATGATTGGCCATGGTGGCGTTGGGATCCAGGAGGATTGTTTTTTGGCTGGTACAGTGAGAGATCAGTTTGGGATGTCGGCATTGAGGGGTCTATTCCGAGTGGTTTGACAGAACTGCATAGCAGCACCCAGAGTTTTGTATGGGATCCGGGCATTGGGTCTCAGTTGCGGCGGGCCAACAGAGTGGCCCACATATTTAGATTGCTTGAGGGCAAGCAATCTTGGGGCGGAAGGTCTATAATATTCCCTTTTTTGGTGTCACATATGACAGGGCTAGGATGGACTTCCAGAGTTAGAAGCAGACTGGTCACGGGTACAGGTTGGTATCACCAGTGGGCTTAGGAGCTCTTTGGAGGAGTTTTGAGGAGTTTTCATGGTTTCTGAAGGCATTCGCTTGATATACTCCATCATTTGAGCGGTTTGGCTTTCATTCCGATGCATTCCGATAACTTTCGGAATTTTGAGTTATTTCTGGGCTTAACTCAGCTGATTACACTCAAGGTGGCATTCCAGGAGGAATATATGATGGAACACCTTAGTGTAATAGCTCATTGGAACCGGGATGAGAATAGCTACATGATGGGACACTTAGACACGGATTTCCGTGACCAGAGGAGGTGTGGTAGCCGATTTACCCTTTTCTGCATTAAAAAGGAATATTTTAATAAAAGGGGAAAGTGCTCCATGAATAAAATAATAATAAAATAGTGCTCTAGAAGGCTCCAAGAGATCTATAAAAGAAAGGGAGGAGGCCATTGGGAGACATCTTTGGGAGTAGATCATTTGCTTGTGTATGAGAGGTTTGAGGACGTGGTTCTCTACTTCAGCCGTAGCCCCAGGACGGAAACCCTCGGGTGATTTGTGAGTGTTGGACGAAAACCCAACTCTCTTGAGGAGACTTCACTTAGGAGTTTCACAAAGCTTCAGAGTTTGGTGTGAGGATCATTCAGATCTTCAACTTGGGCTTCATCATTTTCAGTGGGTTCAGTGACAGCTGTTGCCGGAGGGAAAGTGAAGCAGTTCAGTTTTGGCAGGCCATCGCCGTGTAGCAGTGCAGCAGATTGTATTGTTGGCCAGCTTTCTATCTCAACACTTTTTGAGTCAGATCTATATGTAAACACCTCTTATTAGTTATAATAAAAGCTGAGATTCTTCTGTTCTATATGGTATTTGATTACAGTATTTTATGTGTTTAATTTTACATGGCAATCTTCGGTTAAATAAATGTTGAATTTATGGCATATAAGTAAATTTAGGCAAGTTCAGTGAAATATCCCATTTGGGGATATTACAAAGAGATGGATAGTGGGAAATCTATTTGTCCATTGGGCTGAGGAGTCAAAATTCAAGCAGACAGAACTAGGATCAGGGCCAAAAAGTCAAATGTGGGAAAGATAGATAACCCTTGGAGATCTTGGAAAGTTGTTTTGTAAGGTGATATGATCGGGATAAAGAGCAATGAAGGGTTCTTTGATCCGGAAAATGAAGTAATAGGCAGAGGTCAAATGAAAGAGGGAGCAATTAAAGGTTCCCTATTCTGGAAATCAGAAGAAAACATAGAAATGACAAACAATAAAGACAGAGTGCTTTTAACAAATCCTGAAGTAATACTCCTGTTCATTCATTCAAATTTAGAACACATAATGGATTGCATGTAACAAAGAAAGATAAACAATGACAAGTAGGAAATGCTTCACTCCAAATAGCTCATCACATGAATCCTGAAATATGATGCTAGTTGATCTGATCCAAACTGCTACTCGAAATTTGAAACACAAAAAGCCTTCAAGTCCACAAAAATGACTATAGAAATCTTCAGCAATTTATTCCACAATAATACTTCTAAAGATGAAGTATTTATACATAATTGTTTACAAAATATCCTAGAATGTTTCTAGGAATTATCTAAGCGATATAAAATATCTTTACAACAATAATAGAGACAGCTGCTCAACAAATCAGCAAGTTGTGCTATCAATTCAAATAAAATAGAAACTGATTGTGGATAAGATGCAGTTGGCTGCCTTGGTGTCTTCCTTGCTAGCTTTAGATATTTTAAGTTTGTTTTGAAATCTGATCTGCTTTATTTGATACTCTTTAACTGATTCTCTTTAATCTTTGATACTCTTTAACCATTTGTCAAATATGTTTACTGCTGTAATAAAAATCTGTTTTGACTGCAAATCAGCAAACTGTTTTCACTGTTATCTTTCTTTCTTCTTACCTTTCATAGTAAATCTGTTAATGACTGCCAATCTTCCTTACTTGGGATTTGTATTTTTTTCAGTTTCCTGAAGTTTTCATCTACTTCTGTGTACCTGGAAAAAGTTGGTTTAATGACAAACAAATGTCTTATCTCATGCTGCAAGTAAAATAAGTCCTCAAAACCCCTGAGTAAGACTTTTCTTGTTGGAATGCCTTGTCCACCACCTCATTTTTCAACTTGCTCCTTGGCATATTCTCTAATCTTTTTATTGTAATCCTCCTGGGGCATTAATTTGTCATTGATGACCAAAATATTAGGCAAACTTATTTGCCTCAAATTCTCAAATTTGACCATAAACCTAGTTATGGTGATGCTCATATTTTCACATTTTTCCTCTAACTGCTTCATCAGGTTCTTTTTGGTGATAACTTTCCTTATTTCAAGGATAGTTTCAGTTCT
Source organism: Pinus albicaulis (assembly GCA_034641835.2). Classification (NCBI taxonomy): domain Eukaryota; kingdom Viridiplantae; phylum Streptophyta; class Pinopsida; order Pinales; family Pinaceae; genus Pinus; species Pinus albicaulis. The sequence goes on along the minus strand of CM076581.1, from coordinate 127,904,229 downwards.
ATTAGTAATTTCAATCTCTTCCAACTATTGCCTGTTCTTGCTATTGAGAAACTTTATCAGTTCTATTGCTTGTTTTGGTTTGTTATCCAGTTCATCTTTAGTCTTTTGGATCTCTTCTAATGTTGCTTTGAGTAGATCTCTTTGTTCAAAAATCATTTGAATGGAGGGCCATACATCATTTATGGCTTCTATGATCTTGCTCCACAAATGATTTTTCACATAGGAAATTTGTTCCCTCAAGGTTAATTCCTTCCGTAATTTCTTCAATTCTTCATTTACTCTGATGGCCTTTTGCTCATGAGTTTTTGCATTATTTTGAGCCAACTTATTTTGATCTTCAGGATTTTCAACCATTTGTTTCAACCTGTTAATTTCACTTGTCTTAGAGACATTTCTTCCATGGCCTTTACCAGTTTGCTGGCCTCATCTGTAGGGTGAGCTGCTGTTGTAGATGACTCTGTAGCTAATGTTGTGGATGATGTCACTGGCACTGCAGTAGCCAGTGAAACTTTAGGTGCCAACTCTTCAGCTAGAGTTGATGGCACAATTGTAGTAACCATAGGGATGATTGTAGGTGCTTCCTGTGTTTTTGGTGTTTTTTTTTCCTGGACAAGCTTGTCCATCTGAATCTCCATTTTTTTTATCTGTGTTGTAATTTGAAATATTATGTTCATCATATCATCTTTCTGATTTTGTCCTTCTATTATTTCCTTGGTTTGAGGATGTTCACTTGGAGGAAGTTTAAGTTGTTTCCTCAAAGTTGCAATGTCCTCATTCTTTTTCTCCTTCAATTGGAAATTTAACCAATTGGTCATGGATATTGTCTGTTATATATCCAGCGTAATAAAAAATAACAGATGGAGGTTGTTCTGGGGTAAATGTAGATAAGAAACCTAAAATGGATTTATCTGTATATTCATCAATGAAATATCCTAGAATAAATGAAAGCATGGAAATTACATGCCTTGAACTCTCTGGAAATTTTGAAGTGGAATATGGAGGATTAATTTGAGGAATTTCTACATGTAAAGGCATAAATGTTTGGAAGATCAAGAATCTTTTGGGAAAATCTAGGGCAATATATAGCTTGGTAAGGGCCTCTATGGACAAAGGGACTGCTTGAGGATTAGGTTGGAGTTGTAGCATTTGGTTGATGGATTCAGCAACAATGGTGAAAAGCACTTCTTTGTTGGCATTTACTATGGCTCTTTGCTTAGGCACATAATACTGTTGACATAACCTAATGACCCCTTGACATGGATGAGTTACTGGAACAACATATTTGGGCAAGTGTGATTCCCAAATACGGACTTCTTCTTCATTATCTAAGGATTTTTCATAGCTCCAGTTATGAATGTCTATCAAATTAAATTCAACAATTGGGTCTGTTATTTTGTAGTCAACATCCGCTAATGGAATGTGCTCAATGTCTATGACAGGGGGTTGTAAAGGATTTACAATAATAGCAATCTTAGAAGTCATGGCTGGAGTTGATTTTGGCACTTTGGAACCTTCAGGATTGCTAGAACTCTGTTTTTTAGGCATTTTGGCTACTTTTGCAAGATTAGACAGTTTGCAGAAGTATTTTTACTTTAGCAGAGGTTTCTTGGATAAAATATGGTCTTTCTTTGGGCTTTTCCATCCAATTTTGGATTCTCAATAGGATTTATAGACTTTTACTGATTTAAAACAAGAAACAGGGGTTCCTTGGTTTTTTCAGTGAATAATTGGGTAAAAAGTCTTTTGAATTTAGACAAAGAGGCTTAGGATAACTTCAAAAGGTTTCAGGGCTAAATTTGGTGTTTAAAACAGGGTGCAGCATATACAGGGATTTTTCAGAAATTTTGACGGGGTTTGGCCTGTTTTTTTGGACTTTTTGATAGGGTTCTATGAATCAATTTTGAATTCTGACTGGAATTGTCTTTTTAAAGGTCTTTTTCTTTTAAACTAAAAACAGGCTCAAATTTTGGAAGAAAACTTGTTATGCGCAGGTACAGGGTTTTGAAGAAGTCTCTGAGGTCTTTTGAACGGATTGAACGGCTTCTTTCTGATCTCTGGAACAATGCAAAGCTCCTCTGCAATCTTTAACGGTAACAGGTTGAAATTTGCAAGCTTTTGGCATAAAAATAGCGGAAAAATGCTTGTTTTACAATCGGGGTGGTTTATACAAGGTTTATGCGTAGGAAAAGAGGAAATGAGTGTGTTTCCAATGTTTTTTAGGCATATTAGGGCTAACAGGCACCGGTAATTAATGGAGGTCAAGTCATAAAACTGGTGGTTTTCGGGCTCAAAGTGTCTAAACCACAAGTGGTTATCGCGTGCAATTTCGGTGGTAAGTTGTTTTGGAGGAAACCAACGCGATCCAATGAGAATGGACCATGTGGAGGAGAGAGGAAATTACAATACCACCTATTTCGCATGGAAACGAGATGGGGATATCGTGCAAGTTTATTTGCGATATGGAGTTTCTGCTGTCGGATCTTGGGGTTCGATTGCGAACGGTCCAGATTTATTGGGAAAGTAGCATCAGGGTTTGGTAGTGGGGCCGAGGTATATTAACGCGATGGGGATTTCATACATGCGGGGATGGGTTTTAAACCTTAGAAACAAGTGTTTAATAAAGTTTTAAAACCTTAGGTTTATATGATGGGCGGGACTTTAAGGTTTATATGTTAAATTAAAACATTACACAATGTTTCAATCATACATATGCGCAGTAATTTATTATATAGTTTTTCAAATGTTTTTGACATTTGTTTAAAACTATAGGGGGCAGGGTATTTGTTTTAATGATATGTTTGAACCAATGGGATTTGGGCGGGGTTTATAATTCACACATGGGGTATTTAAACATTGGTTTAAACATAAAATAGAGGGTTTTGAGGGTTATTTAGAATAAAGAATTTAATACTATACGGGAGGGTGTAATTAGGGATTTAATAAAATAAGTTTAGAATTTAATATGAAAAAGGGATAATGCATTAATAAAAATACATGTTTAACTCTAAGTAAAGTGCAAATAAGCATAGCTTGTATTTGTTGTATTATTTCACACTTTAACTTAGGATAAATGCATTTTGAGAGTTTATGAATGATTTTTGAAAGGGAATGAAATTAGTTATTTAGGGTTACACTTTTATTAAGTAAAAATGGATTTTTACTCAGTTAAAAGGGATTATGATTATGAATGAAGGATAAATGCTGATGAATATGGGTTTTATGTAGGGAATTCAATATTTTTAACCAATCGGTCATCGAGCCTTGGGTTCGGTCTCAACAGAAGTCAAAGAAATACTCTGAGCCTTTTTAACTGATAGCTTAGAATACTAGATAATTGTAGGGGAGGGGAAATTAGTGATTTTTGCCCAATGATGATTTATTACATGCTTGCACAACTGCTTTTTACCTACCCATCTTTATTTCTAACATTTTTTACTTCATTTTCATGGGTGCATTTAAGCTTGCAACCCTAAATCCATTTTCTTTCAAAGCATAAAAACTATCTAACCTTATTTCATCCGAGAGCTCAGAGTAAACTGTTGAGCTCCTCATTTATTCTCTATCTTAACTACTGATTTGTCAAGTTTATACTGTTTGACATATCTTTATTCTCTATCTAAAACATGAAATTCAAAACAAGAAAAGTTAAGATTAAACTGTTTAACTAATCATGGATTATGGCATTTATTGACAATCTGCACATAATCATTATTCTTGCAGTAAAAGTAAATAGTAGTGGCATTTTGACTTGCTCACTTTCAGGTCTTATTTTTTCTCTTTTTCTTTTGGGTTCTATCTTTTAATAAGTCCTTTGATCTTTCTTTTAAGACTTTTACCCTCTTTTTATTTATTTTTTCTTATTTTTCATTTTTCAAAATATAGGAAAGCAACTTGCAGAAACCAAGGTATGTACATATTTACAAGACTATCATAGTCAATTCAAAAATTATGAATCCTGTTTTTATAGGACCCTAACAATGCGGGTTCGAGAAAGTTTTTCGAGCTACCAAGAAGAACAGATGAATTTCCAGATAATTATGGGAAACAAGGCAAAGTGTACCCCCATCAGGAGAGGTACCGTAACATTTTAGACCGAGGATGGCAACAAGATTCGAGCCACGAACATTCTACATGTACCAGGGTTGGGGATGAACTTACTCTCAGTGTCTCAACTTCAGAACAAGGGCTATGACGTATACTTTATTCGAAATAAGGTGTAAGTCAAACACCCTAACTGGAGCAATAAGGCACAAATCAGAGTAAGGAATCACAAGTTGTATAAGCTCTAGCTTGAATCTTCGGTAGCCCTGATTGGCAGTACAAACGATAGAGATCTAAATGAATTATGGCACAAAAGGATGGGGCATCTACATCATGGAGCCTCGAGGATTCTCAAAAATACTGTCATAGGGGCTTCTGAACTCAACACGAAGAAAGACTAAGTTTGCAAGGGATGCGTACTAGGGAAGTACACTAAGGCAACATTTCCAAGAAGCAGTAGCAGATCCAAAGGTGTATTAGAGTTATTACACTCTGACATTTGCGGTCCAATGTACACGACTGCTCTCGGTGGGGCAAAGTACTTTTCCACCTTCATTGATGATCATTCCAGAAAAACTTGGATCTATTTTTTGAAAACCAAAGATGAAGTCTTTGATCAGTTAAAGATTTCAAAGCATTGGTGGAGAACTATACAGGAAAGAAGATCAAGAAGTTGCGGTTAGATAAGGGTGGAAAATATATCGATAAATACTTCACAAATTTCTGTGAAAAGGAAGGCATCAAGAGAGAATGGACAGCTCCATACAATCCAGAGTAAAATCGAGTTGCAGAATAGAAGAATCGGACCATAATAGAAGCTTCAAGGGCAATGATGTATGACCAAGATATGCCCAAATTCTTATGGGCAGAGGCTTGCAATACAGCAGCATATATTTAGAACAGAGTTCCCAATAGAGCTTTGGGGAAGGTAACTCCCGAAAGTGTGTTCACAGGCAGCAAGCCAGAAGTGAGCCACATCAGGTGATCCAGGTGGATATCATTGGCCACCCACCAATTCCATTTGGACCAACACCATCAATTCTTGCAGCTTTTGACATTCAGCACAACTTACTATTTTTAGCAGGTTTTCGGGTCCTCCACTCCCGGAGCTGTTTTGGGGCCTTAATGATCCAGGTGGATGTTGGTGGCCACCCACCTAGTCCATTTGAACCCCCACCATCAGTTCTTTTAGTTTTTAAGTTGCAGGTCAACTTACTATTTTTAGCAGTTTTTTGGGTCCTGAACTTCCAGAGTCGTTTTGAGGCCCTGAACGACATTTTTTGGGCATCGTTTCTGCAGCGCATATCGATTCCATATCAATTCCATTCCGGAATTGATATTCGTGATATTAGTTGTAGTCCTCGGATAGATCTTTCTAACGATGCATCATACGCGTCAAACGGAGATCGTATGCTGAAGTTACGTCCCCGGGAAGTTGAAACACCAATTTACCCAAACAGGACCCATATTTTTGGTGCTTCATCTCCTAGAGTTAGGTTTTTGGACGTTTAGAGTTCTCCATTGTTTCTCAATAATAAATAGTCCCTCGAGCCTCATTGTAACACAGTTCAGAGGTCTGTAGCCGCCACATCTCTTCTCAGAGATTCGCTACCAGCTCCCTAGCTATTTTATTTCCATTATGTCTCTAAGCATATTTCTGTTATTTGATATTAATGAAATGAAGCATTATTTCTGCTGCATCTCTATGTTCATGGTTATTTCTGTATTCTATTGCGTTCCTGCATAAATCCGGATCAGTGGTATCAAAGCGGTCTGCTCTTTCTTTGTTTTTCTTTGCATGTCCCCAACGCGGTCAGGGTATAAGGAGTTAGGACTCGATCTAGTTGAACCCTTGCAAGATCAGCCTCGCAAACCCCGACGACCTCCCATGGCGAAAGAAAAGAAAGACGAGGGAGTAGGAGAACCTATCAAAATATTGCTCGAGGAGGCCCTCGAGAAACAAAGGAACGCGATGATGGATAACTTTGCTCAGATCCTTCAATGACTGCCCACCTATGGCGCATCTGCATCCAACAGCCACTCTGGAGGCGCCACTCCCTTCAAGGTATAGGTAAACTTTGACATTCCTATATTTGAAGGCCAAATAGATGCAGACGTCGTAGATAGATGGTTAAATTTGCTGGAAGGGTATTTCTCGGTCCATGATTTCTCTGACCGAGAAAAGATTATCTTTTCACTCTTCAAAGCCACCCCCCATGTCAAAGACTGGTGGGAAACCTACTGTGAGCAAGAGGACGAAGGGGAACCCTCTTTGTTCTCGGCCACACCCACTTGGAATCCGTTCCGAGACGACATCAAGGAACAATATTACCCCGTGGGGAGCAATGCGGGCAAATACATCCAATGGACCACGCTGCGGCAACAAAGGGATCAAGATGTGCACGAACTGACGAATCTGTTTCATACCCTACGCACAAAGTTGGGTATTAAAGATTCAGAGAGACATTTGGTGCTCAAGTACCGCAGCTGTCTGCAAAAACACATTTAGGAGGAAATGGAGTTCCTCAACATTACATCTCTTGGCACGACATACCACTATGCCGCCGAGATCGAGTAGAAATTTAAGCAGAAGAAGCGAGACTTTGGATCTGCGAATCCGAAAGGTGCCCCCGAACCGAAGAACAAGGGGCAAGGCCAAAGTGGTGCGACTCAAAACAACACTACAAATCAAAAGGACACAAGGAAGTGGTGTGAATTTCATAACAGCCCCACTCACAACACAAACGAGTGTCAGGCCAAACAGTCATTGGTGGTCGAACTAAAGGCACTCGAATCAGATGCATTTTCTGATCCTGAGTCAGAACCAGACAAAGGAAATAACAAATGGAAGCAGATCATTGATTCAGATCCTAGTGCCATTGTTGCCACCACCAAGATCCAAAGGGAGGATCCAGAGGAGGGGGAGCACCTCTTCAATTCGCAGATGTGGGTGAAGGGTTCTCCGCTGCAATTTCTTGTCGATAGCGGAAGTCAAAAGAACCTCATTTCAACAGGGGTCGTGAAGCGGCTCGGCCTATCGACCATAGCACACTCGCAGCTGTATACCATCGAGTGGCTCCACCCAAGGAGAGATCTCCGCATCCGCCAGTAGTGCCGCCTTCTGTACAGTATCAAGCCATTCACAGATGAGGTATTGTGTGATGTTTCTCCTCTTGATGTAGCTGATGTATTATTGGGCCAATCATACTTGTGGAGGGGACATGTTGTGTATGAGTCTACGCCTCGTGCTATTGTTATTACTTTGGGAAATAACTTGTACAGGATACTAGAGGTAGTACCGCCTCCTGTCATCTCTTTGACTACTGCAAAACAACGCAGTAAGATTGTTTCCCAAACCAGGAAATTTATTTTCCTTACAACTCGCTCACAGGGAAAGAAGAATATTGTGGCCACGACCTCGAAACAGGGCTCCCTTGCACGGCTGCAGCAGATGGACAAAGTCATGGAGGAATACGAGGACATTTTCTCCTCAGTCACAGAAGTTCCTCTACACTGTCAGGACAAGCACTACATTGATCTAACTCCCAACGCACCACCGCCTGATGTTGCCATACATCCTGCAACTACACATACAGAATCCACACATGTACTATCTAAGGCTGATAAAGAAACCAAATTTACTAAACGCATCCAGCATGTCCACCCGCAGGTCCATGACATCTTCAACAAATCTAATACCCAGTTCAACAGAATTTTCCTCATCTCATGGAGGATCTCAACGCAATGGGGACCATTGCTTCTTAAGGAGGGAGGAATGATCCAGGTGGATATCGGTGGCCACCGACCTATTCCATTTGGACCAGCACCATCAATTCTTGCAGCTTTTCACATTCAGCACAACTTACTATTTTTAGCAAGTTTTCGGGTCCTCCACTCCCGGAGTCGTTTTGGGGACTTAATGATCCAGGTGAATGTTGGTGGCCACCCACCTATTCCATTTGAACCCCCACCATCAGTTCTTTCAGTTTTTAAGTTGTAGCACAACTTACTATTTTTAGCAGTTTTTTGGGTCTTGAACTTCCGGAGCCGTTTTGAGGCCCTAAACAACGTTTTTTGGGCATCGTTTGTGCAGCAAATATCGATTCCGTATCGATTCCGTTCCAGAATATATATTCGTGACAACAGTTGTAGTCCTCGGATAGATCTTTCTAATGATGTATCATACGCGTCAAACAGAGATCGTATGCCAAAGTTACGTCCCCAGGAAGTTGAAACACCAATTTACCCAAACAGGGCCCATAGTTTTGGCGCTTCATCTCCTAGGGTTAGGTTTTTGGACGTTTATATTTCTCCATTGTTTCTCAATAATAAATAGGCTCTCGAGCCTCATTGTAACACATTTCAGAGGTTTGTAGCCACCACATCTCTTCTCAGAGATTCACTACCAGCAACCTAGCTATTTTATTTCCACTATGTCTGTAAGCATATTTCTGTTATTTGATATTAATGAAATGAAGCATTATTTCCGCTGCATCTCTATGTTCATGGTTATTTCTGTATTATGTTGCGTTCCTGCATAAATCCGGATCATCAGGATATTCGGCAGCATGGTGTACTGCCACGTTCCAAATGAAAAGAGAAAGAAGTTGGATCAAACTGCAGAAAAGGGTTTTCTGATGGGCTATAGCGAGAATGCAAAGGCATATTACATCTATATTCCAGAGAGCAGGAAAGTTGGGGTAAGAAGGGATGTGAAATTCCTGGAGGAGAGAACCTTCAGGAAATCTCGAGAAATGGCCACGGATATGAAGATTGAGGAAGATCCACTGGTAAAACCTCAACGACCCACAAAGGAGAGGTCAAGTGCCTCTCCAAGGCACAATAATTCTGAGGAGAGCTCCGAAGAAGAAGAACAGGAGGAAGAACAGGTAAGACCGCCCACAACTGATGGGAGACCAAGCAGAGAACTTCAACAAATTCTTAAGGATGCAGAAGAATTTGTTGGAGCTCCTAGAGAAGGAAAGAGGATAAGGAAACAACCAGATAGATATCAGGCACTGGTAGCTCAGGGTTGTGAACCATCTACCTTTCGGGAAGCAACTCAGCATCAAGTATGGGTGGAGGAGTATAGCTCCATCATGACAAATGATGTATGGGAAGTAGTCCCTAGACCTCAGGACAGATCAGTTGTAAGATCCAGATGGATCTACAAGATCAAATATGATGTAGATGGCAGCATAGAGAAGTTCAAGGCAAGGTTTGTAGCTAAGGGGTATGCTTAGAAGGAAGGCATTGATTATGATGAAACCTTCGCTCCAATAGCACGATACACTTATATCAAATCCGTCATCTCTCTGGCTGCGCAGATGGGATGGGAAATTCACCAGATGGATGTCAAGACAACGTTCTTAAACAAGGTGATAGAGGAGGAAGTGTACATAGAACAGCTAGAGGACTTTGAGACACATGAGCAAAAGACTCATCTTTGCAGGCTTAAGAAAGCCTTGTATGGCTTAAAACAAGCCCCTAGGGCATGGTATGGACGGATTGATAGCTACTTGCAGAAGATGGGGTTCGTAAAGAGTGATGGAGATCCTAACCTATACTACTTGAGAGTAGGAGATGAGACGCTTATTCTTGTTCTTTATGTGGATGACTTGTTTTTTCCAAGCTCATCAAGGACTGCAAGGAGAATCTGGAAACAGAATTCGACATGAAGTACCTAGGGCAGATGCACTATTTTCTTGGATTAGAAGTCTGGCAATAGAAAGGGGAAATCTTCCTAGGACAAGGATGATACATGACAGATATCGTGAAGAGATTTCAGATGGAAGACTGTAGACCCATGGCCATGCCTATGATTACTAACTGGAAGAAGATAGACACACCGGTGGATGATGAGGCTGATCCCTCCTTGTAGAGACATCTCATCGGATCATTGATGTATCTGGTCAATACGAGACCAGACATTTGTTATGTAGTGAATACCCTCAATCAGTTCATGGTGGAACCAAGGAGGGCTCACTGGGCAGCAGCCAAACATGTTCTTAGATACCTGAGAGGGACAGTCAAGTATGGGATGAATTACACCAAGGGTAATGAGGTCTAGTTGAGTGGGTTCACAGATGCAGATTGGGCTGGAAGCACGGTAGATCGGAAAAGTACCAGTGGGTACTGTTTCAGTCTCGGATCAAGAATGACCTCCTGGTACAGTAGGAAATAGAATTCCATAGCAATAAGCTCATCCGAGGCAGAGTACATGGCATCAAGCACAGCTTCGTGTGAGGCCATATGGCTCCGCAAATTACTCTTGAACCTACTCAAGAAGCAGATAGAACCAACCGAGATTATGTGCGATAATCAGAGCTGCATTAAACTCTCTGAAAATCATGTGTTTCATCACTGGTCGAAACACATTGACATTCAATGTCACTTTATCAAAGACTATGTCCATAGGGGAGCAGTACAGTTGCAATACACTCCTACAGGAGAACAGGTGGCAGATATCCTCACAAAGGCTCTAAGTAAGATCAAGTTCACTTACTTCAGAGAGAAGATGGGGATGGTCGAGAACCGCTTCCATTAGAGGAAAGGTTGGTCTTCAGAAGAAGAGGGAGCTGCAGTACGGATGCTACAGTGGCAGGGCAGCAGTACAGGAAGCAGTAGCGCAGAGATGAGCGGCAGCAGCCAGGACAACATCAGCGCAGCAGATGATGTAGAGTCAGAGAAGTACAGCGGTATCTTGCTCAAACACTTTCCTCGCTAAGAGGGAGTGTTGATTTCTATAGCATCGGAAAGAGTTCTAAGTCTCATTTTTGGTAGAGAGGCTTGGACATCAGTTATCCAGAGAACCCAGAAATTATTTGTGGAAATTTCACTCAGATATGACTTTATTAAAATAATTAATTATTTTAATGCCGACCCTAAGTTTAAGCTTAGGGAAATTAAATAATTAAAGGGTATTAATAGAGCAGAGTGTGAATCTTCTAGAAAACGAAGATCGAGTCATTTTTTAATCTGAGCCATTGATTAACGATATAATCTTGGCCATTGATTCATTAGCGAGAAGACTATAAGAAGAGACTTGAGGGCCATTTGGAAATCAAGCCGGGGACTCTCTCAGTACCCTAAGGAAATTGATTCTGAAGCAAGAGAATTTGATTTCAGTGGGTGAGATTGTAGAGGCAGGGTTGCAGAAGCAAAAGGAGGAGGGAGGAGTCAATTATCGGAAAGCAGAAATCAGGAGAATGAAGGGAAGGGTGAGTTGATCAGTAGCAAGACCCCCCCCCATGCAGAATCATGCAGTCCAGGGACAAACTGCGCGGAGCTATCACGCTGGATGATGCAGAGAGTGAAGGAGGTCACCTCGAGGGTCTGAAATTTGTTTGGAAGGTCCAAAAAATTCAGCCAGGTGTTTGCAAATGTTTCTCTGCTCATCAAACTCTTGTAAATGTACTTTCCATTTCTGAAGATAAATATAAAACCCTCATCTGCTGCATTGGTTTTCCCACATTGGGTTTTTCCGGTGACAATTGTCCAAAAATAACTGTGTTCATGTGGTTGTTTCTATTGTGCTACTTGTGTAGATTATCTTTTTGTTCTTATCCTCTTAATGATAGTGAAGATTTGCAAATGTGTTTATTTCAAAATTTACTGAAGCATTTGTAAATAACTTATCTCATAAGTAGGAGAAATAAACCAAGTATTGCAGAAATATTTTCCTCTTGAAAATTTCACAGACAACTCTATCTATATTCATACAAACTATAGAGTTCTCTTCCTAATGTTTATTGATTTAATCCATATGAGCTAATGTGTGTTGGAAGTTTTGTAGAGGATCATTGTTGAATGAACTAGCAATGTGAGGGGATGTTTTCAAAAGACCAACCCACTCTTGGCATTGATTTCAAGCAACTTTCATCGTTATTTGAATTTTATAGGCCCAATCTTCAGAACTACTGGTTCTTTCAGGGTTCTCCTTTACATAGTTTATGCATAAGTCAAAATATTAAAAAACACCTAAATCGACCTAAAGATCACCTCATTCGGATAAGCAGAAGTTGATTTTTGATTTTTCACCCACACATGGATATTGGATCGAGTCGGCTTCACTCATATGGACAGGTCGACCTCAACATCAAATGGACATCATTGGCACCCCTTTGAAGCATATAAATACAAGTGACCTAGAAGCTCATTTAAACATCACAACATCAAGCATCTTCTTCTCTTCTATCTAATTGGGTTAGATACATCGACGAAGAAAGAGATCATACGGAGGTTTGAAGGTCACTCTGAAATTAGGGTTTCTGGTTGAGCCGCGGGATTAACACTAGTGGATCCAGGCTAGCTATAGACAAGGTAGCGGATCAGATCCTAAAGTCATGGGAATGCAGTCTTATGGTAGCGGCTCTGGGTTTGACTGTTGTTGACTGCCATTTGAAGGTTCTTGTAGTTGCCTGAACGCTGAATCAAGTTGTCTCTGATATATTTAACCTCTGTGCACAGGTTCATGAATTTGTTTGGTTATATTATTGTACATATTGTATTGAGCTCATTGCACTCTCTGCTGAACATTTTATGACAATATAATAGAAGATTTTCAAAGGGCTTTCCCCGTAGTGGGTTTTTCCCCAATCTTTGACCAAATCTAGTGTCTCTTGTTGGTGTATTGATTGTCTCCTTTGTCATTACATTTATTGTTCTATCTTCAATTATTGTTGATGAATGGAAATACTAATTGTAATTGGAAATATTGCTAAGTGAACTTTGGAATTGGGCTAAAGTAATCGATGCAGCATAGAACAATCTAAAATTAACATGGTATCAAAACTAAGGTGAAGGATAACCCCGAGAGGAGATAAGGATTGAAGCAATCATCTTTGGAAAGGTTGAAAGAGCCAATCTAGTCAAATCAAGATGAAAATGACCACCTTCAAGGAGAATGAGAAATTGGGTGATTCGTCCAATTTTTCTACATGGAAAACTGGGTTGGAAATCATAGCTGACAACAATGATGTTTTGGATTTCATTCAAGAAAGGGTACCCGAGCCTCCTAAAAATGCATCTGCTGCTGTCAAAAGTAAGCATAAGAAAGGTGAGAATAAAGCAAAGCAAATTATAGTTGATGGAATACAAGACAACTTGCTTGCATATGTTGAAAACTTGAAAAGGTCCAAGGAAATGTATGATAAGATATCAGGTATGTATGAGGTCAACAATTTGAATGAAATCATCACTTTGAAATATCAACTCAAAGATACCAAGATGAATAAAGGAGATTCCATACAATCTTACATAATGAGGATATCTCGTGTTAGAGATCAATTGATAAGAGTTGGAGAAGTTGTACCTGACAGGGAACTGGTGGTCGTGACTTTAAGAGGTCTCCCTCCTATTTGGGAAACATTCATCACTACTATTAGCAACACAAATGCCCTTCCTTCATTTGATGAGATTGTTGGAAAGCTCACTCAAGAAGAGTCCAGGATGATAGGAAGAGGAAGGATTCAAAAGCATGAAGAAGGAGAAGCCGCTGCATTCATTGCTCATGACAAGAAGAAGAAGAAAGGGAAAGGAGGTCCATCAAATTCAAGAAAGCCGCCTCCTCGAAATCAAAATAAAAGGAAAGAATACTCGCAATATTGAATGCTACAATTATCACAAGAAGTGTCATTATGCTCAACATTTCTCCGAGAAAAATAATGGACCGCGTTATAATACTAGAAGCAACAACAACAGATTCAATGATCAAAGGAGGAGACATGATCGAAGGAATGACTGTGATGGAAGAAATGATAGAAGAAGGGGAGATGCTCCAAGTGATCATGAAGAAGATCATCGTCCACAAAAGAAGTCAAAATTCTCCAGGTATGAAAGTAATGTTGCAAATCAATTTGAATATATCCTTATTTCAGTTCTTACTAGTTCATCTCCTCTGGATTCCTGGGATAGTTGTTTGGCTGATAGTGGGGCCACTCATCACTTCTCTAGTTACAAGGAAGTTCTCTCTAACTTTGTAGAGAGGGATTCAAATTTGAAAATTATTCTTGGAGAGAACTCCACTCATACTATCAAAGAATTTAGATTCGTCAAATTTCATTTAAATTTTGGGGAATCTATTATATTGCATGATGTAATGTATGTGCCTAGGTTGAAGAAAAATTTGGTATCAATTTCTACTCTGGAAGACAAAGGGATGAGGGTTGCCTTCATCAAGGGAAAAGTTCTTACTTGGCCCGTTAGATCATAAATGAAAGATGCATTCACTTTGGAAACAAGACACGAAGGACTCTACCGGGTCACTGGAAGGCCACTATTGGCATTGGTTCATAATACAAATAATCTAAGAGAATTAAGGCACCGAAGGTTAGCTCATCTTCATTATGATGCGCTTCCGAAATTGAAGAATTTGGTCTCCGAGATTCCAAAGGTTCAATCTCAATGTAATATTCCTAATTAGCGACAGCTAATTGGAATATTCGATTTTGTTTAGTTTTGCCGTCTATAGTTTATAAATAAATAAGAAGTGAGTGGAGAGGGTCTAACTCACTTAAGTGAAATAAAACACCCTCCTAGTAGCACAACGTTGTGACTTAAGGGGGAGCCAAGGGGGCCAAGCACCACGTAGAGAGGAGGCCCACATTAGCTCTAGAAGCTTCTGCGCAGGAGAGGTTGGGCACGTGGCAAGAGATGGAGGCTACGTTGAGGAGATGGCCTTAGGGTTGGAGGAAGGCCAACGTTATAAAAGAGGGAGGAGCCTTCTCATTTGATTCATTCTGTTGTTGATGATATTCAGCTAGACGTTTTGTCTTCTTGAGCACGCTGGTTGTTTAGCCTGTCTGCAGCACTGTTTAGTGCATTGATTGTCTCCAGTCGGAGATCTTGCCCTTAGCCCCGGGGGACTTCGAGTGCCTGCTCGAGCAAGGTTATTTCTTCAGTATTTTGTGAGAGGTTTTGTTGTTTGGGTTTGCTGCGGAGCTGGGCTTTGATAGAGACTGCGCAGTCACTGGGAGAGAGGACGCCGTCCATTTTGGAGGTGCTCCGGATCGGGATTTCTACAGGAGATTGAGCCGAGATATTGAGCAGAGGATTAGCCTTTGCCTGTGGGGGGATTTTGGTGGAGTTTGAGGCGGTGTTTCAGTCATTCTCGTTTAGACTCTGCGCAGAGCCTTGGAGGCCAGCGTAATTCCCCAAGGGGTGTTTTCTGGAGGTTTTCGGGGGTCGGCCATTTTTTATATGGTTTTTGGGTTTTGTCAGGATTGGTGAGTACAGGAGGATTGCAGATTTTCAGCTCATTCCGGCAAGGGGATCAGCCCCTAGTCTTCAGTTCATTCCAGCAGTAGCAGCTATACGGCAGTTTTCCAGCAGCTGGGACGCAGTTTAGAGAGCAGCCATTTCCTGTATATTCTGAGAGTATTTCTTCACTTGCCTTGAGCAAGATTAGGTGCCATCACTCTGATCACCTATTGTACTTCATTATATTTCTCAGATTAATAAAATGGATTAGCATTTCCTCTCTATGTTTCTAGATGAGTTGTCGTATTTTCTTTCTGTGTTATTATATGTCTGCTGCATTGTTATTTTTATATATTCTTGAGCACTCTAGTTCTATACCACTTGGTGTGTTTATCTTTCACTCTTAGACAGAGTCTGGAAAGGGCCAGGTAGCCTCCGGATCTCATCCTCTTTTCAGAAGCGGAATATCTGGTAAATGCCCTCCCAGTCCATCTCTGGTTGGAGTTTGTCGTGTTTTAGAGATATCCCCGAAACGAGATATTACAGTGGTATCAAAGCATAGTTCCGGCTCAGCCTGTGGTCTATGACACCAGGGAAGAGACCATATATTTGTTACAGAGGCAGGAAGTACAGAGACCATGAGCATAGGTTGGAGAACACCTACGGAGAGGGAGACTGTGTTCGGGTGGTGGACACAGAGCAGGAGAGAGAGCCTGTGACAGACGCAGAACAGGAGGAGCCTATATTAGATTCAGAGCAAAGAGGGTCGATGGCAAATGACACAGAGGCCAAACAGTTTGGGGAGGCACTCCTCAAATCAGTACAGGATTTAGCCAGACAGATTGAGGTGATGGGTCAGAGATTCACCGCTGTAGAGGCTAGACAGCATGAGACCCCATGGATTTTCCAGGTAGGAGAGGGATCAGGTACATCCCACCATTTGCCTGAGCATGGTGCTGCTCAGCGTGATACTCCTCAGCCGATGGCTTCACGTGCACCTACCCGCTCTACCATGCCCACTTTCTTGGGAGCAGACACAAGGGCAGGAGCCCAGCAGGAGGCAGAGCCTGGACACATGGGCAAGTATTTTGCAGAGTATCCTGCCTATGGGCAGGAGTTCAGAGATGCTCTCTCATTTCGGGAATTCGTTCAGCTCCAGCAGGATAGTAGACCCTGCGACCATCATAGAGGGCACCGACATTATCATGATGGAGATTCCCACCGCACATCTAGCAGATTCCATTTGCCTACGTTTGATGGCTCATCAAACAGTTCGGAAAAGTCTTGGGTGGAGAAGCTGGACATCTATTTCCAGCCTAACCAGATGTCGGAGACGGAGGCCATCAAGGTGGTGACATTACATTTGGATGGTGAGGCCCAGGACTGGTGGTTCCATGGGATGGTCACACTCGGGCATTCCAAAGTGACGACATATGCCGAGTTTACCAAGAGGTTGATGGAGCGATTTGACCGAAGGGATCCGAAACAACACTTTGTTGAGCTGACGAGACTCAAGCAGACTGGGAGCCCAGAAACATATATTGCAGATTTCTTGAGGGTTTCAGTGATGGTGCCAGATCTATCCGCAGCACGGATGATCTATATGTTTGTGGATGGGTTAGCAGAGCCACTTCGGGGTCTAGTCAGGTCTACTAGACCAGTGACACTTCAGGATGCTATCAGCAGGACCCGAGATTTACAGGATGCATTTCCCAGGACTCAGACACCTTACCCCCAGAGACAGGGTTTCCAGCCCAAGGGGAAGGATGTGAGGATTCCGCCTCCAAAGGGGAATCCGGGACGGGCACAGATAGATGATGATGCCAGGAGGGAGTTGAGGAAGAAGCGGTTGTGCTTCACTTGTCAGGAGCCGTGGGCACCAGGGCATAGGTGTGCTGCTGGCAAAGCACACTTCATTGAGGTCTTCTCCAATGATAGCAGGGAAGAGGATGAGGAGGCAGGAGATAATCAAACGGCCCAAGATCAGTTGCCGCCTCCACCTCCAGGGACAGGAGGTGCAGCTTTTGCACCCACAGGAGGGACCCTTGCAGCCTTGCGAGGAGTTCCCAAGTATTTGACGTTGCGCGTACGAGGGACAGTACGTGGCCAGCGAGTGTCAATTTTGGTTGACAGTGGGGCAACCCACAACTTCATTGATGCACAGATGGTCAAGCGGAGAGGTATACCGACTGAGAGCTTTGACGGATTTTCAGTTTTGGTCCCAGAAGCCCAGATGATGCAGTGTGCCTGGTATGTTCCAGAGTTGGCAGTGACGATGGGTACCTACACTGTGACCGATCACTTTTTCCTGGTCAACATACCAGATACCAATGTGGTATTGGGTGTTCAGTGGTTGATTGCTCTGGGGAAGGTCACCACGGATTGGGAGCCCTTAGAGATGGAGTGGGATGACAAGAAGACCGAGAAGCATGAGAAGATCAGCGGGATGCACACTTACCCACCTCAAACAGTTTCGGCACACCGGATGGAGGCAGACTTCCGGAAGGGAGACATAGAGTGGGCAGTTGAGTTGCGGGCATCAGAGGCAGAGACCACTGGTCAAGCAGTTCATTCGGATATACAGGCCATCCTTGATAGGTATGAGGTAGTGTTTGGGGATATACCACCAGGTCGGCCACCGGACCGAGGGTTTGAGCACACCATTGAGCTTGAGCAGGGTATTCCGTGTTGAACTCTTAGTTAAACTGAGAGGGGGAGGTGAATCAGTTTAACACATTCATAATCTTTTAAACATTTTATTAAACCTTATTTACACCTTCATTTCATGTCCAACTTAATATGTGAGTAATCTTAGAATGTGAACAGCAAGTATTAATATAATATAACAGCAGACTTAATATGAGAGCAGCAGGTATTAAGCAGATGATATAAATCAAATCACCACATAAACATCATGCACAAAGACACCAGATATAAGTGGAAACCCATAAAGGGAGAAAACCACATCTTATTATTGTTGTGATGCAAAGGCAAGCTCCAACTCCCTCTCACCACTGTTTTTTTGCAGGCACCAACCTACAGGAGGCTCCTACCTCAATTTTTCAAACTGAATGTTTGTTGATTTACCTCAGATATCAGCTTTGTTCTGTAGCTTCTCTTTCTGCTCTTCTTTTCTTAATCTTCTCTGCCTTACACTTCTATACTCTGCCTTCTCTATATTTTCTCTCTCTTACCTCTTTTGTGCATATCAATGTGATATTATATATAGAGTTCCTCACATGACTATTTGTATTTCATAAAGAATTTGGAGTGAACAATCATGACTCTTTGGCTTCTGTCTTCTTATTCCTTTATCCAACTCATTTTTAAAATTACTACAATATGTACAAATTTCCATGCTACAGTGGGATCTTATCTTTTCCTTAGGATACTTGCCTTTGCATCACAAACAATGTTAACAAAAATATTTACATTTTCAGTTATGCATTTCAATACCACTCAGCTCCTTTTCTGAACCTGGGCTTTACTGGGTTTGTCTCTTCTGCTACTGTTGAGTGGCTGTTCTATATATCTTGGTTCACCTCTGGGTTTATTTATCTGTTCACTGTACTTGTGTGCATCACCATCTTTGTTCTCGGGCAACCTGTCTACGTTCTCTGTTCATACATGAGTTTGAGTATAATTGCTTGAAGCTCACTTTACAAATTCAATTCATTTTTCTTTTGTATCATATTTCTGCCGCTGTCTCTAGTTCTTTCGTTCTTGCAGGTTTTTATAATAAACTCAATCTTATGACTTTAGCACAGTGTATAAATGTATATCGTCCTTTGGCTCCGGGCCCACGATGCATTGCACCCTACCTTTATATATATTGCGCACCATATATATATATATATATATATATATATGGTTTGGGCTTTTGCATATAAGGCGCATAATACTTTGGCTATTAAAACCATATTAATTGACCTTCGGCATGTACATATATTGACCCACGTTCTATATTACGGCGTTCTTTAATATTGGAACCATTACAACGGAGTCCAATCGATAATCGAGCAATCTTTTATAGATTTGAAACCTTAGTCTTCCACCTTATTTTAATAACCCGACAACCCTTAATAAACATTATTGATATTTTCCATCAGACCTTGTACTACAGTTAATAAACCAAATTCATTTCATATATCTCCGCCCCGGGCCCACAATACAACCAAAAGACCAATCAACTGCATGCACCGTACCGTAGTTAACCTCTGGGCTCTTTTATTAAACTTCGGCCAAGTCCAGCGAGCGATCACCGTTAGATGTCGAGCCTCCAGATCAACGGTCTATATCAATATCGCTCGGCGTCTTCAGTCGATGTATAACGTGCGATGGTGCACTTTAAACGACAGTTTTCCAATTTCGTTCAGGGACGCGTGTCACCAATCCTATGGAATCGCTACCCAACCAAAGATTACCGCTTACTCACCTAAAGCGGTGCGATGAAACCCAGGAAACCGCTTTTACTGTTCCTCCAAACCACGTTCACTGTTCATCCGGTCACAGTTCCACTTCTCCACTCTAGGTTCCGTTCAGCGTCTGCTCCAAGGTTCCGTTCAACGCTTCAACGTTTTATTGTAATACAACCTTTGTTAATATTGTGGCTTTATCTCTGTTCCACTAATTTCTGTTTCCGCCCTTTTTAAAAGAGTTGTCTTCCTCTATGTTAACTGTACACGCTCACGGTTCTGTCCTCGCCTTGTTCCGCTCCAACCTTTAGTGTATCTTCGAGTGGGGGAGTTGATTCTCGGAATTTATTTATATATATATATATATATATATATAAATAACGCCCGGCTTGGTAAAGATTCTCGGAATATATGTGCCTCTACTGTGCTAACGTCTCTGCCTCTGCCTCCACGACTTTGCCTCTGCCTTTACTGCTGTGATAACGGCTCTGCCTCTGTATTCGCTGCCTCTGTATTACACTCCTTCAGGCTTTTTCAACTCCACTGCTCTGTCTCTAATTCCTTTATAGCTTCTACTTCAATTCCTCTGTTTCTTCTACTGCCTCTGCTACCTCTCTGTCTCTTTTGCCTTATGGATAGTTTAGGTGTTGCTCTTGTCTTCACCTTTGCCATCAATGCCAACATTTCCAACAGTCTCCCCCTTTGGCATTGATGGCAATACACTTTCTCTATTTGCCTGCTCCTCCTCCTGTTCCTTACTCTTCCTCCCCCTTTGACATCAATGGCAAGGGGTTCGAATTCTTAGTGAAGCTTTTATTCTTTGATGTTGTGTATTTATCCTTTTGATGCTGAGATACACATCGGTTTCACTATTCTTCCGTGTTCAGTTTACTTCGGGTTCACCACTCTTCTGCTGCACCACTGACCCTTTTGCCTTTTTATTGATTCTTTTATGCTGAATGTTTTATTGCCATAATCCCTTTGATCCTGAGGACCTGTTTTCATGCTTCCCTTGCTAGTTGATCTCCCCTTGAGAATGATATTTTCTTTTCTGTTCTCCCCCTGAAACTGTGCTTTCTTTTCATATCAGAGAGTAGCATCTACAGATACTACCCCTAGTCTGTCTCTCAAATATACAAATGGTTCTCCGGCAAGCGGTTTGGTAAATATATCAACTGTCTGTTCTTTTGTTGGCACATACTCCAGCTTTACTATCTTCTGAGCCACTTGTTCTCAGAGAAAATGATACTTGATTGGGATATGCTTTGTTTTTGAGTGAAGC
Organism: Pinus albicaulis; assembly: GCA_034641835.2. Taxonomy (NCBI): domain Eukaryota; kingdom Viridiplantae; phylum Streptophyta; class Pinopsida; order Pinales; family Pinaceae; genus Pinus; species Pinus albicaulis. The sequence goes on along the minus strand of CM076581.1, from coordinate 127,883,292 downwards.
ACAGGATTTTTTGATATACTTATAGCACTTGTATTATCACATTTGATTGAGATAGGTTCATTAATGCTTACCTTCATGTCTTGAAGAGTCTGCTTCATCCACATGACTTGTGTACAACATGCTACTGCTGCTATATATTCTGCTTCAGCTGTGGACAGGGAGATAGATGTTTCTTTCTTACTTAACCATGCCACCAGACTTTCTCCTAGATAGAAAGCACCTCCACTTGTGCTTTTCCTGTCATCCACACAGCTGGCCCAATCTGCATCTGTGTATGCTGTTAAAGTGAAGCTTTTGCCTTTCGGATACCAAAGTCCATATTGTATTGCTCCTTGTAGATATCTAAATATTCTTTTGACTGCCAGAAGATGGTTTTGTTTAGGTGTTGCTTGATATCTAGCCACTAGTCCTACTGCTAGCATGATGTCTGGTCTTGATGCTGTCAAATACAACAGACTTCCTATCATAGATCTGTAGAGTTTTTGATCTATATCTGCAGACCCATCATCAGCACACAACTTGCATCCCGTGATCATGGGAGTTGACACAGGTTTGCAATCCTCCATTTTGAACTTTTTCAACATTTCTTTTAAGTACTTTTCTTGTGAGATGAATGTGCCTGTGTTCTTTTGCTGAATTTGAAGTCCTAAGTAGAAACTAAGCTCTCCAATCATGGACATTTCAAACTCTGATTTCATCTCTTCTGCAAATCCTTTTGCTATTTCATCTCTGTTGCTTCCAAACATAATGTCATCAACATATACAACAACAATTAGGAGTTCATTTTCATGGGCTTTTATGTACAGATTGTTGTCTACTCCACCTCTCTTAAAGCCTTGTTTTTGAAAATATTTATCCAGTCTTGAGTACCAAGCCCAAGGAGCCTGTTTCAGTCCATATAGGGCCTTCTTCAGTCTGCACACATAGTTTTCTTTGTCTGTCAATGAGAAGCCTTCTGGTTGTTCCATGTAGACTTCTTCTTCTAAGTCTCCATTCAAAAACGCAGATTTTACATCCATTTGACATACTTTGAAGTTTTGGTAGCATGCAAATGCCAGGAACATTCTGATAGCTTCCATTCTGGCTACAGGGGCAAATGTTTCATCGTAATCAAGTCCTTCGACTTGTGAATATCCTTTGCAGACCAGTCTGGCTTTATTCCTAATTACTTGTCCTTGCTCATTCATTTTGTTTTTGAATACCCATTTTGAACCAATGATATTTTTCTCAATTGGTCTAGGAACTAGTTCCCAGGTATTGTTCTTTTCAATTTGGTCCAATTCCTCATTCATTGCTTTTACCCAAGACTTGTCCTTGTTGGCTTCTTCAAATTTATTTGGCTCTATTTGTGACAACATGGCTATGTATATCTCTTCAGTTTGTTCTGTTAGCTGCCTTCTTGTCTGGACCCCTGCTTTCTTATCTCCTATGATTTGATCTTCGGGATGATTCTTCTAAGTGTATCTTGAGGGGGCTTTCGAGCTCAGCCCTTCATCTTCTGTAGTCTTGCTTGTTTCATAATCATTCTGGTCTTCTTCTTCATGGTTATCTGATGGACTGCAGCAGTCAGTATCTCTTGTATTGTTTGGAAGTTCTTCATCAAATCTCACATCAATGCTTTCTACTATTTTCCGAAGAGTCTTGTTGTAGCACCTATACCCTTTGCTTTTGGATGCATATCCTAGAAATATTCCTTCATCTGCTCTTGCATCAAATTTTCCAAGATTTTCATCATTATTCTTTATGTAACACTTGCTACCAAAGATTCTGAAATGTTTTATTGAAGCTGGCTTTCCATGCCACAGTTCGTAGGGAGTCTTGTCACTGCTTGGCCTTAAGTGAGCTTTATTAAGGATATGTACTGTTGTGTTCACTGCTTCTGCCGAGAAGGTTTGAGCAATATTATTCTCTTGCATCATGGCTCTGGAAATTTGTTGAACATATCTGTTTTGTCTTTCTGCTACTCCATTCTGCTGAGGTGTTCCTGCAATAGTGAATTGTTGTTTTATGCCATGTTCATTGCATAGGTCAGCAAAGTCATAATCAGTGAATTCACCTCCTCTGTCTGATCTGATGCATTTCAGCTTGCATCCTGTCTGATTTTCTGCTAATGCCTTAAATATTTTGAATTTGTCCAGAGCTTCCGATTTATTCTTGAGAAAAGCAACCCATGTCATTATGGAGAAATCATCTATTATCAGCATGAAGTAGGATTCTCCACTTGGTGTTTTAGTTCTTGCAGGTCCACACAGATCCATGTGCACAAGCTGGAGTGGTCTTCTTGTTGACAACTCCTCTTTGGCCTTAAAGAATGTGCGGGTCTGTTTACCCAATTGACAAGATTTGCATATGGTATTAGAAGGCCTCTTTATTTCTGGCATGTCTCTGACTGCTTTCTTTTTGCTCAATCTGATGATATGATCGAAGCTGGGATGTCCCAATCTCCTATGCCATAACCATGACTCCTCAAGTTTGCTAAGATGGCATGCTTCATCTTCCTCTTTCACAATGTAAACATTGCTCTCTGTTCGAACACCTTTGAGCAGAGTCTTACCGGTGGTGCTTGATCTGACTTGACAGTCTTGTGCTCTAAATAGAACTTCGCAACCTTTGTCACACATCTGACTGACACTCAGTAAATTTGCTTTCATCCCATCTACAAATAGTACATCTTGGGCCTTTCCTCTACCATTGTCTATGCTGACTGAGCCTTTTCCCTTGATCTTACCTGATTTGTCATTGCCAGAAGTGACATTGCCAGATTTCTTTTCATCAAGAGTTATAAACTTACTTTTGTCTCCTGTCATGTGTTTAGAGCAGCCACTGTCCAAATACCATTGACTTTTCAGATCTTGAGCAGTTAGAGCCAGGTCGCACTTATTCACCTTCTTTATCCACTGGAGGCACCCTTTTGTTTTGTATCTTTTGTGAGGTGAGACCTCCATCTTCTTAGAGGACATTTGGAAGGTATATGTCCAGCTTGATTGCATACACAACATTTGATCATAATTTTTGTAGAATTATGAGTATGAACAAAATTTCTTTGATTCATAAACCTTCTTGAGGTTTTAAACATCAATCTTTGTCCATACTTTCTACACTCAATGATTTTATGACCAAATTCCTTACAATAAAAGCAGTAACCATAGAAGATATTTGCATACCTGATGTAAGGTTGTCTCTTCCATTTGTTTGCTTGAGGCAGTCTCTTCAATTTTTGCATCTTTTGCTGGTTTGAATTACTCCTCCTTGCATGACAATATAAAGCAATGTGTCCCAGCCTTTTGTCGCACATGACAGTGGCATTCTTCTTCATTGGAGGGAAGAATCTCCTTTGATGATTTCCAAATTTTACATATTTAGGGGTCTTAGTATTTATTACATTCTTTGCTACTAGTGGTTTCTTCTGATCTATGTCTTCCTTATTGCAAATTTCTTCTTTTGTAGGAATTGTTTGAGCTGCTTCATCATTCTTCTTTTCTTTTACAAAAATAATCTCTCTGTCAACCTTTTCTTTTCCTTTACTTGATTCTCCTTCATAGCCTATTCCAGTCTTTATCATTGGAGATCTTTGAGCAACCAGGATTTCATTCAACTTACTAGAGCTTGCTGTTTGAGAAGAGTTTATAACCATTGTCCTTTGAGAATTTTCTAGTTTCTTCCTGAGACATACTACTTCTTCTTCCAGTTTCTCTTTTTCTCGGGTTTTATCCTTGATTTTCTGAAGTAACATGTCTTCTATCTTCTTGGCTTCTTCAAGCTCTACCTTTAGCTGCATGAGGACTTCAATTTGCTTTGGTCTGCACATACTTGAGGACTTAGGGCTCCCCCTCAAGGTCGACTTCTTCTTCTTCATCTTCTACAGAGACCTTCAAGTTCTTCTATGGCCATCAATAAGAATTCGTGAGGTTCCTTCTTCATTTGAGGATCTCATCTCAATCTTCATGTACCTCTTGTTGAGCATAGAAGGATTTTCTGCTGAATTTATTTCCTTTCTGCCAGTTCTTTGATGTGTTTTTCTCTGATTCTTGAGCTTGATTTCTTACTTTCTTGTGAGGACACTTAGCAACATAGTGTCCCACTCTTCCACAGTTAAAGCATTTGAAGGGGAGTTTACCTTTGTATTTACCTGAGCCTCTATCCAATTTCTTGACAAACTTTGCCTCTTCTTCATCCGAGCAAGAGCATATGTCTCCCTCTTCTTCTTTCTTCTTTTATGCTTTAGGGGCTGCTTCCCTCGTACTTGGCTTCTTCTGTGGGAGCCTCATTTCATAGGCTATTAGATTTCCAAGTAGCTGTTTCATGGTCAAGGTCTCCCAATCAGTTGTTTCTTCTATTGCAGACACCTTTGGATTAAACCTGGATGGAAGAGATCTTAGAATCTTTTGCACAATTATACTTTCTAGCATTTTTTCTCCAAGAGCTTTCATATTGTTGATAATTTCTACATCTTTCAGGAAGAATCTGGCAATGTCTTCATCATCATTCATTTTTAAGTTTTCAAACTGGGCTCTATAGACTTGAAGTTTGGCAGTCTTTACTTTCTTGTCTCCCTCATGTATGTTTTCAAGAGTATCCCATATTTCTTTGGTAGTGTCTTTGTGCATTACTTTGATGAACTCTGCTTCACACAATCCATTCAGGATGGCATTCATGGCTTTTGCGTTAGCCACAAAATCTTGTTTTGTTTCTTTCTCTGTATCAGTTGCCTTTGGGGCATATCCTAATTCCACAGAAGCCCAGACTTCTATTCCTAGAGACATTATGTATGTCCTCATTCTGATTTTCCAGAAAGCATAATTTTCACCAGTGAAGAAAGGGGCTTTATTGGTTGAGTATCCTTCTTTACTAGCCATCTTGGGAACCTAGGATCTCCTTTCAGTTGTTAGACTTGTACAAAGGAACCCGCTCTGATACCAATTGTTGAACTCTTAGTTAAACTGAGAGGGGGGGGGGGTTGAATCATTTTAACACATTAATAATCTTTTAAATCTTTTATTAAACCTTATTTACACCTTTATTTCATGTCCAACTTAATATGTGAGTAATCTTAGAATGTGAACATCAAGTATTAATATAATATAACAACAGACTTAATATGAGAGCAGCAGGTATTAAGCAGATGATATAAATCAGATCAACACATAAACATCATGCACAAAGACACCAGATATAAGTGGAAACCCATAAAGGGAGAAAACCACATCTTATTATTGTTGTGATGCAAAGGCAAGCTCCAACTCCCTCTCACCACTGTTTTTCTGCAGGCACCAACCTACAGGAGGCTCCGACCTCAATTTTTCAAACTGAATGTTTGTTGATTTACCTCAGATATCAACGTTGTTCTGTAGCTTCTCTTTCTGCTCTTATTTTCTTAATCTTCTCTGCCTTACACTTCTATACTCTGCCTTCTCTATATTTGCTCTCTCTTACCTCTTTTGTGCATAACAATGTGATATTATATATAGAGTTCCTCACATGACTGTTTGTATTTCATAAAGAATTTGGAGTGAACAGTCATGACTCTTTGGCTTCTGTCTTCTTATTCCTTTATCCAACTCATTTTTAAAATTACTACAATATGTACAAATTTCCATGCTACAGTGGGATGTTGTCTTTTCCTTAGGATACTTGCCTTTGCATCACAAACAATATAAACAAAAATATTTACATTTTCAGTTCTGCATTTCAATACCACTCAGCACCTTTTTTGAACCTGGGCTTTACTGGGTTTGTCTCTTCTGCTACTGTTGAGTGGCTAGTCTATATATCTTGGTTCACCTCTGGGTTTATTTATCTGTTCACTGTACTTGTGTGCATCACCATCTTTGTTCTCGGGCAACCTGTCTACGTTCTCTGTTCATACATGAGTTTAAGTATAATTGCTTGAAGCTCACTTTACAATTTCAATTCATTTTTCTTTTGTATCATATTTCTGCCGTTGTCTCTAGTTCTTTCGTTCTTGCAGGATTTTATAATAAACTCAATCTTATGACTTTAGCACAGTGTATAAATGTATATCATCCTTTGGCTCCGGGCCCACGATGCATTGCACCCTGTCTTTATATATATTGCGCACCGTATATATATATGGTTTGGGCTTTTGCATATAAGGCACATAATACTTTGGCTATTAAAACCATATTAATTGACCTTCGGCATGTACATATATTGACCCACGTTCTATATTACGGTGTTCTTTAATATTGGAACCATTACAACGGAGTCCAATCGATAATCGGGCAGTGTTTTATAGATTTGAAACCTTAGTCTTCCACCTTATTTTAATAACCCGGCAACCCTTAATAAACATTATTAATATTTTCCATCGGACCTTGTACTACAGTTAATAAACCAGATTCATTTCATATATCTCCGCCCCGGGCCCACAATACAACCAAAAGACCAATCAACCGCATGCACCGTTCCTTAGTTAACCTCCGGGCTCTTTCATTAAACTTTGGCCAAGTCCAGCGAGCGATCACCGTTAGATGTCGAGCCTCCAGATCAACGGTCTATATCAATATTGCTCGGCGTCTTCAGTCGATGTATAACGTGCGATGGCGCACTTTAAACGGCGGTTTTCCAATTTCGTTCAAGGACGCGTGTCACCAATCCTATGGAATCGCTGCCCAACCAAAGATTACCGCTTACTCGCCTAAAGCGGTGCAATGAAACCCAGGAAACCGCTTTTGCTGTTCCTCCAAACCACGTTCACTGTTCATCCAATCACAGTTCCACTTCTCCACTCCAGGTTTCGTTCAGCTTCTGCTCCAAGGTTCCGTTCAACGCTTCAACGTTTTATTGTAATACAACCTTTGTTAATATTGTGGCTTTATCTCTGTTCCACTGATTTCTGTTTCCGCCCTTTTTAAAAGATTTGTCTTCCTCTGTGTTAACTGTACGCGCTCACGGTTCCTTCCTTGCCTTGTTCTGCTCCAACCTTTAGTGTATCTTCGAGTGGGGGAGCTGATTCTTGGAATTTATTTATATATATATAAATAATGCCCGGCTTGGTAAAGATTCTCGGAATTTATGTGCCTCTGCTGTGCTAACGTCTCTGCCTCTGCCTCCACGACTCTGCCTCTGCCTTTACTGCTGTGATAACGACTCTGCCTCTGTATTCGCTGCCTCTTTATTACACTCCTTCAGGCCCTTTCAACTCCACTGCTCTGTCTCTAATTCCTCTGTAGCTTCTGCTTCAATTCCTCTGTTTCTTCTGCTGCCTCTGCTACCTCTCTGTCTCTTTTGCCTTATGGATAGTTTGGGTGTTGCTCTTGTCTTCACCTTTGCCATCAATGCCAACATTTCCAACATTCAAGCGTTGATCACTACCCCCTATAGGCATCCCAAAGCCCATCGGGATGAGATTGAGCGGGTCATCCAGGAGTTGCTAGCTCTTGGGCACATCAGACCGAGCACAAGTCCGTTTGCTTCTTCCATAGTGTTGGTGAAGAAGAAGGACGACACCTTGAGGATGTGCATTGATTACAGGGCCCTGAACAAGAAGACCCTGAAGAACAGGGATCCTATACCTAGGATCGATGAGTTGATGGATGAGTTGAGAGAAGCCAAGTTCTTCTCGAAGATTGATTTGAGATCAGGGTACCATAAGATTCGCGTGAGGGAACAGGACATTCCCAAGACCGCCTTCAGGTGTCATTATGGGCACTTTGAGTTTTTGGTTATGCCTTTTGGGCTGACCAATGCACCAGCCACCTTTCAGTCTTGTATGAACCATATCTTCCGCAGTCATCTGAGGAAGTTTGTATTGGCCTTCTTCGATGACATACTCATATATAGCAGGACTTGGGAGGAGCATCTCCAGCATATAGAGGCAGTACTATGCATCTTGGAAGAGCAACAGTTCTATGCTAAGCTCTCCAAGTGTGAGTTTGGGATGACAGAGATGTTGTGTTTGGGTCACATTATTGGAGTGGACAAAGTGAGGGTCCATGAGGAGAAGATTAGAGCCATCAGAGATTGGCCGGAGCCGAGGAATGTGACGGAACTTCGAGGGTTCATTGGGATACGTACCTACTACAAGAAGTTCGTCAGAGGTTTCTCACAGCTTGCTGCACCCCTTACATATTTGACGAAGAAGGGGGAATTCAGTTGGTCAGATACAGTGCAGTGAACCTTTGATAAGCTGAAAGAGGTGATGAGTAGCTGCCCAGTGCTTGCATTGCCGGATTTTACGCAGCCATTTGTCTTGGAGTGTGATGCGTCGGGAGAGGGGATCGACGCAGTATTGATGCAGGGGGGTCACCCTATAGCCTTTGGGAGCCGGAAGCTCCTTTCGCACGAGAGGTTGTATTCTATATACGACAAGGAGATGTTGGCCATCATGCATGCGTTGGCCAAATTCCGGCAGTATTTGGTAGGAAACAGGTTCAGGGTGAGGACTGATCACAACAGCCTCCGGTTCTTTTTGGAGGAGAAGTAGCTACAAGAGAGGCAACAGAAGTGGATAAGTAAGATCCAAGCATATGACTTTGACATTGAGTATGTCAAGGGTAAAAATAACGTGGTAGCAGATGCCCTTTCACGTAGACCAGCCACGTTATCTCTTATGACCTTGGATACAGACTAGAGGGCTCAAATTTTAGTGGAGTACTCCAAGGACAGATTTGCATGTGAGGTGCTGGATGGACAGGTGGCAAATGACAGGTACAGGGTGGTTGATGAGATCATCTACTACAGGGACAGGATCTTCTTGACTGAGGGATCTCAGCTTAAGAAGAAGATACTCCAGGCATCACATGATTCTCCATTGGCAGGCCATCAGGGGTTTACCAAAACCTACAGGGCCATTAGAGAGAGGTTCTCATGGAAGGGCCTCAAGGAGGACGTACTCCAGCACAACAGGGACTGCGATGTTTGTCAGAGGAACAAGGGGGAGATGAGTCATCCCACAGGACTGTTGCAGCCTCTTCCCATTGCGGAGGGGAAATGGGAGAGCATATCGATGGACTTCATCACAGAGTTGCCCATGGTGTAGGGCAAGGATTGTATCTTTGTCATCGTTGATCGGCTAACAAAGTATGCGCACTTTTTCACCATATCCGCGCATTACACAGCAGCACAGGTGGCCGAGCTGTTCTTCAGAGAGGTTTTTAGGCTGCATGGTCTTCCTAACACCATCAACAGTGACAAGGACAGCAGCTTCATGGGCGGATTTTGGCAGGAGCTTTTCCGGCTGGTGGGGACGGATTTGACACCGAGTACCAGTTATCACCCACAAACGGATGGACAGACGGAGATAGTTAACAAGTGGCTAGAGGGCTACTTGCGTAACTATGTCAGTGAGCATGGTTGAGATGGTTGCATTTGGGGGAATACTGCTACAACACGACACATCACATGTCCATTGGTATGTCACCGTTTTATGCTTTGTATGGGTATCATTCCTTATCTTTTGCTGATGTGATGTTCGATGCTAGCAAGGCTCCTAAAGCCAAGATTTGGATCCAAGAGAGTCAGGACATCCTCCGAGCTCTCAAGGACAATATGGCTACAGCACAAAACCAGCAGAAGTTGTATGCCGACAGAGGTCGGGTGGAGAGACAGTTTGAGGTAGGGGACTTGGTCTACCTACGATTACAGCCCTACCTATAGTCGTCGCTGAAGCAAAATGGAGCTGAGAAGCTCAAGCCTCGCTTTTACGGGCCATACAGGGTGATATGCAGGATTGGGCAGGTTGTGTATGAGTTGGAGCTACCCCAAGGTAGCAAGATCCACAACGTTTTTCATGTATCATGCCTTAAGAAGGCGCTGGGGCCACAGGTGACAGTGACAGAGGAGCTACCAACCACGGATGATGAGGGGCGCTTGGTGTTGCAACCAGAGGCTATTATTGATACCAGGGAGAGGCAGCTACGGAGCAGGATAGTCCGAGAATTCTTGGTGAGGTGGAAGAATTTGCCGGATGAGGATGCCACCTGGGAGAGTGAGAAGATTTTGCAGCATCCATCACTTCAACTGCTTGAGGACAAGCAACATTTTGCCGAGGGAGACTGTAATATTCCTAATTAGCGACAGCTAATTGGAATATTCGATTTTGTTTAGTTTTGCTATTTATAGTTTATAAATAAATAAAAAGTGAGTGGAGAGGGTCTAACTCACTTAAGTGAAATAAAACTCCCTCCTAGTAGCACAACGTTGTGACTTAAGGGGGAGCCAAGGGGGCCAAGCACCACGTAGAGAGGAGGTCCACGTTAGCTCTAGAAGCTTCTGCGCAAGAGAGGTTGGGCACATGGCAAGAGATGGAGGCTACGTTGAGGAGATGGCCTTAGGGTTGGAGGAAGGCCAATGTTATAAAAGAGGGAGAAGCCTTCTCATTTGATTCATTCTGTTGTTGATGATATTGAGCTAGACGTTTTGTCTTCTTGAGCACACTGGCTGTTTAGCCTGTCTGCAGCACTGTTTAGTGCACTGAGTGTCTTCGGTCGGAGATCTCGCCCTTAGCCTCGGGGGACTTCGAGTGCCTGCTCGGGCAAGGTTATTTCTTCAGTATTTTGTGAGAGGTTTTGTTGTTTGGGTTTGCTGCGAAGCTGGGCTTTCATAGAGACTGCGCAGTCACTGGGAGAAAGGACGCCGTCCATTTTGGAGGTGCTCCGGATCGGGATTTCTACAGGAGATTGAGCCGAGAATTTGAGCAGAGGATCAACATTTGCCTATGGGAGGATTTTGGTGGAGTTTGAGGCGGTGTTTTAGTCATTCTCATTTAGCCTCTGCGCAGAGCCTTGGACGCTAGCATAATTCCCCAAGGGGGTGTTTTCTGGAGGTTTTCGGGGGTCGTCCATTTTTGATATGGTTTCTAGGTTTTGTCGGGATTGGTGAGTAGAGGAGGATTGCAGATTTTCAACTCATTCCAACAAGGAGATCAGCCCCTAGTCTTCAGTTCATTCCAGCAATAGCAGTTACACGACAGTTTTCCAGCAGCTAGGGCGCAGTTTAGAGAGCAGCCATTTCCTGTATATTCTGAGAGTATTTCTTCACTTGCCTTGAGCAAGATTAGGTGCCATCACTCTAATCACCTATTGTACTTCATTATATTTCTCAGATTAATAAAATGGCTTAGCATTTCCTCTCTATGTTTCTGGATGAGTTGCCGTATTTTCTTTCTCTGCTATTATATGTCTGCTGCACTGTTATTTTTATATATTCTTGAGCACTCTAGTTCTATACCACTTGGTTTGTTTATCTTTCACTCTTAGACAGAGTCTGGAAAGGGCCAGGTAGCCTCTGGATCTCGTCCTCTTTTCAAAGGCGGAATATCCGGTAAATGCCCTCCCAGTGCATCTCTAGTTGGAGTTTGCCGTGATTTAGAGATATCCCCGAAACGGGATATTACACTCAACATGATGGAGTATGTCCAGGATGTGCCAACGAAAAGATCACAAGGGGACCATTCCCCTTTAATGAAAGCAAGACAAATGATATCCTCCATCTCATTCACTCCAACTTGAGTGGTCTGATGCCCATACACTCTCTTGGTAACCATCTCTATTATATCACCTTCATTGATGAATTTTCTAGAAACACATGGATATACCATCTGAAGCATAAGGATGAAGCATTTGAAAATTTCAAGGAATTCAAAGCCTTGATCAAAAATCAAACAACGAAGAAAATTAAAATATTCAGGTCCGAAAATGGTGGAGAGTACACTTCAAATGAATTCATTGATTTTTGCAAGAAGGAAGGCATCAAGAAATTAACAACTACACCTTATACTCCCGAACAAAATGGAGTAGCCGAAAGGAAGAACAAGTCCATTGTAGAAGTCGTCCGTGCCATGCTCCATGATCAAAAGGTACCAAAGTTTCTTTGGGGAGAAGCAACAAATGCTGTCGTATATGTTCAAAACAGGGTGCCTCATCAAGCATTAGACAAAAAAACACCCAAGAAGCATCCACAGGTGTCAAGCCCGATGTGAGTCATCTCTATATATTTGGCTGTCCTGTATACTTTCATTTGCCGAAAGAGAAGAGGAACAAGCTGGAAGCTACTGGAAGAAAAGGTATGTTTGTTGGGTATTGTGAAGATTCTAAAGCATTTAGAATATATATTCTTGGTTAAAAGAAGGTTGAAATTAGCAGGGATGTCACATTCGATGAAGATGTCGCACTTGGAAAAGCTTGAGACCTTCCTTCGCTTCCTCCTTCCAAGAAGAATGATAGAATGGATATCTTGGATGGCCCGTTTGTGCTCGAATCTGAGACTGATATTGTTGATGATCCCCTGAATCCCATTGATCCCTTAGATTCTCCTCCTAGTAATCCTCCTACTAGGAAGAGACCACTTTGGCTCCGAGACACGCTTAAAGATGTTGATAGACATGTGACCGCTTGAAAATCGTTTAGAGAAAGGAAGAAGCCATGCAGGTACCAGGGATATCTTGCAGCTATGAGAACATGTTTCAAGCCCAACCTTCCACATTTGAAGAATCCGTAAAAGAACAAGTCTGGAAAGATGCTATGGCCGAAGAATATGAATCTATTATGAAGAATGATGTATGGGATGTTGTGCCGAGACTGAAGGGGAAATCTGTGTAACTTTGAAGTGGATATACAAGATTAAGCATGGAAATTATGGAAGTATTGAAAAATACAAGGCCAGGTTTGTGGCTTGAGGATTCTCGCAGAAAGAGGGGGAGGATTATGATGATATATTTGCACCTGTGACTCGATATATAACCATTCGCTTGATAGTTGGCCTTGCCGCAAGTCAAGGATGGACCCTTCATTAGATGGATGTGAACACTGCATTCCTCCATGGCATGCTACAAGAGGAAGTATATGTTGAACATGTTGGTCTAAGGTTGTCATTGATGTCAATATGAAGATCAATATTCTTATGAAGACCTAAAAACCCTAGCTATATCCCTATCTACATGATAATCAACGAAACCCTAGACTTCTTACACTTAGTCCTTATTCTTTGTTAAAATCCTAACCATAACCCTAATCATCTGAAAACCCGAATTGTTGAAGAAATACTGTGTGAATACCTTTCCTATAAAACCCTAACCACAATTATTAAAAAATGATTAAACCCTAAACCTCACCCTTAAAACCCTAGGCTTAACCTAAATACCCTTAGCTCTATCTAAATAATGAAGAAGTCCTAACGGTACATAATGTTCAACCCTAAATCCTAGATACAAATCATATACATCATACATTGGACATTAACCAAATATGATTGACCATCACTATGGTCCCCACACACCCATGTCACTCTACGGTGGTCCCTACTCTCCTTTTGATGAATTAAAAAAAAAACCATGATAAAATTAATATCTACACATTACACTATCGAGCCAACAATCATATCAAATACTAATTCAGCTCTCAAGCCAACATCGTAACCTTTTTACCACATGACAACAGTAAAAATACATGACGAAGTCGGTTTCAATATCTAGTGTTGAGCTGGTTCGAAAAAACACCTTGTCGGCACTCCCATAGTCAGGTTTGCTCGTCCCAGGAAAAAAGAGAATATATAAAATTGGTGCACCATGTCTTTGGAGGATTGATCACCTTCGTGAAGAAAATTACAGAGATACACACCGTTCACAACTCGTGAACTAGGACACCGAGGAGGGTTTGAAAAATTAATTGATTGAGGAATGTCTGTCCTAGGTTTCAGGTCCTTATGATGAGAATCATCTGAGTTTTCTTTGTGGAAAAAATTCGTGGGTAAGGTGATACACAATGATATCTCGGTCAACAATTAATAACAAAAAAAATGGCAAGGATAATACAGCGTGAACCTGGGCAGCGTTATCGAAACCTCAGAAACATTTCAATTTTATTGGAACTGCGTAGAAGACAGTTCTAGGCTCAGACCAGAGAGAAGATTCTGCCGGTGCAACTTGGATTGTTGATTACTGTAGAAGCTCGGATTAAATACAGTCAGCATTGTGTGCTCGGACCACACTACAACACTTCAGATCCCTCTGAAATTCAGATCACAGTTACATCAACTAGAAAGGAGGACATAATTCTTCTGTAGTTTCGTGGTTTGCTGTGATAAATTCGTGGGTATTTTGAGCTCGCACCTGTGATCAACCTCTCAAGGACCTTATCACCTTCAACCTGTGATAAAGGGTTCGAAATATCTATTTGGACAGTGCAGGAGATATAACTGTGTGGTGAAGGAAAAACGATAATAAAAAAAAGGGTGAAAGATAAGTGCAGATCTGAAGCTCACATCTCGTGATGTGAAGATTCTTTTAAAAATATACTATGGGAAACTCAATACATCTCTGTTGAGAATTTAACTTTTTCAGAGGTGTTGATTACAGCTACCTGTAATACTTTTAAACCCATTAAAGATTGCAGCTTGAATCTGAAGGAGTGTTTGCTGACCTATTCACTGTGATATTGCGAACCTGTTGTGGATTTGTTGCACAATATTTCTCTTCTACAGATCTGTCGAGGGCTTTACATTACAGTGACATGTTGCAGATCTATTCAAGTTTTGATTGTAGTAGCTTGTCTGTGGACCTACGACCTGTTGAAATTACCTGGTGCTGCAGTTGTGAACCTGTGATATGTTAAAAGACCTAGCTGCACAGTTATTTGAAGACCAGCTTGGACTTGTACTAAAAGAATATTTGGACAACAAATAATAAGGACCAGAACTTAGTATATAATTGCAGACTTAGACCTAAGAAACCTTGAAATCCTTGAAGGCCTTGTGGAGGACATTTTACACATAAGGTTGGAGAGTAGCTTATTGAATACATGATTAATTGCTGAAGCCCTCATGAGGTGACTTGGAGCAATGGTTTGGGTACGATGAAGAGAAATGCTGACACCTTCTGAGAGATCAAGGTTGTCATTGATGACGTGACGTGGAGACTAAGTGAAGGCATAGCTAAAGATTGACATGGCTCGTTGAAGAAGACATTGAGAGCCGTGAAGAATAACCAAACATAATTTGACGAAGTGAAGTTGAGGGTTGGAGCCAAAGAGGTTGGAGCCTCATAGAGACAAGGTCGGTGCCTTGGAAGATAGGGTTGGAGCCCTAGAGGATTGGAGTCCTCAAGAAACCATGTTGGAGCCTGTACTAGAGATAGGGTTGGAGCCCTAGAGGTTGGTGCCTCAAATTGACAAGGTTGGAGCCTTGGAAAGACCAAGTCGGTGCTTGACACAATACAAGTTGGAGCCTGGAAGATTGGAGTCTTCATCTAAGGTCGGAGCCCTATATCATTATTGTACTTTACTTAATGTAAAGAAGAAATTAATAAAAGTATCTATTCTATCATTGTTCATTTTGTGTTCTAAATATAAGTAATCTAAAATTAACAATTGAAAATAAATACTGATTCACCCCCCTCTCAGTATTTCCAACAGAACAACCACAGGGATTTGAAGTAGAGGATCGCAAGACACATGTTTGTAGATTGAAGAAGGCATTGTATGGCTTGAAGCAAGCCCCAAGAGCATGGTAAGACCGCATAGATAATTATTTGGTGAAGCTGGGATTCACTAGAAGCAATGTCGATCCCAACCTCTACTTCAAGGTAGTTCAAGGTATGCCGTTGATATTGGTTTTATATGTTGACGATCTATTCTTGACAGGCGGTGAGCCTCTGATAATGGAATGTAAGAGGGAGCTAGCCTCCAAATTCGAAATGAATGACCTTGGAATCGTGCACTACTTTCTAGGCCTTCAGGTATGGCAAAGGCCCGGTGAGATTTTCCTTTCACAAAGAAAATATGTTGTGAAGTTCCTGGAAATATTTGGGATGACAGAATGCAAGTCTCTACCCACACCGATAGAAATAAACTTCAAGAAATTATGTGGAGAAGTTGTAGGACCCGATTTGGCGAATCCATCTAAGCATAGCCAGTTGATCCTAAATGAGAAGATTATAAGGACTTGAAGGGTCATTTAGAAAATACATTCGTGGAGACAGCGAATCTAGAGATCGAATTCTTCTAACGGAGCAGTGCTCGGACGAAGATCAGATCTAAGTGATTCTTCATTGCAGTGACAGGCAGTAGTTCTGGTTGCAAGGTTTCCTGAGCCGGAGAGCACACAGCAGCAATGAAAAAGAGAGCCACAACATCAACGTAGAGCCAGTGACGTAGTGCTTACGCAATCACTGGGCAGAGCCAGAGGGAAAGACGTTTTCCTGCAGAGTAGATAGCGCAAAGCCAGTGTCAAACCCCGGAGAGATGTTCCGAAGGTTCAGTCTCCAGCCAGCAGTGAGACCAGCGCAGAGGCAGAAAGGCAGTCGAGTTGTGACACAGTCACTGCGCAAAGGCAACGCAGGGCAGTCCAGCCTTGGTGCAGATCAGTTGTAATATTCCCAAGTAGCAGCAGCTAATTGGCAATATTAATTTTGATCAGATTTTTCGTTCCTAATGTTTAGTCAGGAAATAAAGGGGGTGATGGGACACATAACCCAAACTTAGGAGAAAATAAATCCCTAACGTCACTTGGGTAAATTCGGATTGCAACATGGGGCCCAGGGGATCCAAGTGACAGCGCAGGAAGAGGGACAGCGTGGAGGCAACATGGGCCAGGCAGCATAGTGGCAGCGTGGGCCGGGATAGCGCAGCTGGCAGGGACCGTGTGGCCAAGGAGGGACGACGCAGTTGAGTGGGGCCCAAGGGAGAGCTAGGCACTCAAGCATAAAAGGAGGGAGAGGCTAACCATTCAATCATTCTATTACGCATCTTCTGATTTTCTGTCTTTCATACATTGAGCACGCTTATGCTATTTAGCGAAGTCTGCAAGTGTTGTTCAACACGCAGGTGTCTCCGAGCGAAGATCCCAACCTTAGCCTCGGGGGACTTCAAGGGCCCGCTCAAGTGAAGAGATCCACCATTGTTTTCCAGAGTAGAGCACGCAGCACCTTTCAGCTAGGAGCAAGCAGCACCTTTCAGCTAGGAGCACGCAGTCACTAAGGCATCGCAATCACACTCAGAGATTATGCAGTCTTGGGATGAGGCAGCACCAGGAGAGAAGGGAGATCAAGGATTTCAGCCCGAGAGTAGTTTCAAGGGATCAGCCCTTCACAAATCATATCTTGCAGTAGGAGGAGGTCATCATTGGCAGTTGGAAAGTTCAGGGCCAGCGTACTCACCTAGAGTGCGAGATTTTCCAAGGGAGGTCAAATTTCAGGGTCAGCCATTCTGGAATTCCTTCCTGGGTTTTTTTGGGTTTTTGGAGGAGAGCTCATATCCGGAGTTTCATATTTTTCTGAGTAGGGGAACAGCCCCCAAGAGTAGCTCAATTCCAGATAGAGCCAGTAGTTCTGGCAGTAGCAGCAGCAGCTCAGGGAGTTACGCAGTCATAGAGAGAGAAACCATTCACTAGGAGATTCTGAGAGTATTTTCAGCTTGCCTTGAGCAAGCCAAGGTGCCATCATTCTGATCACCTTTGTACACATTTTTATCTTTCAAATTATAATAAAATGGCTCAGCGTTTCTCCATGTTTGCAGTGTTTTAATGATATCTCTCTATTTGTTGTGGTTATTGTTTATGTTGCTTTATATTGCTGTTTATTTCCTATTCAAAATATTACAGTGGTATCGGAGCTCATACACTTGGCTCAGCCTGTGGAGGAAATCAGTCTATGACACCTGGAGGAAAGGAATACATCACTTACCAGACAAAGAGGTACAAGAGCCGAGAGCGGAGACTCGAGGCCACATTTGGAGAGGGGGACTGTGTTCCAGTGGTGGATGCAGAGGAGGAAGAACATATGGCTGAAGAAAGAGATGATGGGAAGGAGTTCGGGAATCTCCTCCTGAAATCTGTGCAGGAGCACTCGAGGAGGATAGAGGAGATGGGTCAGAAGTTTGTCGCGGATAACAGATAGCATGAAACCCCAAGGGGTTTTCACATTGGTGAGGAATCCGACACTTCCCATCACATACAGGAGCAGATCACAGCGCAGTAGGTAGTACCACACACTCCCCCACATTCCACGATGCCCACATTCCTGACTACATGCACTGGAACGAGAGGACCCCAAGAGCCAAAGGTGGTTTATTTGGGGGACTATTTTGCAGAGTATCAGTCCTATGGACAAGATTTTGGTGAAGCTCTCACTTTCCACGACATTTGCTAGCTCAAAAAGGACAACAGATCCCACAACCAGAACAGAGGTGGTGGGTACACTCAGGGAGGTGAGCTGCAACGTACCGTGGGCAGGTTTTTCTTGCCAACTTTTGACAAGTCTTCTAAATGTTCAACGAAAGCTTGGGTGGAGAAGCTCGTACATATAAAAACCAAAGCCCAGGAAAATGTGTTGAGTTTTTTTTTTTTTTTTTTTTTTTTTTAGTTTGCGTTAGGTTGTAAAGTTTAGAATTTCGATTGGGATAACCTTTGTAGATTTGATTCGTAAGATAAGGTTAGCATTTTAAATTTTTTTATTTTGCTTTTAGTTGAGTTAGGATGTGCGTTTTTATTGTTATAGTTTAGTTTAACTTTAGGATTTTAATGGTTGGTTTTAATTATTTTGTTAATTGTAGATTTTAAATTTTATTGTTATCTTTAGATTTTAATTTTAGTGTTAGCTTTAATTCATTTAGATTTTAGTTAGATTGCAATTCTAATTTCATTTCCGTTTAGTTTAGTTTTAGTTTTAGTTGAAGTTTAGTTTTAACTTAGTTTTGTTTAATTTAATTTTAATTTAGATTTAGATTTTTTTGTCTTAGATTAAAAAATAAAAAACTATAAAAACTTCAAAATGTTAAAAAAATCTAGAAAATACAAAAATATAGAAAAAAAATAAAAAAAATAAAAAATAAAAAATAAAAATAAAAATTCTATAGTCAAATAAGCCTCAATTTTTTATCTAAAGTTTGACCGTGGAATATTTTAATTTTCGAACTGGGTTATAATTGGAATATCTTATTTTTCGGAAATTTTCAAGCATCTGGCATTCGCATGTTATTGTTATTCATGGTTGTGGCATTTTCAATTGAATATCATTGTGATCAATCGTATTCTAATAAGCAGCAGTTAATCGTCACTTACTTGTTTATAATTGTATAACGGGATTTTGTTTGATTCCATAACGCACTAGTCTTAAACGTGAAATCTAATTTAGATCTGTGGAATCTCGTTCATTTTATCAAGTATTTGGATGTTTTAGCTGTGTCTCCTGAATTATTCCTCTTCATTTCTAATAGGGTCTACCTCCCTTAGCTTGCAAGGAGACAGCTTAAATAGAGAGATTGGGGATAAAGGTGACAGCCCCCAATCTGAGCCGTTGTCGCGGTGCCTGGACAATCTGTGCGACAACATTTTTTGGCGCCGTTGCCGGGGATAGAGTTTTTTTGTCCTTGGTCTTAACGACATTTTATAATCTTCTGATCTTTCATTGCCATTCATTAGCCTGTCGCAAGGGATCACATTTCCTGGGGACTTTTCATCTCTTCATATTTTCATCGTCTTATCTTTCATCATATCACTAATCATTTCATCATCGTATCTTTAGCACCTGGACATTTCGGTTGGCTTCTTGTTTGGGTGGCAACTCCACTTATTCATCTTTTTACTCCCAGACAAGAATCCCCCCTGATATCCATCCGCTATCTCTTGATTACTTCTTCTGTTTTAGAATTAGTTTCATGTTCAAGTGGCAACTCCAGTTCTTTCATTTCTTACAAGAGTTCCTGCTAAGAAGTTCGCTTCTTGAGGACCTTTTAACTATTCTTGAACACGGATCTGTTTCTAAAATCTTAAAAACGATATCATGGATATTTTTGCCCCGTGTAATTTTGCTAATATTCAGGGTTATCTCCATGATGTCCCTCAAATGGATAAATTACCTTCTTTTCAAGGAAATGATGCAGTTAGTATCAAGTCTCATTTGTTTGCTTTCACTAACTGGTGGAATAGATTTGCAGTTGCAAATAATAATTTTGATGATGTAAAGATGAAAACTTTTGTTCTTACTTTCGACGAGGATGTTGTTGAATGGTTTATGGAAAAGCCTGATAATTCATTCAATACTTTTGAATCAATTGTAACTGCCTTTCGCCGGATGCGGATGTGGTGGAGCATTAAAGTGCCAAGGGCACCTGCGCAGCTCCCAACGACGCTTGCGCGCTGTGCCCACATGGCCCCGCGCATTCCACCTGAAGGCGTTATTAATATGCCTCGGGTCGACCATCTCGGTAGTTATTGCACCCTGGCTCTGCGGTATATGGCGATTGTGTTGTTGATTGCTTTCACTATGGAGGATGAGCAGCATGGAGGAAGCCATGGGAGAACACTGATTCCCTTGCGCAGTGTTTGCCCGCCTGGTTTCGCCAATTCGAGCTACAAAACGCAAACTGGGCGTCGTTGCTGCATTCTGGCCTGCCTGGAGACGATTCCGGGTGTCCACTTCTCCAACAGCCCTTTCTGCAGCGCCTCCGCTTCGTCTGGTGTCCCGGATGTGTTCATCACAGGTACTTTGCTTCCTTTCAGCTTCAATTTGCATTCACAGGGTAGTTGCCCCTCTGCTAACTGGACCTCCAGCTCTTTTGTTCATTTGACTGGCCTGTGTCACCCTGGTGGTCTCCCCATTGCTTTCCAAGCTCCCGACCCCTTCTTAGGCCGGCCTCGCTTGCGCCACCTTCTGCTAGCCATGCCACGCCTCAGGCAGCGAATGCGTTGTCGGCGTGGAGTCAGTCGAGGCCAAGCCTCTGTCCTTCCTCCTTCGCCCTTTTCTGAGTTGAGCTCCTCCTCTGAGAGCGACGAACACACTCCCCGGCCAGCCTCGCGCAGAGGCGGAGGCAGAGGCAGAGGCAGAGGGCGTCGCGCTGAGAATTCGAGTTTTGTTGGCAGGGGACGTGGGCGTGCGCGTGTTTCTAGTGGCGTACCTAGTCAGCCCACTCCCGCTGCTCCTTCTAAGCCTCCCTGTCAGTCCACCCCTCCCGACCCTCCCGTTCATCCCAGTCAGCCCCTCCCTCCTGACGCTTCTGCCCCTCCCAGTCAGCTCAACCCTCCGGGCAGAAGGCTTCTGGGGTCCACCATCAGGCAAACCACCCAGAACGCTGAGCTCCGTTTCCACTGCACCTCCTTCGACTCCATCATCACCGCTCTCATCACAGTCTCCCTGCGTGAAGAAATCCCTCTCTCCGCTTCCCCCGCCCCTCCTATTGACCATCGCCCCAATCCCACTCTTCAAATTGGGCTGCGTTCTGAAGCTGAGAACCAGGACATGAAGATTGACAGTCAAGCAGGAAAGGTGGACAGCAGCGATGAGAATGAATATGCATGCAAAGTTGAAGAGGAGCCAATGTCTTCAGAGCATGAAGGTTGAACCCCCCGGCTCAATTACTGCTGGAATTTTCGAGTTTTACTGTTCTAGTTGCCCACTTGTTGGGCAGAAAGATGTTTCTAGTTTTTTTGTTGTTGTTTACGTGTTTTGTATAAACTCATGGCCGGTTTCCCTCTCATGGGCGGCCCAGATACTTATGCTTAATGGGTCGGTTTCCCGCTATGGGCGACCCAGAATTCTCAAGAACAGTTCTGTTGATCAACCCCAGCTGTCTGGCTTTAACAGCAGCAGTTGTGGCAGTTTTGTATCAGTATTTTTATAAATTAATAGAATTAGTCTCACTTAGAAAAAAAAAAAATTTGTAACTGCCTTTAAGGAAAAGTACGGTGATAAAAGGGAAGATAGGCATTTGGTAAGGGAAATCAGTACCATAAAAAAGAAAGAAAATGAAACAACTGAAGATTTTAACAGGAGATTTAATGGCATCCTCAGAGAAATATCTTAAACTCATAAACCTCCTGATGGATCTCTTCTGAATTTTTACATTGATGCTTTTGATTCTAATACTTCACATGAGTTAAGGCGGGCTAAAACTGCAAATTATAAGGCTTGTCAATCTTTAGCTGAGGAGATTGAAAAGGATAAGAAAGCATCTGGAATGTCCAAAACTCCAGATTTTGATAGGTCTTTCACAGATACTATAGAATATGATGATGACCCTATGAAAAGGTTAATGCAAAAGCTTGAAAGCATGGAGCTTAATCATGCTAAAGAAATAAGTGTCTTACAGGCTAGGTTGGTCCAAATGGAAAGGGCTCAAACGCACAATTCCCAACCTAGGAATCATAATACTAATAATCGAAATAATAATGCTTGGCAGAGAAAGGGTCAGTCGAGTGAGCACAGACCTCCCAATCCGCTTGAATCTACTAATCTTGTTGATGAAGCTCTGCCTTATTGTAGAGCCTGTAATGCTCTTCATGAAGAGGTTACTTGCCATGTTGTCAAAAGAATCATAGCTAGCAGAAGGGCAGGGTCAAGCCATCAAATTAATGTTGTTGGTAAGGACTATCACATGCATATAGAAGATCATGAAAGTTATGTTAAAGAGCCAGCTCAGATGATTAAGGATGTGCAACCCAATCATACGCAAATAATTCAAAACATGGAATCTAACCAAATCAGTCTTCAAAATAAGATAACTTCCATGGAAGAAAGTCATGTTAAGGAAATAAATGTCATGGAAAACAGGTTAAAGATAATGATTAATCAGATGTCCATTATACAGAATCATATGATTGCAATGGAAGCAAGACATACCCAGGAAATGACTGCCATGAAGGAAAATCGCCTGTTGGAAATAAAAAATATGGAGGCAAATCAGACGAAATTAATAGTAAGGCATGCCAGGGAGATGAGTTCCATACAAAAGAAATTGGAACAAATGGAAGAATTACAAAAATTTCAACCAAAATTTGATTATGAAGATTCATCAACAGATCATAAGACTTATTGTCTACTAAAGCCATTCCCATCTCATCACACAGAGGATTTCACTATGGTTTCAAAGGATGTTGAGAAAGACCAAGCTTGTGTGTCACCATTGACAGAGCATATCCAGAATAATATTGGTCACGCTCCAGGTTCTTCAGATATTTTGTACAAACATCTTCAAGATGAGGACAAGAAATCTACTGTGGTCTCATTGTTGACATCACAACCCACTCAGAATAAGAGAAAGAAGCAGAAAAGAAGAAGTAAGTGGTTTGATTCGTCTGATGGTCGAGAGCAGCTTGATATTCGGATAAGACAGAGTCCTACATTATGCAAGATTGGACATGGCACATCTGAAAAGCAGCCAACAGACTTGCCTGAAAGCAGGCAAATGCTCAGCATACACTATATTGAGCACATCTGATGCCACAGGGCATCCTCTGTATTGTATCTCTAACCTTACGCTTTGATTTTTCAGCATTTCATTTTGCAGTTAGAGTAGATTTACTGTTCATGTTAAGTAGAATAATAAACAAAAGAAGAGCTTCTATTTTTCATGAGCTTAATGTTATATGATATCTTGTGTGTTTCTTGGATGCAGATTCTGGATTCTCACATTCCTTCAATGAAGCAACGTGTCCCCAAGTAGAGCCAGATGTTCACCGCACTTTGTCAACTACCCCATAGCAGTACACCCCCATTTTTTCAAATGGGATTCTTCATGTTCGACGTGGTTGCGCCATTCAGATTCCATCATCAGTCATTAGTCGACAGTTTTGCAAATGATGTAAACCCATTATGCATGTTATGATGTAAATGATCTAAGTAAGACCGTCAATGTATGTAACAACCTAGATAAGCCTAGTATGTTGTTGATGATTTCTATCCTAGGAGGTTTTTTGTCTCACTAATTCACGTAAGTGATCGGCAGAGTTTTCCCTCCAGCCGCACCCCAAAGCTAGGGTGGATTTTATCATCAGCATACTAAGTGAGTCCTAGTGTTTCTATCGAGTCCTTGTAAAAGTAGTTTGAGCTACTTGGTCTACTAGATCATATTTTGAGTCGCAGAATTGGGTATTTATTTGAGGTTCTATACAAATGGGTTTTCCCCCTTCATTTATGTAAATGTATTATCTCATGTAAAAGAGGGTTGGAAAAATAATTATAATCCCCTCTTAGTCAATTAATTAAATTTTCTGGTCAATTAATTGATAAAGTCTTAAACCAGAAATTTAATTAATTTAGGGTCCTAAGTTAGAATTAAATCTTTAAAGGAAAAATTTGTGAGTCCTTGGAAAATGATTTTGAAAGCCCCAGGCCAAGGGAATATTGAGAATTTTAAGAAATTTTGGACCTTTGGGCCTTGGTGGTTAAGTCAAAGTCAAAATTTTGGGGTAATTAACTCAAAAATGATATTTTTGAGTTAATTAAAATTGAATTAAATGATAAATTCGTTTTTTCCCTAAAATTTTAATTTCAACGCTCCGGATTAAAAGATAATTAAATCTTTTGGACGGTTGAGATTATTTTGACAAGGATCATCCAAACTAGCCGTTAGAGATTTTGTCCTATAAATTTAGAAGTCTTTGTCATTCTTGAGTCATCCGATCTCAGGATCGTGCACTTGCTCTTAGAAGCTCTTGTAAACTTTTGAGGAATAAAGCATAAAGACTTTGGGGTTACAAATCTGGATGTTCCTTCTCAGATTTATGTGGTGAATTGTCTCTAAACTCTGCTACTTTGTTTCTTGTATTTTATGGTTGATGGCTTTCATGTATTAATCTACATACAGGTATCTTATGCAGTTTTTTGGGTTTATAAAATAACATTCTGATTTTTCTACAAGGGTCTCATGTTGTTTTCTTAAATCTCTATCGATCTAAGATTCAGATCTAAGTGTGCAGGGAAATTTTTTTTTAAAGATTGGGCGTCTGGGGAAGTCTTCAGTTGGACCAGCCAACTCTCAATAAACATAAATATAATAAGCTCTTTATTTGTTAAATTCTAGGTCTATCTTACGATATTTGTGATTTTGCAGGGTTTCAAAGGCTTGTGCCTCTCATTTAAAAAATTTTAATTTCTAAACTATGCTAAAATAGATTCAGATCTGACCACGAGGGTTTTAAATTTGTAAACTAGTTGTAAATTTGTAAATTTTCTCTTAGGACTGTAAAGGTTTAATTGTTTCTTGGTGTGTATCTTCAGATCTGGCTGGTCTTGCAGGTTCAAGTTTCAAATCGGAATTTTTTTTTTAGATCTAAGGCAGATTTAGCCTCCAAAGGCCAGATCTGGCCTCAAATTACGACTGTGAACAGATCTGAGCAATATTTGATTTAAGGAACATTATAAATCTAAGTTTGCAGGAGAAATCGTTTAATTTGAAGGGAAAAATTTAAATGTACTGGGTTTCATTGCTGGTTCTGTGCGCTGGCAAAAACTTCTCCCATTCCTCTGCGTTATATATCTTCCATCGTCCCAGCTGCTCCGTCCTTCATCGTCCCATCATATCCATTTGCTCCTTCCGTTGACTTTCAGCCTGCATCCGCTTGCATCAAACTTCTTGTCGACTTCATCGATCTTCTCCACGTCGTCGATTTGCTGTATCCCTTCTCACGTTGCCTTGTCTGCTCTTTTCCACCCTCCGTTGCTCCCATCTCTGCAAACCGTCCAAGTTAAACCTGCAAACAAACCATCCCTCGAGCTCTGCCCTTCTTCCGTTGTAGACGTCCACCTGCACTAAAAAACGACAAACGCGTACATATAAAAACCAAAGCCCAGGAAAATGCGTTGAGTTTTTTTTATTTTATTTTTTTTTAGTTTGCGTTAGGTTGTAAAGTTTAGAATTTCGATTGGGATAGCCTTTGTAGATTTGATTCGTAAGATAAGGTTAGCATTTTAAATTTTTTTATTTTGCTTTTAGTTGAGTTAGGATGTGCGTTTTTATTGTTATAGTTTAGTTTAACTTTAGGATTTTAATGGGTGGTTTTAATTATTTTGTTAATTGTAGATTTTAAATTTTATTGTTATCTTTAGATTTTAATTTTAGTGTTAGCTTTAATTCATTTAGATTTTAGTTAGATTGCAATTCTAATTTCATTTCCGTTTAGTTTTGTTTTAGTTTTAGTTGAAGTTTAGTTTTAACTTAGTTTTGTTTAATTTAATTTTAATTTAGATTTAGATTTTTTTTGTCTTAGATTAAAAAATAAAAACTATAAAAACTTCAAAATTTTAAAAAAATCTAGAAAATACAAAAATATTTAAAAAAATAAAAATAAAAAAAATAAAAAAAAATCTATAGTCAAATAAGCCTCAATTTTTTATCTAAAGTTTGACTGTGGAATATTTTAATTTTCAAACTGGGTTATAATTGGAATATCTTATTTTTCGGAAATTTTCAAGCATCTGGCATTCGCATGTTATTGTTATTCATGGTTGTGGCATTTTCAATTGAATATCATTGTGATCAATCGTGTTCTAATAAGCAGCGGTTAATCGTCACTTACTTGTTTATAATTGCATAACAGGATTTTGTTTGACTCCATAAGGCACTGGTCTTAAACGTGAAATCTAATTTAGATCCGTGGAATCTCGTTCATTTTATCAAGTATTTGGATGTTTTAGCTATGTCTCCTGGATTATTCCTCTTCATTTCTAATAGGGTCTACCTCCCTTATAGCTTGCAAGGAGACAGCTTAAATAGAGAGATTGGGGATAAAGGTGACAGCCCCAAATCTGAGCCGTTGTCGCGGTGCCTGGACAATCTGTGCGACAACAGATGCAGAACAGGAGGAACCGATGGCAGATGATAGTGATCCGAAGAAGTTTGGGGAAATGCTCCTCAAGTCAGTACAGGATCTGTCGAGGCAGATTAAGGTGATGGGACAGAGATTCACTACTATGGAGGCTAGACAGCGTGAAACCCCAAGGGGTTTCCAGATTGGTGAGGGATTGGGCACATCACACCATTTTCAGGAGCACGATGCCACTCAGCACATGGCATCACATGCACCCACACGCTCCACTATGCCCACTTTTCTGGCTGCAGACACAAGGGCAGGAGCACAGCAGGAGCCCGCGCCTGGCCACATGGGTGATTATTTTGCTGAGTATCAGGCATATGGGCAGAAGTTCAGGGATGCCCTTTCATTTCGAGATTTTGTTCAGCTCCAGCGGGACAACAAACCTCGTGACCATCACAGGGGACACCTGCATTATCATGACGAAGACACTCAGCGTACGGTGAGCAGGTTCCACTTGCCTATGTTGATGGTTCATCAAACAGTTCAGCAAAGGCTTGGGTGGAGACGCTGGACATATATTTCCAGCTCAACCAGATGGCAGAGACGGAGGCCATCAAGGTGGCAGCGTTGCATTTGGATGGAGAGGCCCAGGATTGGTGGTTCCACGGGATGATTACACTCGGGCATTCGACAGTGACCACATATGCCGAGTTCACCCGGAGGTTGATATAGAGATTTGATCGGAGGGATCTAGAGGAGCACTTTGTTGAGCTGACGAGGCTCAAACAGACCGAAAGTTCGAATACTTATATCTCAGATTTCTTGATACTTTCAGTGATGGTGCCAAATCTATCCACGGCATGGATGATTTACATGTTCATTGAGGGGTTAGCAGAGCCGCTTCAGGGATTGGTCAAATCCACTAGACCAACCACACTTATGACGCAGTTGGCAGGACCCGGGATCTGCAGGATGCCTTACCCAGGACCAGAACACCTTACCCCCAGAGACGAGCTTTCCAGCCTGTTGTCGCACAGATTGTTCAGGGCACCGCGACAACGGCTCAGACTGGGGGCTGTCACCTTTATCCCCAATCTCTCTCTTTAAGCCGTCTCCTTGCAGGCTAAGGGAGGTAGACCCTATTAGAAATGAAGGATAAATCTAGGAGACACAGCTAGAACATCAAGTACTTGACAGAATAAACGAGATTCCACAGATTAGATTTCACTTTTAAGACCAGTGCCTTATGGAGTTAAACAAGATCTCGTTATGCAATTATAAACCAGTGAATGATGACTAACTGCTGCTTATGGAAACACAATTGATCAATGATATTCAATTAAAAACACCACAACCATGAATAATGAAAATGCCAGGATTTAAAATGCTCAGTTAATTTCGATCCAGACAAATCAATGATTTTATATAGTCACTCTTAAGATAAAATTTCAAAAGCTCATTTGACTATAAAAGATATTTTTTGAGAAATTTTATAATTTTTTAGATTTTGAAATTTTTTTATTTTTTATTTTTATTTTATTATTTTAAATCTAAAACAAAAATCTAAATTGAAAATCCTATATCTAAGACTAAACAAAAATAATCTAAATCTAATTTTACAACTAAAAAATAAAAACTAAAATTAAAATTTAACTCTAAAAGCTAACTAAATAAAAATTAAAACTAAGTTAAAAAGTCGAATCTACAAATATCACTAAAATCAAATGTTAATTTAAATCCTAACTAAACGAAACAAAATGAAATCCATCTAAATTAAACTTACGCTATGAAATAAAACAGAAAATCGACTAACTTTAAATCTTACCCTATCCAAAATAAAATCTACGATGAAAACTAAGGAAACGAAAACCGACTTACCCAAATCGAAAACGCATTAAAAAATTTTGATGAACGCATATGTATTTTTTAATCTTTTGAATGCAATGCGTTTAGATTTCTGTCGTTTTGCAGGTCGACGGATGTGTGCAGGACCTCGAGGACGGCAACAGCAAGCTTGGAAGATGGCGTGAAGCAAAGCTCGGACAGGCAGAAGAGACAGCTCGACGTTTTATTTTTTACTGTTGTCGTTTTGCAAGTGATGGATGGCAAACGTGAAGGCTTTGCAGACAGCGTAGAGTGTGTTCGATTTGCAATGCAGATGCTGAACGGTGGAGAAGACAAGGGCAGCGGCAAGGGAAAACGCAGGTTAAAATGACGTGAGGAGAAGATGCTTGAATGCAGGTCGAGGGTTAACGTCCAAGGCAGGGGCAGCGTTTGCAATAGAGGAGCAGCTAAACCCAGTGAAAACGTCCAGCAAAAATTCAATTTTTCCCTCTCAAAACTCAGATTTTATGCTCGAATTTTACCCACAGTAGCAACTGAGGCCAGATCTGGCCCTTGGAGGCTAGATCTGCCTTAGATCTTAAAAAAAAATTCGATTTTGAACCTGCAACCTGCAACAATCAGTTAGATCTGAAGACACACACCAAGAAACAGTTAAACCCTCACAGATAAATTACAAATTTACACTAATTTACAAATTTAAAACCCTCATGGTCAGATCTAAACCCGTTTTAGCACAGTTTTCAGAAGTTTAAAATTTAAGTGAGAGGCACAAGCCTTCGAAACCCTGCAAAATCATAAATATCGTAAGATAGACCCGGAATTTAACAAATAAAGAGCTTATCAGATTTATGCTCATTGAGAGTCGGCTGGTCCAACCGAAGACTTCCCCAGACGCCCAATCTTAAAAAAATTTCCCTGCACACTTAGATCTGAATTTTAGACTGATAGAGACTTAAGAAAACAACATTAGACCCTTAGAAAAATCAGAATGTTATTTTATAAACCCAGAAAACTGCATAAGATACCTATATGCAGATTAATCCATGAAGGCCATCAACCATAAAATGCAAGAAACCGAGTAGCAGAGTTTAGAGAGAATTCACCACATAGATCTGAGAAGGAACATCCAGATTTGTAACCCCAAAGTCTTTAGCTTTATTCCTCAAAAAAGTTTACAAGAGCTTCTAAGAGCAAGTACACGATTCTGAGATCGGATGATTAAAAAATGAAAAAGACCTCTAAATTTATAGGACAAGATCTCTAACGGCTAGTTTGGATGATCCTCGTCAAAATAATCTCAACCGTCCAAAAGATTTAATTATCTTTTAATCCGGAACGTTGAAATTAAAATTTTGGGGAAAAAACGAATTTATCATTTAATTCAATTTTAATTAACTTAAAAATATTATTTTTAAGTTAATTACCCCAAAATTTTGACCTTGACTTAACCACCAAGGCCCAAGGGTCTTAAAATTCTCAATATTCCCTTGGTTTGGGGCTTTCAAAATCATTTTCCAAGGACCCACAAATTTTGCCTTTAAAGATTTAATCCTAATTTAGGACCCTAAATTAATTAAATTTCTGGTTTAGGATTTTATTAATTAATTGACCAGAAAATTTAATTAATTGACTAAGAGGGGATTATGATTATTTTTCCAACCCTCTTTTACATGAGAAGATACATTTACATACATGAAGGGGGAAAACCCATTCGTATAGACCCTCAAATAAATACCCAGTTCTGCGACTCAACATATGATCTAGTAGACCAAGTAGTTCAAACTACTTTTACAAGGACTCGATAAAAAACACTAGGACTCACTTAGCATGCTGATGACAAAATCCATCCTAGCTTTGGGGTGAGGCTGGAGGGAAAAACTCTGCCGATCACTTTCGTGAATCAGTGAGACAAAAAACCTCCTAGAATGGAAGTCATCAACAACATACTATGCTTACCTAGGTTGTTACATACATGAACGGTCTTACTTAGATCATTTACATCATAAAATGCAGAATGGGTTTACATCATTATAAAAACTGTCGATCGAAACTGGATGATGGACTCTGAATGGCGCAACCACGTCGAACATGACGAATCCCATTTGAAAAAATGGAGGTGTACTGCTATGGGTAGTTGACGAAGTGTGGTCAACACAGCCTAAGGGGAAGGATGTGAGGATTCTGCCTCCAAAGGGGAATCAGGGTAGGGGACAATTGGATGATGATGCCAGGAGGGAGTTGAAGAAGAAGAGGGTGTGTTTCACATGTCAGGAGTCATGGGCACCAGGACACAGATGTGCTGCTGGCAAAGCACACTTTATTGAGGTCTTCTCCGAGAGCAGCGGGGAAGAGGATGAGTATGATGACGTGGAGGCAGGGGGCAGCCATGCAGCATAGGACCATTTGCCACCTCCACCACCAAGAGCAGGAGGTGCAGCCTTTGCACCTACCGGGGGGACCCTTGCAACATTGCGGGGAGTACCCAAGTATCTGAAGTTGCATGTCCGAGGGACAATATGGGGGCAGCGAGTCTCAGTTTTGGTAGATAGTGGGGCAACCCACAACTTCATCGATGCACAGATGGTAGAGCGGAGAGGCATACCAACAAAGAACTTTGATGGGTTTTTAGTGTTGGTCCCAAGGGATCAGACTATGCAGTGTCCCAGATATGTCCCAGAGCTGGCAGTGACGATGGGCACCTACACAGTGACTGACCACTTTTTCGTGTTTAACATACCGGATACCAATGTGGTGTTGGGTGTACAGTGGCTGATCACTCTTGGGAAGGTCACCACGGATTGGGAGGCCTTGGAGATGGAATGGGATGATAAAAAGACCGGGAAGCATGAGAATATACGGGCATGCACACTTACCCACCCCAGGCCGTTTCAGCTCACCGGATGGAGGCAGACTTTCGGAAGGGAGACATAGAGTGCGCCGTAGAGCTGCGTGCATCAAAGGCAGGGACCACCGGGCAGACAGTTCACCCAGAGATACAGACCATCCTTGACAGGTATGCCATGGTGTTTGGGGAGATACCACTAGGACAACCACTGGATCGGGGATTTGAGCATACTATTGAGCTTGCGCAGGGCATTCAGGCCATCATTACCACACCCTATAGGCACCCCAAGGCCTATCGGGACGAGATTGAGCGTGCTATCCGTGAGCTATTAGCTCTTGGACACATTCGGCCTAGCACTAGTCCTTTTGCTTCTTCGGTAGTATTGGTGAATGAAGAACGACACATTGCGGATGTGCATTGATTACAGAGCCTTGAACAAGAAAACCATGAAGAACAGGTACCCTATACCACGGATTGGCGAGCTAATGGATGAGTTGAGAGGGGCACAGTTCTTCTCAAAGATTGATTTGAGATCCGGGTACCACCAAATTCGCGTGAGGGAACAGGACATTCCCAAGACCGCTTTCAGGTGCCATTACGGTCATTTTGAGTTCTTGGTGATGCCCTTCGGGCAAACCAACGCACCAGCCACCTTCCAGTCATGCATGAACCACATCTTCCGCAGTCATCTGAGGAAGTTCGTGTTGGTCTTCTTTGATGATATATTGATATATAGCAGGACATGGGAGGAGCATCTCCAGCACATAGAGGCAGTGTTGTGTATTTTGGAGAAGCAGCAGTTTTATGCTAAGCTCTCCAAGTGCGAGTTTGGGTTGACAAAGATGCTATACTTGGGACACATTATAGGTGTGGACGGAATGAGGGTCCATGGGGAGAAGATCAAGACCATCAGGGATTGGCCAGAGCCGAGAAACGTGACGAAACTTTGGGGGTTTGTGGGTATCTGCACCTACTACAGGAAGTTCATCAAGAGTTTCTCTCAGCTTGCTGCACCCCTTACAGATCTGACAAAGAAGGGGGCATTCAGTTGGACAGATACAGCGTAGCGGGCCTTTGACAGGCTTAAGGAGGTGATGAGCAGCTGTCTTGTACTTGCATTACTAGATTTCACGCAGCCATTTTTTCTGGAGTGTGATGCATCAGGAGAGGGGATCGACGCAGTATTGATGCAGGGAGGCCACCCGATAGCTTTTGAGAGCCAGAAGCTCCTTCCACATGAGCGGTTATATGCCATATACGACAAGGAGATGCTAGCCATCATGCATGCATTGGCCAAATTCCAGCAGTAGCTAGTAGGTAACAGGTTCAGGGTGAGGACTGACCACAACAACCTCAGGTTCTTCTTAGAGCAGAAGCAGCTACAGGAGAAGCAAAAGAAGTGGGTCTGCAAGATCCAGGCCTACGACTTTGACATTGAGTATGTCAAAGGGAAGAACAACGTGGTGGCTGATGCACTTTCACGCAGACCAGCCACGTTGTCTCTGATAAGTTTGGACGCAGATTGGAGGACTCGACTTTTGGTGGAGTACTCCAAGGACAAGTTTGCTTGTGAGGTTCTGGATGGACAGGTGACAGATGATAGATACAAGGTGATGGATGAGATCATCTACTACAGGGACAGGATCTTCTTGACTGAGGGCTCTCAGCTCAAGAAGAATATATTGCAGGCTTCTCATGATTCACCATTTTCTGGCCACTAGGGGTTTACCAAAACCTACAGGGCCATCAGGGAGAGGTTCTCATGGAAGGACCTCAAGGAGGACGTAACTCCAGCATGTCAGGGAGTGCAAGGTTTGTCAGCGCAACAAGGGGGAGATGAACCATCTAGTAGGTTTGTTGCAGCCTCTTCCCATTCCAGAGGGGAAGTGGAAGAGTATTTTGATGGACTTCATCACAGGGTTGCCCATGGTGCAGGGCAAGGACTGTATATTCGTCGTCGTTGATCAACTGACGAAATATGCACATTTTTTTTCCATATCCACACACTATACAGCAGCACAAGTGGCAGAGTTGTTCTTCCAGGATATCTTCAGGTTACATGGTCTTCCCAAGACCATTGTTAGTGATAGGGACAGCCGCTTCATGGGCGGATTTTGGCAAGAGCTTTTCCGGCTGGTGGGGACAGAGTTGACACTGAGCACCAGCTACCACCCACAGACAGATGGGTAGACAAAGATAGTTAATAAGTGGCTGGAGGGCTACTTGTGTAACTATGTCAGTGGGCAGCAGAGAGCATGGCTGAAGTGGCTACACCTAGGAGAGTACTCTACAACAACACACATCATGTTGTGTAACCAGCTCCAAAAATAGAAGAAAAGAGATATCAACGCCTTAGAAATAAGCCACTTCGAGGGGGCAACCTCCAATACATTACATAAATGAACAATTCTTAGATGATAAAATTTACAAAACCTCCTTTCTATATATAGGAGTCCATGGGGCCATAATGTAATCCTAGTGGGGCCAAAATGTAATCCTAGCCGACCTAACAATAATAATTTAAGGGCACAATAATAACAATATGAGGGTTACAAGGTACAATAATAACAATAAGTGAGTTACACTAACAATAATAAGGGACTATACTAGTAATATAGGGACCTAACACATCACATGTCTATCGGTATGTCTCCGTTCTATGCATTATATGGATATCATGCTCTATCTTTTGTTGATGTGATGTTTGGTGCCAGCAAGGCTCCGAGAGCCAAGGATTGGATCCAAGAGAGTCAGGACATCCTTCGAGCTCTCAAGGATAACATGGCTACAGAACAGAACCAGCAGAAGTTGTATGCCGGCAGGGGTCAGGTGGAGAGACAGTTTGAGGTAGGGGACTTGGTCTACCTACGTTTGCAACCATACCGACAATCGACTCTGAAGCAGAAGGGGGCTGAGAAGCTCAAGCCCCGTTTTTATGGGCCTTACAGGGTGATACGCAGGGTTGGACAAGTTGCCTTTGACTTGGAGCTGCCCCAAGGTAGCAAGATTCATAACATCTTTCACGTATCATGCCTAAAGAAGGCTTTGGGACAGCAGGTGACAGTGACAAAGGAGCTTTCGCCTACAGATGATGAGGGTCATTTAGTGCTACAGTCGGAGGCCATTATTGATATCAGGGAGAGGCAGTTGCAGAACAGGACAGTCCGGGAATTCTTAGTAAGGTGGAAGAATTTGTTGGATGAGGATGCCACTTGGGAGAGTGAGAAGATATTGCAGGATCCATCACTACAGTTGCTTGGGGTCAATCAACATATTGTCGGGGGAGATTGTAATATTCCCAATTAGCGATAGCTAATTGGAAATATTAATTTTGACCAATTTTGCTTTATTATATTCGGAGCGTGAATAAAGTGAGTAAAATATTAATTAACTCACTTAGGATAAAACACTTTCCTAAAGTCCACATCGAAATTAAAAGAGTGTGGGGCCTAGTGGCCAAATGGACAGCGCAACAGAGGGACGCAAACCACGTGGGCAACGTGGGGCCTACTTCATGCAGATGAAGGAGACAGCGTGGGCCAAGGAACACATGGAGGTGGTGGGGCCTAGAGAGAGAGAGGCCCAGCATTATAAAAGGGAGGAGAGCCCCCTCATTTGGTCTTTCATGTTTATGCATATTGAGCTAGTCATTTCGACTAGGAGCACGCTAGCTGTTTAGCTTGTCTGCAGCACTGTTCAGTGCATAGGGTGTCTCCATTCGGAGATCCCACCCTCAGCCCCGGGAGACTTCGAGTGCTTGCTTGGGTGAGGTAGTTTCATTAGCATTTTGTAGGAGGATCAGTGTTTGCATTCGTGGGAGGAGCAGAGCCATTGGAGACTGCGCAGTCTTGAGAGGAAGGACGCAGTCCATCTTGAGGGAGCTCCGAAGTGGCACTATTTTGGAGGATTTTGGCCGGAGGATTGAGCAAGGGGTCAGCCCTTGCCTATTGAAGGCATTTGGCAGAGTAGGAGACCATATTTTGGAGGATTTCATTCAGCACCAGCATAGCCCTTGGGAGGATAGCGTAGATCCTCAAGCGAGGCATTTTCGGGGGTCGACAATTTCAGAAACGCTCTCTGGGATTTTCTAGGTATTGGGAGTAGAGGCCGATTCCAGAGTTTCAGTTTTTTCTGAGTAGGGGAGCAGCCCCAAATTACTCATCTTGTTCCAGCAGCATGGCAGTTTTCCAGCAGCTTGGACTCAAAGCAGAGAGCAGCCATTCCATTGATATTCTGAGAGTATTCCTACACTTGCCTGGTGCAAGTCGAGGTGCCATCACTCTGATCACCTCTTGTACTCATTTCTATTTCTCAGTATAATAAAACGACTCAGTATTCTCTCTAGTTCATGTGTATCTGCTTCATGTTCAGTTTTTAGCATTTTGTATCTTGTTGTATGCTTTGTATTGTTGTCTATTTCCCTTTCGGAATATTACATAGTTAGATCCACGAGGCCTACTACACTTCAAGATGCAGTCGGGAGGACCAGAGATTTGCAGGATGCTTTGCCTAGGACCAGAGCTCCTTTCCCCCAGAGACCGGCATTTCAGCCAAAGGGGAAGGACACGAGAGTTCCTTCGCCGAAGGGGAACAAAGGTCGGGGGCCTTTGGACGATGACCCCCGAAGATACTTGAGACGGAGGAAGCTATGCTTCACATGCCAGGAGCCATGGGCACCGAGTCATCAATGTGCCGCAGGGAAGGCACACTACATAGAGGTCTTCTTCGACAGTGAGGGAGAAGAAGATGGCTACGAGGGGATAGAAATAGAGGCCAGCGCTGTAGTGCAGAGAGGGTATCATCCACCACCTCCACCCCCAAGAGCAGGAGGAGCAGCGTTTGCGCCCACACGAGGAGTCCTTGCATCCTTGCGAGGGGTTCCGAAGCATTTGACACTGCGTGTCCGGGGCACAGTTCAGGGACAACGTGTTTCAGTTTTAGTCGATAGTGGGACCACTCAACTTTATTGATGCCCAGTTGGTAGAGAGGAGGGGCATACAAACAGAGAGCTTTGATGGCTTCTCAGTACTAGTACCAGGTGCCATAACTACGCAGTGTGCTACATACGTTCCGGCATTAGCAGTGACCATGGGGACTTATGCTATGACAAATCAATTTTTTGTGGTCGACATTCCAGACGCCAACGTGATGTTGGGAGTGCAGTGGTTGATCACGTTGGGGAAGGTCACCACAGACTGGGAAACTTTGGAGATGGAGTGGACGAACAAGAAGAGCAGAAAGCATGTGATGATCCGAGGCATGCACACATATCCTCCACAAACAGTTTCGGCACAACGGATGGAGGCAGACTTCCGGAAGCGATACATAGAATGAGCAGTGGAGCTGCATGTTTCAGAGGCAGGGGCCACAAGGCAGGCAATTCACCTAGATGTGCAGTCGATTTTGGATAGGGATTCCACGGTTTTTGGGGATATACCACCAGGACAACCACTGGATTGGGGATTTGAGCATACCATTGAGATTGAGCAAGGAATTCAGGCTGTGATCACCACACCCTATAGGCATCCCAAAGCCTATAGGGATGAGATTGAGAGAGCCATCACAAGCTCTTAGCACTGGGACACATCTGGCCCAGTACTAGCCCATTTGCTTCTTCTATTGTATTGGTGAAGAAGAAGGATGGCACACCAAGGATGTGCATCGACTACCAAGCTCTCAACAAGAAAACGATGAAGAAACGATACCCCATTCCGTGGATTGACGAGTTGATGGATGAGCTGAGGGGATCGAAATTCTTCTCCAAGATCAATCTGAGGTCGGGATACCTTCAGATCCGAGTGATGGACCAGGATGTCCCCAAGACTACTTTCAGATGCCATTATGGCCATTTTGAATTTTTGGTGATGCCCTTCGGGCTAACCAATGCATCGGCCACTTCCCTGTCTTGTATGAACCACATCTTTCGTGGTCAGTTGAGGAAGTTTGTGCTAGTGTTCTTCGATGATATCCTTATATACAACCTCACTTGGGAGGATCACTTACAGCACATTGAGGCTGTACTGCGTATCTTGGAACAGCATTTCTACGCTAAGCTCTCCAAGTGCGAGTTTGGGTTAACAGAGATGCTCTGTTTGGGGCATATCATTGGTGTGGATGGAGTGAGAGTCCATGAGGAGAAGATTCGAGCCATTCGGAAATGGCCGGAACCGAAGAATGTGACAGAACTCCGATGGTTTGTAGGTATCTACACCTACTACCAAAAGTTTGTCAAGGGATTTTCCCAACTTGCTGCACCCCTCACGGATCTCACCAAAAAAGGGGCATTCAGTTGGACTGATACAGCACAGAGAGCCTTTGACAAGCTCGAGGAGGTGATGAGTATTTTCCCAGTGCTGGCTTTACTGGATTTCACGCAACCCTTCATTTTGGAGTGTGATGCTTCAGGAGAGGGAGTTGGCGCAGTTTTGATGCAGGGAGGCCACCACATAGCTTTCGAGAGCAGGAAGTTGTTGCCACATGAGAGATTGTATCCTATATACGACAAGGAGATGCTGGCCATTATGCATGCACTGGGAAAGTTCCGAAAGTACTTGGTGGGCAATAGGTTTCGGGTGAGGACTGAACACAACAACCTCTGGTTTTTCCTTGAGCAGAAGCAGTTGCAGGAGAGGCAGCAGAAGTAGGTCAGTAAGATCCAGGCCTTTGACTTTGACATTGAGTATGTCAAAGGGAAGAACAACGTGGTGGCTGATTCTCTATCACGTAGACCTACAACGTTGTCCTTGATGAACATAGATATGGACTGGAGGGCTTCGCTACTGGTAGAGTACTCCAAGGACCGTTTTGCTTGTGAGGTGTTGGATGGCTAGATCACCGATGACAGGTACAGAGTGATGGATGGGGTTATTTACTTCAGGGATAGGATCTTTTTGACTGGGGGTTCTCAGCTCAAGGAGAAGATACTGCGTGCCTCCCATGACTCACCATTGTCGAGCCATCAGGGATTCACGAAGACCTATAGGGCTATCAGGGAGAGGTTCTCTTAGAAGGGCCTCAAGGAGGACGTGCTCCGGCATGTCAGGGAGTGCAAGGTATGTCAGAGGAGGGAGGGGGAGATGAGCCACCCAGACGGATTACTACAGTCGCTTTCCATTCCGGAAGGAAAGTGGGAAAGCATTTCGATGGACTTCATTACTAGGTTGCCCACTGTGCAGGGCAAGGATTGCATCTTTGTGGTCGTTGATCGACTAACAAAGTATGCTCACTTCTTCGCCATATCAGCACGGTACACAGTTGCACAGGTGGCGAAGCTGTTCTTCCATGATATTTTCAGATTGCATGGTCTTCCGAAGACCATCGTCAGTGACAGGGACAACAGTTTCATGGGCGGCATTTGGCAAGAGCTCTTTTGTTTGGTGGGTACAGAGTTGACTCCTAGTACTAGCTATCACCCTTAGATGGACAGGTAGACAAAGATAGTGAACAAGTGGCTAGAGGGCTACTTGCGAAACTATGTCACGGGGCAACAGAAGGCTTGGCTGCATTGGCTGCACTTGGAAGAATACTGCTACAACACCACTTTCCACATGTGTATCGGTATGTCTTCGTTTTATGCTTTATATAGATATCATGCTCTGACTTTTGCTGATGTTATGTTTGGAGCTAGCAAGGCCCCCAGGGCCAAGGATTGGATCTAAGAGAGTCAGGATATACTCCGAGCTCTTAAGGATAGCTTAGCCAAAGCGCAGAATCAGCAAAAGCTATATGCCGATAGAGGGCCGGTAGAGAGGCAATTTGAGGTAGGTGACTTGGTCTACCTACAACTTCAGCCATACTAGAAGTCCACGCTGAAGCAGAAGGGGGCCGAAAAGCTCAAGTCTCACTCCTATGGACCTTACATGGTGATTCGCAGGATATGGGAGGTTTCTTATGAGTTGGAGTTCCCACAGATAGTAGATAGGGGAGGTTTCTTATGAGTTGGAGTTGCCCACAGGTAGTAGGATACACAACATCTTCCATGTATCATGCCTGAAAAAGGCATTGGGGCAACAGTTGACTACAATAGAGGAGCTCCCGCCTACAGATGATGAGGGACATTTAGTGCTACAACCAGAAGCCATCATAGACACCAGGGAGAGACAGCTACGGAGCAAGACAGTCACGGAGTACTTGGTGAGATGGAGGAATTTACCTGATGAGGATGCCACTTGGGAGAGTGAGAAGATGTTGCAGCATCCATCTTTGCAGTTGCTTAAGGACAAGCAACGTTTTGGCGGGGAGGACTATAATATTCCCAATTAGCAGTAGCTAATTGGAAATATTAATTTTGATCAAATTTTTCCTTCCTAATGTTTAGTCAGGAAATAAAGGGTGTGATGGGACACATAAACCAAACTTAGGAAAAAATAACTCCCTAAATTCACTTAGGTAAATTCTAATTGCAGCATGGGGCCCAGGGGAGCCAAGTAACAGCGTGGGCCAAGCAGCGCAGTGGCAGCGTGGGCCAGGACAGCGTAGTTGGTAGGGACAACGTGGCCAAGGAGGGACAACGTAGTTTAGTGGGGCCCAAGAGAGAGCTAGGCTCTCAAGCATAAAAGGAGGGAGAGGCTAACCATTCAGTCATTCTATTATGCATCTTCTGATTTTCTGTCTTTCAGACATTGAGCACGCTTACGCTGTTTAGAGAAGTTTGCAAGTGTTGTTCAACACACAAGTGTCTCCGAGCAGAGATCCCAACCTCAGCCATGGGGGACTTCGAGTGTCCGCTCAGGTGAGGAGATCCACCATTGTTTTCCAAAGCAGAGCACGCAGTACCTTTCAGCCAGGAGCACACAATCACTAAGGTAGTGCAGTCACACTCAGAGATTACGTAGTCTTGGGAGGAGGTAGCACCGAGAGAGAAGGGAGATCAGGGATTTCAGCCAGGGAGTAGTGTGAAGGTATCAACCCTTCACAAATCATCTTTTGCAGTAGGAGGAGGTCATCATTGGCAGTTGGACAGTTCAGGGCCAGCGTACTCACCTAGAGTGCGTGATTTTCCAAGGGAGGTCAAATTCTGGGGTCAGCCATTCCGGAATTACTTCCTGGGTTTTTCCGGGTTTTTGGAGGAGAGCTCATATCTGGAGTTTCATATTTTTCTGAGCAAGGGAACAACCCCAATGAGCAGCTCCATTCCAAACAGAGGTAGCAGTTCCAGCAGCAGCAGTAGCAGCTCAGGGAGTTATGCAGTCATAGAGAGAGCAGCCATTCATTGGGAGATTCTGAGAGTATTTTTAGCTTGCCTTGAGCAAGCCAAGGTGCCATCATTTTGATCACCTTTGTACACATTTTTATCTTTCAGATTATAATAAAATGGCTTAACGTTTCTCCATGTTTGCAATGTTTTCATGATAAATCTCTATTTGTTGTGGTTATTTTTTATGTTGCTTTATATTGTTGTTTATTTGAAATTTCCTATTTGGATTATTACATCAGTGCCAGTGTCCTGTGGGGGAGTGAGGTTTGTCTCACGAGACCTCTTCTGTCAGTTTCTCTATATGATTTAACACTCTCATCAATCATAGATTTGTACTCATAATTTACTACATAATAACATAAGCCCTCAGATTTGTTGCATTGGTTTTCCCACATTGGGTTTTTTTGGGGACATTAGTCCAAAAATAATTGTGTCGGATGGTTGTGTGATCTATGTGTGTTCAGATTTGTTTCCGACTTGTATTTCTTCCGCAGTTTAGTTGTGTAGGCTGTAGTGAATGGATTTCGATATTTGCTTGTAGAAAACAGTCAATAATTTGTAATATCCCCAAATGGGAAAATGAAAGTAATATCAGCAACAATTAACTAAAACTACAGCAAAATAAATTACACCATCAATACATGAGAAATTGAAGCCAAAATATGAGCTGAGCCATTTTATTAATGTCGAGAACTGAGTACAAAAGAGGTGATAAAATAGGTGCACGTGGGCCCACTCAAGGTAGGCTGGAATACTTCTCAACCCAAGCTGAAATGACTCTCTGCAACTGCCACTGCGTGGCTATGGTGTTGCGCTGCTCTGCCCAGAAATGTTGTTGTTGGCTGAATTTGGACTGCTGGCTCAGCCGCTTCCACTGCTCAAAAAATTCCGGGATTTTAACCCCGGACTCTACTCACAAAACCCACAAAAACCCACGAGGGAATTGGCCAAATTTCGACCCTGGAATTTCGGTCATATTTTCTCCTAACTCCACTACCTGCTGGCTGAATTAGGATCTTTGTTTGATACGTTAAACCTGCCCAAAAAATTCTGCCAAATTAATCTTAGCTTCTCCTCAATAAACCCAGAAAGGGTTCGTCCTAGGTTTGACCTCGAAAATTGGCCCTCTTGGGATTGGCTCACCAAACTGCTAAGAAATTTGACTCCTAGCTGGAACTGCTAGTAGATGTTTCCAAAATGCTTCCCAAAATCCTTGGTAGGGCGTGGCTAGCCTCCCCTCCAAATATTTCAGCTGAACTCCTCTCCCACACTCCTGACACTTCCTCTAAACTACACTGCGCAATCACGACGCAGTCTCTGCTGCGTCGACGCAGTCCTGAAGGGACTATGCACTCCTGTTGTTGTTGCTATGTCAACTCGTCACCGAAATTGTGGAACTAATCTCCTGAGCGGGCACTCGAAGTCCCCCGCAGTAGAGGTTGAGATCTCCGCCTGAAGATCTCGTGTGCTAAACAACACGGCAGACTTGGCACCCGGCACAAGCGTGCTATGTCAAGATGACAATCAAACTAGAAGATGAATGAATGAGGAAATGAGCTACCTTCACTTCCTTTTATAAATTGAACCCCCAATATTCCCTTGGGCCCACCATGGACTGCACAGTCCCCTCATCCAGCCACTCACTGTGTTGCCTCCATAGAGCCTCTCCCATGCTACCACCTAGAGAGTTGCCTCCAAATTGAATGTTGGCCACATGGACCCTGCTAAGGCCGCAATTTTTCCTTGTGAACTATAGGATTAGGCTGTAGTTTTTCCCTTAATTATTAATTGTGGGTCCCAACCCACCTTATTTCTATTTGACATTGCTGCAATTTTTCCTTGTGAACTATAGGAGTAGGCTGTAGT
Source organism: Pinus albicaulis (assembly GCA_034641835.2). NCBI lineage: Eukaryota > Viridiplantae > Streptophyta > Pinopsida > Pinales > Pinaceae > Pinus > Pinus albicaulis. The sequence goes on along the minus strand of CM076581.1, from coordinate 127,841,059 downwards.
TTTTCCCTTAATTATTAATTGTGGGTCCCAACCCACCTTATTTCTGCTTGACATTAGAAACATAAAAAATTTATCAAAAATTAATATTCTAATTAGCAGAATTGATAATTGGGGATATTACATAATTTGTTAAAGTAAAATAACAAATAGAATATTTTCCATCAGTTACTGCAGTAGGATTCCCTATAACACGAATTTTCACATGGTATCGGAGCTTGTAAAAGCTGGGTGCAAGCGAGACAAAGAGTAGATCTAGCGTTGAAGCGTAGTTGGGGATCAAAGCGCTGCGTAAGCAGTAGATCGATTTCCCAGAGAAGTGCGCAGTCCAAGCCAAGAGGGCCAGAACAGCAAGCAAAATCTCTCTCTGAGTGAGCCGACAGAGAGGTAGGATTGTTCTAGTTTGTTGTTTGTCCGAGGCAAAGGGTGCAACATAGCAGATCAATGCATATCAACAGCTGGAGGGACGCAATTGACTGCGCAACAATGATTGTTGGTGCAGAGCTTTAGGAAAGCATAGAGAAACACAGATTTAGGGATTTTTTGACCTTAGTGAGTTTCTGGCCCGAGAAACGCAGATTCCCCATGCAGTAGCAGTAGTTTTTGTGGCTTGCTCCTCAAGGAGTGCGTAAAGCCAGTTGCGCAGAAGGTGAGAGGCAGTAGAACGACAATACTTGGGTGAGATGGCCACCAACAAATTGCGTGACCAGGACCTGTTGGAGGTTGCCCCCAACTATATAATCTGGAAGGCAAGGATCTCCTTCCTTTTATGTGAGCATGACCTCAAGCACTTTATCGATAGTGCTCAGGCTGATCCAGGGGATGCAGCACCATTACAGGCATTCAATAAGAATATGGCCAAAGCCAAGCGGTTGATCCTCGATGAAGAGAGGGATCATATTGTTTCACACATCTCATCCAAAGGAACAACCAAGGAGATGTGGGATGCATTGGCAACGCTGTATGAGGGACCTTCCAAGCACCAGAAGATGTTTTTGGAGGAGAAAATGCAGACCACCAGGATGTAGAAGGGAGAACGTATTGATCCATTCATGTCTAGACTTCAGGAAAACCGAGATCAATTGGCAGTTGTAGGAGCAGCTCCTAAGGCCACAGAGATGATCAGTTTGGCCCTCAACTCAGTGTCCGAGGATTACCAAGTTTTTGTCCAAAGTATCCTAGGCAGAGAAAACTTGTCTGACTGGGAGCAAATGTGGGCAGCTCTTCAGCAAGAAGAGATGCAGAGAGACTTACTCAAGTGTCAACTTGAAGGCGATAGTAGCAGCAATTCGAAGATCAAGAAGGAGGAAGAGATTGTGGCCCTTGCATCAAAGGGGTAGCAAGAGCAGCGCAGGACGAAGAAGGATTTGTCAAAGATCAAATGTTTCCGGTGTGGCGAGATGGGGCATTACATCACACAGTTTCCTCTCAAGAAGAGGGACAATGATGAGAAACATGATCCTCAAGCCAGCGTAGTGAAGATAGAGGAGGAGGATCTTGCTATGATTGCTCATATACCTCCAGGAGGGAGGTGAGCTGATTTGGAGTTGTAAACCAAGAGATCTACAAGATAGGCAAGATCCGTGAGGAGTCCACCTCTCAGATCATCACCTTGCTACAGGAGCCCAGAACAACAGTAGTAGGATGGACTAGTGCCAGTTGGTGCAGAGGAGTGCTGAAGTGACAGAGAAGTGGTTAGCAGTGCCAAGGTCTGAGCAATGCAGAGGGATGCAGTGCAGAGCAGCAGTAGCGCATCAGCTTCATAGAGGTAGCGCAGAGGCTAGCAACAGTCAGATCTTCATCACTGAGATGCAGTATACTTGTCCAATTTTGGATGTTTTTCAGTTGCAGAAAGAACTATGATGTAGTGCAGTAGCAGTTGGCAGTGGCAGAGTCAGCAACAGCATGGATGCAGAATTCAGAGGATGTTGCAGTACGGATGCAGTGTTGACAGTGGCAGTGTCGGCACTAGTACAGATGCAGCATTTACACAGAGTTTGATGGATAGAGTTTCAGACATCAACAACACAGAGGGAGATGCTTCAGAGTCAGAACAATATGCAGCAAGGCATATTGTTAGAGCACATTCCTCACTAAGAGGGAGTGTTGATTTGGGGTAGCATCAGATGTTCTCTAAGTCTCAAATTTTGTGGAGAGGCTTAGACACCTGTATTCTAAATAACCTAAAAAGCGTTTGGTGAAATTCCACTCGGATTGTATTCTATAGAAATAATTAATTATTTTTAAAGGGACCCCAAGTCAAAACTTAGGAAAATAAAATAATTAAAGTGTATTAATAGAATATGAGTGAGAATGATCTAGAATAAACAGATCAAGTCAAAATTTAATCTTAGCCATCGATTAGAGATATAATCTGGGTCGTTGAATCCTCAATGAGAAGATTATAAGGACTTGAAGGGTCATTTAGAAAATACATTTGTGGAGACACGGCGAATCTAGAAATCGAATTCTTCTGACAGAGCAGTGCTCGGACAAAGATCAAATCTAAGTGATTATTCATTGCAGTGAGGGGCAGTAGCTCTAGTTGGAAGGTTTCCTGAGCCGGAGAGTACCCAGCAACAGAGACAGAGAGAGGCACGACATCAGCGTAGAGCCAGTGACATAGTGCTTATGCAATCACTATGCAGAGCCAGAGGGAAATATGTTCCCTGCTGAGGAGACAGTGCAGAGCCTAGAGAGATTTTCGGGAGTCTCAGTCTCCAGCCAGTAATGAGACCAGCACAGAGGCAGAAGGGCAGCCGAGTTGTGATGCAGTCACTGCACAAAGGCAACGCAGGGCAGTCCAGCCTTGGTGCAGATCAATGCCAGTTTCCCATGGAGTGAAGTTTGTCTCACGAATTCTCTTCTATCAGTTTCTCTGTATGATTTGACAGTCTCATCAATCATATATTTGTACTCTTAAATTATTGTATAATAACATAAACCCTCAGATATGCTGCACCGGTTTTCCACATTGAGTTTTTCCAGGGACATCAGTCCAAAAATAATTGTGTCAGATGGTTGTGTGATCTATGTGTGTTTAGATTTGTTTGTAATATTCCCATTTTTGGTATCATCCATGACAGGGCTAGGAGGGACTTCCAGAGTTAGGAGCAGACATGTCACATGTACAGATTGGTACTATCAGTGGGCTCAGGAGCTTTTCAGAGGAGTTTTGAGTAGTTTTCATGGTGTCTGGAGGCATCCACTTGATATACTCCATCATCCGAGCAGTTTGGCTTTCGTTCCGATGCATTCCGATAACTTTCGGAATTTTGAGTTATTTATGGGCTTAACTCAGCTGATTATGCTCAAGGTGGCATTCCGGGAGGAATATGCGATGGAACACCTTAGTGTAATAGCTCATCGGAACCGGGACGAGGAGACCTACACGATGGGACAGTTAGACAGAGATTTCAGTGACTAGAGGAGGCGTGGTAGCCGATATACCCTTTTCAGCATTAAAAAGGAATATTTTATAATATTTTAATAAAAAGGGAAAAGTGCTCCATAAATAAAATAATAATAAAATAATGCTCTAGAAGGCTCCAAGGGATCTATAAAAGGAAGGGAGGAGGCCATTGGGAGACATCTTTGGAGTAGATCATTTGCTTGTATATGCGAGGTTTGAGGACGTGGTTCTCTACTTCATGCAGTAGCCCCAGGACGGAAACCCTCGGGTGATTTGTGAGTATTGGACGGAAACCCAATACTTTTGAGGAGACTTCACTTAGGAGTTTCACAGAGCTTCAGAGTTTGGTGTGAGGATCATTCAGATCTTCAACTTGGGCTTCATCATTTTCAGCGGGTTCAGTGTCAGCTGTTGCCGGAGGGAGAGTGCAGCAGTTCAGTTTGTGGCCAGCGCCATACAACAGCTTATCTTGGTGGCCAGTTTTCTATCTCAGCTCTTTCTGGGTCAGATCTATATGTAAACCCCTGTTTATTATCTATAATAAAAGCTGAGATTTTTCTCCTGTTCTATGTGGTCTTCGATTGCAGTATTTATGTGTTTAATTTTACATGGCAATCTTCTGTAAATAAATGTTGATTTTGCGGCATTTTGTGGAGTTTATTTATTTATCTGCATTTTTAGTAAAAATATCCCATCCGGGATATTACATTGTTTCCGCGCTTGTATTTCTTCCGCAGTTCAGTTGTGTGGGCTGTAGTGAATGGATTTCGATATTTGCTTATAGAAAACAGTAAATAATTTGTTAAAGTAAAATAACAAATAGAATATTTTCCATCAGTTGTTGTAGTAGGATTCCGTGTAACACAAATTTTCACATCTTATGGGTTATTGTTGGAAAGATCAGCAGGCGATAGGATGGGTTGAGTAGTAGCTCCCCTACATCACCTATTTCCTAATATGGGTTGAGTTGTAACTCCCCCATGTGACATTTCCAGGTAGAAGCCTGATGGCATTTCTAGGTAGTAGCCTGATGACAATTCTAGGTAGTAGCTTGATGACATTTTCATGTAGTAGCCTGTGATATTTTTGGGTAGTACCCCATTGACAGATGTTCCGGGTTATAGCCTGTTGGTTGGAGGGTGGTAGCTTTTGCTCCCTGTGATTCTTCTTCTTTATATTTGAGAATGTTTCAGCAGATAGAATTTAGCATCTTTGTACACATGATGACAAGATGACACATTAATTGATGGACATGTTTTACAGGTGGAATTCTCGCTAGTTGATAGGGGGTGTTAAAATTATGCAATTGCAATCAAATTCCACTTTGGACTAATCAATTGATGGGGATGATGATGGAATTGAATTCCTCTTTCCGAGATGACCAAAATCGACCTAAATATCACCTCATTCGGATAAGCAGAAGTTGATTTTTTATTTTGCACCCACTCATGGGTATTAGATCAGGTCGGCTTCACTCATATGGACAGGTCGGGCTCATCATCAATTGGACAACATTGGCACCCCTTTGAAGCATATAAATACAAGTGACCTAGCAGCTCATTTGGACATCACAACATCAAGCATCTTCTTCTCTTCTATCTGAATGGGTTTGATACATCAACGAAGAAAGAGATTGTATGGAGGTCCGAAATCACAGGTCCAAAGGTCGATATGGAATTAGGGTTTTTGGCTTAGTCGCAGGCTTAACACTAGCGGATCCGGGCTAGATATAGACAAGGCAGCAGCTCAATTCCTAAAGTCGCAGGCATGTAGTCTTATGGTAGCAGCTCTGGGTTTGATTATTGTTGACTGCCATCTGAAGGTTCCTGAAGTTGCCTGAAAGCTGAATCAAGTTGTCTTTGATATATTTGACCTTTATAAACAAGTTCATGAAGTTGTTGGGTTATATTATTGTACATATTGTATTGAGCTCATTGTACTCTCTGTTGAACATTTTATGACAATATAATAGAAGAATATTTTCAAATGGTTTTCCCCGTAGTGGGTTTTTCCCTAGTCTTTAACCAAATCTAATATCTCTTGCTGATGTGTTGATTGTCTCCTTTGTCATTACTTTTATTGTTCTATCTTCAATTACTATTGATGAATGTAAAGACTGATTGTAATTGGAAATATTGCTAAGTGAAGCTTGGAATTGGGCTAAAGTAATTGATGCAACATAGAACAATCTAAAATTAATAGGCTAGACAACTCTATCTATTTCATACAAATTCTAAAGTTCTCTTCCCATTGTTTATTGATTTAATCCATATGAGTTAATATGTGTTGGAAGTTTTGTAGAGGATCATTGTTGAATCAACTAGCAACATGAGGGGAAGTTTTCAAGAGACCAAACCACTCTTGGCATTGTTTTCAAGCAGATTTCATCGTTATTTGAATTTCATAAGAAGTACTTGTTCTTGTAGGGTTCTCCTTTACATAGTTTATGCATAAGTCAAAATATTAAAAAACAATTTATATCTTTTGATCTTGTGTTTTTATTTCCTTATCTAGCTAGCTAAGAGCTTCTCATAAGCTAGACAAGTAATGGGGACCTTCCCCATCATTTGATTTATTTTTTTGTATATTATTTTGTAGCATTATCACTCACTTACATGCCTTTTTTTTCACACTAACTTTTGTTTTAGTTTTGCGGCCCTAACATTCTTTCTTGTAGGTTCTCTCAAGCTTCAAGTCTCATTCCAAGGACACCGTGGCCATTAGGAGAGCTTGTGAAAGAGGCTAGATCATGTATCATTTTGGAGCTTGTATCCTCTAATTGTAGAATTTTTTCATCTCTTTTGAGGCTCCCATACTTGGAGGGATTTCCTTGTTGTTTCAAGATCTCACATTGTATTGTCACATAAAGTCCTTGAGAAGCCCTCTAAGAGGCTCTAACAATCATTGTAAACCATAATAACAAAATTTATCTTTTGTGGGAGCGTGGGTCCTACTCATTGGCATCCCTATCTCTCCATTTTAGGGAGACAATTTGTGGGTGAATTGATTGTTAATATTTACATTTCTCTCTTTCTTCACAAATATGCATGATCTAATTGGGAAGTAACAGAAATCGCATTTCTTTTTATTCAAGTTTACTACATGCTTTAAGCTTGCACCATTTATTATTGTTGCTACAAGTTTCAAATTTACATTTCCATCTGCAAAGCAATTGACTCTTACTTTATGCAAGCATCTCTATTATTTTTAGCAAACTTTAATACATTTAGCTTGGCACTTGTCTAAATAATTCATGCTTGATTGTTATGCCACATTTCCATTTTGAGAATATTGAAGCATTGTGCATTGGACAAGTTTGTCTTCCAAATCAATTTTCTACTTTTATGTCAAGCTAATCATCTTTCAATTCTCAAGTAAAGTTCATTTTGCAAAGCTATTGTGGGCATCAATATTATTTCAATTCACTTATCAAGCATTGCATTTACTTTGGGAAATTTTTCATGTGATTTAGTTGCTCATAAATTCCAAGCTTCATTTGCTTTAGTTTGTTACTAGTTCATCATTTATCTTTAGCAACTCACAATTTTAATTGTTCATGGAGCTCATGCATCTTGTGTTTACCTGAGCAACTATACAAGTGATCTCACTTGAAGCAATTCCATCTTTTACATCGCATTTGCAAACTCACTTGCATGCCATATAAGGCATTCTAATTTTTTCATTTTAACTAAATTAACCTCCAAGCATAAGCTTGGTTGATAGAAATCATAGGAAAAAGGCGTTCTTGGAAAGTTTTTCCAATTGGTACGAAGTAAGGTAAAGGTGTGTGTCCCTGCAGTTATGGAAGTGGCTTGTCCCCTTGTAGGAACGAAGGCACATGCTGCCTAGTAAGACTCAGGGGAAGGTTATCATTAACGACACCATCGTGTCATCAACCCCTCTTTCTTATAGTCACCCAAATTTTTACCCTTTGGCAAGAGCTCAAGAGAAAGATCTCTCACCTAGATTATGCATTTAGATTAAAAGTAACCAAGATAATTGCATCCAATTTTAGTTTAGGTGCATTTCATATTAACACATCTTATTTTTTTACTTGCAAATAATCCATACACTTGTCATTTATGAATGCGTGTTGAATTGAATACTTTGTTTCTTGGCAAGTATCATCTCATCTATATTTTGCAAGTAGAATTCTCACTGGTTTCCTTTGCAAGATATTTTTTCCTTGTATGCTTTGGATTAATACATGATCATATACCTTAAAAGCATTTTTATATCTTGCATTGATATCTTGTTTTGCTAACATCTTTTGAAACACCTTATTTTGTTTTGAGCAATTATCATTCATTTTTTAGCAATATTTTGAAAGCACTGGTTTTACATATGCTTATTATTATCTCATGTGTTGATGGTCATTGAAGTTGATTTTAGCTCATATTGTTCATGTTATATTTGCGTGTAATCTCAAAAATTAATCCATTTCACCCTAATATCTCCTAGAAATAAGGGCAAGATCCTTGAGGTGCCCAAACTCTTGGATCACATAAGCTATAGGAGCCCTTAATGACAGTAGCAGAATGACAGGAGTCAGTTGGTGCGAGGGATGATGGAGCGACAATGGCAGACCTAGAGTGCCAAAGTCTGGAGCAGTGCAGTGGAGTGTTGCAGCAGTGCGGGAGGCACAGAGCAGAAACAACAGTAGCGCAATAGCATCAAAGGGTCAGCGCAGATTAGCAATAGAGGTAGCTTCAACATCTAGGTGCATCCAGACTAACTAGTATGTCAGGATTTAGGATGTCTTTTAGTTTCTCAACTCTTAGCAACTGAGTTGCAGTGCAGTAGTTAGCAGTGGCAGTGTTATGGGCAGCGTGATGCAGCATATTGAGAGGGAGCTGCAATACAGGTGCAGCAGTGACAGTGGTAGTGTCATGGGCAGCAATATAGATTGGAGCAGCGCAATGGATGAGGGGCAGTAGGTCGAGCATCAACAGCACAGAGGATCGATGTCATGGATCAAGGTGATGCTTCTGGTGAGAAGTATCACTAGAGCACATTCCTCGCTAAGAGGGAGTGTTGATTTTTTGGGTAGCATCGAATGTGCTCTAGCTCCGAAATTTTCTGGAGGGGCTAAAACACATGAGGTCTCCAAGACCCAGAAAACCTTTGGAGAAATTTCGCCCGAAGTTCATTTTATTCAATTAATTAATTATTTTTAATGGAGCATAAGTTAAAACTTACGTAATTAAAATAATTAAAGTGAATTAATGTAAATGTGGGTGTGAAGCATATAAGTGACGAGGATCAATTCTATTTTAATCTTAGTTGTTGATTAAAGATTTGATCATGGTCGTTGACCCCTCAACAAGAAAAGTATAAAGGAAGGCTTGAGGATCAGTTGGAGAACACACACACAGAGTGAACCTTGAGATCGAATTCTTCTGACGGAGCAGTGCTCGGACGAAGATAAGATCTAAGTGATTTAGTGAAATGAGGGGCAGAAGCAGTTATTGCTCGGAGTAACTTCTCCGGGACCAAGAGTACATAGCAAAGAGGAAGCAGTGCAGCCACCAGGAGAGGTGATGCAGTCCCCAGAAGGGGTGACAAAAGCCCACGCAGGGACTGCACAGTGTTTCCAAGGGATAGTCCAAGTTTTGCTAGAGATCAGGGTTTCTGAGCCGGGAGGACTAAAACTTGATTTTCCGAGAGGCAGATCGATTCAAAGAGGAGGTGACGCAATCCTCAGCCATCCCCACACAGGCGTACATATCTACTATGCAGACGCAGCATACAGGGAGTTGGGGTTTCGCCAATTCGGATCCGGCACAGTTGATACTTGCAGTGTGAGATAAAACTCACTATTTTTTGTCTGTCGTGAATTCTTTGTACTGGATGGCCAGCAAGGCATCCATAGGTTATACTCAAAAAATTGTTGCTTAATAATAAAAACCCTCAGATTTGCTACACCGATTTTCCCGCATTGGGTTTTTCCGGGATGTTTAGCCCAAAAATAAGTGTGTCCTTTGTGTGTTTGCCTCATCTTATTTTTCAGTACTTGATTTGCATATTGGTGTAGGTTGCAGTGTATTTGCATTAATGTTTACTGAAGAATTTTGTAAATAGCTTGTTAATTAAAGAACACAAGTAGAAAATGCAAATCAGTTAACTTCAGTAGGATTTCTATTTGTTAGATTCAGAAATTTTCACAACTAGCAGTAGTCAGAGTTTCAGTATCGAGATGCATCCTGAACACTTGTTCAGATTTTTGGATGTTTTTCAATTGCTTCCCTCAACAACTGAGTTGCAGTGCAAAGTTGACAGTGGCAGTGCTAGCAACAGATGAAACATTTGAGAGGGAGTTGCAGTACGCATTCATTGTCGATTGTGGCAGGGTCAGCAGCAGTACAGTTGCAGAAGCAGCGCAGTGGTTGGTGGACAGCAATTCAGACATCAACAACGTAGAGGGAGATGCTTCAAAGTCAAAGCAGTGTGCAACAAGGCATATTTGCTAAAGCACATTCCTCGCTAAGAGGGAGTGTTGATTTGTGGTAGCATAAGATGTGCTCTGAGTCTCAAACTTTGTGGAGAGGCTTAGACACATGTATTCCAGATAACCCAGAAATTGTTTGGGGAAATTCCACCCAGATTGTATTTTATTAAGAAAATTAATTATTTTAAAATGACCCTAAGTCTAAATTTAGGAAAATAAAATAATTAAAGTGAATTAATAAGATATGGTGTGAATGTTCTAGAAAAAGCAGATCAAGTCAAAATGTAATCTTAGCCGTTGAATGGAAATCTAATCTCGGCTGATGAAGTCTCAACGAGAAGACTATAAGAAAGGCTTGAGGGTCATTTGGAAAGACACACCGAGATGGAGAAAGAATCCAAAGATCAAAATTCTTTAGTGAGCAGTGCTTAGGGAGAAGATTGATCGAGAGGATTCTCGCAGAGAGGGGCAATAATTCCGGTTGGAGATTTTCCTGAGCCAGAGAATACATAGCAGAGAAGACAGAGAGCATTACCAGTAGAGGCAACGTAGCACCTACGCAGAGCCAACAGTGGTAGCGCAATAGCCAAGAGGAGGTTAGGGTTTCAGCTAAGGATCAATCAGATCCAGTGTTGGAAAGCCGAGGTGTGAGACTGAAAGGGGCCAGAGGGTCAGATTCAACCAACAGAAGAGCCAGAACACAGAAGCCATGTAGTCCCCATGCAGAGTGATGTGGAGACTGCGCAGTGACTGAGCAGAGGCAGTGGAGGGCTTGCCATCCAGAGGTTTGGCCAGTTGGGCTTCCAGTGTCAGTGTGAGGTTTTTCTCACTAACTCTTTGTCAATCATATTCTCTACAGGGATAGCCAGCAAGGCATCCCAGATTGTATTCAGAAAATTACTGCATAATATATAAACCCTCAGTTGCTGCACCGGTTCTCCCACATTGGGTTTTTCCAGGGACATTAGTCCAAAAATAACGGTGTCAGATGTGTCTATGATTTCTTCTTGTTTAGTTTTGTTTCTGCACTTGTATTTTTCCGCAGTTTATTTAGTGAAGGTTGCAATGTGTTTAATTCATGTTGTCATAGCAATAAACTAAATAATTAATTTATCAGTTAGAAGAATTAATACCAGTTGCTGCAATAGGATTCCAGGTTTGAGGAATTCTCACACTTGCTGGTTGTGGATATTTAGTGGAGCAACATCTTTGGTTGGAACTTGGGAGTGATTCCTACGTAGGAGTTAGTGGCTAGGATTTCTTATTTATGGTGAATGCCTTAGCTAAGTTTTGAAGAGACTTCTACTAGTTTGTATTATACTGCTAGTATGTACTTGTAACTTCATCTAATGTATATATAACAAGTTCCTTGCTGTCCAAACTTTGTGTAGTTGCTGTCCAAAGTTCTCATGATAATTGGGTAGTTTCTAGTGTCGGTTATGCCTGCTGATTTGACATAACATAGAGCAGATTTAATAGGCGATTTTAAAAAAATATAGAAGCTAAGTGGGAAAATTTATGGCTGTAATAAATTTGTTGTAGTATGTTATTTAAAATTTTCAGATCTAATTTATGTTGGGAAATGTGCTCAAAAAGCTGGAAACGTTGTTCCCTTAAAGTGCAATTATTTGGTGTTTATTTTCTTCCAATGGGTGGTATATTTTGTTGAAGAGAAATGAGATATGTGTGGCTGTAATTTAGTTCAGATTCATCCTTGATGCTGAAAATCCACAGGAAATATGTGGGAAACCTCAAGATTGAAGTGGAATTTCTGAATTTGCATTATAAGCCATTTCTGGGAAATCACAGCACAATGTCTCCATGGAAATAAAAACTGCTACACATAAGCAATACCTCTAAATGTAGGAATTTAGAAAACTTATTGGCCATTTAGATGGACTGTGACCATACAGAAATACAACCATTTAATTTCAGTAGACTTTACTTCATCTGCCTTGTTTCCTTTATTATCTTGAAGGAAGCAAAGTACTTAGAAGTTTTAACACAGGCATGAAATACAGAAATTAAGACAATATCATGCATGAATCCTTTTAAGAGTCTAAACATCAAATAGAATAACCTAGGGCACATGTTCATATCTTACCTTGGACTATCTGGGGGTTCATCCAAGAAATCTAGCATAAGTCTCTGGCTTACATTTTTGCCCTGGTACTCTTTTCCAGCATCATTCAGTCCATAATCATGGTCATCCCACGTTCCTATAACCTGTAAAGTTCATATATTACATTGTATAAACCTAACAAGAAATGCTCCTCTCATTGTACCAAAGTCTATGTATAGAGAGAGAGGAAACTAAAGTAGTGCTGAAGTTAACTTGGAGGTTCCTTATTTGATCCTTAATTATGAACTACAGATGATACATGTAGTATATTAAATCAATCAGGTAGTGGAACTCTGAGAAGCAGACCAGACAGAATATCAAGAAATACAACAACAACAACAACAACAAAAAATTAAAACGGAAAAGGGTAAAATATATTTATGAAAGGTTTGAGAAATTTGCCAGGTTATCCAGTAAAGTTGGCAAATGATACAACCACTGAGGCTGAAATTGTTAATGAGAACTTTACCAATTCTTCAAGTAATAACGTACTAAGAACTAGTCAAATCGATTGCCAAGAGAAGCATAGGAACAACCTTTTTATTTCTTTTCTAAGGAAAACCTTTCAGGGTCCCCTCCTCTTTCAAAGAGTATCTAGATGGAAGGCAGCCCAAATACTATCCACAATAATGGCCAGTAACCCCAAGGGATTCTACTGGATTTGAACCTGTGATTTAAGGCCTCCCTGATGGCAACATGTCTTGGGCAGATGATTCAACTGATTGAGCTAACTCCTGGGGCTAACTCTTGGGGCTTAGGAACAATCTTATATGTTAAAACATACCTCTCATCAGGAAACATATTTTACCACCATTAAGATAAATTTATCAAATTTTCCTCTTCAAATTACATGTTCAATCTGGGTTTTAGTATGACTATATACCTGACCTCATGATTATTATGACACTCAGTAGTTGTAGTATTTTGATTATAAAGGTTTTGACAAAACATCACTAATGTCTATGAATACTTTGTTTTCTCTGTTGATGAAGGTAACTGCCCCAGCATTGTTTTAATTTATATCTACTATCACCATAAGAAGTTATTAGATGCTGAACTCGGCAACTATGTAATTGGTATTTCAGTTGAACCTTTATATTCTATAAGAGAGATCAGTTTTCAAAGGTCCTGTTACCCCTCATTTCAGCGGGGATACCTATCGCCATTTTTCCTTATGGGAAACACCATTGTAAGCCCAAATAATGCAAGTCAAAGCCTTTTAGGCCATGTGATGTTATGTACTATGGTATCCTAGGCCTATTATGGTCAGCTATGTCTGGTCATTTTCAACCCCACTCTTCGGTCCTTCCATCCTGTCTAGGATTGGAGGGCATAGGATGGACCTACTTGGACACATGGTTTAGAGGAGCCATTGGTTTTGTAGGGGTAATTAGACAACGTATGCCCAATCCAATCCATGTCTTGAGCACATCTATGTCCACCCACATGGTCATGTGTCATGGAGTCTATATGCATTCTCTGGCCTTGATATATTATTCATTTTATGTTTTCAACGTGGCAGTCTCACAATTTGAAGCATTTCATGTTTCCCAAGGCAGTTCACAAATACTAATGTAGAGGCTCAAATTGCTTAAGCATAATGTGTACTTTCCATGCCAAATGGAAATATGAAGGCATCAAGGAGATTATTCCCAATAAAAGGTGGTTGTTCCCTCTTTTGTGGCACATGTGTGCTTAGTTGGGCATATTGAGGACTAAACTTGGTGGAATGGGGCATGTATTACGTCCAAATCCATCTAAAAAGTTATTCCAAGCAAAACCATGTTCTGAAATTCCCAAATTGCGGAAGGTATTCGAGATCTAGCATTTGGCTCATTAAATTGAAAAAATGACCCACAAGTATGAGATCTATTGGGGTATGTTACTCACCACCTGTGGATAGTATCCATAGGAGAAATTTTTTCTCCTAGATGGTCTTTAGTCAGTAGCCAGCAGCCCCTTGTGGCCACCAAATAGCTCAATGTGCCACTATCTTCGCCACCTTAGCCGGCCATATGCTCCTTCACCCATTTGTTATGACCATATGTTTGAAGGTGGGCCTTCCAACCCTGAAGGTATGGCTTTTGATTGTGTCGTTGGGAATTTTTGTTTACTTACAATGGACACATGTGGGCATGGATTAGTGGGGGGATTCGGCGGAAATAGTAGGTTCAGTTTATAGTCTTATCTCCTTTGTTCAATTTGATGGTTAACCTTGTATCCTAGTTGTTGAGATTTTGAGGTAGCATCGAGTGTGCTCTAGCCCTAAAAATTTTGTGGAGTGGCTAAGACATACCAGACCTCCAAAACCCAAAAAGCGTTTGGAGAAATTTCATCTGTTGTATGAGATATTCAAATAATTAATTTTTTTAATGAGGACCCTCAGTCTAACTTTGAGAATTAGAAAAATTAAAGTGAATTAATTAAATACATGTGATGAAATGTTCTAAGTGACGTGGATCAAGCAATCTTTTAATCTGAGCCGTTGATTAGAGATTAGATCATGGTCGTTGGTTTTCCAACGAAAAAACTATAAAGGAAAGGCTTGGGGTCAGTTGGAGATACACACACATTCGCAGAGCACTTAAGCTAAGTCGAATTTCTGAGGCAAGGTTTTGCTGAGAAATTCGAAACGAGTTGCAGTGCAATGAGGGGCAAAGATCGGCGAGGGATAATCTAATCCAAGGCCGAGAATACAACAAGGCAAAGGGGCAGTGAGTACTAGTCAGAGTAGAGCCATCCAGGAGGACCCAGTTCAGCCAGCACCACAAAAATACTGCGTAGAGGCTGCATAAGCCTAGCCAGGGTGACACAGACCCAGCCGATAATGGAATCCATAGATCCACTTGCGCCAATCTTTTTGTCCTCTAGCTACATGTGCTTTGGACGACTTGTTGGATGCAAAGTCCAACAATGAGAGACATCATGTCCCTTCTTTTGACAAAATGTGCAACTCTTATGCACTTTTTGTGAAAGTTTTCTTTGCCTCTTCTGCTTCCTGTGTGCTTTCTTTTTCAACCAGCATCTTGAAGCAACATGGTTAAAGCCACCACGAAATGTGCAACAAAACTTTCTTTCATTTGAACAAGCAAAATTATCATTCTTTGCTGAAACATAATCAAATTGATCATGTGAATAATTATACCTCTTGTGCTGTTTAGAATGTCCATCCTTTTTGTCTTCATGAGACGATGAACTAATAGAGGCTACAACTTTCTTTTTCAGACTTACATCATAGTTCTTATCTTGAAAATTGTTTGAACTTGAATGCTCGCCATAAGCGGCATGTTTACCCTCTACTTGCTGGCTTAAAACAATGGCAATCATCCTTAAAACAATTTTGACATATATGCATTTTAGAACTTGGAATAAAGGTTCTCTTTAAATTTGCATCACATGCATTCAAGGATTTGGAGTCTTTGCCATTAAATTACATATAAGCAAGACCAACATTCTTGGGTCGCTCCACAACCAAAATAGGGTCAACCATGCCTTGTGCATGCTTGCCCAAAACTTTGCCTTCATGATAGCCCATTTTAACCATTAATGTGGACCCTATACCCCTTGTCTGTTTTTCAAAAGAACCAACACACCTTTCAATTGAGGAAATTGAAGGCAAGTTGGAATGGTTTACCTCTTCCTCGCGCTTGTTCTTGGACAAAGCTTCTTGAGCTTGAAGGACTTGTTTCTCCATGTCATGCAGTCTTTGGAGAATTGTTTCCTTCTCTTCCTTCATGGCTAACAATTGTGCATGAAGCTTAGCACTTTCTCTTTGATCCTCAATTAGAATCTGCACCATGTCCTTCACCTTAATGAACTCATTCTTCATGTCATCATTGAAGAATCTCGTGAAGGAGGAAACTTCACTTGTGGAAGAAGTTGTCATTATGTAAATGGTCAAATTAACAAAAGGAACTTCCAAAGAAAAGTTCTCAAAGCTTTCAAACAAATGACAATCTTCTAACCAAATGTCTTTACAACCATACTCTTATTCAAGCAACCATAAAACACAAACTCCAATAGCTTTTGTAGTAAACACTAATCAAGTGGGTTTGTTTTCCAGAGATAATATTGAGGTACTTTGGGGTAAGGAAATAGTCTACAACTCTTTCCAAGACTTAGCTATCAACAACTATCTTTTCAACTCAAGCAAACTCATACAATCCACCATTTTGCAACGAATAAAACAGTTAATCTTTTACACTGTTTTAACACCTTTTGCACAAAAACAAATGCTCAACCTATTCTCTGATACCATCTGATCTGAAAATGGAAGTATTTTTAAATGTTGTAAATGCTGTGCAAAGTATCCATTTCCATTTAATTAAATGTGTGCAAAATTCTCCATGTCTTTCAAGTTAAACATAGTGTATTTGGTAACTGTTTCTGAGTTTATGTGTGAGGAAATGTTAATTAATTTTATTGTTTAACATATTCTATCAGCAATACACAGCAGAATAGCGTCAACATAACATAACTCAGATATTTGGTGAGCATTTCACCCCTTCTGGGCTACGTCTGCTGGACCAAGCCTCCCAAATTGGCTTGTCCTCTTGTATTAAAATGCTCCAAAATGCTAATACAAGTTTAAAACTGCCTCAATAGGAAAATTTGACTGTAAATACAGATTCAGGAGACATGGAAATGCTAAAAATGTCTTTCCATATACACTAAACAGTGAAAAATTACCAAGTACAGTTCCTTCTTCAGCAAGGCCCTAATGCCTCTTTGAACTCCTCTGAAGCTTTTCAGGCTGTAGAAGTCCTCAAACAGTTTTGAAACCTCTTCCATTAGGTTTAGAAGGTAGAAAATAGTCGAAAATGGTTTTTGGTTCACCTCAAACAGTGAGGTACAACTCAATACATCTCCATTTCCCCAATGGCCCTGATGGCTCTCCAAACTTCACTGAAGCTTTTCGGGCTCTGAAAGTCTTCAAATAGTTCTTAAACCTCTTCAATTAGGTTCAGAAGGTAGAAAATAGCTGAAAAATGGTTTTTGGTTCACCTCAAACAGTGAGGTACAACTCAATACAGCTCCATTTCCCCAATGGCCCTGATGGCTCTCCAAGCTTCCCTGAAGCAAAAATGGCTGTAGAACACCTCTATTGCCTCTGGACTCTGTCCCAAACACTCCAGAATGCTGAGAATAGTCGAAATTGACCAAAATTTCGTCCAAATTGTTCCAATATTGAAGAAGTTATGACCAAAACAACATTCTACCCAATGTCAAGTAAAAAACCCCACTATGTAATATCTCGTTTCAAGGATATCTCTCAAACACAAGCAAACTCCAACCAAAGATGGACTGGGAGGGCGTTTACCAGATATTTCACCTCTGAAGAGAGGGTGAGATCTGGAGGCTACCTGGCCCTTTCCAGAGTCTGTCTAAGAGTATGGGGAAAACACACCAAGTGGTATAGAACTGAAATGCTCAAAGAGAGAAAAATAACAGTAGAGCAAACATACAATAGCATATATCGAACATGTAACAAATACTCCAGAAATATAGAGAGAATGCTAAGCCATTTTATTACACTGAGAAATACAAGGGAGTACAATAGGTGATCAGAGTGATGGCACCTAGACTTGCTCAAAGCAAGTGAAGAAATACTCTTAGAATGGCAAGGAAATGGCTGCTCTCTGATCTGCGTCCAAGCTGTTGGAAATCTGCCGTGTAGCTGCTACTGCTAGAACAAAATGAGGATTTGGGGCTGCTTCCCTCGTCGGAATGAGCTAAAACTCTGGAATCTGCCTCTTCTCACCAAACCCAGAAAAACCCAGAAATGGCAAGGAAATGGCTGCTCTCTGATCTGCGTCCAAGCTGTTGGAAATCTGCCGTGTAGCTGCTACTGCTGGAACAAAATGAGGATTTGGGGCTGCTTCCCTCGTCGGAAAGAGCTAAAACTCTGGAATCTGCCTCTTCTCACCAAACCCAGAAAAACCCAGAAAGCATTTCTGAAATGGCCGACCCCCGAAAATCACCCCCTTGAGGATCAATGCTATCCTCCAAGGCTCTGCGCTGAGGCTGAATGGAAACCACCAAAATATGGCCACAAACTCTACCAAAATCCTCCAATGGGCAAGGGCTGGCCCCTTGCTCAATCTCCAGGCTCGAATCCTCCAAGAGAAACCCAATCCGGAGCTCCCCAAGAATGGACTGCATCCTCCCTCTCAAGACTGCGCAGTCTCTTAATGCACTGCTCCTCCACAAAGCCAAACTCCAATCCTCCTGCAAAACACTGATGGAACAATCTCACCCGAGCAGGCACTCGAAGTCCCCCGGGGCTGAGGGTGAGATCTCCAAACGGAAACACTCAATGCACTAAACAGTGCTGCAGACAAGCTAAACAGCCAGCGTGCTCATGAAGTCGAAATGACCAGCTCAATATCATAAACATCGAATGATCAAAATGAGGAGGCTCTCCTCTCTATATAGCGTTAGCTTCTCTCAAACCCTAAGGCTCACCTCCTCCAACGTTGCCTCCCTTTGCCACGTGC
Source organism: Pinus albicaulis (assembly GCA_034641835.2). NCBI lineage: Eukaryota > Viridiplantae > Streptophyta > Pinopsida > Pinales > Pinaceae > Pinus > Pinus albicaulis. Next base: position 127,822,583 of record CM076581.1, on the reverse strand, counting down.
TCCATCTTGGCCTATGCAATCCCTCCATGTGGTCTATGTGGGCCCCCTCTCTACGTGGTCTCTTGGTCCCCTTGGCTCACTTAAGTTACAACATGCGTCTACTAGGGAGTGCACTTTTTATTTTTGAGTGAGTTATGTCCCCCCTCAACTCACTTTTATTTATAATATAACTACATAAGGCAAAATTAATCAAAATTAATATTTCCAATTAGCTATCACTAATTGGGAATATTACAGTCTCCCTCGGAAAAATGTTGCTTGACCCCAAGCAACTGTAGTGATGGATGCTGCAAGATCTTCTCACTCTCCCAAGTGGCATCCTCATCCGGCAAATTCTTCCACCTCACTAAGAATTCCCGGACTGTCCTGCTCCGTAACTATCTCTCCCTGGTATCAAAAATGGCCTCTGGCTGCAACACCAAATGCCCCTCATCATCCGTAGGTGGTAGCTCATCTGTCACTGTCACCTGTTGCCCCAATGCGTTCTTCAGGCATGATACATGGAAAATGTTATGAATCTTGTTGCCTTGGGGCAGCTCCAACTCATAAGCAACCTGTCCAACCCTGCGTATCACCCTGTATGGCCCATAAAAACGGGGCTTGAGCTTCTCAGCTCCCTTTTGCTTCAGTGACGACTGTCGATATGGCTGCAAACATAGGTAGACCAAAGTCTCCTACTTCAAACTGTCTCTCCACCCAACCCCTGTCGACATACAGCTTCTATTGGTTCTGCGTTGTAGCCATGTTATCCTTGAGAGCTCAGAGAATGTCCTGACTCTCTTGGATCCAATCTTTGGCTCTCGGAGCCTTGCTAGCACCAAACATCACATCAGCAAAAGATAAAGAATGGTATCCATACAAACAATAGAACAGAGACATACCGATGGACATGTGATGTGTGTTGTTGTAGCAATACTCCCCCAGATGCAGCCACTTCATCCATGCCCTCTACTGCCCACTAACATAGTTACGCAAGTAGCCCTCCAACCACTTGTTAACTATCTCTGTCTGCTCGTCTGTCTGTGGGTGGTAGCTGGTGCTCGGTGTCAACTCTGTCCCCACCAGCCGAAAAAGCTCCTGCAAAAATCCGCCCATAAAGCTGTTGAAATTTGGTACCGGAGGACAGGTGGTTCCCTAAGGCTTTGATCTTTGGCCTAGGAATAAATGACCAAGTGGGTCTTTATTATAGTGGGGTGAATTAAAAAATAGAAAGTGAGATTTAAATGAGCATTTAATCTCAGCCCTAGATCTCAATCTATCTCAGCCATTGGATTTAGGGATTCCCCAAAAGTCACTTAGGGTTAGGTTAAAGGAGGAAAAGGAGGAAAAGGTCATTCATTCTTTCATGAGTAGATTGAGAGAAAGAGAGCAAGAGAGCAAGGGAGATTTCTGGGCAGTGAAAAGGAGGCAGCAGCTTGGCACACATTCCAAGGCAGCATTTCAGCAAGACATTTCAGCAAGACCGTACAGCTGATTTAGCACACAGTGAGGCAGATTTTTGGCACGATTTTTGAGGAAGGAAGGTCGTACAGCAGGGTCGTACAGCAGATTTGCACAGATTTCGAGGAGCAGAAATTTGAGGGAGGCCGTACAACGAGTGGTTGTACCTTTGGCATGCATTTCGAGGCAGAAATCGTACCGCAGATTTTGTGGCAGCTTGCACGCATTTCTAGGCAGGCCGTACAGTAGCATGTAAGGCTGAAATTTGGCACAAAAATCGAGGAGGTCGTACAGCATTTATTGCTGTTTTGATTTTCGCTGTTTGCACATTTTCCGAGGCGGTGGTTAAGCACGGAAAAAGAGATAAGTTGTAAAAGTCTGTTTGCTGATTTTTTGCTGAATATTTCTCTCACTGTAAAAAGCATCTTCCAGAAATAAGGAGCTTTCGAACTGGATTTCCCCAAGAGTTGTAGGGGGTTTTTCCAGGGTCATGTTGACAAAAATATCTGTGTCAAATGTGTGAATGACTGTTTTTATGCTTGCTGATTTTTAATTCTACATTTTCCAGCATTCTGAAAAATTTCCAGAATTTGTGTTTTCAGCAAAATTTATTTTCCAGTTTGTTAAATGTATGGATATGGGAAAGGGCATTTAACTATTTTGGAGTAATGAAGTGAAAACTGAAAACCGGGGTGGGAAAACAGAAATTTCTACATGGTATCAGAGCTTGAGTGCTGAAAGAGCAGTTTGGGACAGCAAGGAGGAAAATTACAGCCTGCTGATTTTTCACTCAGAAAATTCCAGCAAGCTGATTTTTCACAAATAGCAGTTTTATCTTACCACAGCAGTGCTATTTTTCAGTTTTAGTTGAGCAGGATGAGGATGTAGCACTGTTGGCAGGACACAAGAAAGGCAAAGGGAAGAAGCAGGCTTCCACAAGCAATGGTGGGGGCAAAGGCAAAGGTAAAGGTAAATAGGATAACACACAGAAGGACTATTCCAAGGTGAAGTGTTGGAATTGTCAGAAGCTGAGACACTATGCAGTTGTGTGTCCGGAGAAGAAGAAGAAGAAGGGGAAGAACCAGAGCATGGCAGCTTCAGCAGAGGTTGAGGACTTTGCAGATCGTTTTGACAGGGAGTTTGGGTTCATTGCGTGTGAGTCCTCTAGTGCGGGATTATCTGCCATAGAGGTTCAGAGGGAGCATGCTTTTCCCTCGATTAGCGGAGCATCTTCGGGTATCTGGTATGTGGACAGTGGGGCTTCACGTCACATGACAGGAGTCCGTGAGTACTTCTTAGAGCTTTCAGAGAGTGGCACTGATATAGAGGTAGCACTCGGTGATGACAGAGTTGTTAGAGCAGACGGTGTGGGAACATTGACATTTCAGAGGGAGTCTAAACCTCCCTTGAAAGTGTCAGATGTTCTTTATGTGCCAGGGATGAGGAAGAACCTCATATCCGTCTCAGCTTTGGAGGACAAAGGATATGAGGTACTGTTCAGGGGAGGACAGGTGTTGATGTATCCCAGGGGCACTCCAGCTGATTCAGCTAGAGTGATAGGTTTACGCCATGCAAAGGTGTACAGGTTTGCATTCCAGCCCCTTTTGGCATTGAGCAGTAGTACCGACAGCAGAGCTAGCAGTTCTGAGTTGTGTGAGATTTGGCACCGCAGGATGGGGCACATGTATCATGGAGCTTTGAGGACTTTGCGGGAGATCACTACAGGTGTGCCAGATTTCAGTACTGATCACTTTGATACTTGCAGAGGATGTGCGATGGACAAGTTTGCCAAATCCCCTTTTCCCAGCAGTTATAGCAGAGTGACTGGGATACTTCATTTGATTCATTCCGATGTGAGCGGTCGGATGTCTCATGTTTCCTTGAGTGGATATGAGTACTATGTGTTATTCATTGATGATCACTCCAGGAGGACCTGGATTTATTTCTTGAAGACCAAGAGTGAGGTCTTCAAGCGGTTTCAGGAGTTCAAAGCTCTTGTGAAGACACAGACAGGTCGGAAGATCAAGTCCCTAAGGTCGGACAATGGAGGAGAGTACACCCTTGGAGAGTTTGTGGACTATTGTGCGGAGGCAAGCATTAGGAGGGAGTTCACTGTTCCTTACAACCCCCAGCAGAACGGGGTTGCGGAGAGGAAGAACAGATCCATCGGAGGGGCTGCCAAAGCCATGTTACATGATCAGAGGTTGCCATTGTTTTTGTGGGCAGAGGCCTGCAACACAGTTGTTTACTTGCAAAACAGAAGTCCGCATCGTGCCTTGGGGCACATGACTCCGGAGGAGGCTTTTTTTGGGAAGAAGCCTAATATTGGTCATCTTCGTATCTTTGGGTGTATCACATACTCCTACATACCCAAGGAGAAGAGGACCAAACTAGAGCCCACCGCAGAGAAGGGTATCTTTGTGGGCTACAGTGAGACCTCAAAGGCCTTTCGGATTTACATTCCTGTGCAAAGGAAAGTTGTTGTCAGGCGGGATGTGAAGTTCGAGGAGGACAGGGCCTTTAGGAGGTCACGGGAGTTAGAGTATCTGGATCAGCCAGACCCTCAGCAGCAGTTGAGTCAGTCACAGGGATCCAGTGGGCAGGGATCAGGGGGATCCGGAGGTACATCTATGACGATGTCAGGTCCGTCAGTGGGGAGTGGCTCGCAGAGTCAGAGGGGTGGTGCTATGGGCAGCACGCAGAGCAGTCCACAGAGCAGTTCACTGGGGAGTCCACTGATGGACGGTTCACACGGTACCTCATCACACGGTACCTCGGCTTCTACGAGGTTCGAGTGCGAGCGAGGAGGACAGCAAAAACGGACAATCGGGGAGTTCAAGCTCGATGTTGAGAGGAAGGGATTTTATTCTCACGGCGGGGGGAGAAGTGTGCTCGGGGAAGAGGAAGCCCAAGTGGCTTCAGGACACCTTGAGAGAGGCCACATCTGTTGCTGGGCCTAAGAGGCCGGTCAGAGAGAGCAGACCACCTGAGAGGTTTTGTAGTTATATGGCAATGGCTACCAGCATCCTTGACTCTGAGCCTTCTAGCTATGAGGAGGCAGCTAGCCAGCAGGTCTGGAGAGAGGCCATGCAGGAGGAGTATTCTTCTATCATGAAGAATGATGTTTGGGAGGTAGTGCCGAGGCCTGAGGGCAAATCCGTGGTTACTTCCAGATGGCTTTACAAGGTAAAGCATGCTGCAGATGGCAGCATTGAGAAATTCAAAGCGAGGTTTGTGGCTAGAGGGTTCTCCCGGGTAGAGGGAGTTGATTATGAGGAGACCTTCACTCCCGTGGCTCGATATACTTCGATCCGCTCCATTATATCGATAGCAGCAGAGATGGGTTGGAAGATCCACCAGATGGATGTGAAGACCGCATTTCGCAATGGCTTCATACAGGAGGAGGTGTACATTGAGCAGCCACAGGGCTTTGAGGTGCATGGGAAGGAGTCCCATGTGTGCAGACTGAAGAAGGCCCTTTATGGCCTGAAGCAAGCTCCCAGAGCTTGGTACTCCAGGATAGATACATACTTGCAGGGGATGGGTTTCACAAAGAGTGAGGCAGATCCGAACCTTTACTATATTGTAATAGGTGAGGAGCCTCTCATTCTGGTGCTGTATGTGGATGACTTGGTCATTACGGGTGCAGAGAGACTCATAGAGCACTGCAAGAGAGATCTTGCGGCGGAGTTTGAGATGAAGGACATCGGCTTGATGCATTACTTTTTGGGTTTGGAGGTGTGGCAGGAGGAGGGGCATTTCTTCTTGGGGCAGGGGAAGTATATTGTGGATATCCTTGGCAGATTCCACATGGAGGATTGTAAACCCATGTCGACACCGATGATCACCAACTGGAAGAAGCTCCATGCTTCGGATTCCGAGTTGGTGGATCCCACATTGTACAGACAGTTGATTGGTTCCTTGATGTATTTGGTCAACACTAGACCAGATATTTGTTTTGCAGTCAACACGATGAGTCGGTTTATGTGTGAGCCTAGGAAGGTTCACTGGGTGGCTGCAAAACACATTTTGCGATACTTGCAGGGGACAGTGGATTATGGTCTGGACTACAGGCAGGGGGATGGAGTGAGATTGGCAGGTTACACTGATTCTGATTGGGCAGGTTGTGCTTCTAATAGGAAGAGCACTTCAGGGTGCTATTTTGGGTTGGGTTCGGCAGTGGTGTCATGGTTCAGCCGAAAGCAGCAGTCAGTAGCATTGAGTTCAGCGGAAGCAGAGTATATGGCAGCCAGTCTAGCTAGTTGTGAGGCCATCTGGGTTCGCAAGATGTTGTTTGGCTTATTTGGTTAGCCGTTGAGACCTTCAGTGATTTACTGTGATAATCAGAGTTGCATTAAACTCACGGAGAATCCAGTATTTCATGACAGGTCAAAGCATATCGGGATCAAATATCATTTCATCGGAGACTATGTTCAGAAAGGAGCTGTGAAGCTTGAGTATATTCCCACTGATGAGCAGGTTGCAGATATTCTTACCAAAGCCTTACCACGGGGCAAGCATGTCTACTTCAGAGACAAGATGGGTGTGGTGAGGAACACCTTCCTCGGTAAGAGGGGTGTTGAAATTTGGTACCGGAGGACAGGTGGTTCCCTAAGGCTTTGATCTTTGGCCTAGGGAAAAGTGTCCAAAAGAATTTAATTTTTCTCCTAAAGTGACTTTATAAAGTTATAAAGTCAAATCTAATTTTAAAGTTATAAAGTGATAAAGTTACTAAAGTGACTTTATAAAGTTATAAAGTCAAATCTAATTTAAAAGTGACTTTAAGTGATAAAGTTACTAAAGTCTAATTTTAAAGTGACTTTAATAAAGTCAATGTAAAATTAGAAAGGGAAAAGTGACTTTGGAAATAAATGACTAAGTGGGTCTTTATTAAAGTGGGGTGAATTAAAAAATAGAAAGTGAGATTTAAATGAGCATTTAATCTCAGCCCTAGATCTCAATCTATCTCGGCCATTGGATTTAGGGATTCCCCAAAAGTCACTTAGGGTTAGGTTAAAGGAGGAAAAGGAGGAAAAGGTCATTCATTCTTTCATGAGCAGATTGAGAGAAGGAGAGCAAGAGAGCAAGGGAGATTTCTGGGCAGTGAGGAGAAGGAGGCAGCAGCTTGGCACACATTCCAAGGCAGCATTTCAACAAGACCGTACAGCTGATTTAGCACACAGTGAGGCAGATTTTTGGCACGATTTTTGAGGAAGGAAGGCCATACCGCAGGGCCGTACAGCAGGTCGTACAGCAGATTTGCACAGATTTCGAGGAGCAGAAATTTGAGGGAGGCCATACAGCAAGTGGTTGTACCTTTGGCGTGCATTTCGAGGCAGAAATCGTACAACAGATTTTGTGGCAGCGTGCACGCATTTCTAGGCAGGCCGTACAGCAGCATTTAAGGCTGAAATTTGGCACAAAAATCGAGGAGGCCGTACAACATTTATTGCTGTTTTGATTTTCGCTGTTTGCACATTTTCCGAGGCGGTGGTTAAGCACGGAAAACGAGATAAGTTGTAAAAGTCTGTTTGCTGATTTTTTGCTGAATATTTCTCACTGTAAAAAGCATTTTCCAGAAATAATAAGGAGCTTTCGAACTGGTTTTCTCCAAGAGTTATAGGGGGTTTTTCCAGGGTCATGTTGACCAAAAATATCTGTGTCAAATGTGTGAATGACTGTTTTGCTGATTTTTAATTCTGTATTTTCCAGCATTCTGAAAAATTTCCAGAATTTGTGTTTTTAGCAAAATTTATTTTCCAGTTTGTTAGATGTATGGATATGGGAAAGGGCATTTAACTATTTTGGAGTAATAAGGTGAAAACTTAAAACCGGTGTAGGAAAACAGAAATTTCTACAAAAGCAGTTGTCCCTGTCACTGATGATGGTATTGGGAAGACCATGTAACCTGAAAATCTCTCTGAAGAACAGCTCTGCCACCTGCGTTGCTGAATAGCGTGCGGATATGGCGAAAAAGTGTGCATACTTCGTCAGCCGATCAACGACGACGTATATACAGTCTTTGCCCTGCACCATGGGCAACCCTATGATGAAATCCATTGAAATGCTCTCCCATTTCCCCTCTGAAATGGGAAGAGGTTGCAACAAACTTGCGGGATGGTTCATCTCTCTCTTATTTCTCTGGCAAACCTCGCACTCCCTGATGTGCTGGAGCACGTCCTACTTGAGGCCCTTCCATGAGAACCTCTCTCTGATGGCCTGGTAGGTTTTGGTAAACCCCTGATGGCTGGACAATGGTGAGTCATGGGACGCCTGAAGTATCTTCTTCTTGAGCTAGGAGCCCTCAGTCAAGAAGATCCTATCTCTGTAGTAGATGATCTCATCTATCACCCTGTACCTGTCATCTGTCACCTGACCATCCAGAACCTCACAGACAAATCTGTCCTTGGAGTACTCCACCAAGAGTCGAGCCCTCCAATCTATATCCAAACTCATCAAAGACAACGTAGCTGGTCTACGTGAAAGTGCATCGGCTACCACGTTGTTCTTCCCCTTGACATACTCAATATCAAAGTCATAAGCCTGGATCTTGCTGATCCGCTTTCGCTGCCTCTCCTGTAGCTGTTTCTGCTCCAAAAAGAACCTGAGGCTATTGTGATTAGTCCTCACCCTGAACCTGTTACCCACCAAGTACTGCCGGAATTTGGCCAATGCATACATAATGGCCAACATCTCCTTGTCGTATATAGGATACAACCGCTCATGAGGAAGGAGTTTTTGGCTCTCATAGGCTATAGGGTGGCCTCCCTGCATCAAAACTGCACCGATCCCCTCTCCCGATGCATCACACTCCAAAACAAAACGTTGTGTAAAATCTGGCAATGTAAGCACTAGGCAGCTGCTCATAACCTCCTTGAGCCTGTCAAAGGCCCGCTGCACTGTATCTGACCAACTGAATGCCCCCTTCTTCGTCAAATCTGTAAGGGGTGCAGCAAGCTAAGAGAAACTCTTGACAAACTTCCTGTAATAAGTGCAGATACCGACAAATCCCCAAAGTTCCTTCACGTTTCTTAGCTCTGGCCAATCTCTGATGGCCCTGATCTTCTCCTCGTGGACCCTCACTCCGTCCACTCCAATGATGTGACCCAAATACAACATCTCCGTCAACCCAAACTCACACTTGGAGAGCTTAGCATAGAACTGTTGCTCCTCCAAAATATGTAACACTGCCTCTATACGTTGGAGATGCTCCTCCCAAGTCCTGCTATATATCAATATATCATCGAAAAAGACCAATACAAACTTCTTTAGATGACTGCGGAAGATATGGTTCATGCATGACTGAAAAGTAGCTGGGGCATTGGTTAGCACGAAAGGCATAACCAAGAACTCAAAGTGGCCATAATGGCACCTGAAAGCGGTCTTGGGAATGTCCTGTTCCCTCACGCAAATCTTGTGGTACCCGGATCTCAAATCAATCTTTGAGAAGAACTGTGCTCCCCTCAACTCATCCATCCGCTCATCTATCTGCGATATGGGGTACCTATTCTTCATGGTCTTCTTATTCAGGGCCCTGTAATCAATGCACATTCTCAATGTGCCATCCTTCTTCTTCACCAACACCACAGAAGAAGCAAAAGGACTGGTGCTGGGCCGAATATGTCCAAGAGCCAACAACTCCTGGATGGCTTGCTCAATCTCATCCTGATAGGCCTTGGGGTGCCTATAGGGTGTGGTAATCATGGCCTGAATGCCCTTCTCTAACTCAATATTGTGCTCAAACACCCGATCTGGTGGGCGGCCTGGTGGTATATCCCCAAACACAGTGTCATACTTGTCAAGGATGGCCTGTATATCCGGATGAACTGTCTGCCCGGTAGTCCCTGTCTCTGATGCCCGCAACTCAACTGCCCACTCTATGTCTCCCTTTCGGAAGTCTGCCTCCATCCAGTGAGCTAAAACAGTCTGGGGCGGGTAAGTGTGCATCCCACGAATCTTCTCATGCTTCCCGGTCTTCTTATCATCCCACTCCATCTCCAAGGCCTCCCAATCTGTGGTGACCTTCCCCAGAGTGATCAGCCACTGTACACCCAATACGAAATTGGTATCTGGTATGTTGACCACGAAAAAGTGGTCGGTCACTGTGTAGGTACCCATTGTCACAACCAGCTCTGGAACATACCTGGCACACTGTGTCGTCTAGTCTCCTGGGACCAACACTAAAAACCCATCGAATCTCTCTGTCTGTATGCCTCTCCGCTCAACCATCTATGCATCGATGAAGTTGTGGGTTGCCCCACTGTCTACCAAAACTGAAACTCGTTGCCCACGTACTGTCCCTCGGACACGCAGCGTCAAATACTTGGGTACTCCTCGCAAGGCTGCAAGGGTCCCCCCTGTGGGTGCAAAAGCTACACCTCCTGCTCCTAGAGGTGGAGGTGGCAAATGGTCCTGCGTTGTCTGACTATCTCTTGCCTCCCCATCCTCATACTACTCCTCTTCCCCGCTGCTATCGGAGAAGACCTCGATGAAATGTGCTTTGCCAGCAGCACATCTGTGTCCTGCTACCCACAGCTCCTGACAGGTAAAGCACAACCTTTTCTTCTTCAACTCCCTCCTGGCATCATCATCTAGCTGTCCCCTACCCAGATTCCCCTTAGGAGGCGGAATCCTCACATCCTTCCCCTTTGGCTGGAAAGCCTGTCTCTGGGGGTAAGGTGTCCTGGTCCTAGGTAAGGCATCCTGCAAATCCCGGGTCCTGCCAATGGCGTCCTGGAATGTGGTTGTTCTAGTGCATCTGACTAGACCCTGAAGTGGCTCTGCTAACCCCTCAACAAACATGTAGATCATCCGTGCTGCGGATAAAGCTGGCACCATCACTGAAACCCTCAAAAAATCTGCAATATACGTCTCCGGACTCCCAGTCTGTTTGAGCCTCATCAGCTCAACAAAATGCTCCTCCGAATCCCGCCGGTCAAATCTCTCTATCAGTCTCCGGGTGAACTCAGCATATGTGGTCACTGTCGAATGCCCAAGTGTCACCATCCCATGGAACCACCAGTCCTGGGCCTCACCATCCAAATGCAGCGTAACCACCTTGATGGCCTCCGACTCTGCCTTCTGGTTAAGCTGGAAATATATATCCAGCTTCTCCACCCAAGACTTTGCCGAACTGTTTGATGAGCTGTAAGGTCTCAGTTCATCTTATAAAACAAAACACTTATTTGATTCCTAACAGTTAAGCAGAATTTAATTTGAAAGAGAATTTAAACATGATTCGAAGTCAATTCTAAGTAAAATCACAGTAACCAGCAAATGCTAAAACACAGTGACTAGCTGATGCTGAAACACGATACTAGCTGATCCTAAGAGGAGGAATACCTGGAAACGGTGAGATCCAAACCAGATTACCTGGACCCGTGATCCTCTTCTCCAGCTGATCGGACAGATTACAGAACCCAAAATGTTCCTCCCAGCCAATTTAGAATTTAATCCTAAACCCAGAGGACGCCTCCTCTGCCCCCGTGCCCAGAATCCCGAGAACAGTGAGTCTCCTTTCCACCCTTGATAAATTTTACCACCACAACCTTCTCAAATTCATCACAACAACCTTTCTCAAATTCATCACAACAGCCTTCCTCCCTTTTCCTTCCCAGAAAAAAAAAGGACCCCTTCCTCCTTCATATCTTCTTGTTTAAATAGCAATCTGCCCCATCGCCACAACACCATCCAGCTAAGACCTCCATAAATGTAGAAATGAATGTTTTGAAAGAGATGTCATTCGAATGATAGATGATAAGGTTGTATTAAAGAGCTGCTATTCAAATGTAAGAGGATAAGGTTTGTATTAATGAGGTGTGATTCGAAATGTAAGATGATAAGGTGGTGTTAAAGAGCTGTCATTTCAAATGTCAGAGGATATGGTTGTATTAATGAGATGAAATTCAAATTCGAATGGATTTAATCATGGTGCTTTGAATCTTTAATAAATTTTTCTAATTTATTCTTTAAAGTGTGTTTTCTTTATGTTTGTATATTATATTTAAACCATTAGTTAAATATTAGGAAGTAGGAACTTAGGGTGTGGGTTGTTACATGAGCCATCAAACGTTGGCAAATGGAATCGGCTCGCTGTGCGCTGGGTGTCCCCATCATGATAATGTCGGTGCCCTCTGTGATGGTCGCGGGGTCTGCTGTCCCGCTGGAGCTGAACAAAATCTCTGAATGAAAGGGCATCCCTGAACTTCTGCCCATATGCCTAATACTCAGCAAAATAGTCACCCATGTGACCAGGCTCTGGCTCATGTTGTGCTCCTGCCTCTGTGTCTGCACCCAGAAAGTTGGGCATAGTGGCTCGTGTGGGTGCATGTGATGCCTGGTGCGGAGTGGCATCCCACTCCAGCAAATGATGGGATGTGCCCGACCCCTCACCAGCATGGAAACCCCTTGGGGTTTCACGCTGTCTAGCCTCCACAGCAGTGAATCTCTGATCCATCACCTCAATCTGTCTCGCCAGATCCTGCACTGATTTGAGGAGTGCCTCCCCAAACCATTTTGCCTCACTATCATCCGCCATTGGCTCTCCATGCTCTGCGTCTACCACAGGCTCCTCCTATTCTGCGGCTATCTCGGGCTCCTCCTGTTTTGTGTCCACCACCCGAACACAATCCCCCTCTCTGTAGGTGTACTCCAACCTACACTCAATATCTCTGTACTTCCTACCTCTGTAGCAGATGTAGGGCTTCTCCCCTGGTGTCATAGACAACTAGCTTCACAGGCTGAGCCAGGTCTATGCTCTGATACCACTGTAATATCTCGTTTCAAGGATATCTCTCAAACACAAGCAAACTCCAACCAGAGATGGACTAGGAGGGCGTTTACCAGATATTTCACCTTTGAAGAGAGGGTGAGATCTGGAGGCTACTTGACCCTTTCCAGACTCTGTCTAAGAGTATGGGGAAAACACACCAAGTGGTATAGAACTGAAATTCTCAAAGAGAGAAAAATAACAATAGAGCAAGCATACAATAGCATATATCGAACATGTAACAAATACTCCAGAAATATAGAGAGAATGCTAAGCCATTTTATTATACTGAGAAATATAAGGGAGTACAATAGGTGATCACAGTGATGGCACCTAGACTTGCTCAAAGCAAGTGAAGAAATACTCTTACAATGGCAAGGAAATGGTTGCTCTCTAATCTGCGTCCAAGCTGCTAAAAATCTGTCGTGTAGCTGCTACTGATGGAACAAAATGAGGATTTGGGGCTGCTCCCCTCCTCGGAATGAGTTGAAACTCTGGAATATGTCTCTGCTCACCAAACCCAGAAAAGCCCAGAAAGCATTTCTGAAATGGCCGACCCCCGAAAATCACCCCCTTGAGGATCAACGCTATCCTCCAAGGCTCTGCGCTGAGGCTGAATGGAAACCACCAAAATATGGCCACAAACTCTACCAAAATCCTCCAATGGGCAAGGGTTGGCCCCTTGCTCAATCTCCAGGCTCGAATCCTCCAAAAGAAACCCAATTCAGAGCTCCCCAAGAATGGACTGCGTCCTCCCTCTCAAGACTGCGCAGTCTTTGAATGCACTGCTCCTCCACAAAGCCAAACTCCAATCCTCCTGCAAAATACTGATGGAACAACCTCACCCGAGCAGGCACTCGAAGTCCCCCGGGGATGAGGGTGAGATCTCCGAACGAAGACACTCAATGCACTAAACAGTGCTGCAGACAAGCTAAACAACCAGTGTGCTCAAGAAGTCGAAATGACCAGCTCAATATCATAAACATCGAATGATCAAAATGAGGAGGCTCTCCTCTCTATATAGCGTTAGCCTCTCTCAAACCCTAAGGCTCACCTCCTCCAACGTTGCCTCCCTTTGCCACGTGCTCCATCTTGGCTTACGCAATCCCTCCATGTGGTCTACGTGGGCCCCCTCTCTACGTGGTCTCTTGGCCCCCTGGCTCACTTAAGTTACAACGTGTATCTACTAGGGAGTGCACTTTTTATTTTTGAGTGAGTTATGTCCCCCCTCAACTCACTTTTATTTATAATATAACTACATAAGGAAAAATTAATGAAAATTAATATTTCCAATTAACTATCGCTAATTGGGAATTGGGAATATTACACACTAAATGTGAGAGAATTGGTGTTAATCCGACTAATTTGGAAAAATCCGCCGGAAATAGTGGACCTGCTCCAGAATGGAGGAACTGCTTGGAGTGATATTAAATGTTTTAGCAGTTGGCCACATGCCATAACCCGCCTAAACTGCAAGCATTAATTGTTTTAAACAAACCCGTGGCATATAATGTTTAAACCCCACGTTCACATTCGGAGTTAATGTTAACGGTCTAACCGTTTGACTGTTGGTTTCAAGTTGCCGCACCCCCGGTCTTATGGTGAGGTCACATTGGATGGGGGCTAGCCCTTTAAACCTCCGCCCATTTTTAATTAAAACTTTAGAAAATAATTCTCCGCCACTATAGTCAAGAACCAATGCATAGACAGCCTAGTCGAGTGCTTGTGCTAGCCAGCGGGAGGTCTGGTGTTCCAATCCTGCGGACTCATAATTGTTGCTGAAGAATAATAATAAAACCCTCATTTGTTGCATTGGTTTTCCCACATTGGGTATTTCGGGGGGACAACTGCCCAAAAATAATTGTATCAAAATTCTCGTGTGTGCGCTAGAATTTCTCAGTTTCCAATATTTTATATTCCGCATTATTTTTATGGTGAAAATTGCAGTTGAGATTTTATTCATTGTTTGTCGTAGCAAATAAACTGCATAATTAAAACTACAATTGGGAGAATAATTTCCAGTTGCCGCAACAGATGAAATTTTCACAATTGGCTGCTAGCTTTAGGGGTCGCACTACATGGGAAATCTCGATTTTGGTTGTGTGGTCCCACTTCTCAACACCATATACATCACTCCCCTCCGCCCATTATAATCGCTTTCACCATATTTCCCATCCGGGTCCACAAGGAGTTAGCTTCCCCCTCTCCTTGTCCACTCCTTGGGTCGGGTCTAGAACAATACCCCGAAGGTTTATGTAGCTAAAAAGAAAAGAAAAAGCATAATTTGGCCACTCTCAACAGGAAATGTACCATAAAATGCAAAAGATCACAAGGACATACAAATTTAGCACGTGGGCAAAAGCCAAACATGAGATCTACCCCTATAATTATGGTTATTACCCTAATTTATAGGGCCCCTTGTGTTGGTCCCCCTTCATCAGTTAGGAACCCATGATTGTCCCAACCCTTAGTGAGCAATAAACTGCCCCACCTTAAGGCGGTATCCACTGCTATATCTCACACATCATGTTCTCATCCCCTAGAGCCCCAACCAGTTATAAAAGAAAAATCAATAAAAGGCAAAAGGCATACGAAGAAGGGTGGAAAAACAAAGGTTGGGGTAACTCACGATTGCTCCCTCCTACATTCATACGCCCAAGTGTGGGTTGTTGATTTGTGGTAGCATCATATGTGCCCTAAGTCTCAAATTTCATGGAGAGGCTTAGACACATGTATTCTAGATAAAGCAGAAATCGTTTTGTGAAATTCCACCCGAATACAGGTTATTCAATAAATTAATTATTTTTAATGAGACCCTAAGTCTAAACTTAGGAAATTAAAATAATTAATGGGTATTAATATAACTGTGGGTGCAACTTCTAGAAGAAGACGGGGATCAAGTAAAAATGATCTTAGCCATTGATTAGCTTCTAAATTGGGTCGTTGAATGTCAACTAGAAGATTATTTAAGGAAATCTTGAACGTCATTTGGAAAGCACACCGAGGCAGATACTCAGTTACCCAAGAAGATCGATTTTCTCACTGGCTGAAGTTTGGCATGAGAAATCAATTCAAGGGGAGAGTTGTAGGGTGGAGAGAGAGAGGGTATCAGCAAACGCTGAGAGTACAAAATCTGACTAGAAGAGGCAACGCAGAGGCAATGACGTAGTGGCAGAGACAACACAGAGGCTGTGACGCTGGGACTACGTAGAAGCTAACGTAGTGAGATGCAGAGAGGCTCAAGGGCTCTCCAAGGTCAGAAATTCACTAAGAAGCACATGAGGAAATTTTTTGTAAATTTATCACAGCTACTCCTCTTCTCTTCTGTTGGTTAATTTATGTACAAGAGATTTTGCTGAAGAATAATAAAACCCTCATTTGCTGCACTGGTTTTCCCACATTGGGTTTTCCCGGGGACAATTGTCCAAAAATAATTGTATCGTTATTGTGCTTGTATTTCTTTATATCTTGCTCAATATTTTATTTGTGAAGGTTGCAGTAGAATTTATTTTGATGTTTACTTAAGTAATTTTTGTAAATAACTTATTATTGAATAATAAGTAGAAGAAATAATATCAAAAACTGTAGTGGGATTTCGTTTTAGAAATTTTCACATGGTATTAGAGGCAAGTTGAGCGAGGGCACAGAAGAATCTGCATGGAAGGGAAGTCATGGTGTTGCATAAACAGCGAATCGAACCCTAGATGGATTACGCAGTTTTCTACAGAAGCTGTCGGAGAAAAGAAAAAGCATGATGGAAGATCATGACATCTCAGAGTTATCTTCCTAACTGGAAGGGAATTTGTGTGTTTATCGACTTATGCATCATTCGATGATTGGTATATTGATATCGGGGCTTCAGCTCATATGACTAGAGTTCGAGAATATTTTTCAATCTATCAAGAAGAATGAATGAACTTCCAAATTACTATGGGAAACAAAACGAAGAGTACCCCAATAGGAAGAGAGACCATAGCATTTCAAAAAGGAGGAGATAACCTCCGAGCCACGAATGTGCTAGATGTGCCAAGACTGGCAATGAATTTACTTTCAGTGTCATAGTTGTAGGACAAGGGATATGATGTGTACTTCATTGGAAGAAAAGTATACGTTAAACATCCAAGCTGGAAGAAAAAAGCCCAGATTGGAACTCGAAGCAATAGACTGTACAGGTTGCAACTCGAGTCTCAAATGGCATTGGTAGGCAGCGATCTCAATGAAGAAAAGTACCTCACTGAGCTATGGCACAGACGAATGGGGCATCTACACCATGGGGCTCTAAGAATACTCAGAGAAACTGTTACGAGAGTTTCAACGTTGAGTACCAAGCATGATGTCGTATGCAGAGGATGCGTACTAGTGTAATATTCCGAATAGGAAATAAACAATAATACCAAGCAACATAAACAAAAACTACAGCTAATAGAGATACAACATGAAAATCACTGCAACATTTCAGAAAAGCTGAGCCATTTTATTATATATTTGAGAATATGGAATAAGTACATGAAGGTGATCAGAATGATGGCACCTTGGCTTGTTCAAGGCAAGCTGAAATAACACTCCAAACCCTGCTATGGATGGCTCCTTCTCCTAGTGACTGCATAATCTCCTGAGTTGTTGCTACTACTAGAAAGTGTTTCGTCTGGTTGGAATAGAGTTGCTCTTTGGGGTTGTTCCCCTGCTCAAAAAATTCTGAAACTCTGGCTATGAACTCTCCTCCCAAAACCCGGAAAAACCCAAGAAGAAATTCCGAAAAGGCTGACCCCGGAATTTGACCCCCTTGGGAAAATTACGCACTCCTGGTGAGTATGCTGGCCTCTGAACTGTATGGCTGGAAATGTTGGCCTCTCTCTACTCCAAAACACTACTTATGAAGGGTTGATCCCCTCACACTAATCCCGGACTGAAACTCCTGAATCTCCCTCACTCCTAGAGCTACCCTCCAAAACTACATAACCTCTGTGAGTGACTGCGCTGCCTGAAGACTGCGTAACTCCTGGATGGATGGTTCTGCATTCTCTGCTCTAAAAACCGAAGGTAAAGCTCCTCACCTAAGCGGGCACTCGAAGTCCCCCGAGGCTGAGGTTGGGATCTCCGCTCGGAGACACCCGCGTGTTGAACAACACTTGCAAACTTAGCTAAACAACGTAAGCGTTCTCAATATCTGTTAGACAGAATTCTGCAGATGCATAATAGAATGAATGAGAAGCTAGGCCCTCACTCCCTTTTATGCTTGAGAACCTAACATTCCCTTGGGCCCCACTACGTTGCGCTGTCCTCCTTTGCCACGCTGCCCTGCCTACTCTGCGTTGTCTTGGCCCACACTGCCACTGGGCAGCTTAGCCCATGTTTCCTCTGCATTGTCCCTCTCCCTGCGCTGTGACTTGGTCCCCTTGGGCACCACGCTGAAATCATTATGTTGGCTAAGTGACTTTAGGGAGATGATTTCTCCTAAGTTGGGTTATGGGTCCCAACACCCTTTTATTTATGGTTGAACATTAGAAAAGCAAAATCTGAGCAAAAATTAATATTGCCAATTAGCTGCTGCTAATTGGGAATATTACAACTAGAGAAGTACACTAAAGCAGCATATTCTAGAAGCAACAAAAGGGCTCCAAGTGTGTTAGCACTAATACACTCTGATACATGCAGACCAATGTCTACTAGAGATCATAGCGGTGGCAAATATTTTGTCACCTTTATTGATGACCACTCCAGGAAAACTTGGATCTACTTCTTTAATACCAAGGATGAGGTCTTTGATCGGTTCATGGAATTCAAAGCTCTAGTTGAAAACCTGACAAGGAAGAAGATAAAAGTATTGCAATTAGATAATGGTAGAGAGTACACTGAAAAGGAATTCACTGAATTCTACACAAGAGAGGGCATTAAAAGAGAATGGACAACTCCATACAATCCAGAGCAAAATGGGGTTGCAGAGCGGAAGAATAGGACTATTGTTGGGGCAACAAAAGCAAGGTTGTATGACCACGATCTACCTAGATTCTTATGGGCAAAAGCATGTAGCACAGCTGTATATATCCAAAATAGGACTCCTCATAGGGCCTTGGGCAAGAGAATGCCCGAGAGTATCTTCACAAGGAAGAAGCCAAAAGTGAGTCATTTCAGGATATTTGGAAGTGTGGCATATTGTCACATTCCAAATGAAAAACATAGCAAATTAGATCAAACTGTAGAGAAGGGGTATCTCATAGGATACAATGAGACCTCGAAGGCATATAGAATCTACATTCCAGGCAGAAGGAAGGTTGTAGTCAGAAGGATGTAAAGTTCATGGAACACAGAGCTTTCAGAAAATCCCGAGAGATGCCTCCTAGAGAAAAGTTTGAGGATGTTCCTCTTGTCCAGCAATAGCAGGGGGAAGAACCAACAAGCAGACAGACATCTGGATCAAGTACCGTAACCAGCACCAGTATTTCCTCAAGTGAGGAAAGCCCAAATAATACACAACAGATGGGCTAGCAGGAAGAGGAACTAGTTGAGACACCCACCACCAGTGGAAGAATTAGCAGAGAAGTACGCCAGACGCTGAGGGACGTAGAGGAGTTTACTGGAGCCCTCGTAGCACAGGTTGAAGAACTCTCTAGCTTTCAGGAGGTCATACAGCATCAGGTCTGGGTGGATGCCATGGTAGAGGAGTATAGCTCTATCATGACTAATGATGTCTGAGAAGTTGTGCCTAGACCAGAGAACAGATCAGTTGTAGGTTTGAGATGGATCTACAAGATCAAGTATGCTGCATATGGCAGCATAGAGAAATACAAGGCTAGGTTCGTGGCCAAGGGGTATGCACATAAGGAAGGAATCGATTATGAGGAGACCTTTTCTCTTGTTGCCAGATACACTTCCATCAAATATGTTGTGTCCTTAGCAGCGCAGATGGGATGGTAAATTCACCAAATGGATGTCAAGACAGCGTTATTGGATGGTGTGATAAAAGAATAGGTGTACATTGAAAAACCTAAGGGCTTTGAGACCCATGAGAAGAAGTCTCATGTATGCAGACTGAAGAAAGCCCTATATGGGCTCAAGCAGGCGCCCAGAGCATGGTACGACCGAATTGACGAATACTTGCAGCAGTTGGGATTTGTCAAGAGTGACACAGATCCCAATCTCTACTATTTGATGGTAGAGAATGAGCCACTTATTCTGGTACTGTATGTAGATGATATGTTCAACAGGGTCAGCAGCAGCACAGATGCAACACATATCAGAGTTGCGCATTTGTTGGTGGGCAACATAGCCAAATATCTGTAGCACAACAGGATATGGTGCAAAGGCAGTGTATTGCAGTTGCAGTACTATAACACTTTCCTCGCTAAGAGGGAGTGTTAGTTTTTGGTAGCATCGGATGTGTTCTAGCCTCGAGATTTTGTAGAGAGGTTAAAATACATGAGTACTCCAATACCCAGAAATCGTTTCTGGAAATTCCATCTAGAGACGGTTTAATTAAAATAATTAATCAATTTTTAATATTTCCTAAGTCTAAACTTAGGAAATATGATTAATTAAAAGGTATTAATTAAGTGAGATGTGAATCTTCTAAAAAAAAGGCATGGATCGAGTCCTAGCTAATCTTAGTTATCGATTAAGTTTTAATCGTGGTCATTGATATCTCAACGAGAGATTATAAGAAGGAACTCGACTGGACTTGGAGGAAGCACTTGAGAAGTTCGATTTCACTCGCAGATCGATTTCCAAAGTAGTAGCGTTGAGTTGTTGGAGAGAGATCTAGTGAGCTCGTTGCAGTGAGAGAGGGGCGGGGATAGTAAGGCCGAAGGAAGATTTTCCAGAGAGTACACAGCAGAGAGGCAATGAGTGACAGATAGGGAATATGCCATATTGTCCAGAGTTCCCTCAACCCCAGGAGCCCTCTATCTCAATTCCTCATTCTAGGAGCTCAAATAGAGAGGAAGATTTGGCCTACTGTCCTCGATCAACACTGCTCTCATCTGGTATCTGTTGATTCCTGTACCTACAGGACATCAAATCAAGTGTTATGTTAGAACATACATCATCAGGACATCAAATCAAGTGTTATGATAGAACATACATCATCATGTAAATCGTAGCAAGATACCAATAACAACAAGATACCCAAACCATCCTCCCTCTCATGGAGGTATCAAATGCGCATGGATACTATAATCACCCTCCCTCTCACGGAGGTGTCAATCACAAGCCTCAGCTTGTCTTGAACAGTTGCGTATCTCAAATGAATGGAGGACACATAATTACAACTATATGTATCGGAGATTCTCTGTTATCATCGAGTATCCATGTCTTATCCAGATCATGCTCAATCAGCTCTCTAAAGAGGTTCTACATCATGCCTCATAGCTAGCCTTGCTATCTGCATTATATCCGACCTCGGTCATGCTATGGACCTCTCGTCCAAGATATCATGGAAAATACTATACTAAGGCAACATCCAAATGTGTTCATCAATACTAATCCAAAACATCATTAGTTCATTCATGCCTCTACATATCATGGGAGAAATATCTCAACCAGATAAAAGATTTTTGTGGGCAATTTTGAGTGAAGCAACTCAATCATGTTCTATACACATCATATATAGATGAATGTTCAAAACGGAACATCAATGCCTCAACCAACTAACAGATGCCATATCATGTTCAATCAACATTTGAACTTTAAATCAAAATATCCAAGGATTTTACATTACACAAAGACATTTCTACAATCTTGCAATATGGAATTTCTTTCCCAAATTCCAGAAATCAATTCATCATGCCATGATACATCATTATGATATTCAAAAGTCATCTCCCTCTTACTTAGATTTTCAGGGGCTCATCACCTGTTAAGGATAAACTATCAGTATGTATAATCAAAGCCATAATCAATATCAAGACCATACCTTGGAACTCATTATCCTGACTTCACCAGATAACAGACACATATAAACAAATTTGAATCAAGGAGTTTGCATCACGCAACACTCTCTATGAATCTAAGGCCTTATCATGCCAACATATCCAGCCTTACTCAAATCAATGTTGACTCAACGAAATCAGCTCATTAGAACTCAGTTACAACTATTATCAAAGACATTAATTTCATAGTTATCAATTATTTCAACCAGAGACAGGTAGCACACATATCAAGCCTTGAATTCATTTCATGTCAAGCTTTCAAGTCTGTCAATTAAAATGTCATTATAGGCCATTTCCGCCATTAGATGTAAGTCCATACACATCAATATTAAGTCATGCATGTTCATACTAAGTCACAACAATCATTGTGCTAGGAACAAGGAGGCCAATACAGAACCATACGTCTGTATACTCACATATGACACTAAAGGTCACTATGTCCACATAACATAGTCATCTGGGAAAATCAACCATCACCAGATCAAATCATGTCAAACCAAATGTGCAATCTAGACATTTCTCAATCATTAAGCATCATGTCAAACGTACCAAACGCAGTGTAAGAATATCAATCAGCCAAAAACATGATGCACAATCCTCAAACACGATGGCATCTCCATATGAATGTCTCGGTTACCTGCACACACAAGTTCGGTTCAAACATACAAACTTTCCCAGCTAACATATCTTACTGGTATCTGCAATACATCTGCAGCACTAACATCTTCCAAGTGACCATCTGATTTCATGCTCAATTCCAGCAATTCTAGAAATCAGTTCATGACAACAAAACAAATCAGAGATTCATGGATTCGGAGTTTAGACCGAATTCATTTTACAGAATTTCAATTATGTTTCTACTAGGCATGGTCACATCTATGAGCATTCCTTTGCATGAATGAGGCTCAAACCACTGTTGTGGATTAACCAATGTCAAACACTCATAAATCACATTTCAATAGAAATCAGGAGTAAGAATCTTTTAGGAGAGAGGTTCTCCCTCTGAATGAGAATCCACATCATTCATATCAACCTGTACTTATAGGGATCATGCAATAGCAGATCTGTTAGATTATAAACACATATCTATCATGATCATCAATATCATGTCATCAATCTTTCATCAAGGGTTGGACTAGAAAGATCAGGGCGGCAGGTTGTTGTGACAACACAACCTTAAGATTCCAATAACAATACATCAAGTTAGATCATTTAATTTCACCGCATGCTATAACCACAGATAGTCAAAGATCTGTAACATCAATCTCATAAATATGTCTTTATCATCACGGTTGTCAATACCATGCATATCATAATCAATAGGATCAAGTTAGGTTAATTGATAAACCAACAAGGTGAAATCACTCCTTTCTATGAGCTTTTATCATGCTTATCACATGCATTATCAACACCATATAAATGAGGTAACCTTCTATAAGAGATCCAACAAATCCTAGGTATATCAAGAGTCAAGAGTACCATCCACTAAAGTCAGAATCAAGATCTCAAAACAATAAGTGTTAGCCATACATTTAAGTTATGCCACTATATCCAAGATCAACAATCACATCAAGTACTCTCGCAAAATCAAGCAAATCATCATGATCAAACCATTCAATACAAGATGCACCATTTCATCAACATAAATCCCAATCACTCTTATATGTGCATGCATGAGCCATCTGAGAAGTAGACATTCTCAATATACCAAAGGGCTTACCTAGCCATCCAATGTTGTAGCTAAATCATAACATTAAAACAATATACCATGCATGCCTTACCATATTACCTATGCACCTTCTCATAGGCAGCTTGTAGTGCGCAAGTGCTTCTTTACCTTTTCCAGATATAACCATATTTCCCTTTCCAGATCTAGTCAACTTTCCTGCATTTCCCGATCTAGCCATCTTTCCTGCATTTCCAAAGATCCTCAAGAGGGATCAATCCATCACATCTCATCACAGAGGTTAGATATATCCAGGTGCTCAAATATACATGAAGTAACGACTAGAAACAATAATCATAGAAATCGGATCTATCAGCATAAACAAGAGTAAGGGTTATAATTCAAGGAATACTTATCTTCAACGAGAGATGATCCTCTCCCTCTTGAACCAGCGTTCACGAGTCAGCCATATATCATAAAGCAGTGATTCCTTCAATCAACAACTTTATCAATACCCAGGTCAGATGTCAAATCGATCCCAAGTACTTGAGCATCTCCTCATAGACCGTGTGAGGTTTCATATACCAAATATCAAGATTTTACCATAAACTAGGGTTTCTCTCAAACCATTATCCACTAACTTCCTAGCGCTTTCTTCATACCCTAGAATTCTTTTAGGTCTCTACCATCCTCTGCTTGCTTCCATAGAAGTGTCTCATTGGGGTGATCTCCATAGCTTTTCTTCAACCAGCTCTAATACCAAGTTATTTTTTCATAAAGCAACATTGTTCTTTACTTTGATAGTTACATTCCATCATTAACATGTTGTATTCACCCGAAATAATTTATCCATTGTACAAATCTGAATTATTAAACATCAAAATATATATCTATGAAAAAATAAAAACACCATCATCATCATCTAAGCAGCGGAAAATAAAAGATCAAGCAAGAGAAGCATGAACACATAGAGACACCAGGATTGGTCCGATACCAGGGTAAAACCCACTATGGGGAAAACCCTTGGAAATTCTTCTTCTTAGATTGTCATCAAATGATTCAGCAACAAGAGTACAATGATCCATGAGTACATATCTTTTACGATGCAGAAAAACAAATAGCATACAAGCACTAAAACCATAACCATACTTTTGCATGAAGGACGCTGAATCTGAGAACTGAAATGCACTAACACTAGCTATAGCAAACTGATAAACACAGTTGATACTGAATGAGAATTGAAGATACATCTGTGGCGGAAACAAATAGATTTGATCTACAGATCAATAGATCTATAATACCAAAGCACAGATCTGAAATATTACCAAGTGATCTTGTTTTTGCACAGATTGTCTAGGCACCGCGACAACAGCTCAGATCAGGGGTTGTCACCTTTATCCCCAATCTCTCTATCTAAGCTGTCTCCTTGCAAGCTAAGGGAGGTAGACCCTAACAGAAATGAAGGACAAGAACTGGTTGCAAATCAACCAATCTAGGAGACACAGCTAAAACACCAAATACTTGATAAGATTAACGAGATTTCACAGATCAATTATACTAAAACCAGTGCCTTATGGAGTTAAAAAAGATCCCGTTATGCAATTAAAGTCAAGTAATCGATGTATAACTGCTGCTATGAAAATACAAATGACCACAATGATATTCAATAGAAAGCACCACAATCATTCATTAAGATAATGAAGCAAAGCTATCATGAAACAATCATTAAGATAAATGCCAGATGCTTGAAATATTTCTGAATCTATGATGTTCTATTAACCCAATCCAGAAATTAAAATGTTTATATAGTCAAACTTAGGATGAAAAATTTAAGCTCATTTGACTATAAAATTTAAAAAAATTTAAATTTTTTTATTTTTTTATTTTTTATTTTTTTAATCTAAAACAAATTAAAAAAACTAAATCTAAATTAAAACTTTAATCTAAGAAAAATTAGAATTAAAATCTAAATCTAAAATCTAAACAAAAACTAAAGTTAAATTTAAACTAAATTAAATCTAAAGTTATAACTACAAAAAATTAAAACTAGACATTAAATAACAAAAACTAAAAGAAAAACTAAACTAAAACTAACAAAATCTAAATGAATTAAAACTAAAATCTAAAAATTAAAGCCTAACTAAAATTTAAACTAAAAAAATTAAAATCTAAAATTAAAAAATATACATCTAAATGCTAAAAGCTAAAACTAAACAAACTTAAACTAAATTAAAATTACAAAAATCGAAATTTATTAAAAACTGAAACTAACCAAACTTTACAACTAAAAAAATGAATCCACAAATTAAAAAAAAAATTAACACATGTGTAAAGGGTTTGAGCTTCATGTGATTTATTTGATGTATTTGCGTGAATTGTTTTGTGTTGTAGGTCGGACGGAGCTGGACAGCGGCATGATGACGGCGAGGAGAGAAGAGGTCAGATGAAGGGCAGAGGGACGAGCTGGACAGATGATGAAATCTAAGGGCAATTGCAAGGATCGAAGTTAAATGCAAGTCGAGGGCAGAGCTGGATGTCGACCCCAGTGGATGACGGCAAAGGAGGGAGCACGTGAGAAGGAAAACTGGACGGATCGAATGGCAGAGAGCTAGGTGCAGTTTTGAAGGGAAGACGCCTTAAAGGAAAATACGGTTAAGAGAATGTGAGGGCAGAAGACGACAGAGGCAGAGGTTTGCAGATGCAGCTAGGGCAGAGATGAGAACGAAGAGCAGGCTGGATGGCAAGGGAAACGAGGCAGCATACAGAGGGTTAATGTAGCAGAGAAATCGATGGGAGAAAACGCAGACAGAGCCAGCGTTTATGCAGTAATCAAACCCAGTCAAATTAAAATTTCTCCTTTCAAATTAAAAAATCCTCCTTTCAAACTCAGATTTTCAATGCTCTTTGAATCCAATAAAGTCCAGATTTGCCCACAAAGGCGATTGAGGCCAGATCTGGCTCAGATCTTAAAAAAAATTCTGAGTGAAACCTACAACCTGCAAGAAACCAGTCAGATCCTAAAGATATATACACCAAGAAAATTATTAAACCCTTACAGCCCTAATAAAAATATAAATTTACAAGCTAATTTACAGATCTGAGGCCCTCATCGCTAGATTTGAACCCTTTTCAGCACAATTTTTTAGAAATTTGAAATTTTGAAAAGAGGCACAAGCCCTAAAAACCTTGTAAAAGCACAATTTCGTAAGATAGATTCAAGAAATTAGAAACAATGGGATTTTTCAGATTTACGAATCTGAGAGTCGGCTGGTCCAACTGAAGACTTCCCCAGATGCTCAAATCTTAAAAAAAAAAATTCCTGCACACCTAGATCTGAACTTTAGACTGATAGAAATTTAAGAAAATAACATTGGATCCTTCAGAGAAATCAAAATGTCATTTTATGAACCCAGAAAACTGCACAAGATACCTATATGCAGATTAATCCATGAAGGTCATCAACCATAAAAATGCAAAAAAAAAGTAGCAAAGTTTAGAAATGAATCACCACATAGATCTAGAAAAGGAACACCAAAGTTTGTAACCCCAAAGTCTTTATGCTTTATTCATCAAAAGAAATTACAAGAGCTTCCAAAAGCAAGTGCACGATCCTAAGATCGGAGGACTCAACACTGACAAAGACCTTTAATTTATAGGACAAAATCTCCAACGGCTAGTTCGGTTGATCCATGTCAAAATAATCTTGACCGTCGATAAGATTTGATCATCTTTTAATCTGGACCATCGAAATTATAAATTGGGGAAAAAACGAATTTATCATTTAAATCCATTTTAATTAACTCAAAAATATTATTTTTGAGTTAATTACCTCAAAATTTTGACTTTGACTTAACCACTTAGGCCCAAGGGTCCAAAATTTCTTAAAATTCTCAATATTCTCTTGACCTGGGGCCTTTAAAAATCCATTTTTTAAGGACCAACGAATTTTGCCATTTGAATAATTTTATCCTCACCTAGGACCTAAAATTAATTAAATTTCTGGTTTAAGATTTTTTAATTAATTTGACCAGAAATTTTAATTAATTGAATGAGAGGGGATTTTAATTATTTTTTCCAACCCTCTTTACATAAGATAAATACATTTAGACACATGAGGGGGGAATACCCATACGTATAGACCCTCAAATAAATACTCAATTTTGCGACTCAAAACATGATCTCGTAGACCAAGTAGCTTGTAATAAAACAATCTAGCCAAATAGCTAGAATTATTCCCAAACTACTTTTACAAGGACTCAATAGAAAACACTAGGACTCACTTAGAATACTGATGACAAAATCCACCCTAGCTTTGGGGTGAGGCTAGAGGGAAAAACTCTGCCGATAACTTGTGTCGGAAAACACAAGTAAATCAGTGAGACAAAAAACCTCCTAGGATAGAGATCATCACCAACATATTAGGTTTATCTAGGTTGTTACATACATTGACGGTCTTACTTAGATCATTTACATCATAACATGCAAAATGGGTTTACATCATTTATAACAAAACGTCGCCTGTCAATGAAATCTGGATGACGTGAACTTCGAACATAATAAGTCCCATTTGAAAAAATAGGGGTGTACTGCTATGGGGTCGTTGACAAAGTGTGGTCAACATCTGGCTCTACTTGGGGACACGTTGCTTCATCGGAGGAATGTGAGAATCCAGAATCTGCATCCAAGCAACACACAAGATTACATAAGTAGCGTCCATCCAAATATCATCATATAACATAAAGCACATGAAAAATAGAAGCTCTTCTTTTCTTTATTATTTTACTTAACATGAAAAGTAAATCTACTCTAACTACAAAATGAAACGCTGAAATAACAAGGTGTAGGGTTAGAGATACGATACAAAGGATGCCCTGTGGCATCAGATGTGCTCAATATAGTGCATGCTGAGCATTTGCCTGCTTTCAAGCAAGTCTGTAGGCTGTTTTTCAGATGTGCCATGTCCAATCTTGCTAATTGTAGGAATCTGTCTTACCTGAATGTCAAGCTGCTCTCGACTATCAGACGGATCAAACCGCTTACTTCTTCTTTTCTGCTTTTTCCTTTTTGTCTGAGTGGGCTATGATGTCAACAATGAGACCACTGTAGATTTCTTGTCCTTATCTTGAAAATGCTTGTACAAAACATCTGATGAACCTCGAATGTGACCAATCTTATTCTAAATATACTCTGTCAATGGTGACACATAAGCTTGATCGTCCTTTGTAGCCATAGACAATTCTTCCTTAATGGGAAAAGTGACCTCCGTGTTATGAGATGGAAATTGCTTCAGCAAACTAGGAGGCCTATGATCTGTTGACAAATCTGACTTGGGTTGGAAATTCTACATGTGTGATCCTTCCATTTTTTCCAACTTCTTTTGGATATCAGTAGAATGTTTAACATTATCAACAGTAATTTTCTTTGCATGACTTTCTTCAATAGTCAACAAATTGTGTTGAAGAGACATCTGATTAGAATGATTAACTTCCATCATCTTTAGCCTGTTTTCCATGACATTTATTTCCTGTGCATGACTTGCTTCAATCGTCAACAATTTGCGTTCCATGTTTTTTGTTGATTCATCATTACTCATTTTCATGGCCATGAAGAAACTTTGCATACAGCTCATCTCTTTCTCATGATTTGCTTCCATGATCGTCATTTCCTTGATATGTTTTTCTTCTAAGGCCAATAACTTGCTCTGTATAGAACCAATTTCCCTGGCGTGATCCGCTATTATTTTTTCTTGATTAAGTTCCATATTCTTAATGATTTGAGCCTGGTTGGCCTCCATATTCTTGATTACTTGAGCTTGATTGGCCTCCATATTATTGATTACCTGAGTTTGATTTATCTGTATATTCTTAACCATCTGAATCAATTCGTTAACAAGATGCTTATCATTGTCAAAACTGATTTGACAATTTGTTTCTACTTCACCACTATCATGGATTTGTGTTGTCGTGGTACAAGTGGATTCATCTTGAGAATTGTCTGTAAATCTCCTGTTGATAGTTGAGTTCTCTACCAGATCAATTTCATTATTTTGCATAATACTGGGAGCACAAGGCGAGTCATCTTGTTTTATATATTTATCTCTAAAAGCATTGATGATGTCTTGTAAACAATACTCCTCAGGACAATTTCGAAACCAATTGATAGCATCACCTTTTAAGGAATAGCCAAAGATACGTATCTTGACATCTTCATGATTATATTGTGAAGGACGACAATATTTATGTATTATAAAAGTGATTGTCCATAGATGCTCTAGAGCAATGCCTGGATTACCACCTGAGAAAAAAGGCAATTTAGAAATGACCTCTTCTGGTATGTCATGAAAGGTGTCATCCATGATGACCTGTTTAAAGGTTTAGAGAAAGAGATCCGTGTTCAAGAATAGTCAAAAGGTCCTCAAAAAGCGAACTTCTTAGCAGGAACTCTTGTAAGAAATGAAAGAATTGGAGTCGCCACTTGAACATGAAACTAATTCTAAAACAGAAGAAATAATTGAGAGTCGCAGATGGATATCAGAGGGGGATTCTTGTCTAGGAGTAAATAGGTGAATAAGTGGAGTCGCCACCCAAACAAGAAGCCAAATGAAATGTCCAGGTGCTAAAGATACGATGATGAAATGATTAGCGAGATGATGAAAGATAAGATGATGAAAAGATGAAGAGATGAAATGACGCCAGAAAATGTGATCCCTTGTGACAAGCTAATGAATGGCGAAAGAAGATTAGAAGATTAGAAAATGTCGTTAAAACCTAGGACAAAAAAACTCTATTCCCCGACAACGACGCCAAAAAATCTTGTCGCACAGATTGTCTAGGCACCACGACAACAACTCAAATCAGGGGCTGTCATCTTTATCCCCAATCTCTCTATCTAAGCTGTCTCCTTGCAAGCTAAGGGAGGTATACCTTAATAGAAATGAAGGACAAGAATTGGTTGCAAATCAACCAATCTAGGAGACACAGCTAAAGCACCAAATACTTGATAAGATTAACGAGATTTCACAGATCAATTATACTAAAACCAGTGCCTTATGGAGTTAAAGAAGATCTCGTTATGCAATTAAAGTCAAGTAATGGATGTATAATTGCTGCTATGAAAATACAAATGACCACAATGATATTCAATAGAAAGCACCACAATCATTCATTAAGATACTGAAGCAAAGCTATCATGAAACGATCACTAAGATAAATGCCAAATGCTTAAAATATTTTTGAATCTATGATGTTCTATTAACCCAATCCAGAAATTAAAATGTTTATATAGTCAAACTTAGGATGAAAAATTTAAGCTCGTTTGACTATAAGATTTAATTATTATTATTATTATTATTATTATTATTATTTTTTTTTTTTTTTTTTTTTTTTTTTTTAAATCTAAAACAAATTAAAAACTCTAAACTAAAAGAAAAACTAAACTAAAACTAACAAAATCTAAATGAATTAAAACTAAAATCTAAAAATTAAAACCTAACTAAAATTTAAACTAAAAAAATTAAAATCTAAAATTAAAAAAGATACATCTAAACGCTAAAAACTAAAACTAAACAAACTTAAACTAAATTAAAACTACAGAAATCGAAATTTATTAAAAACTAACACTAACCAAACTTTACAACTAAAAAAATGAATCCGCACTCTAAAAAAAAAATTAACACATGTGTAAAGGGTTTGAGCTTCACGTGATTTATTTGATGTATTTGCGTGAATTGTTTTGTGTTGCAGGTCGGATGGAGCTGGACGGCGACACGATGACGGCGAGGAGAGAAGAGGTCGGACGGAGGGCAAAGGGATGAGCTGGACGGATGATGAAATCGGAGGGCAGTTGCAAGGATCGAAGTTTAATGCAGGTCGAGGGCAGAGCTGGACGTCGACCCCAGTGGATGACGGCAAAGGAGGGAGCACATGAGAAGGAAAACTAGACGGATCGAATGGCAGAGAGCTAGGTACAGTTTTGAAGGGAAGACGCCTTAAAGGAAAATACGGTTAAGAGAATGTGAGGGCAGAAGATGGCAGAGGCAGAGGTTTGCAGATGTGGCTAGGGCAGAGATGAGAACAAAGAGAAGGCTAGATGGCAAGGGAAATGAGGCAGCATACAGAGGGTTAATGTAGCAGAGAAATCGATGGGAGAAAACGTAGACAGAGCCAACGTTTATGCAGTAATCAAACCCAGTCAAATTAAAATTTCTCCTTTCAAACTCAGATTTTCAATGCTCTTTGAATCCAATAAAGTCTAGATTTGCCCACAGAGGCGATTTGAGGCCACCCAGATCTGGCCCTTGGGGGCTGGATCTGACTCAGATCTTTAAAAAAATTCTAAGTGAAACCTACAATCTGCAAGAAACCAGTCAGATCCTGAAGATATTTACACCAAGAAAATTATTAAACCCTTGTAGCCCTAATAAAAATACAAATTTACAAGCTAATTTACAGATTTGAGGCCCTCATGGCCAGATTTGAACCCTTTTCAACACAATTTTTTAGAAATTTGAAATTTTGAAGAGAGGCACAAGCCTTAAAAACCCTGTAAAAACACAATTTCGTAAGATAGATTCAGGAAATTAGAAACAATGGGCTTTTTCAGATTTACGAATCTGAGAGTCAGCTGGTCTAACTGAAGACTTCCCCAGACGCTCAAATCTTAAAAAAAAATTCCCTGCACACCTAGATCTGAACTTTAGACTGATAGAGATTTAAGAAAATAACATGAGATTCTTCAGAGAAATCAAAATGTCATTTTATGAACCCAGAAAACTGCACAAGATACCTGTATGCAGATTAATCCATGAAGGTCATCAACCATAAAAAATGCAAAAATAAAGTAGCAAAGTTTAGAAATGAATCACCACATAGATCTGGAAAAGGAACGCCAAAGTTTGTAACCCCAAAGTCTTTATGCTTTATTCATCAAAAGAAATTACAAGAGCTTCCAAGAGCAAGTGCACGATCCTAAGATCAGATGACTCAAGATTGACAAAGACCTTTAATTTATAGGACAAAATCTCCAACGGCTAGTTTGGTTGATCCATGTCAAAATAATCTCGACCGTAGATAAGATTTGATCGTCTTTTAATCTGGATCATCGAAACTATAAATTTGGGGAAAAATCGAATTTATCATTTAAATCCATTTTAATTAACTCAAAAATATTATTTTTGAGTTAATTACCCCAAAATTTTGAATTTGACTTAACCACCTAGGCCCAAGAGTCCAAAATTTCTTAAAATTCTCAATATTCTCTTGACCTGGGGCCTTTAAAAATCCATTTTTTAAGGACCAACGAATTTTGCCATTTGAATAATTTTATCCTCACCTAGGACCTAAAATTAATTAAATTTCTGGTTTAATATTTTTTAATTAATTTGACCAAAAATTTTAATTGATTGACTGAGAGGGGATTTTAATTATTTTTTCCAACCCTCTTTACATAAGATAAATACATTTAAACACATGAAGCGGGAATATCCATTCATATAGACCCTTAAATAAATACCCAATTCTGCGACTCAAAACATGATCTAGTAGACCAAGTAGCTTGTAATAAAATAATCTAGCCAAATAGCTAGGATTATTCTCAAACTACTTTTACAAGGACTCGATAGAAAACACTAGGACTCACTTAGCATGCTGATAACAAATTCCACCCTAGCTTTGGGGTGAGGCTAGAGGGGAAAACTCTGCCGATAACTTGTGTCAGAAAACACAAGTAAATCAGTGAGACAAAAAATCTCCTAGGATAGAGATCATCACCAACATACTAAGCTTACCTAGGTTGTTACATACATTGACGGTCTTACTTAGATCATTTACATCATAACATGCAGAATGGGTTTACATCATTTATAACAAAACGTCATCTGTCGATGAAATCTGGATGACGTGAACTTCGAACATGATAAGTCCCATTTGAAAAAATGGGGGTGTACTGTTATGGGGTCGTTGACAACAATGTTTTAAAAAACGGAATTGGTCAGCTACCAGGCCGAGGTAATGACTCGATAATGACTCGAAATCGGTAATGACTCGGTCGACTCGGTTTCAATGACTCGGTTTTTGTAAAAAATACATTAAATATTAATTTTTTTGTACAAAAACATAAATTTAAAGATTTTTATTCATGTTTCCAAACACATAGCATTACAATATAGACAACAGACAACATATGATCAAAGTAGGCTCATGAATATATCCATTATATCAAAATTGCACCCAGTGCACTGTCCAAGGACCAATACATGATGATGATATAGAGATCAAAACAAAAAATATAACTAAGGAGGCTCTAAATGGCCTCTACAACAAAACATGAATAGTCACTAGTAACTACTGCTAGTCATCTGACTGTGACAAGCCAATGTCCTCTTCCCCAAACTCTGAACCAGAGGGGGAAGACACTCGCTCCGCCTCCTCCTTTGAATCAACATCCTCAACTGGAACTATACCCTTGCCCTTACCACCTTGAGAATCAGATAGACGAGCTATGCGTCTCCGTCGTGGCTGACTAGAGGAAGTGCCTGCCCCTGCAACAGGATGGCCTGGGACTGGGTCTGCTACTAGTGGATCTACAATGAGCATAGTCGCCTCCATCTCTAAATCGAAGTCAAGTGAACTCTCCCTATCAAACTCTGGTGGACAAGACTCCACTACCCAATCTGATGTTGGATCAATATCCTCCAACACAATGGGATCTGAATCAGGTATTTTGTTCAGCAATTGGTTCCGTCTTAGTCGGAGGTTATACTGGACAAACACTAGATCATTTAACCATTTTTGCTCCAAACGGTTTCTCTTGTGTGTGTGAATCCTCTCAAAGACAGACCAATTGCGCTCACACCCAGAAGCACTGCAAGTTTGACTCAAAATGCGGATTGCAAACCTCTGCAATTCAGGACAGTGGCTACCAAATGCCTCCCACCATTGTGTTGCAAAAAATGAGTTTCAGTTAGCTCAACAATTTATATCCAACTTTGAAATTGAAATTATAATTTTATAAACAATTATACAAAATAATAAATTATAAAATATAAATTTGAAAATTGAAATTCTTTGTTTACCTGGCTCATCTGATTCCCTTTCAATCCTTGCAAGGTTCTTGCCAAAGGTACCAGTGGCATGGTTGAACATAGTGATCTGCTTGTGTATCTTCAACTGCTCACTCTCTGTGGGGATCATGCGATCAATGCAGTCAATCAATCCATCTCTAACCTCCCCAGTCAGAGCTCCTGTTTCCTGAGCTTTATAATGATACCTTGGGTTTAGAAAATACCCGGCTGCATGTATCGGGCGATGGAGTTGATTGTTCCATCTCTGATCAATGATTTCCAAAATGTGCCCATACGTAGCCACTCTATCCTTGCATGCTGCCCTTATCTGCTCCTTTGCTTGATCCATAGCCTCATAAATGAAGCCCATAGCCAATCTTTCCCCATCCACCAAGCGCAACACCTTAACCAATGGCTCAACAAGTTTCACAATGGTTGCTGCCTTTTTCCAAAATATTTCTTCAACGACTTTCCTTTTCATGTCTTTGCCATCCTGTTTGCGAGAGAACTGACTTTCATTCCATTCATCACTAGAAAACATCTTTTGCAAGTTTCTATGTTGGGCACCCATAGATTGCAATGTCAAAAAATGTGTTGCAAATCTAGTGATGGCAGGCCTAATAAGTTCCTTGCCCCCTGTGTATTTCCTCATCAAACTCAGAATCCATGAGTGATTGTAAATATATTTTGTGATGCATTTGGCATGCTCTACAGTGTTCTTGATCTAGTCTATTTTGCCAATATCCTCAAGCATGAGGTCTATGCAATGTGCAGCACATGGGGTCCAAAAGATGGTTGGGTGTTTTTCCTCTAACAATTTACCAGCAAGAACATAGTTAGAGGCATTGTCTGTGATGATTTGAACAACATTTTCCACCCCCACCTCTTCAACAACCTCATCCAAAAGCTATCAGCCTATCAGATGCATCAACTGATCTTAGAAACATGGTTCCCCGTGGGCAAAAGACAAGAAAGTTTATGATGGTACGGTTCCTCTGATCAGTCCATCCATCTGACATGATGGTACATCCTGTACGTGCCCATGAGTTTTTGAACTCTTTCAAATAATCATCCCATCACTTGCAGGAGCACCTCACAGCGCAACAGATGGCATCACTGACTCCCCCACGTTCCACGATGCCCACATTTCTAGCTACGGGCACGGGGGCAGGAGCACCTCAAGAACTGGAGTCAGTTCACATGGAGGATTATTTTGCCAAGTATCAGTCCTACAGGCGAGAGTTTGGTGAGGCTCTCACTTTCCATGACTTTGTGTAGCTCAAGAAGGACAGCAGACCCCGCAACCAGAACAGAGGGGCCAAATACACACAGGATGGGGATTTACAGCGTACAGTGGGCAGATTTTACCTGCCGACATTTGATGGATCCTCCAAGTGTTCGGCAAAGGCTTGGGTGAAGAAATTGGATATTTACTTCCAGCTTAATCAGATGGTAGAGGGAGAGGCCATCAAGGTGGTAGTGTTGCACCTGGAGGGTGAGGCCCATGATTGGTGGTTCCATGGGATGGCCACGCTGGGGCACTTAGGGGTGACATCATATGCAGAGTTTACACCGAGGCTAATAGAGCGGTTTGATCGGAGGGATCCGTAGGAGAACTTTATTGAGCTGACTAAGCTCAAGCAGACCGCGAGTTCGGACACATACATTTATGAGTTTTTGAGACTCTCCGTGATGGTGCCTGGCTTGTCTTCAGCGAGGATGATCTACATGTTCATCGATGGATTGGCAGAACCTCTTCGGGAGTTAGTTAGATCGACGAGGCCAACTACACTTCATGATGCAGTTAGGAGGACCAGGGATTTGCAGGATGCCCTACCCAGGACCAGAGCTCCTTTCCCCCAGAGACCGACATTTTAGCCGAAGGGGCAGGACATCAGGGCTCTGCCTCCAAAGGGGAACTAGAGCCGAGGGCCTTTGGATGATGAGACCAGGAGAGATCTGAAGCGGAAGAAGCTATGCTTCACCTGCCAGGAGCCATGGGCACCAGGACATCATTGTGCCGTGACAAATGCACACTATATCAAGGTTTTCTCTGATAGTGACGGAGAAGAGGATGAGTATGAGGAGATGGAGGTAGGAGGCAGTGGTGTGGTACAGAGAGGAGATCATCCACCACTTCCACCACCAGGAGCAGGAAGTGCGACATTTGCACCTACCGAGGGTGTCCTTTCTTCTTTGTTAGGGGTTCCCAAATACTTGACACTATGTGTTCGAGGTACTGTGCAGGGACAGCGTGTTTCGATATTAGTGGAAAGTGGGGCTACCCACAATTTTATTGATGCACAGTTGGTAGAGCGGAGGAGCATACCAACAGACAGCTTTGATGGATTCTCGGTAATAGTTCCAGGTGCCAGAACCATGCAGTGTGCCAGATATGTGCCAGCCTTGGCGGTAACTATGGGGACTTACACCCTGACAGATCATTTCTTTGTGGTGGACATTTTGAACACCAACGTGATACTGGGAGTGTAGTGGTTGTTCACGCTGGGAAAGGTCACCACAAATTAGGAGACCTTGGAGATGGAGTGGACGAACAAGAAGACCAAGAAGCACGAGATGATTCGGGGCATGCACACCTATCCACCACAGACAGTTTCAACACACCGGATGGAGGCAGACTTCCGTAAGGGAGATATAGAGTGGGCAGTGGAGCTGCGTGTTTCAGAGGCAGGGTCCACAGGGCAGGGCGTACACCCAGATGTGGAGTCTATCCTATGAGAGATATGCCACGATTTTCAGAGATATACCACCAAGTCAGCCACCAGATCGGGGGTTTGAGCACACCATTGAGCTGGAGCATGGCATCCAGGCTGTGATCACTACACCCTATAGGCATCCTAAGGCCTACAGGGATGAGATTGAGAGGACCATTCATGAGCTCTTAGCATTGGGGCACATTCGTCCTAGCACTAGCCCTTTTGCTTCTTCAGTGGTACTGATGAAGAAGAAGTATGGCACACTGAGAATGTGCATTGACTATCGGGCTCTCAACAAAAAGACCATGAAGAACCGATACCCCATCCTATGGATTGATGATTTGATGGATGAGTTGAGGGGATCGAAGTTCTTCTCGAAGATTGACCTAAGATCGGGGTACCACCAGATTCGCGTGAGGGACCAGGATGTTCCCAAGACCACTTTCAGATGTCACTACGGTAATTTCGAGTTTTTGGTGATGCCCTTCGGGCTAACCAACACACCAGCCACCTTCCAGTCCTGCATGAACCACATCTTCCATGGTCAACTGAGGAAGTTTGTACTGGTATTCTTTTATGACATCTTGATATACAGCCAGACATGGGAGAAGCACTTGCAGCACATTGAGGTTGTGTTGCGCATATTGGAGGAGCATCATTTTTATGCTAGGCTCTGCAAGTGCGAGTTTGGATTGACAGAGATGCTATATTTGGGGCATATCATTAGTGTGGATGGAGTGAAAGTCCACGAGGAGAAGATCAGGGCCATCCGGGATTGGCCAAAGCCAAAGAACATGACAAAACTTCGGGGGTTTGTAGGCATCTACACCTACCACGGAAGTTCGTCAAGGGATTTTCCCAAATTGCTGCACCCCTTACAGACCTTACAAAGAAGGGGGCATTCAGTTGGACAGATACAGCGCAGAGAGCCTTTGACAGGCTCAAGGAGGTGATGAGCAGTTGCCCAATTCTTGTGTTGCCGGATTTCACGCAGCCTTTCGTCCTTGAGTGTGATGCATCAAGAGAGGGGGTAGGGGCAGTTTTGATGCAAGGAGGCCACCCATAGCTTTCGAGAACATGAAGCTATTGCCACATGAGAGGTTGTATCCCATATACGACAAGGAAATGCTGGCTATTATGCATGCACTGGCCAAGTTTCGGGAGTACTTGGTGGGGAACAAATTCAGGGTGAGGACTGACCACAACAGCCTTCGGTTCTTTTTAGAGCAGAAACAGTTGCAGGAGAGACATCAGAAGTGTGTCAGCAAGATCCAGCAATACGATTTTGACATCAAGTATGTCAAGGGGAAGAACAACGTGGTGGCCGATGTTCTCTCACGCAGATCAACAACATTGTCCCTGATGAGTTTAGACACGGATTGGAGGACTCAGTTACTGGTGGAGTACTCCAAAGACCATTTTACCTGTCAGATCTTGGAAGGACAGGTCACAGATGACAGGTACAGGGTGATGGATGAGGTGATATACTTCAGAGATGGATCTTCTTGAATGGGGGCTCTCAGCTCAAGGAGAAGGTACTGCATGCCTCACATGACTCACCACTATCAAGCCACTAGGGGTTCACCAAAACCTACAAGGCCATTGGGGAGAGGTTCTATTGGAAGGGCCTCAAGGAGGACGTACTCCGACATGTCAAGGAGTGCAAAGTATGTCAATGGAACAAAGGAGAGATGAGCCATCCATCAGGATTACTACAGCGTCTTCCCATTCCATAGGGCAAATGGGAGAGCATATCGATGGATTTCATCACAAGGTTGCCCGCGGTGCAGGGCAAGGACTGTATCTTTGTAGTCGTTGATAGGCTGACAAAGTACGCACACTTCTTTGCCATATCAACATAGTACACAGTAGCTCAGGTGGCAGTGTTGTTTTTCAAGGATGTTTTCAGGTTGCATGGTCTTCCAAAGACCATTGTTAGTGATCGGGACATCCGTTTCATGGGCGGCTTTTGGCAAGAGCTCTTTCGGTTGGTGGGTTCAGAGTTTACTCCGAGCACCAGTTACCACCCCCAAACGGATGGGCAGACGGAGATAGTGAACAAGTGGCTGAAGGGCTACTTGCGAAACTATGTGATAGGGTAGCAGAAGGCATGGTTACGGCGGTTGCACTTGGGGGAGCACTGCTACAACACGACATATCACATGTCCATTGGTATGTCTCCATTTTATGCTTTATAAGGATACCATGCTTTGTCTTTTGCTGACGTGATGTTTGGTGCCAGTAAGGCCCCCAGGGCCAAACATTGGATCCAAGAGAGCCAGGATATACTCCGGGCCCTCAAGGCCAACTTAGCTACAACACAAAATCAGCAAAAGTTGTATGCTGATAGAGGACGGGTTGAGAGGCAGTTTGAGGTAAGGGAATTGGTCTACCTATGGCTTCAGCCATATCGGCAGTCCACACTGAAGAAGAAGGGGGTTGAGAAGCTCAAGCCCCGCTTCTATGGACCCTACAGGGTGATACGCAGGATTGGGGAGGTCGCATATGAGTTGGAGTTGCCCACAGGTAGCAAATAACATCTGTCATGTATCTTGCCTAAAAAAGGCAATGGGGCAATAGGTGACCGCAACAGAGGAGCTTCCACCAACAGATGATGAGGGGCATTTGGTGCTACAACTAGAGGCCATCATAGATAATTGGGAGAGATAGCAACAGAGTAGGACAGTCAGGGAGCATTTGGTAAGGTGGAGGAACTATTTACAATGGCCCATGCCATGCCCATGGGGTTTTAGCCCACTAACTGGGGTTACAAACTTCAAACATGAATATCTCTCAAACCGTGAAGAATTACATGGCGTGCCATATATCAATGGAAACATCTCGACAAATAGAAACCATCAAAATCATTCTTGACCCAGAATATAGTAATTTGGTAGGTCAAAATTCCCATGCAATATTGA
Source organism: Pinus albicaulis (assembly GCA_034641835.2). Lineage (NCBI taxonomy): Eukaryota > Viridiplantae > Streptophyta > Pinopsida > Pinales > Pinaceae > Pinus > Pinus albicaulis. The sequence continues at coordinate 127,783,088 of CM076581.1, read as the reverse complement.
GGTAGCCCCTGGTGTTGCGTGGGTTGACATCAATGACAACCGCCGATCAACAATGTGGGGGAGATTGTTGGACATTGGATAAACCAATGCTCCCCGTTTGTTTCGCAACACGGACTAACCGCCTCTCGTGGATGCTTATCTCTGGCAATGCGATCGTTTAGTAACTCCTGCGAGTTTTGGTCTAAAAACAATCGCGATTCCCAAAAAGTGTTATTAGAGCGTAGATCATGAGCTCGATACACACTCGGCTCACGTTGGGGGAGAGATTCGTGGACATTGAATAAACCAATGCTCCCCGTGTGTTTCGCGACATGGACTAACCGCCTCTCGTGGATCCTTATCTCTGGCGATGCGATCGTTTACTAACTCCTGCGGGTTTTGGTCTAATGGAAATCGTGATTCCCAACAGTTTATTATCTAAGTACCTAATGGAAGAATGATCAGTATACAGAAACACACTTGATAGCCAGTTATGTAATGTCTAAATTTATTTATGGCATATTTGACTGCTAGGAATTCCTTTTCTGTTACTATATAATTTAATTCAGCAGGAGTGAGATTTTTGCTAATATAATAAATAGCATAGGGCATTTTATCTTCTTCTTGACCGAGAACAGCTCCTATCGTTGTGTTTGATGCATCTGATGAAATATGAAATGGTATTTCTCAGTTGGGTCCACGCAATACTAGTGCAGTCGAGCCTAATTTCTTTAAATCTGTAAAAGCAATGTCACACTTATCAGACCATTTAAATTCAACGTTTCCAGTTAAAGCATACAAAGGCACAGCAATTTGTGAAAAATTCTTTATGAACCTACGATAATATCTTGCATATCCGAGGAAACTACGTAATTCTGTCTGAGCACAGGGTGTGGATAGTAAGAGATTTACCTCTATCTTTTCCGGATCTACCTGTATTCCAGCCGTGGAAATATAGTGTCCTAGGTTTACGCCTTCCCTCATCATCATGTGACGCTTTTCATTACTCAAACATAACCTGGTTATGATACATCATTCCAACACTTTTTCCAATGTTTACAATGCTTGTTCAAAATCATCCCCATATGGGGTGAAATCATTCATATAAACCTCAAGTCCTTCATTATCAGCGAAAATGCCAAGTATGGCCCTCTTAAATGTAGCTAGAGCATTACATAAGCCGAAGGGTAACACTCTATAAGCAAACGTACCCCATGGACAGGTGAACGTTGTTTTGTCCTGGTCTTCAGGGGCAATTTGAATCTAATTATAACCGTTGAAGCCATCAAGGAAGGAAAAGAATTGTTTCCTAGCCAATGTATCAATGACTTGATCAATAAATGGAAGAGGGAAGTAGTCCTTCTGCGTCGCTTTTTTCAATTCCCTACAATCCACACAGATCCGCCACTTGCCATTTTTCTTAGGGACAACTACCAGCGAAGAGACCCATTTACTATCTGAAATAAGATAAATAAAGTTCACATGTAGCAACTTCTGTAATTCCTCCATTACGATATCTTTAAGGTGCGGGTTTAATCTTCGTTGAGGTTCCCTGATGGAACGAGCATCTTTTTCGCTATAAATGTGATGGGTACACAGTTGAGGATATATACCCTTCATGTCCGAATAATCCCAAGCAAAAGCTACCTTGTATTTTTGTAAAACTTCAATGAGCTTTTGTTGTTGGTCGTTATTCAGATTGTCATTGATGTTCAAAATTTTGCCTGGTTCAATTTCAATAGGTCTGCTATTATGAATGGCAGTTGTGGGTAGTGATGGTCATCGTTATCCTTTGAAGGGTCTTCATGTGCCTCATTTTCAAGAATTGATTTTAAACATTTGGCACTTTGCATTTCCTGCAACAGACGGTTGATTAATAAAATTATTAATTATTTCATCTTCAGTCTGACTTTTGAATTCCAGTGCTTCCACTATTGTGAGTGTTGAACGTATATTTTCTTCCAGGTATGCAGGTGACTGTTTGTGAATCTTTACAATGGGAAGACTTGGTTTGGCAGGAAGATATAGAACAAGGTTTTTTATAGCATCTCCCTTAACAATGGTCATAGTGCCTGTACGACAGCCTATGTAAGCATTGGCTGTGGCCAACCAAGGTCGACCCAAAATCAAGGGATGTCCATCTAGTCGGCTTTTTGGATTAATGACTAGGAAATCTACCGAGTACTCCCATGAGTCAACAGAAACCATGATGTCTTGTAAAGTTCCTTCTAGTTTGACAAGTGATCGATCAGCGAGTTCGAGCAAGGTGGAGGTTGGTTCTAAAGCGGTAATGCCAAGAATTTCACAAGTTTCTACAGTCACAATATTAATGGTTGCGCCCAAGTCTGCTAGCGCGTTTGGGAAAGAGCGGCCATATATTTGCACTGTAACTATAGGACTCCCTGGATCTTCATACTTTATAGGTGTCTCCCTACCCAATAATAAATCAGACAAGGTTCCTACGACACGGACAGTTGGTGAAGTTTTTGTTTTCCTCACAGGTTTTTTTGTACATAGTTTTTTAATTGTCTTAACATAGATAGGGATGTCTTGAATGGCCTGGAGGAGAGGAATTTTAATACAAAGATTTTTAAGTTCTTCCAAAAGATCAAAATATGGATAAATAATTGGTTTAGGTATCACTAATCTTTAGGGGAACGGGGGAGAAGCACTAACAAGTTTCCCAGAGTCTTCTTGTTCACTTGTGTCTTCTTCCTGTCTTATTTTTGAATTGATTACTATTGATGGATTAATTTCAGTTGGGGGTTCTAATTTGTCTTGTTGCGGATCTGCAACTTCCCCCGGGATGATAACGCACCCAGATCTCAGCCTAAGTTCACTACATTCTTTTTGCTCAATTTCGAGGTCTGGATTTTCAACGATTTGGATAAACTGCACTAGTCTATTGTTGGAATTCGGGTTCAATTGAGCTGGCAGTTGAGGGCGTCTCAGAGGCTGAGAATTCTGCAGTAACAGATATGGAGCTGGTAATGTGGGTTGAGGTTGAGGACTCGTTCCCATAGGTGAATTGGTTATTCCCAGGGGTCACTGCTAGTTTTGGGACCAATTGGGGTTTTGTGAAATAAAGGCAAGCCACTGGGATGAATATGGATTGTTCTGCCAAAATGGAGGAGAGAAAGAAGAATTTGGCCAACCGCTTCCTAAAAAGGATCAAGTTGACCGAGGGGGCATGCAGAATGGTTGGGATGGCCAGGTAGAAAAGGTGATTGATTTTACCATGTTGTTCCAGGGTTTTGTTGTTGATTAAATTGTGAAGGCGGAAAGAACTCGGATGGGTCTTGTGGCATACCTGTAGTTCGGGCTTGCTACTGTCGACGTTGATTCATTAAATATATTAGTTCAACCTCTTCTACTTCTTTGAACACTGCTTTCAACCCTGGTAGTGACGGGCACTGTTCAGTGGCATGGTCTTTAGTACAGATGGCACATGTTTGGACCAAGTCCAATGGGCATTCTCGCCGGTTCTGCTTCCTTCGATAGCGTGGGCAAAAGACAACCAAGTTCTGCTCTGCTAATGCTTGCTTCTACTTGGCCTGCAGGACGTCTAATTGTGACATAAGGGCACCCAAGATATCGGTCTTGAAATCTTCCAAGAGATTGCCGATTTTTGTTCGCATTAAGCTGCCACCTGAAGTTCTTTTATTTCTGGCAGCTAAATCCTGTCCTGCTGGTCTCATGCGCGTGCTGCCTCTAGAGCACTTGACATACAATGAAATAATATCGTCATAACTTTCCTGATAGATGTCTCCTTTCCCCATTAGATTTAATGTTTCTATCCATTCATCTTTCATTTCTTTTATCATAGTTACTTTTAAGACATCTTTAGACAATGCAGTGTAAGGGGACCTTTGCAAATTGTGTTGGAACCGTTCAACATATTCTTCCAATGTCTCATTATCTTTTGCAGTCATGTTGAAGATTTCATCTTTTAATTCTCTACTCCTGTAGTAATCTTGATATTTAGCAAGGAATGAGTTTTTCATTTGATCCCAATGATTAATGGTTCCTCCACCGAGCCCCATAAACCAGTGCAAGGCTGCCCTTTTTAATGTAGAGGGAAACAGTTTCAATTTCTGAGGGTTAGTGGTGTAATCGTATCCCCTACACAAAACATCAAATTCAAATAAGAACGCATCTGGATCTTCCAAAGTCAATCCATGGAAAGTGGGGATGTTTTGTAACGAAATAGCTTTCATAGGGGCATTGGCGACTAGGTCAACAATGGGGTATTCCAATGTTGATGTTTGTCCCTAGGGTTTATTGTGCGCCATCTAATCAAAGATGTGCCAATAGCCTTCAGGGATTTCTTGGTCTGGGAGATTGATTCGGGTTGGTCTAGAAGTCAGTTTTGGAAAAGGTCTTACAGTACTACCACGGTCTGGGATGTCAGGGGTTTCTTCTTTAACCAAGATTTTAGGACATCCAGACTCTGGGGATTTTAGATTTGTTTCCACAGCACCATTGGTTTCTCCCTCTCCTTGCAAGTTGCAAGAATTTCCCTCTTGCGAAGGGTCAGGATTTAGATGTTCTGTTATCTGAAAGCTTTGTTATGACTCTTTTGTTTCGCTATGGATTTCAGCGTAAGCTGCAGATGGTGAGCCTGTTGCCTGAGGGATTATAGTAGGACTCTTTTCAGAAATGATTTTGGGTCCTACAGATGCCTGAGATTCAGCTTTTCTTATAATTTCATCTATAAATGTTGTTCTTCCAAAGGTCATGGATCCCTTGGGTTTCATGGATTTGGATGGAGGGTTTAGATTTGTTTCTATCTTTTTCTTTCTAGTCATTCATAAAAAAAAACTACTTCTATTCAACCTCTATATTTTCGCTGAAAAGCGGAACAATGAGCAAGCGTTTTTCCTACTGGTACGCAGGTTCTTACCTTCCATTTTTAATACCCAATTCTTCTTCAGCAAAAGAAAAATAAAAATATCACTTGTAAACACTCTCCCTGGCAATAGCGCCAAAATGTTGGCTCACTAAGATGTATATTTAGAAACAATCATAATGCCTACATTAAACATCAACCGAGGGTAAGTCTTTTTATTTCAAGAGTGTTTAACACAGTTTGTGCAAGTGAAACTAGAGGTTATCAAATCGAAATCGATGCAGAAGTAAAATCTATTTCTTGAAGTTCAATCAAGGCAATTCTAAAAGAAATCATTAGATAGCTCGACTGAATAAATCAACTTAACTCTGATATGTTCTATGAAAGCAAAATGAAATGCAAAGCTTAAAGGAATTCACAATTAACCAAAATTACTTATTAACATCTACAACAATCTATTAATCAGGTAGGGAATACTGCAGTAACTGAACAGCAAGTAACACAGTCACATTCTGCAATTGAAATTCTCTATAAATGATCAACCGACGAGATCACTCAGAATGAACAACAATCGAATTATTCAAACAAATGCGAGAAGTAACATTCATGAGGAAAATGAAAGCAATTGCGACTTTAAATCAATAAGATGCAAACCACTCGATGTTGATGAAATTTAAATCAATTATAAATTCTATAAAACACAGGAATGATTAATTGCAAAACAAGGAAATAAGAATATAACACAAGACAGCACTAGAGCTCCTAGTGATTGGGCCCAGAGCCTCCAGAAGCCTCTGCCAGATAATCTTCAGAATACGATTATGGAAAAACCAATATCTCTTTCATTAAATTTAACATTCAGGATACAACATCGCTAAGCGTGAAAGCTTCGATTCTGAAGGAATGTAAATACAATACAATTACAACATACAGATTATCAACCTCCCTTCTATTCCATCTATTGATCTTTTATATCTTTGCAGAAAAACAGAATGGATAATGGCGAATCCTCAAGATCAGGAGATCCTGAGGATTTCGCAGTTGTCTAACAGTTTGTGTTATAGAATAAGTGAGGTCCTACTCATTTGTCGTTGGTCTTTATAAACAAAAACGAGATCTTTTTCCATTTCTTGGCCGGTGTTGTTCAATCGTTTGAACAACGGTTAATCAGTTTAGATTTCCTACACATAAAAACAGCGAAAGTTAGCCTTTTTGCCCATAATTACATAATTTATTGATAATTGGTTTTACCCTTTGTTTATAATTAATTCTTCCAAATTTACTCCCAAAGTGAAGGTAAACACATGAAATTTAATAATAAATCAAGTTAATTATGCAGGTAAAACGTACCTTTTTCATGACCCAACACATGGCAAGGTCAGCAGCAATACAGATTCAGCAACACGGTAGTTGGCAGACAGCATGTCAGACATCAGCAGGGCAGAGGGAGATGCTTCAGAGTCAAAGCAGTATTGAGCAGGGTATATTGCTAGAGCACATTCCTCGCTAAGAGGGAGGGTTGATTTGAGGTAGCATCAAATGTGCTCTAAGTCTCAAATTTTGAAGAGAGGCTCAGACACGTGTATTCCAGATAACCCATAAACCGTTTGGAGAAATTCCACATGGAAACAGTTTTATTTAAGAAATTAATTATTTTTAATGGGACCCTAAGTCTAAACTTGGGAAATTAAAATAATTAATGGGTATTAATCTAAATTGTGGGTGTAACTTCTAGAAGAAGACGAGGATCAAGCCAAAGTGATCTTAGCCATTGATTAGCTTCTAATCTGCGTCGTTGAATGTCAACGAGAAGATTATTTAAGGAAGGCTTGAGAGCCATTTGGAAAACTTTGATCAAGAGATTCTCACGTAGGGAGGAGAGACAATTTTGGTCGGAGGGTCTTCTCCAAAGCCAAGAATACTCAGCGGAGAGGTAGAGAAATACACAGAGGAGGCAGCGCAGTGCCCAAAGAGGGTGATGCACGACCACGAAGGCCACACGCAAAGGCAGCACAGTGTTTCCAAGCAGAAGTCTGAGATTTTACTGGGAGATTGAGATTCTGAGCCGGGAGGGCTAGACTGGACGCTCCTGAGAGTGGATCGAACCAATAGAGGGGGTGACACAGTCTCCCTGAGTGCCCCACGCAAGCCCACGTAACTACTGCGCAGAGGTTGTGCAGAGGGTGTCAGGAGGAAGTTGTTTCAGCGACCGGATCAATCGGGACTTGCAGTGTAGAGTGAGGTAAACTCACTAATTTTCTCTGCTGAATGATATTCTTTGTATTTGATAGCCAACAAGGCATCTAGAGATTGTATTCAGAGATAACTGTTGCTTAATAACAAAACCCTCATATCTGTTGCATCGATTTTCCCGCATTGGATTTTTTTGGGGACGTTTGTCAAAAAACAATGGTGTCATGTGTGATGTTTTTCTTTATTGCTCATTTTCTTGTTTCAGCATACTTAATAATTTAAGTGAAGGTTGCAGTAGTAATTTGCTTCAGTATTTTCAGTAGAACACTATAAATAACTTGTTCATTAAATAACAAGTAGGTGAAGCATTTTCAGTTGGCTGCAGTAGGATTCTAGAATTGGAATTTTCACATTAGACATCAATAAAGACTAGAACACCCGTCTAAGCTACCAAAAACTAACAAGCTCAAGCGAGTTTGGTACAAGGGTTTTAAGCGAAAAATATTTAGTTGATTTCGGTGGACTTTGAGTGGCAACCTTGTTGGCTCAGCTGATTTCGGTGGACTTCGAATGCCAGCCTAGTTGGCTCTAGGGGAGATTACTTCAAATCTTTTTCTTGTGCAGACAAAAGAATTTGCAGGTGTTTAGAGCGGATTTTCCAAAGGAGAAACCCTTAGCTAAAGAGTTCATTTTATGAGCTTTATTTGTTGGAGACCGAGTTACCAAAATAACTCCTACAAGAAGGACGAGTTACAAGAGGGTTGAATTACAAGGATTGCTACAGGAAGACTGAGCTACAATATGTTAGTTTTTGTAGCATCGGATGTGTTCTAGCAACGAAAATTTGTGGAGAGGCTAAAATACACAAGATCTCTAGAATGTAAACATTATTTCTAGAAATTCCGCCGAGAAGTGACTTAATTAGATTACTAACCAATTTTTTAATGTTTCCTAAGTCTAAACTTAGGAAAATAGGTTAATTAATCAGTATTAATTAAGTCAAGACAATAATCATCTAGAAACTCACCCAGATCGATCCAGAAATGATCCTAGCCATCAATTATGTTTTAATCTTGGCCTTTGGTGCTCCAACAAAGTATTATAAGAGGATATTGATGTGGTGATGGACAAAACACTTAAAAGTTCGATTTCTTGGCAAATTGATTTCCATAGTAGCAGCAGTCAGTTGTCGGAGAGACACAGAAATCGAAGCCATGTGAGAGACGCAAAGACAGTGAGGCTAGAGGAAGTGTTCCAGATCCAGTGAGTGCATTTGCAAATAGGCAGATGAGCCACAAAGAAGCTGACGTAGGGACTGTGCAATAGCTTCTAGAGGCAAATTTGATTTGCTGAGAGGGAAAGACATTTTCAATCCAAAGGCCAAAAAGGAGTCCCAGAGTGCCGCAGAATCATTTTCCCAGCCAGTAGAACGCAGTACGACATCATCAGAGACTAGTTAGATACTTAATGTCAAGCAGACTGCGCAGTGCAGTGCAAAGGCTGACGCAGAGGGTGAGAGGGTCGAGTTTCTAAAGGCAAGTTGTGTCGGAGTTTTCTTGTGGCGTGAGGAAATTCCTCACTAGATTATTGCCAGTATTTTTCTCTGTTGGATTGCTAGATTTCGGCATCTAATTGTACTCAAAATTTATCACTGCTACATAATAATAAAACCCTCAGTTGTTGCATCGGTTTTCCCGCATTGGGTTTTTCTGGGGACTTTTGTCCAAAAACAATTGTGTTAATTTTATGTGTGCGATAGCATTTCTTAGCTTCCAGCGTTTTAACTTTCCACAAAATTTTATTTGTGAAGGTTGCAGTGTGTTTATTCTGATATTTGTTGTAGCAGGTAAATTTTTAAATAATTAACAATTAGGAGAAATAATACCAATTGCTACAATAGGATTTCAGTGTAGGAATTTTCACATAGGAAGGTTGAGTTACAGGAAGTCTGTGTTACTAGAAGGGCTACAATAACAAGGGCATGTCAAGCTACATGAAGGTCTACTACAAGAAGGCCGAGCTACAAGAAGTTCATGTTACTAGAAGGCTTGCTACAAGAAGGACGAATTTGTCTTTGCAGGAGCAATCGCATTTCTTATCCTAGAAGGAGGTCGAGTTATTCCTTTTTGGAAGGAAAATTTCCTATCCTCAGGAGGGGTTTAATTGCCAATTCCATAAGGGTCGATTTTTTGTTCTCGGGAGTATTTAATTGTCTGTTCATGAAGGTTGAATTGATCATTCTAGAAGGACCATGTCGCTGAATACATAAGTGTCGAATTGATTTGAGTTATTTGTTGGAGTTATATTACAAGTTCTTGATTAATATTATCCATGTAAATATCTTCATCAAAATAATGAAATTTTGGTTGTGCTTTAAAATATCTTGGTTTTAAGTGTTTATTTCAGTTGCATACAAAGTGTTTAAAGAAAAGCTTGAACACAAAATGTTTGCAAAAATTCATAAAAGATAAATTTAATAAATTTTGCGAGTTGTGCTAGCATATTTTAGCTAAGGAATACTACAACAGGTACATTTAATCATTTTTTTCATCGATGCGAACCAAGTTTGAAAGTAATGGGCAATTTGACACTTCAAATAAGGCTTCCCTTTCAAATTAAGGCTTCGAACTCATAATAGTGCTACCACCCTAGGTAGGAGAGGTTAACAGACCACCCTATTAGGTATTTCCATCCCCCGAGTGTTAGTTTTTGTAGCATCGGATGTGTTTTAGCCTTGAAATGTTGTGGAGAGGCTAGAATACATGAGATCTCCAAAACCCAGAAATTGTTTCTGGAAATTCCGCCTCGAAATGACTTAATTAGATTATTAGTCAGTTTTTAAATATTTTCTAAGTCTAAACTTAGGGAATATGATTAATTAATCAAAATTAATTAATTCAAGGTGTGAATGTTTTAGAGGCTCACATGAATCGACCTCAAGTTATCCTAGCCATCGATTAAGACACAATCTCGGCTATTGAAGTCTCAATAGAGGATTATAAGAAGTCGATAGGGCTTGGAGAAATTACTCAAGCAGTTCGATTTCATAGTTAGATCTATTTCCAAAGTAGCAGTTGTTCGTTGTCAAAGAGAGAGTTAGTGAGATTGAAGCAGTGAGTGAGGGGAAAAGATAGTGAGCCGGAGGAAATATTTCCGGATCCGGGGAGGCAGTAGCAAGTGAGTCGAATTATCCTAGAGAGGCAGAGCTGAGGGACTACATAGTGCTTCAGTGAGGTACATCGATTTGGGGAGGAGAAAAATTTGTTCCCTGTTCCAGAGGACAGGAAGGAGTCCCAAAGGGCCGGACAGACAATTTTCTCAGCTTCGAGAGGCAGAACGACTTCATCAGAGCCCAATTTCAGGCAAGTTGTCCAACTAGCTAGTTGCTAAACAGAGCAACGCAGAGGCTGACATAGTGCTATAGGAGGCCGAGTTTATGATAAGAAAAGTCCAGCCAAAGATTTCCTGTGGGAGAAGGGTAAGTCCCTTCAATATTTTACTCATATTTCTTGTTGTTTGGATTGCCAAGTTGGGCATCCACAAATGTACTCAGATTTCACTTATGCATAATAAAATAAAACCCTCACTGTTGCACCAGTTTTCCAAAGTTGGGTTTTTCCGGGGACTTTCATACAAAAATAACTATGTTATTATTTCTTCTAGAGTTTTTTCTTCCGTTGTTTTTATTTGTGAAAGGTTGCAGTGTATTTATTTCGACATTTGTCCTAGGAAACAACAAATAAATTGTTAAATAGAAATAACAATTAGAAAAAATAATATCAATTGTTCCAATAGGACTCGGGTCTCCGAATTTTCACATGGTATCAAAGCACAGATGATCAGCCGGAGGGCTCAGTAGCGAAGAAAGGAGGAGTTTCAATATTCAATGTGGGCAAAAATTCAAAACCCTAGAGAGCAACGCAATCACCTTGCCCAAGAGATCAAATTTCTTGAGGAAAATTGATTTTTCTAAGAGGGGCATAAAAAATCAATCTCTCCAGATCGAGGGATTCCAAAGGCAAAGGAAGCATCCAGAATTTTTTCGCAGAGCAGACCTCTAGCTGGACACAATAGTTTTGCAGCAGTTTGCTAAAGCAAAACTAGCATCGAGTGGAAGAAGAGCACACTGAGGGAAAGTTTTCCTCAAAGAACTTCTAGTCTCAAGAAGTTCGATTTCCCTTGCATATCAATAGTCGTTGTGAGCAAAGTTTCTCACTCCAGAAGGGAGTGCGAATAGCTGAGCAGCAGTTGAACAGAAAAGAAGAGGAGATTTTTGACATTATTTGAGATGGCCACTGTTGGGCTTCGTGATCAGGACAAGTTCGATGGCGCTTCCAACTACGTCATTTGGAAGGAAAGGATGTCCTTCCCTCTGGACGAGTTTGGCCTGAAAACATATATAGATGCAGTGGTAGCGGTTCCCATGGATGCAGATTAGCTCACAAAGGGTACAGAAAGGAGATGGAACAGGAAAAGAGGTTGATCCTTGATGGTGTTCGTGATCACATTGTATCACACATAGCGGCCAAGCCAACGACCAAAAAGATGTGGGATACACTTTCCACGCTGTACCAAGGCACTTCCGTGCAGTGGAAGATGTATTTGGAGGAGAAGTTGAGATGCGTCAGGATGCAGAAAAGGGAACGCATAGACACCTTTCTCACTAGGATGCAGGAGATCCGAGACCAGCTTGCAGCTGTTGGGGCAGCGCCTCAAGCCACGGAGCTAGTACGATTGGCACTAGACAGTGTCTCCGAGGACTGGCAGGTATTTTTCCAAAGTATTTTGGGCAGAGACATCTTGCCAAGCCAGGACAGGATGTGGGCCGATCTGCAGCAGGAGGAGTGGAGACGAGACTTGCTAAAGAGCTCAATCAGTGGCAGCAGCAGTAGCAGATCGAAGCAACTGATGGAAGAGAATGTGGCCCTCGCATCGAAGGATCCTAGTCAGGGACAGGGGGAGCAGGGAAATAAGAAGAAGAAGGACTTGTCTAAGGTCAAGTGCTTCAGGTGTGGCAAGCTAGGCCACTACAGTACCTAGTGTCCTCTTAAGAAGAAGAACAAGGAGGAGAAGCAGGACCAACATGCAGATTCTGGAGAGATCGATAGGTTATCCTTTAGGCTGGAGGAAGACTTCGCCATGTTTGCAGATATCCCTCCAGGAGTGAGGTGGGGTGACTTGGTTTTGTAGCCCCAAAGTGCTAAAAATGGGCAGGATTCTTGAGGAGGTCCACCTCTTGAATCAGTACCTTGCTACAGGAGCCCACAGTATTCAGTAGCAAGATGGACCAGTGGCAGTGGATGTAATCAGATGCCAAAATTACAGTTGCAGACTCGTACAGGAGAGAGCAGTGAAAAGTTGGCAACAATGCAAGATACACTTTCCACGCTGTACTAGGGCACTTTCGAGCAGCGGAAGATGTATTTGGAGGAGAAGTTGAGATGCGTCAGGATGCAGAAAAGGGAACGAATAGACACCTTTCACACCAGGATGCAGGAGATCCAAGACCAGTTTGCAGCTGTTGGGGCAGTGCCTCAAGCCATGGAGCTAGTACGATTGGCACTAGACAATGTCTCCGAGGACTGGCAGGTATTTTTCCAAAGTATTTTGGGCAGAGACATCTTGCCAAGCTGGGACGGGATGTGGGCCAATTTGCAGCAGGAGGAGTGGAAACGAGACTTGCTAAAGAGCTCAATCAGTGGCAGCAGCAGTAGCGCATCGAAGCAACTGAAGGAGGAGAATGTGGCCCTCGCATCGAAGGGTCCCAGTCAGGGACAGGGGGAACAGGGAAATAAGAAGAAGAAGGACTTGTCTAAGGTCAAGTGCTTCAGGTGTGGCAAGCTAGGCCACTACAGTACCCAGTGTCCTCTCAAGAAGAAGAACAAGGAGGAGAAGCAGGACCAACATGCAGCTTCTGGAAAGATCGATAGGTTATCCTTTAGGCTGGAGGAAGACTTAGCCATGTTTGCAAATATCCCTCCAAGAGTGAGGTGGGGTGACTTGGTTTTGTAGCCCCAGAGTGCTAAAAATGGGCAGGATTCTTGAGGAGGTCCACCTCTTGAATCAGTACCTTGCTACAGGAGCCCACAGTATTCAGTAGTGGGATGGACCAATGGCAGTTGATGTAGTCAAATGCCAAAATGACAGTGGCAGACTCGTAGAGGGGAGCACAGTGCAAAGTTGGCAGCAATGCAGAGTTAGCAACAGCATAGACCCTTCGGTGAAAGTGCAGATGCTAGTAGCAGTCAGGACTCGGGTGACAGATGCATCACACTGAACACAGTTGGTTCATTATTTCGGATGTTTCTCAATTGCAGATGTTGCAGTTGCAGCAGGAGCAGATGAGAGGGAGTTGTAGTGCAAATGCAGTGTTTGTTGATTTTGGGTAGCATCAGATGTGCTCTAAGTCTCAAACTTTGTGGAGAGGCTTAAACACATGCATTACAAATAACCCAGAAATTGTTTTGGGAAATTCCACACAGAAACAATTTTATTTGATAAATTAATTATTTTTAATGATGACCCCAAGTCTAACTTAGGAAATTAAAATAACTAATGAGTATTAATTTAAACTGTGGGTGAAACTTCTATAAAAAGTAGATCAAGTCTAAATATAAACTTAGTCGTTGATTGGAGATATAATCTCGCCCGTTTAAGTCTCAACAAGAAGACTATGAAGGAAGGCTTGAGGGTCATTTGTAAAATACACCGAAAGGATCAAGTGATCGATTTTTCTAAAGGAACAGTGCTCAGAGGGAAACTTCGATCTAGATATTCTTCATGCAGTTGAGGAGTAGAGACAGTTTTGGCAAGAGGATCTTCTCCGGGGCCAAGGATCATCAGCAGAGAGGCAGAGAAAGACGGAGAGGAAGCGACACAGAGCCTAGAGAGGGTGACGCAACGCAGAAGGGGTGACGCAGGGCCACGCAAAGGCAGCACAGTTTCTGATAAGAAGTATGAGTTTTAGCTGGGAAATCGAGATTTTGAGCTGGGAGGGTTGGGATCGAGTTTCCTAAGGGCTGAAATATCACGCAGAGGAGGTGACGTAGTTCTAGAGAAGTCCCCACACACGACTCCATAGCTACTGCACAGAGGCAATGCAAAGGGTGCTAGGGTTTCGTTAGTTTAGCTACTGGATCATCCGGGCTAGCCGATAGCCAACAACCCCTTGCAGCCACCAGATAGCGCGATGTGCCACTATCTCCGCCACATGAGCCAACCATGTGGTCCCTCACCCATCTATTATGATCGTATGTTTGAAGGTAGGCCTCTTGACCCCGAAGGTATGGCTTTTCATTGGTATAGTTGAGTAATTTTGTTTACTTATCAGGACACTTTTGGGCATGGATTGGTGGGGGGATTCAGCAGAAAGAGTGGGCTAGGTCTGTACTCTTATCTCCTCTGCCCGATTTGTGTGAAAATTCCTACACTGAAATCCTATTGCAGCAACTAGTATTATTTCTTCTAATTGTTAATTAAATTTATCAATTTATCTGCTATGGAAAATATTGAAATAAACACACGACAACCTTCACAAATAAAATTCTACGGAAATATAAAACGCTAGAAGCTGAGAAATACTAGCGCACAAATAAAATTAACACAATTATTTTTCGACCAAAGACCCGAGAAAAACCCAACTTGGGAAAACCGGTGCAACAATGACGGTTTTTATTACTATGCAACAGTGAAAATGTGAGTCCAATCTGGATGCCTAAAATTGGCAATCCACAACAAGAAAATATGGGCAAAATTATTGATGGGAATTTCCCTTCCTCCACAGGAAATTTCCTGGCCTCTAAAACTGAAGACGTTTTCCCCTCTCCGCAAATCGATCTGCCCTCTTTGAAGCTGCTGCATAGAGCTCTGTGATGCCTCACTGGGATAACTCGGCCTTCTTGTTGTTGCCTCTCTGGATCTGGAAAACTTCCTCTGGATCACTGTCCCAGCCCCTCACTCACTACTTCAATCTCTCTCTCTCTCTCTGACAACTGACACTTGCTACTCTGGAAATCGATTTGCCAAGAAATTAAACTGCTTAAGTGTCTCAAGTGATTTCTCCATCACCTCATAGATCTCCTCTTATATTCCTCTGTTGAAGCACCAACGGCCAAGATTAAAACATAATCAATGGCTAGGATCATCTCTGGATCGATCTGTGTGAGTTTTTAGACTATTCTCGCCTTGAATTAATTAATATTGATTAATCAACTAGTTTTCTTAAGTTTGGACTTAGGAAACATTAAAAAATTGGTTAATAATCTAATTTAGTCACTTCTAGGCGGACTTTCCAAAAACGACTTTTGGGTTCTAAAGATCTCATGTATTCTAGCCTCTCCACAAAGTCTCGTTACTAAGAACACATCCAATGCTACAAAAACTAACACTCCCTCTTAGTGAGGAATGTGTTCTAGTGCTGCACATGCTGCCACAACACCTTGTCTCTGCATCATCTCCTATCAAGTTGTTGATGTATGGTTGTTGTTGCCCATCAACTACTACGCAACTCTTATATGAGTTGCATCTGTGTTGTTGTTGACCCTGCTGAACTGCTGCCAACACTACCTCTGCACTGCAACTCTGTTGTTGCTGGTACTACAACATCTGCAACTGAAAAACATCCAAAATACTGAATCAACTGTGATAAGCATATTGCATTTGTCACCCGAGTCTCTGACTACTACTTGCCTCTATACTGTCCACTTAAGACTCTGTGCTGCTGCTGACTCTGCATTGTGCCAACTACACTGCTGCCAACTCTGCAATGCGCTCCCCAATATCTGACTACTACTAGTCTCTGCAACTGTCACTCGGGCATCTAACTGCATCAACTGTCACTGATCCATCCTACAATTGAATATTGTGGGACCCCGTAGCCAGGTACTGATCCAAGAAGTGGACTCCTCAAGGATCCTACCCAATTGTAGCTCTTTGGGGCTATAACACCAAGTCACCCCACCTCACTCCTGGAGGTATGGTTGCCAACATAGCAAACTCTGATCTACTCATATTGTTGTTGCTACTGCACTGCTACTGCAATAATGAGTTTTATCTCCATAGATCTTGAAGTAGTAGCTTCCATAGGGTTGCTCCCTCTGAAGCTACACTCCCTGTGAGTCTCGATCTCCCTATAGGAAATCTCTTCACTCCCCCCTGGCAAGTCGCACTGTCCTCCTATACTGGAAACCAGGCTGCGAAGCTCTGTGCTGGGAATCTTCTGGCTGGAATTGAACCTACATACTATAACTGGGAAATTCGCATTGCCTATGTCACTGCGTCTAGCTCTGCAACTGTCTCTTGGGTATTGACTGCAACTAGATTTGCAACTGTCTAATGAAAAATTGCGCCTGTTGACACTGAACCTGCTACTCTGATACTATGTGCTCTTGTAGCAAAGGTGATGGTCCCACTACAACAATCTGGAACTGATTTGACTGATCTCCATCTTGCAACTGCGTTGGACCTTGCCCATCTGGCACACTAGAGTCTCATACTCCTCCTCCTGGATCTGGTGCCCAACTATCTCCTTTCAAGTCTAGTCCCTTGCTGGGACCCTTCCTTTCTTTGCAACTCACAGTTCCTACAACATCTGCCTCCGACAACTAGAATTCGATCTGTTGTCCAGATCTGCATTCTGGCTAACTCTCACAACATCCTCTAGTAATCTCGTATGGCCATCCCTACAGAGCTACAAAATCTGGAAATTCAAAACTGGAGAAATAAACCTCGAAAATGTAAAAATTTCTATTTTCCCACCCCGGTTAATTAAATTCACTTTAATTATTTAAGTTCCCTAAGTTTTAACTTAGGAAACACATTAAAATAATTAATTAATTTAATATCTCCTAAACCAGATGAAATTTCCCAAATCCTTTTTTGGGTCTTGTTGGTCAAGTGTACTCTAGTCCTTCTTCAAAATTTGGGATCTAGAGCACAACTGATGCTACCCCAAATACACAAAATCTCAACGCTTCCTCTTAGCATCAAGGGTGTGCTCTAGCAATACATCACACTATGCATTACATGACTTTGAGTACTGGTTTTGTGCTGCTGAAGCTTGGCCTGCTGCCATTCTGTAAAACTGCCCATGACTCTGCCACTGCCACTACAACCTCTGTACTACAGCTCCCTCTCAATATGTTGCATCTGTGCTGCTCATAGCACTGCCACTGCTGATCTATTGTACTACAACTTCAATTGTTGAGAGAAACAACTGAATCTCCTGCCCACTATTTGACAAACAAGTCTGATGGGTTGCATCCTCATCATTGAAGCTCCATAAGCTACAAATCTATGCTGGCATCTAAAGAAAGATGCACAACTACAACTCTGCCTGCGTAATCAGACTCCCTTTGCACTACTGAAGTCACATCAGCCCCTTGTGCTGAAATATATCACGCTGTTGTTGCACTGCGCTGTCCCTCTAAAGATTTATGCATTGTTGCAGCTCTGCACTACGTAAGCAGCACTGCTCTGCGCTGCTGAAGTCACATCAGCCTCTGCGCTTCTACACTGCTGCTGCTCTGCTCTGCGTTGCTCCTCCCAGTCTTCAGATCTGCCTCTGCCTCTTCTGTAATCTATGCACCCATTGCTCCACTTGTCTCGCTACTGTCTTAAGGCTACCGTAGCTTGCATGTGATCCAAGCGATGAGCTGCTCAAGGATCCTGCCTCTCTTCTATGTAGCTCCTCTACATGGCTATGTCACCCCACCTCTGTGGTTCATGAGCACTCATGGCTGCATCATCTTCTGACCCATAATCTGCCACAGCTGCTTTGGAAGAAGATGCTTCCCTGTCCTTTTTCTTCTGAGGACAATGGCTGGCAAAATGTCCCATTTCACCACACTGGAAGCACTTGATCTTTGAAAGATCCTTCTTCTTCTTTGGCTGCTTCTTTGATGCCAAGGCTGCATCTTCCTCATCTTCCTTCTTCACTTTGCTCAATCCAGGGTTGTGCTGCCTCTTGGTGAATCTACGGAGTTCTTCTTGACGCAGAATTGATCACAAGTTGTCCCAATCTGGGAGGTCCGCTCTGCCCAAGATACTTTGGAAAAAGGTTTCCCACTCATCCCTCACTGCATTGAGGGCAGTCTGACTATCACAACATCATCCATTGTTGCAACCGTTGCAGTCAGTTGATCTCTGATTGACTGCAATCTAAAGAGAAAATGTTCCATGTCTTCTCCCTTGGTCATCATGAATGACCTCATCTGAGTCTCCAAGAGCATCTTCCTTTGGACAGACTTTCCCTCATATAGGGAAGTCAAGGCCTTCCACATCTCGCTAGTTGTCTTCTTCTCAACTACGTGTAGTACAATATGGTCCTTGATACCATCCATTATCAGCCGCTTGGCATGCCCAACAACTTCCTTATGCTTCTGAAGAAGATCCGGATCTGTTGGTGTGGCCAGAGTTTGCTCTGCATGGTCTCTAAGATTGTATGCCTCAAGAAAAAACAAGATCCTTGCCTTCCAAACTGAAAAGTTTGAGAGGCCATCCAGCCTATCCTAATCACGCAGTCCATGAGGAGCCATCTGCTCAGAATTTTTCGGAACTTCCTTTTCTCTTTGCTAGAGAAATGGATTTAAGGCCCTTGGTGAAACAGGCAACTTCTGCTCCCTCTGACAATTGATTTCCCTTCTTGGAAATCTACCAAATCAACTATGATTTAGCTTCTTCTTTAATCCTCTGATCAAACTGCAAGTTTCCTTTGGCAAGAAACTCTCTGAGAAGCTGATCTCCTCCCGCTCTTTGTCACTTGTGCTAAGGCTAAAAATTTGAAACCTTCTGAATTTTAACCCCACCAGCTCTTCTAAATTTCTGCATCTTTTCTGCAATCTTTTCTGGATCTGACAAATTCAGATCTGAATCACACTGGCTGGCTTTAGACCAATCCAGCGTTGTTCCTGAGTTTCCTCTGCGCAGTAATTGTGTGGGCTTGCTAGGGCTCAGCGTTAGACAGAGTCACCCTTACCTCTGCGTGAATCTTCCTCTGAAAACTGTGTTGTCCCTTCAAATTTGCGCTTCTTCTGCTTTACTAGCTGCTTTCCACAGCTAGAACCTTTAGTCTCTTCTATTGGTGATCCTCCTAGATTTGCAATTTCTTTGATACCATGTAGAAATTTCTGAATCTTACACTTTGTGCAGAAATTATTACTGTTAATCTAGTTATGTTCCTCCTACTTAGACAAGTTATTAACTGAATAAATTCAAGTTAGAATCGAAGCAAAACACATAACAGATCTTTGCCAATCCAGATCTAGAACAAATTCATGCACACATTGACAAAGTGACATAGTTATTTCTGGACAAATAGTCCCCGGACAAACCCAATGCGGGAAAATCGATCTCTGGTTGCTGGAGGGTTTTATAATTAAGAATATTTCTGAATACACAAATCAGGGTTCCAGATCTTGGAAAACCCGACAGAGAATATACTAGATCTACAGCTCACTAGTTGATCTAGGGCCAAAATAATGACTGATCCACACCCTCAAACGGGATTTACAGAACTCAGTCAAGATTAGGGCCTAGAAACCCCAACGATGCCCCTGAAAGCCTCTGTGTCAACCTCTAAAGCCCCTCAAACCCTCAACGCTGCTCTGGAAGAGACTGCGTTACCCCAGACTGGGTGACGCAGTCACTACGCTGCCCCTGAAGGGTCTTTGTGTAACCCCTGAGGGTTTCTTGCTAAAAATCACATTGTCCTTGGAGGGATTGCACTGTCCTTGTTGCTGTTGCTGCTCTCCTCTTCTGCGCTATCCTTGAGCTGATCTCTGCCTCTTGTGTATTCTAGACCCCGAGATCAAATCATTCCCTTGGACTAAATTCCCCTCTCTGCAGCTAAAACACTTCTGAGTATTCTTAGCAAACCCTGCCCTATAATCTCCGCTTAGCTTGAATGCTCTGCCTCGTGTGTCTTTACAAATGACCCCAAGCCTTTCCTTTATACTTTTCTCGTTGACAAATCAATGGCTATGATCAGATCTTGAATCAATGGCTAAGATTAAAAGAAAGTTGATCCGTGTGACTTAAGACAATTTCATCACATGTTTAATTAAATTCACTTTAATTATTTAAGTTTCCTAAGTTCTAACTTAGGAAATACATTAAAATAATTAATTAATTTAATATCTCCTAAACCAGATGAAATTTCCCAAATCAATTTCTGGGTCTTGTAGATCAAGTGTACTCTAGTCCCTCCCCAAAATTTGGGAGCTAGAGCACAACTGATGCTACCCCAAATACACAAAATCTCAACAATTGTGCCCACACGCCCACTTGAAGACAACACCTTTGTTTTGCTTGGATATCAAGGGGCCACCCCCTTGATCACCATGTTTGGAACCTATTCTCTCACGTTGGCACACTTTGGAATCCGCTAGGCCTTTTCAATGGCTCAACGATGTTAATTTTTCATATTGTTCTATGTTGAATCAATTAATTTAGCCCAAATTACTATTCATTAACAATGCATCCAAATATTAGCAGTGTAAATAACCGTAAACATTAACTAAAGATAGAACAATGCATGCAATGACAAAGAAGACAATAGCACAACCATAAGAGACAACAGATTGGTCCAAGACTAAAGAAAACCCCATTATGGGGGAAACCTTTTCATCTTCAATAGATTGCCATAAAAAGTTTTTAGCATATAGTACAATGAGTCTAGACACATATACAATGGAATAAGTATACTTATCTTCGTATCCGCAAATCCTACAATATCAAAAGAACGGATCCGATATATCACCAAAAACAAGTGATCTCAGCTAACTAGTCCTATTGAGATTTTGGGTAAGACTTGATATGTTTTTATTCAAATTAAAGAGGGGTTGTGGAACACATAGAGACCAGACCTGCAATCGGTTGAGAAATTTCATCCGATGTGGGAGATAATTAATTAAATAATTATTTTAATGGACACCTGAAATTAACTTAGGGAAATTAAATAATTTATATGAATTAATTAGATGGTGATCCAAAATATTTTTCTTTGAGATGGATTAAAGAATTACATGTAAAATTGCATCTTAACCATGAAACTTAAAAGGCATGAACATAAAAAGAGAGAAGCACATAAAATCATGCAAAGAAGACAAGAAATTGATATCGGAGTTCGTCCAGGAGGGACTATGTATCTGGGCCCTGCTCAATCAGTGGGGAGGCAATATTTCATTAAGTGGCAAATAAAATGAAAGTACAAGCATCAATGAAAAATTACACCCTTATACCTCCATAGCTGAAAGTGCTCCTGAAAATTGGAGGCCTCTAATGAAGAAACAGACAACACCGTTGAACTCATGTTGCCAAGAGGTGCAAAATCCATATAAAATTTGCCTGATTCTGACGCTGGACAAATTTGGGCCCTCTGGAAATGAGCTCAGTTCATGGTTCCGCACCCCTCCTGCAAGGCGCTCAAGGTTCCACTATGCCTTGGTAAACGTGTCGCCCGTGTCCGCTCGGGCACACTTATGAAGCAGAATACAACAGATGAAGGCGAACTCCCCAAGGGAGCCGCTAGCCGAGTTGGTTGAGATCCAAAGTTTGAGGGAGAGGATCGGGCAGTCAAACCCCGCCCCCTCCATAAAAAGGCGTCATTGGTTTTTTAATACCCGCAACATTTTAATAGATGGTATGAGGGGGGGCCGAACACACATCGGGCGGCCCACCCCCCGAATCCGTTGCCGACCGTTGTATATATAGAGAGAGTGGGTAGGGGTGGCGGGGTTGACAGCCCGCGCCCCCTCCCATATTAACATGTTTGTTGCAATTTCTGTGGGTCCTGCGGAGTCATGGCTGTCGGCCCATAACAATTTATATTTTTTTATATTATATGGTTGGAGCAAGGGCAAGGGTCATGGCCCGCCCTTTTATTTTTTTTATTTTAACAAACCCATTTTTTTTCCAATCTTCTCGATTTTGACCTAAGGAGTGCTTTTCACTATCCCACAAATTTGCCCAAAATCTGGTTAGAGCTGGCCGGAACCCAACCCAGAACTTTGATTGCTTCTAACTTCTCCATACGAACTCGGAATTGAGTGTTGTCTGCGTCGTTGGAATCAGAAAGACGAGATATTCATCTTGACACTGAGTTTGCCACATTTCTGACACTTCAATTTTTGAGCCTTTGTACTTTGCCTACTTGTACTTGGTCTATACACGATCCCTCCCGAGCGCATCAAGAGCTTTTATCCATCAATGTTCATCAATCGAATAGGTGTTAAAATTGGACAACTAGGTCCAAACTCCATGTTGTGATGCTCAGATGAAGATACCAATATTTTTATTGGGTTCCTCTTTCGGAGAGGCGTAAGATCAATCTAAAATTGATCTTAATCCGATGAGCAGAACATTTATTTTGAATTTATTTTTAATAATTTCAAATATGTGCAGGTCGATCTTAAGGTTTTACACCCCCAGCAGATGTGTCACACGCCTTAGTGATTGATATAAATAGAGTCAACGTTGGAGGACTTTTTCACTCATCTCATCCTCACACATCATCTCCTCCTCTGATTTAGTATGAGCTCCTTGGAAGCAGTTTCGATTCACACGTGGGAAAGAAGGATGAAGTTACTGTAGCTAGGGTTTGGACGAATTTATTGCAGCTAGGGTTTCCACTCAAGTTTGACCAGCGTTGACTTTGGTCAATGCATGGTCCAAAGAGGCTGAATTTTGGTGGAGACTTCGATTTTGGAAGGTTGTACATATTGGCACAAGAATCGAGGTCAAAAGGTTGACCGAAGAACGAGCTGCGTTGACTTTCTTGCTGCTGTCCTGCATCGACTTTTCTTGACAGTGTTGACTTTTCTAGGGTTGACTTTGGGGTGACTGTGTGGCTATTTTCAGGACTGTTGTGACACATGCTGGGTTGGCTGACCAAAGAGACTTTGCTGGTTGAAGCATCCTGTTGACCGCCGTAACGCACCACCACATTTTTCTGTTTCTAGTTTGTTTTCTGTAGATCCACTGGTATGTTCTATCAACATTTTACTTGATTGTTTATGTGATTGTTGTAGTGAAAAGTAAAGTCGCATCAAGCATAGAACATCTACAAAAATTTACATGGTATCAGAGCTGAGGTGAAGACAAGCCCTAACTTATAGCAATCACCAACTGAGAAAAATGAGTTCCACAAATTATGGCTTCAAGGAGGATGACAAGCTGACTGGAAGGGATGACTTCCATGCTTGGAAGATGATATTAGATCTCAAATTAGAAGACCATGATCTCATGGACTATGTACTGGGTAAGATACAAGAACCTCCATCCACTGCTATTGTTGCTGCCAAAACCAAGTATAAGAAGGGGGAGATCAAAGCAAATCTAATGATCAGGGAATCCATACATAAGAGTCAGTGGCCTACATCTTCCAGGCCTTGCACTAAAGATGCGGGATAAAAAATTCCCTTTTGTTCAAGCGTCAAATAATGCAATCAAGTGCTGCTCGTTGGAATTCAATTGAAGAATCAAGAAAGGGCAAGGGATGAATCGTCCAATCATACTTTCTAAAGCCGACCGAGATCAAAGAACAACCGTCGGGTTATTGCAGTGGCAATCGTCGATTGAGAGATGGTACTCGCCGCACTTGGAGGGCTCCCATCCGAATGGCATGTGTTCAAAACTACCATTCTCAATAATAATGTGATCCCTGACTTTGACGAGGAACTGTCGAGATGCGTTCAAGAAGAGACAAGAATGAAGCAGTATGAAAATGAAGGGAATGCTGCCTACACTGCTCATTCTAAAAAGAAGAACTTTGGTGGTCCAAAGAACAAAGGAAGAGCAAGGGCACAAGGAAAGAAGGGCAAGTGTTACACTTGTCATAGGCCAAGTCACTATGCTATAGAATGCCCTTTCAAGAACGATTCTCCTGATGATGACAACAACAACAACAACCGGAGGGATGGAAATCAAAGGAACAACAAGTTCCAGGGAAAAAGGAAGGCTCCCTCTGGCAAAAATGATCAACCTTTCAAAAGGTCAAGAAATTCTAGGTATGAGGAATCAAATGTTGTTGATAAAAGAAATGAATTAATTCTTGTATCTTCCCTCTCTGCTTCATCTCCACCCGACACTATGGATGTCTGGTTGATAGATAGTGGTGCCTCAAGGCACATCACTGGCTTCAAAGAAGCACTCTCTAATATGGTTTAGAAGGATACTAATCGAAAATATCCTTGGAGACATCGTCATGTCGTCGTGAAAGGGACAGTGGACTCGTGGCCCTCCACTTGTCTCGCGTCAAGTCCTTTGCTTGCAGGATGTACTCTATGTACCTAATTTGAAGAAGAACCTTGTGTCTATATCGGCCATGGAAGACAAAGGTTTCAATGTGGCATTCACTGATGGAAAGGTGCGCATGTGGAAGAAGAGCTTCAAGGAAGCTATCACGTTTAGGTCTAGAATTGATACACTCTACTAGGTTGGAGGAAGTGCACTGGGAGCAATGACATGAGATGCTATCCGACAGACCGATAATGGCACTGAATATGAGTTGAACGAATTCAAGAACTTTTGCAGAGGAGATAGCATCAAGAGGGAGACCACAATGTTTGTGGGCTACAACGAAACTTTGAAGGCCTATAGATTCTATGTGCCCGGTCAAAGGGAAGTGGAGACATGCCACAATGTCACCTTTGATGAAGATGCTTCCCTGAGGAAAGTAGTCAATCTTCTGAGATCTGAGGAAGATCATGAAGCAAGGCCTGGAAATCAAGAGGAACCCAAGGATGAGACGATGCCTGATGTTGAAGGACCGATGGACCCGATTGATCCACGTCCTTCACTGGGAAAGAGACCATCATGGCTCAGGGACACTCTCGAGGATGCTAAGGGACATATGGCCCCAAGGGGGACATTCCGTGAAAGCAAGAAGCCGAGTAGATACCAAGGGTATCTAGCAGCCATGAGTACTATTGAACAATCCAAGCCTGGATCTTTTGAGAAAGTCGTAAAGCATCAAGATTGGAAGGATGTTATGCACAAAGAGTATGAGTCCATAATGAAGAATGATGTCTGGGATGTGGTTCCAAGACCGGAGGACAAAGCAATTGTCACCTCGAAATGGCTCTACAAGATCAAAAATGGATCTGATGAAAGTGCTGAAAAGTTCAAGGCAAGATTCGTTTCCCGTGGCTTCTCTCAAAAATAAAGCATGGACTATGATGACATATTTGCACCTGTGACCACCATTCGATCTATCATAGCTCTTACTGCTACGCAAGGATGGAGTCTTCATTAGATGGATGTAAAGATTGCATTTTTGCATGGTGCGATAAAGGAAGAGGTGTATGTAGAGCAACCTCTGGGGTTCGAAGTCCAGGATCAGGACACCCATGTCTGTAGGTTGAAGAAAACCCTTTATGGGTTGAAGCAAGCACCCAAAGCTTGGTACGAGAGGATAGATAGCTCCCTGATGAAGCTGGGCTTCACTTGTAGTAATCCAAACCTTTACTTCAAGGTTGATACAGAGAAGCCTCTCATTCTGGTGTTGTATGTAGATGACCTCTTCCCAACAGGTGTTGACCCTCTCAATCATCAGTGCAAGAGGGAGTTCGCTGCTGAGTTCAAGATGAAGGACCTAGGACTGATGCACTATTTCCTAGGCTTGGAGGTATGGCAGAGACCTAGTGAGATTTTCCTTTTTCAAGGAAAATACATTGTGAAGATTCTGGAAAGATTTGGTATGGTGGACTGCAAGTCCGTGTCGACACCAATGGAGCTCAACTTTAAGAAGTTGAGTGGTAGCGCTGCTAGGCCCGTGTCCTACTGAGTATCGTCAACTCGTAGGGGCCCTGATGTTCTTAGTGAACACCCGTTCGGACATATGTTGTGCAGTGAACACTTTGAGTCAACACATGGTTGATCATAACATTCACTAGGTTTGTGCCAAGAAACTCTTGAGATATCTCTGTGGCACGTTAGACCATGGGCTAAGATACACTGCCGCGAGTATGACACTCTACGGATATACTGATGTCGATTGGGCTTGCAGTGTGGTGGATCGCAAGAGCACATCTGGATGTTGCTTCACACGTAGATCTGCTTCGAGCAGGAAACTAAAGTCGGTAGCCTTGAGCACCGCTGAGGCCAAATACATTATAACATGTATGGCCTGTTGTGAAGTCACTTGGTTGCGAAAGCTCTTTAGTGAGTTGTTCGAGCATGTACTAGATGCCACCGTTATCCTTTGTGATAACCTGAGGAGGATTCGTTTGTCATAGAATCCCGTGTTCCACAAACGATCCAAGCATGTTTATGGCTGGTACCACTTTATACGAGATATGGTAAATCGAGGCACCGTAAGGCTCGATCATATAGGAACTAATAAGCAGGTCGCGGATATTCTCACAATGCCCTTGGGGAAGGTCATGTTCCTAACCTTCCGTGAGAATCTTGGAATCGTGGAACGACCCTATTCTGAGGGTCCTATTGGACGATGAGCTCTGGGAGCTCTGAGGAGGCCTTGGGGATAGTTCCTCGGAGCTAGAAGCAGACACGGGGCTAGGCTTGCCAAACCTTGTGGTGCTTCTGCCCCACCGTTATGATGATTGAGTTCGTTCGCCTCTCATGATCTGTGCCCTGTATGCATCCTACCCATTTGAGTTCCGGACTCACGGGAAGTACCTTTCATTTGGCCAATGAGGTGGGAAAAGCTAGAGACTAGTAGCAAAGACTGATGGACGCATCAGAGATTGTCGTACTCTCTATCTAGGATGGCACAGTCCAACCACTTGATCTGGGATCAAGTCTAGAGAGGTTATGGACCTCCAACTGACTTCGGGTTAGTATATGACTCTCTTGAGTCCTAGTGAGGTTTCGAACCTCCAACTGAGTTCGGGTCAGTGAAACTAACTTCAGGTTAGTATATGACTCTCTTGAGTCATAGTGAGGTTTCATACCTCCTACTAACTTCGGGTCAAATAAACCAACTTCGGGTTGGTATGAGACTCTTTTTGAGTCCTATAGAGGTTTCGAACCTTTGGGCTGAATCTGTCAGCCAGGAATGATGTCTTTGTGACTGACCCACTTCTGTTCTGAAATAAAGAGGCCAGCAAAGCAAGTTACGGCAGGATAACGCACAATGTTTGATTGCACAGATGGATGGAGTTCTCCCTAGTTGAGAGGAAGTGTTAAAATTGGACAACTAGGTCCAAACTCCATGATGTGATGCTCAGATGAAGATACCAATATTTTTACTGGGTTCCTCTTTCGGAGAGGTGTAAGATCGATCTAAAATTGATCTTAATCCGATGAGCAGAACATTTATTTTTAATTTATTTTTAATAATTTCAAATATGTGTAGATCAGCCTTAAGGTTTTACACCCCAGCAGATGTGTCACACACCTCAGTGATTGATATAAATAGAGTCAACATTGGAGGACTTTTTCACTCATCTCATCCTCATACATCATCCCCTCTTCTGATTTAGTACGAGCTCCTTAGAAGCAGTTTCGGTTCACACGTAGGAAAGAAGGACGAATTCACTGCAGCTTGGGTTTCCACGCAAGTTTGACCAGCGTTGACTTTGGTCAACGCATGGTCCAAAGAGGCTAAATTTTAGTGGAGACTTCGATTTTGGAAGGCCGTACATATTGGCACAAGAACCGAGGTCAAAAGGTTGACCAAAGACCGAGCTGTGTTGACTTTCTTGCTACTGTCCTATGTTGACTTTTTTGGACAACGTTGACTTTTCCGAGGTTGACTTTGGGTTGACTGTGTGGCTGTTTTGAGCACTGTTGTGACACATGCTGGGTTGGCTGACCAAGGAGACTTTGCTGGTTGAAGCATCATGTTGACCGCCGTAATGCACCACCACATTTTTCTGTTTCTGGTTTGTCTTCTGTAGATCCACTGGTATGTTCTATCAGCGTTTTACTTGATTTTTTATGTGATTGTTGTAGTGAAAAGTAAAGTTGCATCAAGCATAGAACATCCACATAAATTTACAATAGGCAAGTGAGGGAATTTCTCCCTCACCTTCTCCATTTCTAGCCACTTTGCTTGACTTGGGTGCATCACTTTGAAACCAACACAGAGATATTCCACATCTCCACGTCGTGAAGTCCTGGTCCTTCGGTTCGAGAATGATGTCTTATGGCAATTCATCGAGATACTCTGATGCAAAGTCATCCACTGTAGGAACTGATCCTACCTCCTCAGTGTCCATAATCAATGGTGGTTCATAAAGTTTCAGATTTTCGACATTCATGACCAAGTACATCTGCATGTATACAGGCAAATCGAGTGTAATATTCCTTTAAGGAATTCTAGCAATATCTCCAATGAGGACGTTGTATAAGCAAACCAGTGCAAAAATAACGCAGTCCAGGGCTTGGATCCTATAAAATATGTTGTATGTAGCTTAAATATAGAATGGCATCAGAAACAAATAACTCTAGCTACATTAAACAGACCTCCCTAACTCAAATATGCTAAAAAGCATCACAACCCTAGTACATCATAAAACAGAAATGTCGGAGGCAGCAACAGCGTTATTTTTATCATGTCAACTACAGCAATGGATGGAATAAGATATATCTGGAGCTTTCATTCATTATATAATAAAAAATGAGAGGATTGACCTCTTTTACAAACACATTAGGACCCCCCGGCAAGGGTTTCCGGCAAAATAGCAACACAAGATATAACACTGAAAAAAATAGCGTTGTACCCAGCAACTCTGTATTGAGAAATATCTGATATGCTCTAAAAGGGACACACAATACAAGAATTGGCCCAAGGCCTTCCTCAATAGATCTCCTGGAGTGGAAATCACCTCCTCCTCCCCTGAAATGAGTACAAATGGATAGATACAACCCCAGCTACTGCAGCTGCTGCAGAAATAACGCATTCACTGGAAGTGACTCCGCTGTCAAGGTTAGAGGATGGCTCTCCTCAAGATAGATGATGAAAATTGAACTCAAGACCTCCTCCTTAGCGCTCCCAATCAGCTATATCAATAATGAAGATAGAATTCTCGCATGAGAACCCTTGCACTAAACAGTGCTGCAACTCCAGCTAAACAGCTAAAGCTTGCAATCAGTCATAAGACTGAAACAAGAAGTATGAATGAATGAATCCTTTGCTGCTATCCCTTCCTTTTTATCCTAGGTAAGCTTCTCCATCCCAAGCCCCACTCATTGGTGATGTAGCTTCCTTGAGAAGTTTCCTCCTTCAAAACTGCACTGCCCTAGTAGCTTTCCCTCCCTTGTGACAGCGTTGTTGACTTGGTAAACCATAGCTAGCTCCTTGCTTTTGCTCCTCTTCACACTAAAGAGGCTTTATTTTATCCTCCTACCTCAATCCCTTTTCACACTGGGATAGATTTTATTGTGTTTCCTACTGCTTTTTTCAAAAATGGAGCAATTATAATGTTCCAAGTAGCAGTGGCTAATTGGGAACATTACAGTCCTCCCCGCTCAAAAGTGCTTGCCCACAAGCAACAGTAAAGAAGGATGTTGCAAGATCTTCTCTCCCTCCCAAGTGGCACCCTCATCTGGTAGATTCCTCCATCGAATCAGATATTCCTTGATGACTTTGTTTCTCAACTGCCTCTCCCTTGTGTCTAAGATTGCTTATGGCTGCAAGATCAAATGGCCCTCATCATCAATAAGAGGAAGTTCCATATTGGCAACTACATTCCTCCCAATGGCCTTCTTGAGGCAAGAGACATGGAAGATATTGTGGATCTTGCTCCCCTTAGGAAGCTCCAACTCATATGCTACCTTACCAATACATTTGTTCACCTTGTATGGCCCATAGAAACGGGGTTTGAGCTTTTCAACTCCCTTCACCTTGAGTGTGGACAATTTGTAAGGCTGAAGGCGTAGGTAGACAAGATCTCCCACCTCAAACTGTCTCTCTATCCAACCACGGTCTGCATACATCTTCTGCTGGTTTTGAGCAGTAGCAATGTTATCTCTGAGTGCCCTGAGTATGTCCTGGTTCTCTTGAACCCAATCCCTTGCCCTTGGAGCTTTACTTGCCCCAAACATAACATCATCAAATGAAAGTGCCTCATACCCATATAAGGCTCGGAATGGAGTCATGCCAATAGAGATATGGTGAGTAGTGTTGTAACAATACTCCCCCAAGTGGAGCCAACGCAGCCAAGCTTTCTGCTGCCCTACCACATAGTTCCTCAAGTAGCCTTCTAGCCACTTGTTCACTATCTCGGTCTGCCCATCAGTTTGGGGATGATAGCTGGTACTTGGAGTCAAATCAATCCCCACTAATCGGAAAAGTTCCTGCCAAAAGCCACCCATGAAGCGGTTGTCCCGATCACACACTATGGTCCTAGGGAGACCATGGAGTCTAAATACATCTCTGAAGAAGAGCTCAGCTACCTGTGAAGTAGTATAATGTGCAGAAATGGCAAAGAAATGAGAGTACTTTATTAGCCTATCAACAACAACAAAGATACAGTCCTTATCCTGCACTGTCGGTAAGTCGGTGATGAAGTCCATAGAGATACTTTCCCACTTCCCATCTGGAATAGGTAGTGGCTGCAACAACCCAGCAGGGTAAGTTTGTTCTCCCTTATTCTGTTGGCAAGTGGTGCATTCCTTGACATGCCGGAGCACATCCTCCTTGAGACCCTTCCATGAGAATCTCTCTTTGATAGATCGATAAGTCTCTGTGAAACCTTGATGCCCGACAAGTGGTGAATCATGTGAGGCCAATACGATCTTCTCCTTGAGCTTAGAATTCTTAGCCAAGTAGATCCGATCCTTGTAATAGATAACCTCATCCATTACTCTAAATCTCTCATCCGATACCACCCCATCAAGTATCTCACATGCAAAGTCATCTTTGGAGTACTCAACTAAGAGTTGAGCCTTCCAATCTGCGTCCATGCCCCTCAAGGATAGCGCTGTGGGCCTCTTGGAAAGTGCATCAGCTACTATATTGCTCTTCCCCTTGACATATTCTATGTCAAAGTCATAAGCTTGGTGTTGAGTTCAGTAGCGGAAAAACTTAAATAAAACACACAAAACACACAGCAGAAAAATATATAAAGACACAGATTTTAGCGTGGTTCACCCAACCAATCTGGGCTACGTCCACCAAACAAGGCATCGGCAATCTCAATCATCAACTAGAGAATTACAACAATAGAGTTTCCCATCTGCTCTTCCACTCACCTCATATCCCTCATCATGCTCATTTGCCTCTACGGGCTTACATTTTATAGCTGGGAGTAGAAACTGAATCATAAATTTACTCACAACAAATATAGGATGCATTAACTCCACATCAGGATTACATGGAGTCAATTTAGCAACAAATCCTATTGTTGTCACATTCATGAGATTTTCTCCAAATTTAATTAAAAGAAAATCTCAACAATCTCCACCTTGACAACAATTAGCTTGATACTCTGTTCCATTATTATTTTTATCTTTTCTGCAAGCCAAGAGAAGCCAAACACCATCGTAGCTTCTCTAACAAAACTGGTTTCATGAACATGTCTGCACAGTTTTCCTTTGTATGAACTTTTTCAAGAGAGACTCCCCGTTCAGTGATAACCTGTCTTACAAAATGGTACTTGATAGGTATATGCTTTGATTTACTATGATAGGCCGGATTTTTAGCCAAGTGAATTGCACTTTGACTATCACAAAATAACTTAATGTTGTCCTGTAACCTACCAAACTCACCAAACAAACCTTTCAACCAAACCGCTTCTTTGCAAGCATGTGAAGCAGCTATGTATTCTGCTTCAGTAGTGGATAAAGCAACAATGTTCTGTAGCTTTGACATCCAGCTAATAGCTCTGTGATCATTCCATTTTTTCCAAATTCTTCTGTATGGAACTCATCTCCCCGGCAACGGCGCCAAAAAAAAAACATAAATTTTTTTTTTCAAATTTTCTATAGCCAAATAAGCCTAAACTTTTCTATCTAAAGTTTGACTGTGGAATATTTTAGTTTTCGAATTGGGTTATAATTGAAGCATCATAATTTCAAGCATCAGGCATTTTTATCTTAATGGTCATTGTTGATTGGCTCAAGTGTCTTAATGAATGATCATGGCATTTTCTATTGAATATCATTGTGGTCATTTACCAGCAGTTATACATACAATACTTATTTTTTAATTTGCAAAACGGGATCTTGTTTGACTCCATAAGGCACTGGTTCTAACATAATCAATTTGTGAAATCTCGTTGATTTTATCAAGTATTTGGTGTTTTAGCTGTGTCTCCTAGATTTGTTTTCCTCATTTATAATAGGGTCTACCTCCCTTAGCTTGCAAGGAGACAACTTAAATAGAGAGATTGGGGATCAGGGTGACAGCCCCCGATCTGAGCCGTTGTCGTGGTGCCTAGACAATCTGTGCGACGACAAGCTCCACCTGCAAGAGTAAGGACATACCCTGAAGTTGACCTTCTCTTATCCAAATCACCTGCAAAATCGGAATCAACATATCTGCAAACAAATTCACTACTCCTGTTATAAGTGATACAGTAATCACTTGTGCCTCTTAGATACCGAAGCACCCATTTCACTGCTGACCAGTGTTCTTTTCCTGGATTTTCCATATACCTGCTGACAACCCCAACTGCATGTGAAATATCTGGTCGAGTACAAACCACCGCATACATCAAACAACCTACTACATTGGCATATGGAATTCGAGACATATATTCCTTTTCTTCATTAGTGTTAGGACATAAACTTGAAGAAAGCTTAAAATGGGAAGCTAAAGGGATTGAAACAGGCTTCACATTGTTCATACCAAACCTCAAGAGTATTTTCTCAATATACTTCTGTTGTGATAGCCACAGCTTACCATTACTCCTATCTCTGAAAATCTCCATGCCCAAAATCTGTCTTGCTGCTCCTAGATCTTTCATATCAAACGTCCTAGCCATCTGAGCCTTTAACCTGTTGATCTCAGTTATGCTTTTGCTTGCTAAAAGCATATCGTCAACATACAACACTAAGATAATGAACATGCCATTACTTAATTTCTTAAAGTAAACACAATGATCATATTCACTTATTATATAATTTTGACTCATCATGAAAGAATCAAATTTCTTATACCATTGTCAAGGCGACTGCTTCAGACCATACAATGATTTCTTCAGCCTACAGACAAATTTCTTGTTGCGATTTTGAACAAACCCTTCAAGTTGTTCCATGTAAATCTCCTCAACTAAATCTCCATGTAAAAATGCAGTTTTAACATCTAGTTGTTGTAATTCTAAATCAAGTAAATCAACTAATGCTAACACAATCCGAATTGAAACAATTTTTACAACTGGTGAAAATATCTCATGAAAGTCAATGTCTGCTTTCTGAGAAAAACCTTTCGCAACCAGCCTCACTTTGCACCTGTCCTCTGTATCATCAACACCCCTTTTCAATTTGTAAACCCATTTACATCCCACAGTTTTCCTGTCTTTAGGAAGTTCCACCAGATCCCATGTGGCATTCTTGGCTAATGCCTTCATCTCGTCCTTCATAGCTTCTTTCCACTTATCACTGTTAGAACCTTCTACAGCTTCCTGATAACACAAAGGTTCATCATCATTAGCGGTTAAAGCAACTAAAGTAACATAATCATCATACCTTTTAGGAGGACGTCTGATTCTCGTAGACCTCCTTAAAGATGTTTCTGGTACTTCCACAATTTGCTGATTATTATCTGTAGGAACTTCTTCATGATCTACATCTGAAACACGTTCATGATCTGCATCTGAAACTTGTTCATGATCTGAATCTGAAACTTGTTCATTTGGACTATCATCAGTATTTGAACTGGTTTCAAACTGAATGTGTCGAAGCTTAGGTACATTATCCTGTTTCAATTTATCATCTACATCTGGATTTTCAAGTGAAGATTCATTAAATTTAACATCTCTGTTAATGATGATCTTGTGAGTAGTAGGATCCCACAACCTGTATCCCTTAGTCCCATCACCATATCCAACAAAGATATATCATTTTGATTTAGGATCTAATTTAGAACGCTGATGTTTCGGAACTAGAGCATATGCATCACAACCAAAAACTTTCAGTTTAGAATAATCACATGGATAACCTTTCCATACCTCTTGAGGAATTTTGCATCCTATTGCAGTTAATGGTGATCAATTTATCAAGTAACAAGCTGTAGAAACCACTTCTTTCCACAATTCCTTCTGCAAATTGGCGTTACTAAGCATCTTAACCATGAAACTTAAAAGGCATGAACATAAGAAGAGAGAGGCACATAAAATCATGCAAAGAAGACAAGAACTTGATAACGAAGTTCGTCGATGAGGAACTACGTCTCCAGGCCCTGCTCAATCAGTGGGGGGCCTCTTTCATTAAGTGGAAAATAAAATTAAAGTACAAGCATCAATGCAAAATTACACCCTTATACCTCCATAGTTGAAAGTGGCAGAAAATTGAAGACCTCTGATGAAGAAACGTACAACACCGTTGGGTTCTCGTCGCCGAGAGGTGCAGAATCCACCCCCCTCCTATAAAGCGCTCAAGGTTCCACTCTGTCTCGGTAAACGTGCCACTCCTGGTCTTCTTGGGCGCACTTCTAAAGTGAATGGTTAAATAGATGAAGGTTGGGCGGACTCCCCAAGGGAGCTGCTGGCCAAGTTGGTTGAGATCCAAAGTTTGAGGGAGGGGGTTAGGCGGTCAAACTCCGCCCCCTCCATAAAAAGGCGTCATTGGTTTTTTAATACCCACAACATTTTAATAGAAGGTATGAGGGGGGGCCGGACCTGCATCAGGCGGCCCACCCCCCAAATCCGCCGCCGACCGTTGTACATATATAGAGAGTGGGTAGGGGCAGCGGGGCTGACAGCCCATGCCTCTTCTGTATTAACATACATGTTGCAAGTTCAATAGGTCCGGTGGGATCATGGCCGCCGGCCCATAACCATTTATATTTTTTTATATTATATGGTTGGAGCAAGGGCAGGGGTCATGGCCCTCCCTTGCCTTTTTATAATTTTTTTTTTTTGTTTTTATTTTAACAAACCCATTTTTTTCCAATCTTCTCGATTTTGACCGAAGGAGTGCTTTTAACTATCCCACGAATTTGCCCGAAATCCGGCCATCGAACTTTGGCAAAAATCCTACCTCGAGGCTGCCACCTCATCAAGTCAACCCAGAACTTTGACTGCTTCTAACTTCTCCATACAGACTCGGAATTGAGCGTTGTCTGTGCCGTTGGAATCAGAAAGACGAGATCTTCATCTTGACACTAAGTTTGCCACATTTCTGACACTTTGATTTTTGAGCCTTTGTACTTAAGCCACTTGTACTTGGACCAATACAATCTTCTTAGATCGACATGTGCATGAGAATATTCTAAGTGACGTGGATCAAGTATTTTCTAATCTTAGCTGGTGATTAGAGATTAGATCACGATCGTTGATTTTTCAATGAGAAATGTATTAAAGGAAGGCTTCGGGTCAGTTGGAGAACACATAGAGCGGTAGCACTTGAGCTAAGTCGAAATTTTGGGGTGCGGTGTGCTGAGAATTTTCGAGTGAGCTTGCAATACTTGTGAGGGGCAGATCGGCGAGGGATATTCAGATCCGAGGCCAAGAATACATATGCAGAGAGGCAGATCCATACCAGGTAGCGCAAAGACCCAGTAGGATGCACATAGCCCAGCCAGGCTCACACAAAGGCAGCGTAGAGGCTGACTCAGGCCCTTCAGGGTGACGCAGAGGCAGCGCTGAGCCCAGAAGGGTGACGCAGGAGTAGCCTGTGCTACGCAGAGGCTCTAGCAGCGATGCAGAGCTGACGTAGTGTCGAGAGAGGCAGTGTTGGGATTTCCAGTGGGCCAAAGAGGGCTTGTATTCAACATTATTCAGAAGGTGTGAAGCCTCAGTTGAATCAACCATATTTTCTGTCTCCAAGTGTTAGAAGTACATTTGACATGATTTCTCTGTTGGGCAATCCACTGCTGGTGCCCTTGATTGTATTCAGATATTCAGCTTAATAAACAAACCCTCTAAGAATTGTTGCATCGATTTTCTTGCATTGGGTTTTTCCAGGGACATTGTCCAAAAAATACTGTCCTTTGTCATGTGTGCATTGTGCTTCAATAAATGAACTGTATGTATGTGTAGGCTGCAGTTGTGTTTACTTTGATATTTTACTGAATATTTCAGAAAACAACTTGCTAATTAAATCAAACAAGTAGGAGAAGTAAATCAAGATACAGTAATAGGGTTTCTATATTCAGAAATTTTCACATGGTATCAGAGTGATTGCAAATCAAGTTCAAGCCATCAACATATAGCTGGAGATTTTTTGTTGGAGGAGGGCAGCTGAAGCTGCACAGATTCAGAAAGATGCAGCGCAGCACCAAAGGGACAACGCAGAGACCCTGCAGGGGTGACGCTGAGCATGTATGCTCACGCAGAGCTGACGCAGACCCAGAAGGGTGACGCAGAGCCTGTCAAGCTCACGCTAAGCTGAAGCAGAGGCCGACACGGGCCCAAGAGGGTGACAGAGTCCAAGAGGGAGTGACATTGTCCCAGTTGTCGTGGCTAGAAGTGCAGTTTTCTGATCTTTGAAGTTGTTGGTGGGGCATTGTTTCTGCCAGTGCAGAACAATGCCTAGCCGGGTTGAAAAAGTTAAGGGTAAACAGTTCCTCAGCATATTTTCTAGCCAAGAAATCTGAGATTCGATCAAGTGGAATGATTGTAGAGGGTTGATATGACAGAATTGGTGAAGGATTTCGGAGAGGGAAATCATTTGTCAGAGGGAGCATATTTTCTAGAGGGCTTCTATCGCCAAGCATTGCAGATCTAGTCTTTTGCTGAGTGTGGCAGCAGTAGAAGGGAGAAGAGCACTTGCTTCAATAGTTTGAGTAGAGAGGGCCCCGCATGGATTGAGAGATCAAGATAGGTTAGACGGTGTGTCTAACTTTTCCATCTGGAAAGCTAGAACCCTGTCAATCCTTGAAGAATATGGCATCAGAGATCATGCCGAGAACGTCCTAGCTATTGCAATCGATGCTGCTCTCCTAGCGAAGTATAATGAAAATCAGGCACGGGCTAAACGCTTGATTATGGATGGAGTGAAAGCTCACGTGGTTCCACATATTTCTGAGAAGAAGACAACAAACGAGGTGTGGACGACATTAACCACGTTGTATCAAGGTAGCTTCGTCCAGAGGAAGATTCTTCTGGAGAATCAAATGCAATTGTTCCAGATGCACAAGGGAGAGGAGATCAATCCTTTTCTCTTTAGATTGCAGACTATCTGAGACCAGCTGATTTCCATGGGGGCAACTCCTGATGATGAAATCATGGTGAGGATTGCCTTGAATGCAATCACAAATGATTGGGAGACCTTTGTCCAAAGTATCTTAAGCAGAGCACAACTTCCAAACTAGGGAGACATGTGGGCAATCCTTCGATAGGTGGAGATCAGGAGAATAGCCAAGAGGGAATTCAGCAGCGGAGGCATCAAGATTAAGTGCAGAACAATGCCTAGCTAGGTTGGAAAAGTAAGGGGAAACAGTTCCTGAGCACATTTTCTAGCCAAGAAATCTGAGATTCGATCAAGTGGAGTGATCGTAGAGGGTTGATACGACAGAATTGGTGAAGGATTTCCGAGAGGGAAATCATTTGTCAGAGGGAGCATATTCTCTAGAGGGTTTCTATTGCCAAGAATCCCAGATCTAGTCTTTTGCTGAGTGTAGCAGCAGTAGAAGGGAGAAGAGCACTTGCTTCGATAGTTTGAGCAAAGATGGTCCTGCATGGATTGAGAGATCAGGATAGGTTAGACGGTGTGTCTAACTTTGCCATCTGGAAAGCTAGAATCCTGGCAGTCCTTGAAGAATATGGCATCAGAGATCATGCTGAGAACATCCTGGCTATTGCAACCGATGTTGCTCTCCTAGCAAAGTTTAATGAAAATCAGGCACGGCCTAAACGCTTGATTATGGATGGAGTGAAAGCTCACGTGGTTCTGCATATTTCCGAGAAGAAGACGACAAACGAGGTGTGGACGACATTAACCACGTTGTAGCAAGGTAGCTTCGTCCAGAGGAAGATGCTTCTGGAGAATCAGATGCGGTTGTTCAAGATGCACAAGGGAGAGGAGATCAATCATTTTCTCTTTAGATTGCAGACTATCTGAGACCAGCTGATTTCCATGGGGGAAACTCCTGATGATGGAATCATGGTGAGGACTGCCTTGAATGCAGTCACCAATGATTGGGAGACCTTTGTCCAAAGTATCTTAGGCAGAACACAACTTCCAAACTAGGGAGACATGTGGGCAATCCTTCGACAAGAGGAGATCAGGAGAATAGCCAAGAGGGAATTCAGCAGCGGAGGCGTCAAGATTAAGAAAGAGGAGGAGGAAGATGCAGCCCTAGCATCTAAGCGACAAAGGCAACAAGGGAAAAAGAAGGACCTATCCAAGGTCTGGTGCTTCAGATGTGGTGAATTGGGACACTTCGCTAATACTTCTCCTAACAAGAGGGGCAAGGAAGATTCAGATTCCAAGGCAGAAGCAGTGAAAGGGGATGGAGGCAGCGAAAGGGGATGGAGGCAGCGATGATGATGTGGCCATGAGTGCTCAGTACCTTGAGAGAAGAGGTGGGGAAACATAGATCTGTAGAGTGAGCTACAGATGATGACAAGATCCTTGAGGTGCCCACACTCTTGGATCACATACAAGCTATGGGAGTCGTTAAAGATAGAAGCAAGATGACTGGAGTTATTTGCTGCAGAGGATCATGGAGGTACTTTGGTAGTGTTAGGACGCTGAAGACTGGAGCAATGCAGAGGAGAGGTATCAACAGCGTGGAAGCAGCAGCGCAGAGGCTGATGGGATTTCAGCAACACAGAGGCAGTGCTTACGCAGTGCAGAGCAGCAGTAGCGCAGTGCTTCAGAGGGTCTGTGTAGTCCAATAGTAGAGGGTGCTTCAGTATCGAGATGCAGCCAGAATGACTTGTCTATCAGTTGTTGGGTGATGTCCTTTAGTTGCTTACTTCTCAGCAACTGAGTTGCAGTGCAGCAATTAGCAGTGGCAGTGCTATGGGAAACATGATGCAGCATTTGAGACAAAGCTGCAGTATAGGTGTGGTAGTGGCAGTGGCAGTGAGATGGGCAGTAGTACAGAAAGCAGCAGTACAATGGATGAAGGGCAGTAGGCCGAGCATCAACAACGCAGGGGACCGATGTCAGAGATCAAAGTAACACTTCTGGAGTGAAGTGTTGCTAGAGCATATTCCTCGCTAAGACGGAGTGTTGAGATTTTGGGTAGCATCAGATGTGCTCTAGCTCTGAAACTTTGTGGAGGGGCTGAACACATGAGATCTCCAAGACCCAGAAATCGTTTGGAGAAATTCCACCCGATGTGAAAGTTATTCAAATAATTAATTATTTTAATGGAGACCCTAAGTCTAACTTAGGGAAATTAAATAATTAAAGTGAATTAATTTAGACATGTGGGTGAGAATGTTCTAAGTGACGTGTGATGCAGGACCATCAAGCTGAATTTTCATTATTTAATTATGTAATAAGGGGGGTGAGACATTTTAATTATTTTATTAATTAAATTGTTTATTTTTAATAAATTAGGAGAGAAATTATAAATGTGAGGATTATTGTATATATTCTTTTAATAATTAAAAGGATATGAGTGAAATAGAATTAGGTAGCAAATTTAGAGAGTAGGAATTCTATGTACGGGACTTTGTTGAGTCCACACCTAGAATGAATCTAATTTAGATTTAGTTGAGATTTATGTGGAGAGATTTTTGGAATGGAATAAATCCATATTTGTGTATAAATAAGAGAGTTGTGTAAAGAAGAAAACAAGGAAGAGAGGTGAGAAGTGAGGAATTAAGAGAGAGTGTGAATTGATTTGAGAGTTGTTGTAGAGGGCCAAGAGCTGAGAGAAGCTCTCCATTGTAATATATGGCCGAAGATTTCTTTTACGTTATTAATATCTGCATTTTGTTTGAATAAACTATATTTTTATTGTATATTTGACGTTGAAGTTAATGGCATTTTTATGCGACTGTGTGAGTGTATATGAAATAGAGGAAGGATTTACTGGTTTATATGAGGGGATCTGATTTAACCCAGATACCCTGCATCATTTGGTATTAGAGCCTGGCCTTGGCCCGGGAAGGGCCAAGGGAAATAAAGAGTTCCCTGAGTATTTTGCTTGTTTGTAATTTCCACCAGAACTGAGTCGGTGTGAGCGAAGAGGACCTGCCACTGCCAATGCTTGAATGTTGAGGGAGATCGTGGCCATTCTATCCGTGAACAAAAACAGAACCTGAGGCCAGAAGAGGTAGATTGTGCGTCTGCGTGAAGAGGAGCTCTAGTCACCGGTAGGTACGCTGCCTATCTGGATATGAGCCGACGCTATTGACGTTTGCAATAACGTGGTGCTGACTGTCAAGGGTTAGCAGAATACAACTCTACCTAAATCTTATAACCTATACTGGTGACGTCTCCCTCCAAAGTGGATCTGCTGCACGAATCGAATCTCAAGAGGCGGATCGGTTTGTTGTATTGTTCCTGGTTGTGTGGATATTTTATTAACAGAGAGATCCATATGGACATCGGCGAGGGCTTCCATAGCGAGTGAAAACCCTTCCGCGAAGAAGATAGGTAAAGGCTGCCATTGCCGCAGCTCTTGTGCGCTCCATGTCTACTATAATTTCAGGCATGACGTCTTCTGTGAAGATCATCTTTTGATGCTTCGCACTCAGCTTCCTCTTGAAATGCTCGGAATGCATGATTTGGCTCGAGGGCATGCGATTTTGCAATGCAAATAACTTCTGTTCCTACTATTTTCGATTTTTTCTGTCAACAAACGGAAATCATGCCAATAGTTTATGTCGATGACACTGGACTTCGTATGCGGCTCAGCTTGTATTGAACCCTCCAGAGTTCGAGTTCTCTCTTGTTTCGCAGCCCGTGTATTTGGTGCCTGCATGAGTCTGTTGATGCATCTACACGTGAAGTGGATCGTTGCATCTATAAGTGGTGTGGACGACTGTTCTGTTTCTTGACCTATAGCGTGATCGATTTTGTATTTTTTTTTCCTCTAGTGTTTTGAAGCAGCGTTTGAGTTCTGAGCGAGTGAGAGAGATGTAGGAGAAGGTAATAAGTTTGAGTCCAGTTGAGTTCCGACTTGTAAGATGTGGCAGATCTAGTCGAAAACACATTCGACATCAACACAAATAGAAACTCTGGTGTGTGTTGTGCAACAGGCCGCGTGTGGTGTTGGGATTCTGCAACACATATGGATGTGGCTCACAGATTGGAGCATGTCCTCAACTTATGAAACTGCCCATTTGCCAAGTGAAGACGTAGTTTAAAATTTAAATGCAATGCTTTTGGTGATGCATAGTTGCCATTATTCCATGTGGATCCAACAACCGTATTAATGGAATAGCGTTGATAAGAGAATATTTGCATTGAAAATACAATGATAGAATAACAAGTTAATCAATTCCTTTGGGTATGAAGATAAGCCTGGGCCTTAACAGAAGCGGACAATTTCAATTATTTGTGCAAGATGCATGGGAGAATGAGCAGGTTGTGAAAGAGAATGCATGTTTGATGGAGAAATTAAAAGGAGGTCAGACTTTGAATCTGAAAGATGAGAGATACAGTGCAGGTGAGAGATGGAACAAGATCACACAGAGATCTTGAAGGTGAGCTGATATGTTTTATTTTAACTCTGGTTTGAAGATGATATTTGCAGAATTCAAGTTGCAGATCTCAGCAAATGAAAATCACAATTTTAAAAGTACTGATGAAAGAGACTAGTAATAGTTTCTGAATGAAAGCAAAGTGTGGAGCAGAACCTTGAAGAATTCCAACGGAGATTGGATAAGAAGGACAGTTGTGTGCAAATGAGTTGAAGCCTAGAAGGAGCAGAGAGGATGCTCAAAAGGTTCCAGAGAATAGAGAACCAGTACTTGCCAAAAGTCCAAGTCCAAAGAGAGGATTGGTGAGGTAAGTGGCAGCAGGGAAGACTACTGTTGCAGAGGCTTTAAGTATAGCTCATGATGAATGAGTGAGAAACTCATGATGATAAAGACAAAGATGACTACTGAAGGTCATTGCAAAGGTTCTAAAGAAGACCATAGCAGAAGGTCTCTTGCAGATGAT
Source organism: Pinus albicaulis (assembly GCA_034641835.2). Lineage (NCBI taxonomy): Eukaryota > Viridiplantae > Streptophyta > Pinopsida > Pinales > Pinaceae > Pinus > Pinus albicaulis. Next base: position 127,740,931 of record CM076581.1, on the reverse strand, counting down.
AATTCAACAAGGCAATTTTGAACATTGAAGATTGAATGGTTTATTTATTCTCATCTTAAAATAAATCTTGAAAACTTAAATTGCATTTCGACTAAAGACTTCAGTATCATGTGAAATGATAAAAACAAATTGACGATTTTTCATAAGAATGAAGTATGAAAGAAAGTAAAGGTTTTACATCCTAAAAATGTATTAGGGGTGTATGTTTATTGAAGAATTGTATAACTTCAATTAAATCAAAATATCCACTATCATTGTTATTGGGACAAAGCTTGAAGTGAAAACAGATGTTAGATTCAAATGAAAGTTTGGATAGTTTGAGTTGAAATTGAGTATTTTCATCCAAGATGACAAATTGGTGTAAGCCTGGAGTCGAAGAGTCGTAAGCTAAGTCAAGAGTCTGAATGTAATTGGATGCATGATCGGCAGAGCCCGACACCCAAAGAATTGGTTATTGTAACACATGTATTACTAAAGTATTGTTTGCAACAAATTGTAGCAAGAGGGTTGCCAGAGATTGATTCCAAAACAGAGAACCAAGAGAAGTCAAGCGCAGGAGGAGAACTCGCATTTTGATGAATGGCAAGAGTGAAGGATTGTTGAGAAGTGGATTAAATTAAGTCCACACGTGAACAAATGCAGTTCACAAAGAAGGGGGAGATGACTGTTGATAGTAATTTTCGAAGAACTAATGAAGACTACAGCAGAGGGAAGAAGAAGGAAAATGCCAAGGTAAGTGGCATATGTGAACAATTGACGGATGAAGAGTACGAGCAGGAGAAGGCTGAGATAACAATTCACCTTGAATTGTTAGTGGAGTTGTTGTAGGAAAATGTGAAAAACCAGACACATGGTTGGACCATGAGAAAGAAGGTGAAGTGGTAGAAGCTACACGCAAAGAGGGAAAAGCAGATAAACATACAGTTGATGGAAGAGCTGAGGAAGCTTGAGCAGAAGTTGAGTTGTGAAGAACTCAGAGAGGCTGAGTTAAAAATGGATTTTTCCATTTGTGGCCCGGAACATGGTGCAATTCTGGGTGAAGAGATCAGTGAGGAAGATCTCATGAACTGTTGGGATAGTTCAGAAGTGTCTGAAGATGTGTTGGCGAGAGAAATAGATGAGGCCATGGAGCCTTACATTTTTTCTCATAGTTTATTTATGTTTGCAGGATGTGCGAAAGATGGTGAGCAGTTTGATGGAACTATCACAAAGGAGAATGAAACTCTTGAGGTAAAGTCTGGTAGAGAATTCCTTTCAGAGAAGGAAAGTGTTGATTGGTTACAACAAGAAATCATAAATGAATTCTTGTTTGGGGTAAGATAACAAGCCGAGCTGTTATGGAACAGGAACAAAGTGGAAATGCCGAAGAAAAATTCCAAGGAGGTAAACAAATGCATTTGTTTAATGAAATTGCTAACAAAAGTTTACAATGTAATGATGCTGAAACCAGGACAACTCAGGAAGATTTCCAGAGGAAGAGTCAAGGTAGTAATGAAGTGCTGAAAAGATTCCATAGGAAAATCGAGTTCTTGGAACGGCGGCTAAAGGAACCTGATGGAGAAGTAAAACTTGCAGAACCTGATCCAGGGGAAATTACAGTTACTATGCATGATAGAGATAAAATGTTGTTAACATTTATGGAGTTGAATGAATGTTATAAATTCTCAAATAATGATGTAACTGTAAGAACAGAAAACGACATTAGCAGATATGATGTCGAAATCAGAGGAATCGAGCAGAAGTTATTTGGCATTGAGATGGAAGATTTGATATGTGAGCCAGCATATGGTCCATTACTTTTTGAAAGTAGTGATGTGACAGAAGAGAAATCTATAGAAGAACTGAATCAAATGAAGGATTCAGAGCAGCAAAGAGAGATGTTGACTGAAGCACCAAGTGAGACCGCAAGGTCTGATGTTTTAAAAACTAATGATTTGTGTGTGATTGCAAGTACATCACAGGATGTTGAACAAACTTTGAAGTTTGTTAAGGAGAAGAATTTGAATCTGAAATCTGTTCAGAATGATGCTGAGATAGCAAGATCTCATAAATAAATGAAAACAGAGGGATCTCATGGAAATATTCAGCAGAATATGGAAGCAAAGGAAGAAGAGCCATCTGATGATTGGTCAGCAGCAAATTAAGGTATGGAAAGTTGTGTAAAATTTCCAAGTTATACTCCAACTGAGATTGTTGAGTTATATAGAACGTTAGATCTTCAAAGAAGGAAGTTGGAAAAGCAGAGGATCTATACTTAGGGTGAGTTACTGAAAGAGAAAGACAAAGAAATTGTTTTGAATAACAATCAGGAAACAGAGAGTAAGGAGGTAGGAATGATTCAACAATTCGAAGAAGTTCATTATTGCGAACCAAAACAGGGAGACACTCTTGAAACAGATGATATGGAGGAGGGACTAGTTGACAGTCTCATGGAGGATTTAAAAAAACATACTGATGTGCTGATGGAAGAAGAAATTTCCGAGCAGCATACTGAAATGTTGCCAGAAGAGAAAGAGGCACTGAAGCCTTGTGCTTTTTATTTTAATAATTGTTTTGTGAATACAGGTTTTAATGCATATGCTGGAGGAGATCTATTGAACATAGAAATTAGACTGATAAGGAGGATAATGATGAAAGTATCCCAAAAGCAGACAGCGGCAGTAAAACAAAGAAGAAGCAACAAGAGGAAGACAGTAGGAGACTGTGAAAGCATAGCCAGTGGAGAAATACAACATAAAGTGTGGAGACCTGGAGAAAAACAACAAACAAAAGCAGCAACAAATAGAGAATTGCAACACAAGATATGGGATCCAGAAAGACAAAGATCCGAAACACGTGATTAGGTGATCATGGTTAATTTCAACCTTGGGAGTCTGATGCAAGAGTATCAAGCTCAATTTTCATTATTTAATTATGTAATAAGGGGGGTGAGACATATTAATTATTTTATTAATTAAATTGTTTATTTTTAATAAATTAGGAGAGAAATTATAAATGTGAGGATTATTGTATATATTCTTTTAATAATTAAAAGGATATGAGTGAAATAGAATTAGGTAGCAAATTTAGGGAGTAGGAATTCTATGTACGGGACTTTGCTGAGTCCACACCTAGAATGAATCTAATTTAGATTTAGTTGAGATTTATGTGGAGAGATTTTTGGAATGGAGTAAATCCATATTTGTGTAAAAATAAGAGAGTTGTGTAAAGAAGAAAACAGTGAAGAGAGGTGAGAAGTGAGGAATTAAGAGAGAGTGTGAATTGATTTGAGAGTTGTTGTAGAGGGCCAAGAGCTGAGAGAAGCACTCCATTGTAATATGTGGCTGAAAATTTCTTTTACGTTATTAATATCTGCATTTTGTTTGAATAAGCTCTATTTTTATTGTATATTTGACGTTGAAGTTAATGGCATTTTTATGCGACTGTGTGAGTGTATATGAAATAGAGGAAGGATTTACTTGTTTATATGCGGGGATCTGATTTAACCCAGATACCCTGCATCAACGTGGATCAAGTCTTTTCTAATCTTAGCCATTGATTAGAGATTATATCACGACTGTTGATTTTTCAATGAGAAAAGTATTAAAGGAAGGCTTGGGGTCAGTTGGAGAACACACACAGTGCAGTAGCACTTGAGCTAAGTCGAAATTTTGGGGCGAGGTTTGCTGAGAATTTTCGAGTGAGCTTCCAATGCTGGTGAGGGGAAGATCAATGAGGGATATTCAAATTTGAGACCGAGAATACATAGGCAGAGCGGCAGATCCGTACTAGGCAACGCAGAGACTTAGCAGGAGGGATGCAGCCTAGCCAGGCTCACGCAGAGGCAGTGCAGAGGATGACGCAGGCCCTTCAAGGTGACACAGAGGCAGCGTTGAGCCTAGAAGGGTAACGTAGGAGCAGCCTGTGCTATGCAAAGACTCTAGTAGCTACGCAAAGATGACGCGGTGTCGGGAGAGGCAGCGCTAGGATTTCTAGTGGGCCAGAAAGGACTCGTATTCAGCATTATTCAAAAGGTGTGAAGCCTCAGCTGAATCAACCATATTTTCTGTCTCCGAGTGTTAGAGGTACATTTGTCGTGACTTATTTGTTGGGCAAACCACTGCTGGTGCCCTTGATTGTATTCAGATATTCTGCTTAATAAACAAACCCTCTAAGAGTTGTTGCCCTAGTTTTCCCGCATTAGGTTTTTCTGGGGACATTGTCCAAAAAATATTGTGTCTTTTGTCATGTGTGTGTTATGCTTCAAAAAATGATTTGTATGTATATGTACGCTGCAGTTGTGTTTACTTTGATATTTTACTGAATATTTCAAAAAATAACTTGTTAATTAAATCAAACAAGTAGGATAAGTAAATCAAGATACTACAATAGGGTTTCTATATATAGAACAAGTCCTAGATCTGAATCCAGAATGTTGTCAATGACTGTTCTAAAGTATCTATAATTGAGCGAAGGATGAATGAAGACACTGCGTAAGCAACTGACTGTGATACAAATCAGATATGCTCATAAAATTCCTTTACAGCAGCATTAACATTGTGAGCCTACGGTTATAGCAGCCCTGACCGCGGCCTAAGCACTCTCTACCCGCGGTTGAGGTCCAGATCAACCCGATTTGACTCAGAAACCCTAGCCGCGCCCTGAACAAGGTCTGCCCGCAATTAAACTAGCTCAATCGTGACCTTAACACGGTTTTCCTATGACTCTATCCTGGAAACTTCAGAACTATGCCCGCGGCGCAGGCCCTGAATACCCAGATCTGGGTGAGCCTCTCGTCTGCAATCCTGAACCATTGCGTGAGCTTCCCCTAACGAACCTGTGTGATCCAAGACAAAAAATACGAACCAATACCAAAAGAGAATGAAGAAAATCTCATGAGCAAATGTGTGCAAATGATCTTGGGGTCGCTTCTATTTATAACTTTGTGAGGGACCGCTTGGGGCTTTGACCGAATCCACATGAGTTTAGGCCGACACATAAAAATAATAAAATAATCCATAACTGAACTTCTTCTTAACCGATTGGGACAATCTATAGGTTGATTTTGGTCCTCTCGAAAAGAGGAATATAATGAAATTATAATCTCAACCATCTGAGCTATCCGATGTGGAATTTGACTCTAGTTTTAAAATTAACACTCCCTCTCAACAAGGAAGAATTCCACTTGGTAATCTCTGCTTGTAGATATTTACATCAAAGTGTAATCACAGCTCAACTCCATCTGCTGAAACTTTCTAGAATCTAGAAGAAGAAGAATCGGCGAGCAATAGCTTCCACCCATACCTAGCAACATAATAATCTATTACAAGGGAGCACATCTTTGACCCTAGATCTCATCGGGGAGCTTAGTCTCAGCCCGAAATCATGAAAGGGGAGCAAATATCAACCCAATCCTGTTGGCTACTGATCTTCCCATCAATGACTCTCATTATTCAAGTGGTAGAACACCTGCATCATAATCGACTTGGGTTGTACACCGCAAGTACACTCTCAACTCGTTGGCCAAACGAGGAGCGGTATTCCCATCAAGCCTTGCTTGAGGGAATGATGCCAACTGGGGTATACTCTGCATAGACCAGATAAGGGAGCAGCATCTCAACCCTAGGTAACATATAGGCAAGTGCCATATTGTGTAGAGATCCCTCAACCCCAGGAGCCCATTCTCTCAACTCCTCACCCCGAGAGCTCAAGAAGGGTAGGAAGAACTTGCTTAGTGTCCTCGATCAGTGTTGCCCCTTACCTGGAGGGGATACATCCATCAGTCCAAGTTGTTCTCTGAATACCAATAACTTTCCTTTCGGTAGTGCCTTCGTGAGAATATCTGCCATTATCTCGTCAGTCGATATGTGGTGGAGTCTAACAGCTCCTTTCTGCACCATGTCACGGATGAAGTGATATCGAATCTCGATATGCTTGGAATTGTCATGAAATACAGGATTCTCTTCCAAATGGATCCCACTCTTGTTATCACAGTATATCATTGTAGTGTCTAAGACATGACCAAAGAGCTCACCAAAGAGCTTCCTTAACCACACAGCTTCACAACTAGTTCTACTAGCAGCAATGTATTATGTTTCCACGATGCTAAATGCTATCGACTTTTGCTTCCTGCTCATCTAGGATATCATGGCAGAACCAAGACTGAAACAATGTAATATTCCTTTTTTTGGTGTCACCTACGACAGGGTTAGGTTGGACTTCCAGAGTTAGGAGCAGACAAGTCACAGGTACAGATTGGTGCTATCAGCGGGCTTAGGGGATTTTTGGAGGAGTTTTGGGGAGTTTCCATGGTGTCCGGTGGCATTCTCTTGATATATTCCATCATCTGAGCAGTTTGGCTTTCGTTCCGGTGCATTCCGACAACTTTCGGAAATTTGAGTTAATTGTGGGCTTAACTCAGTTGATTACGCTCAAGGTGGCATTCCAGGAGGAATACATGATGGAACACCTTAGTGTAATAGCTCATTGGAACTAGGACGAGGATACCTACATGATGGGACGGTTGGGCATGAGTTTCAGTGACCAGAGGAGATATGGTAGCCGATTTACTCTTTTTTGCATTAAAAAGGAATATTTTAATAAGAGGGAAAAGTGCACCATGAATAAAATAAAAATAAAATAATGCTCTAGAAGGCTCCAAGAGATCTATAAAAGAAAGGGAGGAGGCCACTGAGGGATATCTTTGGGATCATATCATTTTATTTTTTGAGAGGTGTGAGACGTGGTTCTCTACTTCAGCCGTAGCCCCAGGACGGAAACCCTCGGGTGATTTGTGAGTGTTGGACGAAAACCCAACTCTCTTGAGGAGACTTAACTCAGAAATTTCGCAGAGCTTCAGAGATTGGTGTGAGGATCATTCAGATCTTCAACTTGGGCTTCATCATCTTTAGTGGGTTCAGTGATAGTTGTTGCCGGAGGGAGAGTGCAGCAGTTCAGTTTTGAGGCCAACGCAGTGCAGCAACTTATCTTGGTGGCCAGTTCTCGGTCTCAGCTCTTTCTTTGGATCAGATGTATTTGTAACCCCAGTTATGATCTATAATAAAATGTTGAGATTCTTCCTATTTGATGTGTTGATATATTGCAGTGCTTATGTGTTTATTTTACATGGCAATCTTCTGTTGAGTAAATAGTGATTTTACGACATATTGTGGAGTTCAGTTATTTTTCTGCATTTTTAATTAAAATATCCCATCCGGGATATTACAAACAACATCTAGATGTACTCTTTCTGTTGGTGACATTACCTGCCCAGTCAACATTAGTGTATCCATGAAGTTGGCCGCAATCCAATGCGCATGAAGGGGCTCAGTCATGAACTGACTCAATGTGTTAACTGCATAACATATATCTGGATAGGTGTTCACGAGGAACATCAAGGCCCCAATCAACTGTCTATACTCTAATGTATTTTCCATATTAGGTCTTACTGCTTTTCCACATAGCTTATTGAAATTCATCTCCATCGGAGTAGTCATGGATTTGCACTCGGTTATACCAAACCTTTCCAACAACTTCACTACATACTTTCCCTATGAGAGAAATATCTCACCGAGCCTTTGCCACACCTAAAGGGCCAAAAAGTAGTGCATGAGACCAAGGTCTTTCATCTTCAAAGGCTAACTTCCTCTTACATTCGATGATCAGTGATTCACTTCCTGTTAAGAATAGATCATCAACATATAGAACCAGAATCAGTGGCAAACCTTGGCCAACCTTAAAATAGAGGTTGGGATCAGCATTGCTTCTTGTGAAACCCAGTTTCATTAAATAGCTATCAATGCGAGCATACCAAGCTTGAGGAGGTTGCTTCAATCCGTACAATGCTTTCTTAAACCTGCAAACATGTGTTCTGCGATCTTCCACTTCAAATCCCTGTGGTTGTTCCACATACACTTCTTCCTATAACGTACCATGGAGGAAACCAGTCTTTACATCCATCTGATGAAGGGTCCATCATTCACTTGCAACAAGGAAACTATCGAACGAATAGTTGTATATCGATCCACAGGTGCAAATATGTCATTGTAATCTTCTCCCTCTTTCTGAGAGAAACATAAAGCTACAAACCTCGCTTTGTAATTCTCAATGCTACCATTGATTACATGCTTGATCTTAAATAACCATTTCGAAGTCACAACATATTTCCCATGTGATCTCAGCACAACATCCCATACATCATTTTTCGCAATAGATTCAGCTTCTTGTGCTTCATTTTTCACAACATCCCATCCCTTCCAAACTTGTTCTTTAACTGCTTCTTCAAATGAGGATGGTTCAGCTTGAATCATAGTGCTCATAGCAGCTAGATATCCCTGATACCTCCAAGGTTCCTTCCTTTCCCTGAATGATCAACGAATGGGAATACTTCTTTCACTGTCCTGTAGAGTGTCGCGAAGCCAAAGCGGTATTTTATTTGTAGGAGGATCACTGGGAGGTGGATCTAAAGGATCCATAGGCTCAATGGGAGTATCAATATCATCTAACTCACGCATAGAAGGGCCATCTAGAATATCTCTATCATCATCATCCTCCTTGGGAGGCGGAGGAAGGTCTCTTATTTTACAAAGTGCAGCATTTTCATCAAACGTTACATCCCTGCTAGTTTCAACCTTCCTTTGACTAGGAATGTATATTTTGTATGCCTTAGAGTTTTCACAGTAACCCATAAACATACATTTTCTACCTGTAGCTTCCAACTTGTTTCCTTTGTCTTTCGGCACATGAAAGAATATGAGACATCCAAATATACGAAGATGACTGATGTCTATTTTGTTACCTGTAAATATTTATTCTGGAGTCTTGTTTCTCAATGCTTGATGAGGCACTCGGTTTTGAGCATATACAGCAGCATGTGTGGCTTCAACCCACAGAAACTTTGGTACCCTCTGATCATGAAGCATGGCACGAGCAACTTCCAATATCAACCGGTTTTTCCCTTCAGCTATGCCATTTTGTTCAGGTGTGTTAGGTACAATAGTTTCCTTCTTGATTCCTTCTTTCTTGCACAATGCTATGAATTCTTTTGACATGTATTCTCCTTCGTTGTCAGAGCTGAAAACTTTTATTCTTTTCCCTGATTGATTTTCGACCAAAGCTTTGAATTCCTGGAATCTTTCAAAGGCTTCATCCTTGTGCTTGAGGCAGTACAACCATCTCTTTCTTGAGAAATCGTCAATGAAAGTGATGTAATAGAGATGACCACCAATCGAGTGCACAGGCATCAGACCACATATATCTGAATGAATGAGATGGAGGATGTCAGATGTTTTGTTCTTACTTGAGGGGAATGGTCCCCTTGTTTTCATTCCACTTGTGCAACCTAGACAAACCCCATTATGTTGAGCTTGAACATCGGGAATACCTGAGACCAGTCTCTTCAATTTCGGAAGAGCATCATAGTGTAGATGAGCCAACCTGCGATGACATAATTCACTGAGATTAATGGTGTTAGAACCAATGCTAAAAGTGGCCTTCCTGTGACTTTGTAGAGTTCCTCGAATCTCAGACCTAATGTGAATGCATCTTTCATATGTGAATCAATAGGCCAAGATAAGACCTTTCCATTGATGAACGCAACCCTCATCCCTTTATCTTCTAATGCGGATATATAAATCAAATTCTTCATTACACCAGGTACATACATAACATCATGCAACAATATTGATTCCCTAAAGTTCAACTGAAACTGAACAGATCCAAATCCTTTTATGGGATGAGGGGATTAATCTCCAAGAATGACTTTCAACTTAGTCTCCCTCTCTACTAGATTAAGAGAGTGTTGAAATTTTGGGGTAGCATTGGGTGTGCTCTAGCTCCGAAACTTTGTGGAGGGACTAAGACACATGAGATCTCCAAGACCCAGAAAGCGTTTGGAGAAATTTCATCCAGTATAATAGTTATTCAAATAATTAAATTTTTTTAATGGGGAACCTAACTCTAACTTAGGGAAATTGAAAAATTAAAGTGAATTAAATTACACATGTGATGAAATGTTCTAAGTGGCGTGGATCAAGCTTTCTTTTAATCTTAGTCGATGATAAAAGATTAGATCACGGCCATTGGTTTCCCAACGAGGAAAGTATAAAGGAAGGGCTTGGGGCTAGTTGGAGAACACAAACACATTGTAGAGCACTGAACCTAAGTTGAATTTTTGGGGCGATGCTTGCTGAGGAATTCGAAGTGAGATTGCAGTGCAGTGAGGGGCAAAGATCGGCAAGGGATGATCCAATCCGAGGCCGAGAATACAGAAGCATAGAGGCAGCATCGTACCAAGGCAGCGTAGAGGCCAGCAGGAGTGACGCAGTCCAGCCCAGCTAACGCAAAGACCACGCAGAGGGTGACGCAAAGCCGTCTGGGTGACACAGAGGTAGCGTAGAGCCTTCCATAGTGATGCAGGGGAAGCCTGCGCTACGCTAGGCGCTAGGCTAGAGGGTTGACGCAGAGGCTGGAGAAGATTGCAGTAAGGGTTCCAGTGGGGCAAAAAGGGCTCGGTATCTGTAAATCCTGATTGAGGGTGTGATTTAGCCATATTTTTTGTCTCCAAGTGAAAGGTACAACTGTCGTGTAATTTCTCTATTGGGAAGACATTTCTGGTGCCCTGATTGTTGTAATCAGATTCTACATAATAATAAAACCCTCTAGAGCTGCTACACCAGTTTTTCTAAGGACATTTGTCAGAAAAATTTGTGTAATTTTTTCACATGTGCATGTTGTTCAGTAAATGTTGTGTAGATTTGTAGACTGCAGTTTGTATTTGATTTAATAATTTTCTCAATACTTCGGTAGAATAACTTGTTAAATTAATCAAACAAGTAGGCGAAGTAGATCAAGACACTGCAGTAGGGCTTCAGTTTTGAAACTTTCACATGGTATCAAAGCATTGCAAATCAAGTTGATCCACCAGCAAAGCAATTGAAGATATTTGCTACAAGAAGGGCAGCTAAAGCAGCAGAGACCCAGAAGAAGGAAGCGCGGCACTAGGAGGGACGCAGACCCTGCAAGGGTGACGCAGAGTCAATCTGCTCACGCAGAGGGTGACGCAGCTCCAGAGAGGTGACACAGAGCCAGTCTGCGTACGCAGAGGTTGATGCAGCACCAGAAGAGGGATGTTGATCCGGTCTACTCACGAAGAGGTTGACGCAACACCAGGAGCGTGATGCAGTCCAAGTTGGGAAGTCGTTGCACAGTTTTCCGAGACCGGAAGTGTTGTTTTGGATCTTCAGAAGTTGTTGGTGTGGCACAAGTTCTATCGGTGCAGAATAGTGCCTAGAAAACGTGACAAAAGCGGGAGGGGAAAAGTCACTCGGCAAATTCTCTAGCCAAGGAATCTGAGTTTGATCAAGAGGACTGATTCATCAAATTTGGTGAAGGATTTACGGGAGGGAAATCATTGGTCAGAGGGACCATATTCTCTAGAGGGGTTCTTTCGCCAAGAAGCCCAGATCCAGTATTTTGCTGAGCATAGCAGCAACGGAAGGGAGAAGATTTTTTGATTGGACAGTTTGAGCAGAGATGGCTTCTCATGGGCTAAGAGATTAGGATAGGTTGGACGAAGTATCCAACTTTATTATCTGGAGGGCCAAAATCCTGACAGTCCTAGATGAGTACGACATCAAGCACCATGCAGAAAACATCCTAGTTGTGCCTACCGATGCAGATCCCCTGAAGAAATTCAATGAGAATCAGGCGCGGGCAAAGCGCTTGATCATGGATGGAGTAAAGGATCACGTGGTCCCACATATTGCCGGGAAGAACACGATAAATGAGATGTCGACAGCATTGAACACAATGTATCCGGGAAGCTCCATCCAAAGGAAGATGCTTCTTGAGAATCAGATGCAGTTGTTCCAAATGCAGAAGGGAGAGGAAATCGATCCCTTCCTCTGTAGACTTCAGACTATCCGGGACAAGTTGAATGCTATGGGGTCAACTCCAAATGAAGGGCTCATGGTGAGGACTGCCCTGAATGCAGTCACCAATGAATGGGAAACGTTTGTCCAAAGCATCTTGGGCAGAGCAACATTACCATCCTGGGTGGACATGTGGGAAATCCTCCGTCAGGAGGAAATCAGGAGAATAACCAAGAAGCAAAGCAGCAGCAGTGGAGTCAAAGTAAAGAAAGAGGAAGAGGAGGATGCAGCCCTTGCATCTAAGGGACAGAGGCAGCAAGGGAAGAAGAATAAGGACCTATCAAAGGTCCGGTGCTTTAAATGTGGCAAACTTGGACACTTCGCCAGCTCTTGTCCTGAGAGAAGGACAAGAAATCTTCTAGTAAGGCTCACGCTGAACTCTGTCTCCGAAGATTATCAAGTCTTCGTCCAAAGTATATTGGGCATAGAAAGGCTTCTAGGATGGGAAGCAATGTGGGCAACATTACAGCAAGAGGAGTTGAGGAGAGATCTCCTAAAAATCCACTTGGAGGATGGCAATAGCATTTCAAAGGTCAAGAAGGAGGAAGAAGATAACACTACCCTTGCATCAAAAGGGCAACAGAAGCAAAAGAAGAAAGATCTATCCAAGATCAAGTGCTTCCGGTATGGGGAAATGGGGCATTATGCCACACAATGTCCTCTTAAGAAAAAGGATAAAGAGGAGAAGGAAGATCCACATGCAGGAGCTACCAAGATTGAGGCAGAGAAAGATTTTGCTATGTTAGCTCATATTCCAAAAGGAGAAAAGTGGGCTGATTTGGATTTGTCGATCCAGAATCTACAAAGAGGCGAGATCCTTGAGTATTTCTGAAACTCTTGGATCACATGTGAGCTACGGCAACCTAAAGACAGTAGCAGGATGGACAACAGCAACAGAAGAAGATAAGATGACGCAGTGGCTAACAGTACTAGAGCCTGATTAGCGCAGAAAAGAGGCAGCAACAGCAGCAGCGCAGTGCAAAGTAGTGCTCACGAAGTGCTGAGCAGCAACAGCGCAATATTCTCAGAAAGCTAGTGCAGAAACTAGCAGGAGTCAGTCTTTTTTTGTTGCAGATATACTTTTCCAATTTCAAATGTTTTTCTATTGCAATTAGCAATAGTAGCAGCAATGCAGCAGCAACAGAGATGAGCAGCAGCAACAGCGCAGTGAACAGAGAGGCAGCACAGTGCAGAGTGGTGCTCACGCAGTGAAGAGCAGTGCTCACGCAATGCAGCAGCATGGTTGCAGAATTTAGAGGGAGTTGCAGTACAGTTGCAGCATTTTTTGTGCAGTGTTGGTGAGCAGCATCAACAGCACAACAGAGATGTTCTAGAAGTCAGATCAGCAGCACATTGAGGTGTTTTGCTAGAGCACTTTCCTTGCTAAGAGGGAGTGTTGATTTATGGTAGCATCGAATGTGTTGTAGCCTTGTAATTTTGTATATAGGCTAAGACACATGTATTCCATAAAACCCAAAAATGGTTTTGGAAAATTTCACTTAGAGATGATTTAATTAAATTAATTAATCATTTTTTAATGTTTTCCTAAGTCTAAACTTAGGGAATTTGATTAATTAAAGTGTATTAATTAAATCAAGTGAGAATCTTCTAGATAAAGTCATGGATCACCTCCAAGTTAATCTTAGCCCTTGATTATGTTTTAATTTGGACCGTTGAAGAGTCAATGGAAGATTATAAGAAGGAGGGTGAGGGGCCTATGGAAAATACACTTGACACTTAACACTTAAGCCATTGAGCATTTTCGAATTTGTGTGAGAAGACACAACTTTTGATCAAGAACAAATCACTAGAGTTGGGTTTGCTAAGTGATTTGATTCAGTGATCAAATCCGGAGAGGGGCAGAAGCAGAGATTGGTCAGGAGGGCCAAGAATACATTTCAGAGAGAGGTAGCATCAACGCAGGAGAGAGACGGCACAATTTTTGGCTAGGGTGATGCAGTTATAGGAGAAAATCACGCAGAGCCAGTGCAGTGTCTCTTAGATTCAGAGCGGAGAAAGATAGAGGCTGGGGTTCTAAGCTAGGAGGGCCAAGATCCAACTTCAGATCAGCCAGATCAGCTGCAGAGAAGGTTGACGCAGTTCCTCTAGCTTGCCTACGCAGACTTACACAAATCCAGCGTAAGCAATCACGTAGAGGTAGTGAGGGCGTCATCAGCGTTGTTTTTTATCAGCCGGAGACTCGCTAAGTGAGGTAGATCTCACAGTGATTTTTTTTGTCTATATTTCTCCAAAGGGTTTGTCGGATGTTGGCACCCTAGTTGTATTCAAGATTTTGCTGCTTAATAATACAAACCCTCAGATCTGCTGCACCAGTTTTCCCAATTTGGGTTTTTCCGGGGACTTAGTCCAAAAATAATTGTGTCAATGTGGTTGTTTTTCATTGAGTTTTGTTCAGATTGTTTCAACACTTACATTTATTCCACAGTATTATTTGTGTAGACTGCTTCAGTAATTACTTCGGTATTTCAATATAATGAAACAATTATCAAATAATAGGAGAAGTAATTCAGATTTGTTGCAGTAGAAATCCAGATCTAGGATTTTTCACAGTTGGGTGATGTCTAATGAGCAGGCTCTATGCTTTTTCCCACATGCTAAATAAGTCCCAGCCATCTTTTGCATTTTATAATTCTTTCTATTGTGGATCTATATGCTTTTATCGTTCTTTTTGCTGCATCAACCTCTAGGACCAACATGTTGGGCCTTGACTGAAGGATGTGGATAGAGGGTGCCAATCGCAATGACCAATGATTAGCAACCCAAAGGATGGAGATGAATAATTGGGAAGGACGGAAAGTGGTAAGTATGGATTACCCTGCACACGCTATATCAATTAGTTCCCCCGCCCCCACCTCCCGTGGTAGTGCCCTTCCTAAACCATAAGGCCTTAAAAGAGGTCCCATTGGACTAGCATCAAAGGCTAACCCCCCAGGTGAAGTGTTGGAACAAGGATACAATCAAGAGCAATCAATAATCCAACTTGCCCCATGATTCATATCAATATGCCTGTAACATTATATGAAAGCCCATAATTGCCAAAATGGTTAGAGTAGCAGTTAATAGATGATCCACCTTCCTTCAAGAAGGAATCTATATGGGCAAGAACATTGACTAGAGCAATAGGTGGAGAACTTTGGCATAACACTATCTAAAGACCATCATAGGGATGTTGGCTGCCTACCTGTTAAATGAGGAGATGTAATGACCCATTTCTAATCATAAATGAAAGATATTAGTAAGCATACGATATATGCGTATGATAGCTACATAGGCATGTGTCATATGTCTTACACTAGTATAATTATTTATGAAAGATGCTTGAGTAAAGGATAAATGGACCTGGTACCTTAAAACATTAGTGAAGAAAAATAGTCTTATTTAATAGTTATTAATGTAAATATATGTGAAGTTATATTTTAATTTAAATATGATTAAAGGAAATCAATTTTAAAATACATACATATATATATATATATATATATATATATATATATATATATATATATATATATATATATATATATATTATAATTTGATATAATTAAAATAAATTAAAGTAAAATAATAAAAAGAATTTTGAATTTAAAAACAAACTCATACGTATCCCTCATTTAAAATAGAGATTACACGTATGTACTTAATAAATGAATAAGAAGGCGGTGAGGAGGTGGTAACCGCCTAAGATGGAATATTTAACCGTATGAAGAGTAGAAGAAAGGGGGAGGAGAAATGAAGGAGAAAATGACTGAAGGGTTGAGGATTTGAGTTGAGAGACGGAAAGACGAACTAGATTAGGAATTACAGAGTCTCCATTGTTCTAGATTTTGGGCACGGGGGCCAAAATATCTCAAATTTGAGGATTTTGGAACTGAATACTGCAGCAATATTCAGTTGGCTGGGTGGTTTTGGTCTTTTGGAATGATCTTTCGGAACAAAAATAGGAACAAAGGCGGTGAAGCAAGAGGAGTTTACAGTAAGGAAAATCATCACCGAACACAGCAAGGAAAATAAGGTTAGCGTCTAAAAATATATTTCATGAATTTTGTTATGAAGGTAAATATTAGTTATCTGCTGAATTCCTTATTTTGAATGTTAAATTCCGTATTCTTATTCTGAATTACTGCTTAAAATTTTATTCTCAATGTTAAATTCCGTATTCTTATTCTGAATGTTAAATTCAGTATTCTTATTCTGAATTACTGCTTAAATTCTTATTCTGAATGTTAAAATCAAAATTTTAGTGTTAATAATTTAAATGCTTATTGAAAATCCAAACTCACAAATACTTATACCTATTAGATTCTGATGGTGAGATTCAGGAATTGAATTAAAGTAGCAGTAGGATTCCTAACTAAATTAAGTAAAGTTAGGACCTTACAGGAGAAAACTTTTCTCTTATGGGTTACCCACTTTTGCTGGGTAATAGGTGGCAAAGGAGGAAAATACTGTTCAACAAGATCCAATTCAAGCAAAGAAACAGTTTTCCGGCATCTTTTCATCAAAGGTTGGTAGCAAGATGGAATCCCATAGTGGACATTACCTCTTTAATCCTTCAGTGATGTAATGTTTTCTGGAGTCTTATTTCTAGTAGAACAGTTTGTGCAGTTATATATATGCTGACTAGTTACCAATGGTTCTAGACAAAAGGGATAGTTCAGATAGGGGACAGTTATGTTGAACTTTTGAGAAAATTTTAAGTGCTATGACAGTCCTACTATATAAATTTTGTATTATCCTGCTGGACAGTTCAGCCACAGCCTTATTTTAATACATAATATTTTGTTTTAGAATAAGCAAAGTTTTCTATGCTATTTTTCTCCATACATGTACTTCACTTTTTTTATTCATTATTATTAAATGATTAGTACAGTTTCCAACAGTACAGTACAGTACAGTACAGTTTTATAAAGTCTTATTAAGTACAGTTTTATGACCTTTCCAGCAGTACAGTTTTATAAAGTCTTGGTTGAGATCCTTATTAATTATTCTGAACATTTGCCTCAGATTATTGCTCTTCTTGTACGATGTTCATGCATTTCATAAGCTGCCTTCAGATTTGTTTGGATGCAAACATAGATGTGGCATAAGAACGTGTAATTCTTTTAGTATTTAATCAATTCTGGTTTAGGTATTATACAATGATAATGGATCGTGAATGAATGAATTCTTAGTTGCTAGAAGGAAAATTCCACTTCAAATGGGAGAAACATGAAACAAAAAATGTGCAGTAAAACTTGGAAGATGGAAAAGGAGAAATATAACTGTCCCAGAATATATATTTAATCAATGGAAGACAAAATAGTGCACACTAACTGAATAAATACAATTGTCCAACAAATTTAGATGTCCAATTGTTGTGCTCACCTGAGCTCTCCTCCGTAACTGTGAATAACCGGGATTACTCTTGGCAAGATTATACCTAAACTCTATTTCTTTCTCCGAGTTGGGAGAAAACCTTTCCACGTTTTTCCAGGGACCAACTGTCCTCTCTTTTCCGAAAATTCTCAATTTCTGTTTGTTGTCTGCATAGATATTGTCTCCCATCCAAATGAAAAGCTGTGGATTGAATTGTAATATTGCATTCCAAATTGGCTGCAAATTCATAGAAGTACATTGACATGGTAGAAAAGAGAAAGTGTAAGGAATTTGAGAATGAAATTCCAATAGCTGTAGTAAAGTTGAAGAAAGAGCTGATTAATTTATAACTTATTTTTTCTTAATCACACACAAAATTCTATTAGTAAATGCTACGACTACTATCAAAAAAACATCTCAAGCCTATAAAGTTTGAATCATATCATCAAAAAGGTTAAGATGGTACATATGTACGGCATTGTTGACCATGTACATGTCAACAGTCCAGGAAGCAGAGTATAAAGCAACGGATAAAAAAATTCAAGTCAATATCATCATTGTAATCCAAATTTTGCTTTTGTATTGTAAAAATGATCCTAATATGACTATTGATCCATGTAACAACACCTAGGTAAGCCTATGATTCTTCTCAAAGGGTTTCACCCTAGGGAGTTTGTTAACCTCCCCAGATTATGTGTGTTTGTAAACACAGATAATTGGCAAAGCTTTTCTCCCAATTATACCCCAAAGTTAGGGTGGAGCTCGTTGAAAAGGTACATGGACTTCAATATGATAGCATCTTGTGTGAACTTTGAGCTTATCTAAAGATTTATTGCATAGGGTTTAGATTGGTACATTAAAATAGAAATTATTTCTATCATTTATTTTCAAAAATCTACTTGGGCTATAAATGAATTATTCGCTAATATTTTCTTGTAGATTATTGTAAACAATTTGTAAATTATTTCTAACCCTTGTATATTATTTTTCTCATTTGTAAATAATGGTTTTAGGGTTTAATTTTAGAAATTTCTAGATCTTGTGTCTTGGGCTCTATTTAGTTATCTTACAGGTGTCATTTGCTCAAAATTTCAAAGACAAATCTGAAGAAATAGCATAGAGACCCTCACCTAGCCTAGACGGATAGGGTTTGGGCCTATTTCTACCTAAGGAGGGCTCATCTGTAATATTCCTAATTAGCAACAGCTAATTGGAATATTCGATTTTTGTATAGTTTTTCCGGCTATAGTTTATTAATAAATAAAAGTGAGAAGAGGGGTCTAACTCACTTAAGTAAAATAAAGTATCTCCCTAGTAGCACAACGTTATAACTTATGGGGAGCCATGGGGGTCCAACACCACGTAGAGGAGGGGGCCCACGTAGCCTCTAGGAGCTTCTGCGCAGATTGAGGAGGAGCACGTGGAGGAGAGGGAGACCACGTTAGGGTTTTGGAGAGAGGCCAACGTTATAAAAGGTGGGAGAGCCTTCTCATTTGGCATTCTTGTTGTTGATGATATTTGAGCTAGACTTTTGTCTTCTTGAGCACGCTGGCTGTTTAGCCTGTCTGCAGCACTGTTTAGTGCGTTGAGTGTCTCCGGTCGAAGATCTCACCCTTAGCCCCGGGGGACTTCGAGTGCCTGCTCGGGTAAGGTCATTTCTTCAGTCTTTAGCGGGAGGTTTGGTTGGTTGTTTTGCTGAGGAGCTGGGCTTCTCTTGTGACTGCGCAGTCCCTGGGAGAGAGGACGCAGTTCTACTTGGAGGTGTTCCGTTGCGGGGTTTCTGCAGGAGTTTCAGTTGATATCCGGAGTGGAGGATTAGTCTTTGCCAGTAGGAGGTTTCCCGAGGAGTTTGTGGCACTGTTTCAGCTATTATCATTTGGCATCTGCGCTGAGCCTTGGAGGACAGCGTAATTCCTTGAGGAGGGACTTTCTGGTGATTTTCGGAGGCTGACCATTTTTGATATGGTTTCTGGGTTTTGTCCGGGTTGGTGAGTACAGGTGGTCCGCAGATTTTCAGCTCATTCCGGCAAGGGGATCAGCCCCTAGTTTTCAGTCTATTCCAGCAGCAGCAGTTTTACGGCAGATTTCCAGCAGCTGGGACGTAGTTTCTTAGCGCAGCCATTTTCTGTCTTTCTGAGAGAGTTCTCCACTTGCCTTGAGCAAGAATAGGTGCTATCATTCCAATCATCTATTGTATTTATTTATATTCTCAGATTAATAAAATGGCTTAGCATTCCCGACATTTTTATGAGTAGTTGCTTTATGTTCTATTTCTGGCATTTTCTATATTGTCGTATGCTTGTATTGCTGTCTATTTCCCTTCGGGATATTACAGTGGTATCAGAGCATAGTTTTGGCTCAGCCTGTAGTCTATGACATCGGGAAAGAGATCATACAGAGGTTTGCTGGAATTTTGGAGAGCAATAGCAGTTCCAGTAACAAAAACGAAATTGGAAAAAGGGCCAAAATACAAAGGGTCAAATTTTGAAGTTTGGAATTAGAAGAAACCCTTTTGATGTTTTTCTGGGTTTTGGGCAAGGATCACCTTCCCAAGTTCCTAGAATTTTCTGAGTAGTTTTCAGTGGGTAAATCAGAGGCCGAAGACAAGCCGCAGTATAGTTTTGGAGCAACAGTGCCATTTCATGAGGAGCCTGTAGACACATAGCAGGAGGAGCCGATGGCAGATGATGATGGTGCAAAGAGATTTGGGGAGATGCTCCTCAAATCAGTACAAGATCTGTCAAGGCAGATTGAGGTGATGGGACAGAGATTCACTGCTATAGAGGCTAGACAGCGTGAAACCCAAGGGTTTCCAGATTGGCGAAGGTTTAGGCACATCCCACCATTTGCCGGAGCATGATGCCACTCAGCATATGGCATCACATACACCCACACGTTCCACTATGCCCACTTTTCTGGGTGCAGACACAGGGGCAGGAGCATAGCAGGAGCCAGAGCCTGGCCACATGGGTGATTATTTCGCCGAGTATCAGGCATATGGGCAGGAGTTCAGGGATGCCCTTCCATTCAGAGATTTTGTCCAGCTCCAACGGGATAGCAGACCCCGCAACTTTCACAGAGGGAACAGGCACTCACATGATGGGGGCTTACAGCGCACAGTGGGTAGATTCCATCTACTGACATCTGACGAGTCATTCGAGCGTTCGGAAAAAGCTTGGGTGGAGAAGTTGGATACCTCTTTCCAGCTTGACCGAGTATCGGAGAGGGAAACCATCAAAATGGTTACCTCGCGCTTGGAGGATGTGAGCACAAAGGATTGTAGGGAGTTCGAAGATACACCTAGTGTGACAAAGGACTCACCCTCATTAGAGACCTCCTTGACCGTGCCGGTTGATATCGTAGTGGAGAAGGTAGAGCCTACACCAGTAGAGCCATCCATTGAGGTGATGACTAGAGTCGTGTCCGAGTCTTCGGGTGGTGGTAGCACACAACAGATGGGTGAGGCGACAGGAAATGTATCCACATTCGATGAGGCACTAGGAGATACAGAGGGATTGGATGATGGTCGCAGACAATGGTATCATCAGCTTCGGGCAGACCTTCGAGTTTTGAAAGGGAAGGCCACGTCAGTACTGGAGGCCATTTTGTTGCAGGACAAGGAGTTGGAGAGCATGAGAGTGGCTTGTGCCAAGACGGCGGCCAAGTTGGCTTGCATTGGGGAACGACTGGATTCCCTAATGGTACAACCTGAGGGCACGTTGGAGCGTCAATTCATTCCCCTTCAGGCATGCATGGACGGGACTGGCAGCGTTGTTGGGTTACCTCTTCCCATTAGAGAGAGAGAGACAGAGCCACCTAGTCAGATCTCATACGTTGACTTGGATAGCGGTATGAGACGACCAAAGTTGCACAGGGTACAGCATCCACATGTTGAGGTTGGATGGCGAGAGATTTTGAGTTGGTACCCGGTGGAGTGGGTTATGGAGATGGTGGTGGACCCAAGTATAGTTCAGCAGGATTTTCCAGGTGCTGGGAGTACAGGAACCCCAGATTGGCATTGGGATCCAGGTGAGATCACCTATCATTTTCCAGGCAGGTCGATTGACTATGTCTTGGAGGGTACAGTTGACCTAGCAGTTGAGCATGCACATTTTCTAGGGGAGTTTTGGTTAGCTCCAGTGGCCAACCAGTTTATGGGAAGACTTCCTAGGTTGTCTTGGTATGACACTTATACACAAGATCACAGGGTGGTCAACATACCTTGGCAGGAGCCTGTCGGAGGAGGTGGCATTGGCAGGCCACCAGATGGCGCCTTGTATGGGACCCAGGATTCTTCACCTTTGTGTGGGGCACAGAGGACGCAGTGGAGCCGAGCAGTGGTGGTAACACTACTGACACATAGGGAGATTCACTTCTCGAACCCCTCGAGGAGGATTTGGAGTGATGATCCATTTGTCGGCAGGTATAGTGATGCGACGATGGAGATGATGATACCGATTGGAGGAAGTCCAACATGTAGAGGCCCAGCTCTAGGACACTACATCCAAGGATGTGTGGGAGCCTCTAACATTGAGCAGTGGACTTCCGGTGGACACGGAGTTGCATGGTGTTGTACCATAGTGTGTGGGATTGCATTGTGGAGTAGAAGTGTCCTACATCACATTGAGAGCATGTGAGGAGTGACCGATGCCTGGACACAAACATGGCACGAGACGGTACAGGGTGGTGCAACAGTAGCTTGGGGTATCCAGCAGTATACAGAGGTATGCCTCAATGTGCAGTGGCATGCCAAGGAGTACATGGATGATCAGTGGTATGCGAGGGCATACGGTGCTGCACAGCAGGGTTTTAGAGTGTTGCATCCAGGGAGACTCACAGATAGGGACACCAGGCTTACCTTTGGGAGTAGTTCACCCAGGATCGATGAGGAGACATATGAGCGATACTTGATGGTATCAGTGGGGACTCCCGTATCCGACCCTCTTCTACATCACTCACTGGCACAGTCGATTTTGTTGTTGTCCTTTGGCACTTTGGGCATAAGCAGCGAGGTACGCGAGGCTCACCCAAGATATTTGGATGACATTCAGCACACTAGGCGAGAGACCTCTCAGCAGTGGCACTGGGTTGTTTTGCTAGTTGACAGCCACAGGTCGAGGGATGAGATGATCCTCTACAGGGGTGGCACATCGGTCATCGTTGAGCCTACACCCGGGGAGCGGGTCATGAGGGAGAAATGCATCATTCTTCCCTCAGGGCATGTTGAGATCATGCATGAGCAGAGGATACTGGGTTCAGCAGAGGTAGCATTCCAGCATGCGTCTAGACTCCAGACATTGTATCGACACTTCATTGAGAGGGTGGATGGCCTATTCAATGCAGATGAGGTGGCAGAGGAAGAACAGGAGGGCCTTCCTCCTGTATGCCAGGGTGAGGACTCTTCTTCACATGAGTCCATAGGATCAGTTGAGGTCGCTTCTGGGGAGCGAGAGCAGTCACGCAGGGATGGAGACAGTAGACCAGAGCTGCATTCCAGTGTACAGGGTGAGCAGTCAGGGGACTCTATGGGAGATGCTCTAGGCGATGAGACACTTGTGACGATCCAGTCAGAGCTATATGTGATGGAGCCTGAGTCAGTAGAGGAGGATGTTATGCACATCATGCATGATAGTCCTTTGGGGGAGAGCCAGATGGAGGCTCACATCGAGTCGGTGATGGATATGCGGCTAACCGTGGGGTCAGCCATTGAGGAGGAGCAGTCAGATGCATTGACACTGAGTACAATGACGGCAGTTGCAGATCCATATCCTCTAGAGATGTTGGAGGTTGATGGGATTGTTATGCAGGGGGCTAGTAGACAGCAGGAGTTGTTGGATATGGTGGAGCATTCATCTTTTGGCCGACACATTGATGAGATACAGATAGATGTACATACAGTCGGTCGAGCTGCAGTACTTTCAGTGAGTAGTACTCTCCAGGAGTACATCGATGGAGCTTGCGGCATATCTTGCCCACTTTGGCCCATTATAGAGAGAGGGGTTTCCTTCTACAGGCAGCTCTCATTGGTAGACAGGGCAGAGCAGTGGGAGTTGGTTACAGGTTGGCGGCAACACTTCAGGCGTGTTCCATATGCCGTTGTTATTGCTACATCGGATTCTTCTTCCAGGATGGACTGGCGGGAGATCATGAGTTGGTACCCTCTAGATGGTACAGTATTCTTCGTAGGGAGCACAGTCGAGCAGGGGCCCTTGGACATAACAGAGGTTATAGATTCCAGCTGGCAAGGTGGCACAGGACATCATTTCTTCAGCACTCCATCCCGATTTTAGGAGAGCAGGATCAGCATGGGATTGAGTCACAACTTGGATTGGAGAGAGGTGATGAGTTGGTATGCGGTTGGAGGGGTAGCATATGCAGCTACAGGTACAGCGCAGCAGGAGCCCGAGAGCAGTGATGCTTGTTGGTGGTCTTCACCTCTTAGAGCATTGGTCATATCTAGAGGCAATGCACAGTCCGAGCCGTGGGACTTGTGCGATTATTGGCCACGGTGGCGATGGGATCCGGGAGGATTATTGGTTGGCTGGTACTGTGAGAGGTCACTTTGGGATCCTGGCATTGAGATATCCCTTCGTATCAGGGTGATGCAGAGGTCAGAGAGGTTTCAGTGGGACCCAGGCACATTTTGCAGTATCGGTGGGGAGCATCAGCTAGAGAGGAGGCTTATTCAAGCGTTGCTTGAGCACAAGCAATTTTTGCTGGATGAGGATGCCACTTGGGAGAATGAGAAGATTTTGCAGCATCCATCACTTCAGTTGCTTGAGGACAAGCAACATTTTGCCGGGGGAGACTGTAATATTCCTAATTAGCAACAACTAATTGGAATATTCGATTTTTGTATAGTTTTGCCGACTATAGTTTATTAATAAATAAAAGTGAGGAGAGGGGTCTAACTCACTTAAGTAAAATAAAGCATTTCCCTAAGTAGCACAACGTTATAACTTATGGGGAAGCCATGGGGGGCCAACACCATGCAGAGGAGGGGGCCCACGTAACCTCTAGGAGCTTCTGCGCAGTTGAGGAGGAGCACGTGGAGCAGAGAGAGACCACGTTAGGGTTTTGGAGAGAGGCCAGCGTTATAAAAGATGGGAGAGCCTCTTCATTTGGCATTATTGTTGTTGATGATATTTGAGCTAGACTTTTGTGTTCTTGAGCACGCTGGCTGTTTAGCCTGTCTGCAGCACTGTTTAGTGCGTGGAGTGTCTCCGGTCGGAGATCTCACCCTTAGCCTCGGGGGACTTCGAGTGCCTACTCGGGTAAGGTCATTTCTTCAGTTTTTAGCGGGAGGTTTGGTTGGTTGTTTTGCTGAGGAGCTGGGCTTCTCTTGTGACTGCGCAGTCCCTGGGAGAGAGGACGCAGTTCTACTTGGAGGTGTTCCATTGCGGGGTTTCTGCAGGAGTTTCAGTTGATATCCGGAGTGGAGGATTAGTCTTTGCCAGTAGGAGGTTTTCCGAGGAGTTTGTAGCACTGTTTCAACTATTATCATTTGGCATCTACGCTGAGCCTTGGAGGGCAGCGTAATTCCTTGAGGAGGGACTTTCTGGTGATTTTCGGAGGCTGACCATTTTTGATATGGTTTCTGGGTTTTGTCCGGGTTGGTGAGTACAGGTGGTCCGCAGATTTTCAGCTCATTCTGGCAAGGGGATCAGCCCCTAGTTTTCAATCTATTCCAGCAGCAACAATTTTACAGCAAATTTCCAGCAGCTGGGACGCAGTTTCTTAGAGCAGCCATTTTTTGTCTTTCTGAGAGAGTTCTCCACTTGCCTTGAGCAAGAATAGGTGCTATCATTCCGATCATCTATTGTATTTCTTTATATTCTCAGATTAATAAAATGGCTTAGCATTCCCGGCATTTTTATGAGTATTTGCTTTATGTTCTATTTACGGCATTTTCTATATTGTCGTATGCTTGTATTCTTTGTCTATTTCCCTTCGGATATTACATCATCTTTCTGTGGGAGTTTAGTATATGAAATATGTCAAAAATAGAAGAAAAAGGGGCATCAACGCCTTAGAAATAAGCCACTTCGAGGGAAACACTCCTTTAAATTACTGAAATGAACAGGTGCTTGGATGATACAAATGACGAAACCTCCTCCTATATATAGGAGTCCATGGGGTCACAATATAATCCTAACCGACCTAACAATAATAATGTAAGGGCACGATAATAACAATATTGAGGTTATAGGGTACGACAATAACAATAAGGGGGCTACACTAACAACAATAAGGGACTACACTAGTAATATATGGACCTAACATGCCCCTCTCCTTCAAAAAAGTGTTATCCTCAACGCTTGAGTAGCTGTGGGTGCTTCTGTATAAAATTCTTATCCTCCCATGTAGATTCTTCAGTGGGTAAGTTTTTCCACTTGATGAGATACTCTGAAATTGATCGATTTTGTAGCTGTCGAGTTCTTGTTTCCGTGATTGTTTCAGGTTCCAATATGATTTTTCCTTCCTGATCAAATTCTGGCAATATTGTTTGAACTAGAATTTTGTCACCTATAACATTCTTTAAGGATGAAACATGGAAAGCGTAATATGCCCTACCGCGAAGAAACGGGAAGCTCCAAATTTTAAGGGCATAGTACCAATCTATGCAATCTTTTGCTGTAGCACCTTGTAAGGACCATATTACTTTGGCGATAATTTATTATCATTCTTAGCTTGCTTGAAGGACATTAGTTTGTATGGTTGTAGCCGTAAAAATACCCAGTCTCTTAGATCAAAACTTCTCTCGTTGCGATGTTGATCTGCTAGTTGTTTCATTCGATTCTGTGCCAAATTTAGGTTATCCTTTAAGAGTTGGAGAACTTGTTGTTGATGCTTGATGTGATCTTCCACTGCTTGAACCTTAGAAATTTCTCTTGAAGATGATGTGATGGATGGCGGATGATATCCATAAAGTGCCATAAATGGGGTCATTTTTGCTACAGTGTGGAAGCAAGTGTTATACCACCATTCAGCCAGAGGTAACCAATTTCCCCATTGTGTTTGTTTATAAAATACATAGAAACAAAGATATCCTTCAAAACATTTGTTCACTATCTCAATTTTCCCATCGGATTCAGGATGATAAGATGAGCTATGAGCTAGTTGAGTACCCAAATAACAAAATAATTCTGTTCAAAAATTTCCGGTAAGTAGTATTTACGCTCAACACCATAATCTTTGGGTTTCATGTAGCTTTTGAATTCTATCCATAAATGTAGTAGCAGCTGTACTTGCTTTAAATGGATGAGATAATGCACAAAAGTGTTCATACTTGGTAAGTCTATCAACTACCACCATGATGACACTCTTTCCTTCGGACTTAGGTAAACCTGTGATAAAATCCATTGAAATCTCCTCCCAACGTTGACTTGGAATGGATAAAGGTTGTAGAAGTCTCGGGGTCTTAATTGTCTCAACTTTGTTTTGCTGGCAAACCAAACATTCCGCCACAAACTTTTGAATATCAGATTTAAGGCCATCCCAAAAAAATTCTTTCTTCACCCTGTGGTAAGTTTTTAAAAATCCCAAGTGTCCTCCTAAAGGAGAAGTGTGCAATTCCAGAAGAATCTTTTGTTTTAGATGGGAATTCTTACAAAGATATAAGCGATCTTTGTACCATAAGGAATCATTTTTCCAACTAAATGTATCAGATGTACTAGGATCTTGCTGCAACTTTTGGATGAGTGTCCATACATCTTTGTCCTTCTTCCATTCATCCATCGGTTATCCAATACGGTTGGATAATAAGTAACTGTAGCATCTTCCACCTCTTCATCCTTTCTCGAGAGTGCATCTGCAAAAAATTTAGCTTCCCTTTTTTGTAGATGATTTCAAAGTCATAACCTAACATCTTTGTGACCCATTTTTGCTACTCTTCTGAAGAAAGTATTTGTTCCAAAAAGTGTTTAAGACTATCATGATAAGGTTTTACCTTGAAGTGTCTTCCCATTAGGTAAGGTCGCAATTTATTTAGTGCATGTAGTATTGCCAACATTTCCTACTCATAAATAGATTTCTATAAATACTTTCCTTTGATTGGATGACTTTCAAAATAAATGGGTCTTCCTTCTTGCATTAAAACAACACCAATTCCATTTCCTGAGGCATCACATTCCACAATAAAGGTTTTTGTGAAGTCTGGCATAGCTAAGACTGGTGCTAGGCACATTGCCTCTTTAAGATGTTCAAAGGCCTTAGTTGCTTCGGGAGTCCATGAAAATGCATATTTCTTCAATAATGTTATTAGAGATGCTTCTATTCTCCCATAATTCCTCACAAACTTGCGATAATACCCTGTTAACTCGAGAAATCCGTGCAATTGCTTTATGGCTGTGGTGACTTTCCATTCCTTAATGGTTTTAATTTTGTTAGGGTCTACGTTAACACCCTCATGAGATACAATATGACCCAGATATTCCACCTCTTGTACTCCAAAGAAACATTTGGATGTTTTTGAATATAATTGTTTCTCCTCCAATATTTTGAGCACCCTGTCAAAATGTTGAACATGATCCTTCCAAGACCTGTTGTAGATTAGTATATCATCAAAAAGTACTAGCACAAATTTTCTAAGGAAGGATTTAGATAACAGATTCATCAACCCTTGAAAAGTAGGAGGTACATTGGAAGGCCCAAAGGCATGACCGATTCATAATGACCCTCATGAGTTCGAAATGTTGTTTTGAATATCTTGATCTTCATTCTAATTTGATGATATCCTGCCAACGAGATCCAGACTTGGTAAAATAAATTGCTCCATGTAATTCATCCAATAATTCATCAATCAGAAGATAAATTATCTTCAATAAGTGACTTATTGAGCTCCTAATTGAACAATGGTGATCATCTTTACTGCCCACTAATGCCGAACTGTGACAGAAGAAAGAACTTTGACTAGATTGAATTATACTAGCCTCGAACATTTTTGCAATCATACGTTCAATTTCGCTCTTTTGGACATAAGGATATCTGCAAGGCATGATGTTTGGAGGAACACTTCCAGGAATCAAATGAATAGCATGATCATGATCACTAATATGTGGAAGTCCTTTGGGAGTTTCAAACACCTTGGAATGATTGTCCAAGACTTTTTGCAGATCTGGAAAAATAGATGATTTGGATGTTGGAACTTCTACTGAGCATAATTGTGCAATTATGCCTCGTTGTTCTTTCTTCAGAAGCTTTGTCATGACATTAGAGCTTATTATATTTTCTGACTTCCCTGCGATATCCCGTAATTCGACTTCCTTTCCTTCCAAAAAAAAATGAAGAAAAGTTCTTGAAAATTAAAAGCTACTGTCCCCAAAGATTGTAACCATTGCACTCCTAGTACAACATCAACACCTCCCATTGGAATGGAAAGCATTGGACTATTCAATACATATTCCCCTATGGTTAGCTTGATATTATGGCATTTTCCAGAGCAATTTATAGTTCCTCCATTTGCAACCATCACTTGACATTCTGGTGTCGGGTATAGGAAGCAATTCAATTCCTTGACTACCTTACAATGAATAAAATTATGGGTACTAACCGAATCAATCAACACTATTACATTTTTCTTCTTAATATGTCCCTTCTATCTTAAGAGTTTGAGGAGTGGTAATCCCTGGCAATGCATTACACGCTATGGTCGGACTCATTTCTTCTTTCTCTAGGGTTGGTTCCTGGTGTATATCTTCTTCTTTGGAAGTTTTTTATTCATTTTCTTCCTCCTCTTCACAGTCTATGTAAAATAATTTCTTCTCAGCACACTTATGACCTTTAGTGTATTTGCTATCACAATTGTAGCAAAGCCCTTTTTCTCTATTTTCTTCCAATTGTTGTGGTGTCAACCTTGTAGGTTGTGGAAGTCTAGGAGTAGCAACACTTCCATCTTTATAGATGTGAGTGGTAGGCTTCCTTCTTATGCCATAAATTTTGCACTCAATTTCTTTACCAACTTGAATGCATATCCAGTTGAATCGGGTTACCAAAGGCGAACCTCATGTTGAATGTTATCCTTTAAAAGTCCCTATGAAGACATCAATCCTATGTTCCTCACGGAATATCATTTTACCCTTATATTCAATTTTTGAAAGTCTGTGTGCTCCACCTTTGAACCCTTTTGTTTGAGATTTATCAATTGGCTGAGGTGTTTGTCTTTATATCGTCATAATGTGCTATCATTTCTATCTAGTGTATTGAAAGTAAGTGTGGTTTTTTATGGGAGCAATATAATGCCATACAAATGTATTTTGTTCTAAATATAAAGTTGCAATGCGTACCTTTTGTGTGTTTTGCACATTATTGAGATCAAAATATTGCTCCATCTATAGTATCCATGTTACAGGATCCTTGCCATCAAACTTCCTCGTATCGATCTTTGGAATATGGTGGGTCTTCCATCCAACATTCGAGTTTATGAAATCATAATTAATATTTATTTTGTTCTCATCATGAATTTCCTCTACTATCTTTTCGCCATTAGGAATCATTTCTTGTATCAACTTTGTCAAGCCTTCCATGTCTGCTTTTATATCATTCTTCATGTCTTCCAATTTTTCTTCCATGTCTTCCATGCCATTCTTCAAACCATCTATCTTAGCTTCCACGCCTTTCTTCAAACCATCCATATTAGCTTCCATACCCTTCTTCAAACCATCCATATTAGCTTCCATGCCTTTCTTCAAAACTTCCATTTCATTTTTTGTTGCTCTTTGCAAGAGCAAAATATGGTGCACTTGCTTTTGTAATTTTGATATATCATGTTGCACATTTTCCTTTTCATGAGTCATAGTAGAGTATTCTGAGGGCTTAATGGGTGTTGAATTCTTTTTAGGAAGCATTATAGAACCCAATACTGATATTTATGCTTCAATATGCCCTTGGAATCACTTCAAACTGATTTTTCAAACAAGACTTATGCAATTTGAAAAACAAAATACACACCTTTTTCTAGCTTTTGAGGAGCTCGATATTGAAACTGAATTATCTCTGTAATTTCGGATCTTCAATATCTAAAATTCGGTCCTGTAATAGCCTTCTGAATCTTCTTTCAAATGCCACAGGTCTGGCCTGATTTGCATGCTTCAAGACAAAGTTATGTCCAATATCCCACAATGACCACAGGTAGAACGAACTTGTATGGCGTGCCACGTGTCAATGTTTCCTCCTTCAGCTCTGCAATTGATACACAAGAAACTAAAGTTCGTTTACTTTTGGCCACTTTTTACAGAATTCCAATCCAATGCTCATAGAGAGAGTTATGACGATTTTCCCAAGGTCACCTCTTTTAGATGAAATTCGGGAGCCTGAAAAAACCATAACTGCCATAGATCATATCTCCGAAAATATTGTGAACCAAGATCTGAAATTTTTACACAAATTTCCTCAGGATTTCAACTTCGAGTGGTAAAAATTTCAGCTTCTGAACCTTCATAGAAAAAACGTTATAGCGAAAAGTCCACGATGACCTATTTGAAGTAGCTAATCCTAGAATCCAAAGATCTTATACCAAATGTTATGAAACCAACTCCAAAAATAGAAGAAAAGAGAGATCAACGCCTTATAAATAAGCCACTTCAAGAGGACAACCTCCTTTACATTACATAAATGAACAATTCTTGGATGATACAAATGACAAAACCTCCTTCTATAAATAGGAGTCCATGGGGTCACAATATAATCCTAGCCGACCTAACAATAATAATGTAAGGGCACAATAATAACAATATGGGGGTTACAAGGGTACAACAATAACAATAAGGGGGCTACACTAACAACAATAAGGGACTACACTAGTAATATAGGGACCTAACAGTTTGGTGACCTTCTTCCTTTTTTACAAGCAAACAATTTGTGCTTGTGGGTATTTAAAGCCTAAATCATAGCCAAAACACTTGATTTGGTGACTCAAGCTTGTCTCAACTTGGCAGGATTAATAGTGGAGCAAGGCCTTGAGGGTTTGATCTCTCTAGCCCTGTCTCTTTTGTTGATTGTCCTAAATGATCAGATCTGAAGACTAATGTAACAGTGGCATAATCAAGTATAAATCACCCTAAAGAAGGTTGAAAACACCTCTAAATAAACCTAATAACTCTAAGAAATAACACTCATCACTTAAGGGCTTAATCACAATTGTGTTTTCTAGCTTCTCATGTCAATTTTAGTACTGTTTTAACAATAATAGCTTGTTGGTTTGATTTGCTCAAGTCTGGTGCATTTTCAAAGTGATAGCATTGTGGGGAATTCATTGGTGAATTAATCATATAAGTCTTGCACCGACTTATCTCTTGCATTTCTTGCATTATAATTTTTAAGATAGATAAGTTGCCTCTTTGCATTTTGCATCATTGCATTATTGCATTTGTGATGTCTAGCATCCATTGTTAATCACTCTTAGCAATCTCTTATTGTCCTTGTTTGTATTGTGTCTAAGATCATCTATTGTGCTTCATTGACTTATGATCTAAGTGATAAATTGCTCTAAATTTGTTCTTGATCCTAATTGTGAATCATAAGAAGAATTAATCTTATTGTCACATTAATAAGCTCTAACAAGTATTTTGGATAAATTGGAATTTCTAATTGTGTTTCATTGGAATTATTTTTCTTGCTTCATTGAGATAATCTCTAATCGCTCTCTAAGTGTTCCATTTACTTATTTACTTGCTCTTGTCATCTTGTGTTGAATATGATTGTAAGCATTTTGATTTAATCTTGTTGAAACTCTTAGCACATTTAATAAGCTCATTGAAGCAATCACTCACATCGTGCATATTCATTCTAATTTTAAAAGTGCATCTCTAAAATATGCCTCCAAGCATAAGCTTGGTTGCAAGAAATATAGGGCCACCTTGCAGTAAACACAGTGATCTTGCAGTTCTCTTGTGGGAAATCCCTTGTAGGAACAGAGACACTCGGGTGGTTAGAACTCCACAGGAGGTATCGTTAGTGAGGCCTTAGCCTCCTTCCTTTGGACTTGTGTCTACAACTTGCATTCGAGACTAGCTTCAAAAGAATTGAGGGAAATAATATATTTAGACTAGGCATATAACTAAAATCTACCAAGAATTTATATCTCACATAGATTTAGCTCTTGCATTTCATTTAGGATAGAATTTGCATATTGCAGCAGTTGTTCATCTGGTAGCTTGGAAATTTAATTCATATTATGCAAGTAATTAATCTTTAAAGGTATTGGTTTT
Source organism: Pinus albicaulis (assembly GCA_034641835.2). Taxonomy (NCBI): domain Eukaryota; kingdom Viridiplantae; phylum Streptophyta; class Pinopsida; order Pinales; family Pinaceae; genus Pinus; species Pinus albicaulis. The sequence goes on along the minus strand of CM076581.1, from coordinate 127,708,440 downwards.
CAACTTATAATCTTGAGGAATCTAATGAAATCTTGCTTAATAATCATACTTGGTTCCTAATTTATAACCAACTTGTTAGGCCATTCAGTGTTGTCTCTTGACTTCTTGGTTCCCAATAGGTTGATTATCATCTCATCCATAGGGACAACCCCCCTTAGCCTGCATTTAGGAGACAGCTCAAACAAACAGGGCAGGGATCAGACTGGCAGCCCCTGCCCTGAGCGTTGTCGCAATCTCGTGTACAATTTGAGCGACAACAGTCATCCTAAGAGTAGAAGTAGAATTCCAGGATCAGATATCCAACGCAAAAATAGGAAAATTTACCATACATAGCAGTAAGCACAACTAAAGAGGTTTAGCATTGAAAACTAGATGCATATCAAACATAGGCAGAATATCAAAAGCAAAGGTGTTATCAAGAGCTATCATGATGATGGTGTACAAAGCATACCAGTGAGGTTAAACTTCACCTTTAATGCAATTTTTCTGCAGATGGAGGTAGACCTCATTCCCAACCTTAAACTAATAAGGGGGAAAACTACATTATGTCTCTGCTTGTAGTATGTTTATAAAATCTAAATAGTATAAACATTCTAACAAGCGAGGAAATTTTCTCTCTATTTGTGGATGTGTTGGATTGGTTGAATGAACTATTCACCTATGTACTATTTGTATGCTTGATGAGTTGCTATAGTAGATTGGAATTGAAAAATTCAACATGCAAGCCCATGAACTCAATGAGAACAAAGATCTATCACAATAATTCATAATCATCAATAAATGTTTCTAAACAAGGAAGTCCTCTCTAATTTGGTTGAGAGGGAGACAAGTTTGAAAATCATTCTTGGAGACAATTCTACTCTTCCTAAGAAGGGTTTTGGTTCTGTCAAATTTAATTTGGACTCTGGTGAATCCATTCTTCTTCATGATGTAATGTACGTTCCACGACTAAAGAAGAACTTGGTATTTATTTCTGCTTTAGAAGACAAGGTTATGAGAGTATCTTTCATTAAAGGAAAATTCCTCGTATGGCCTATGGAATCTTGCATGAAAGATGCTTTTACCTTGGGATCTAGAGTTGAAAGACTCTATAGAGTCAATGGAAGACCTCTACTGTTGAGATTTTGTGTATTTGGGGTAGCATCAGTTGTGCTCTAGCTCCCAAATTTTGTGGAGGGACTAGAGTACACTTGATCTACAAGACCCAGAAATTGATTTGGGAAATTTCATCTGGTTTAGGAGATATTAAATTAATTAATTATTTTAATGTATTTCCTAAGTTAAAACTTAGGAACTTAAATAATTAAAGTGAATTTAATTAAACATGTGATGAAATTGTCTTAAGTCACACGGATCAAACTTTCTTTTAATCTTAGCCATTGATTTAGGATCTGATCATGGCCATTGGTTTCCCAATGAGAAAAGTATAAACGAAAGGCTTGGGGTCATTTGTAAAGACACACAGAGGCAGAGCACTGAAGCTAAGCTGAGATTCTAGGGCAGGTTCACTAAGAATTCTCAGAAGTGTTTCAGCTGCAGAGGGGAATTTACGCCAAGGGGATGATCTGATCCTGAGGTCTAGAATCAACAAGAGGCAAAGATCAGCTCAGAGAGGCAGCGCAGAGAAGCAAAAGAGCAGCAGCAGGAAGGGCAGCAACTGTGCTACGCAGGTGTTGCGCAGTCCTTCAAGGACAGCGTAATTTTCAGTTGGAAGCCCTCAGGGGTTACGCAGAGACCCTAAGGCACAGCGTAAGGACTGCGTCACCCAGTCTGGGGTAACGCAGCCCTTTGTGGAGCAATGCTAAGGGACGCAAAGGCTTCAGAGGTTGACACAAAGGATTTCTGAGAAAGCATTGGGGTTTCTAGGTCCTAATCTTGGCTGAGTTCTGTAAATCTCGTTTGAGGGTGTGGATCAGTCATTATTTTGGCCTTAGAACAGCCAATGAGTTGTAGATCTATTATTTCTCTGTCGGGTTTTCCAAATCTGGAACCCAGATTTGTTGTATTCAAAAAATTCTTAATAATATAACCCTCCAGCAGCCAAGAGACCGGTTTTCCCGCTTTGGGTTTTTCCGAGGACTATTTGTCCCGAAAATATCTGTGTCACTTTTTCTATGTGTGCATGAACTTGTTCTAGATCTGAATTGGTGAAGATCTGTTATGTGTTTTTCTTCGATTTTAACTTGAATTTATTCAATTAATAACTTATCTAAGAAGGAGGAGCATAACCAGATTAATAGTAAAAGTTTCTACATAAGTGTAAGATTCAGAAATTTTCACAGAAATTTTCACATGGTATTAGAGCAATTGTAGATCTAGAAGGGTCACCAGCAAGAGATTGAAGGTTCTAGCTGCAAAAAGCACCTGGAAAAGTAGCAGAAACGCGTATCTGAAGGGACAACGCAGTTTTCAGAGGCAGATTCATGCAAAGGGAAGGGTGACGCAGTCTAATGCCATCTCCTAGCAAGCCCACGCAATTACTGCGCAGAGGCAGCTTAGAAACAGCGTTGGATTGGTCTAAAGCCTGCCAGTGTGATGCAGATCTGAATCTGTCAGATCCAGAAAATACTAAAGATTAGTTGCAAAAATTCAAAAGGTGCTGGTGGGGTTAAATTCATGAAGTTTTCAGATTTTTGGCCTAAGCACAAGTGACAAAGAGCGGGAGGAGATCAACTTCTCAGAGAGTTTCTAGCCAAAGAAACTTGCAGATTGATCATAGGATCAAAGAGAGTTGAATCATTGTTGATTTGGCAGATTTCTAAGGAGGGAAATCAGTTGTCGGAGGGAGCAGAAGGTGTTTGTTTCGCCAAGGGCCTTAGATTTAGTTCTCTAGCAAAGAGAAAGGGAAGTTTCGACAGATTTCTGAGCAGATGGCTCCTCCTAGACTACATGATCGGGACAGATTGGATGGCCTCTCCAAATTTTCAATTTGGAAGGCAAGGATCCTGATAGTCCTTGAGGCATATAATCATAGAGACCATGCAGAGCAAACTCTGGCCACACCGACCGATCCGAATCTCCTACGAAAGCATAAGGAAGCTGCTGGGCATGCCAAGCGGCTGATTATGGACAGAATTAAGGACCATATTGTACCACACTTAGCTGAGAAAAATATAGCTAATGAGATGTGAAAGGCCTTAATCTCCCTATATGAGGGAAAATTTATCCAAAAGAAGATGATGTTGGAGACACAGACGAGGTCATTCATGATGACCAAGGGAGAAGACATGCAACATTTTCTCTTCAAATTGCAGTCAATCAGAGATCAGTTGACTGCAACGGGAGCTAAGGTGGAAGACGATGTGATAGTCAGGACTGCCCTCAGTGCAGTCATAGATGAGTGGGAAACCTTTGTCCAAAATATCTTGGGCAGAGCAGACCTCCTAGATTGGGACATCTTGTGGTCAATTATGCGTCGGGAAGAACTCTGCAGATTCACCAAGAAGCAGCACAGCTCTGGATTGAGCAAAGTGAAGAAGGAAGATGAAGAAGATGCAGCGTTGGCATCAAAGAGGCAGCAGGGAAAGAAGAAGAAGGATCTGTCAAAGATCAAGAGGAAGAAGGATGTAGAGCAGCAGAGAGGCAACACAAAGGGACAACACAGAGAGGCAGCACAATTGGGACTCCGTCCTCATGTAGTCCCTGCGCAGAGGATCACGCAGAGGTGATGCAGTGGAGGCCAGAGAGCCTAGTGGGTGTCAGAATTTCTCTGGAGGTTAGGAGAAAATTATCTCAGGTGTTTTCTTGGAAGTTTCTCAGTTATTCTGCCAGTCATTCCTTGTAAAGAGATTGTTGTTGAAGATTAATAAATAAACCCTCATCTGCTGCAATGGTTTTCCCGCATTGGGTTTTTCCAGGGACAATTGTCCAAAAATAACTGTGTTGATGTGATTGATTCTTGTGCTTATATTTCACTGTTATTTTCTCTATGAAATTATGCGATAACTGCAGTAGAATTTATTTTGATGTTTACTAAAGGGTTTTGTAAATAACTTATTGTGGAGAATAAGTACGAGAAATAAATCAGTTACTGTAGTAGAATTTCAGATTCGAAATTTTCACATGGTATCAGAGCTTGGATCAGGTAACAGGGTTGGAGATTCTGCAATGGAACATGGTCTTAATGTTGCTGGAGTAGCAACTCGAAAGGGTTCACGCAATTCTCCTAAGAAAGAGGAAAGCATGAAAGAAACAATGGATCATGACATCTTTGTATTGGCTTCTAGGTTGGAAGAACAATTCGCTTGCTTGTCAAGCTCTGCTTCCTCAGAGGTTTGGTATATTGATAGTAGAGCTTCTGCACATATGATGGGTATACGAGAATATTTTTTGAGCTACCAAGAATAACAAATGAACTGCAAGATCACCATGGAAATAAGGCGAAATGTACCCCTATTGGAAGAGGTACCATAGTTTTTCAAACTGAAGTAGGAGATCGGCTTCGGGCCACCAATGTGTTGCATGTGCCAGGGTTTGGGATGAACTTGCTCTCTGTATCTCAGCTACAAAACAATGGGCTATGACGTATACTTCATTGGAAAGAAGGGATATGTCAAACACCCAAGTTGGAAGAAGAAGGCTCAAATTGGAGTCAGGAGCAACAAACTGTATAAGCTACAGCTTGAATCTCTAATGGCACTGATAGGCAGCAGTGGTGAGAAGGATTTGAATGAGATATGGCACAGAAGGATGGGGCACTTACACTATTGGGCTCTAGGAATTCTCAGAGAGACCATTACAAGAGTTCCAGAGTTTAGCACTAAACGGGATGATGTTTGCAGAGGGTGCGTACTAGGCAAGTACACCAAAGCAACTTACTCCAGAAGCAGCAGTAAGGCTAAGAGTGTCTTAGGATTAATACAATCAAACATCTGCGAACCAATGTCCACCAAAGCTCTTAGTGGTGTCGAATACTTCGTCACCTTGATTGACAACCATTCCAAGAAAACTTGGATCTACTTTCTAATGACCAGGGATGAGGTCTTTGATAGATTCAAAGAGTTTAAGGCTCTAGTTAAGAATCTGACAGGAAAGAGGATAAAGATATTGCGTTCACATAATGATGGAGAATATATTGATAAAAACTTCACTGAGTTCTGCATAAGGGAAGACATAAAAAGAGGATGGACCGTTCTATATAATCCAGAGAAGAATGGGGTTGCAGAGAGGAAAAATAGAACTATTGTTGAAGCAGCAAGGGCAATGTTGTATGATCAAGATATGCCCAAATTTCTATGGGCGGAACTTAGAAGCATGCAGTACAACCGTGTATGTTCAGAACAAGATTCCTCACAAGGCACTAGGTAAGATTACACTGGAGAATGTCTTCACTGGAAGAAAGCCAGAAGTGAGTCATTTCAGGATCTTTGGTAGTTTGGCACACTGCCATATACCTGAAGAAAAGAGGTAGAAATTGGATCAGACTGTAGAAAAGGGATATCTGGTGGGATATAGTGAGAATGCTTAAGCCTCAAGCCTTCCTTTATAGTTTTCCTATTGAGAGATCAACGGTCGTGATCAAATCTTTAATCAACAGCTAAGATTAAAGAAGACTAATCCTCGTCATTTAGAAGCTTCTCACCCACATTTACATTAATTCACTTTTAATTTCCTAAATTTTAACTTAGGCTCCATTAAAAATAATTAATTATTTGAATACGATGCACTCCAGGCGAAATTTCTCCAAACGATTTTTGTGTCTTGGAGATCTCATGTGTCCTAGCCCCTCCACAAAATTTCAGAGCTAAAGCGCATCCGATGCCACCCAAAAAAATCAACACTCCCTCTTAGCGAGGAATGTGCTCTAGAAATAATTCTCACCAAAAGCATCACCCTGATCCACGGCAACAATCCTCTGTGTTGCTGATGTTCGGCCTACTGCCCCTCATCCACTGCGTTGTTGCAATCTGTACAGCTGCCCATGACACTGCCACTGTCACCGCTGCATCTGTACTGCAACTCCCTCTCAATATCATGTTGCCCATAGCACTACCACTGCTAACTGCTGCACTGCAACCCAGTTGCTGAGAGTACTGAAAGACATCCCAAATCTTGACATACTAGTCAGTCTGGATGCACCTCAATGTCGAAGATTCCTCTGCTGCTAATCTGCGCTGACCCTCTGATGCTACTGCATTGTTGTTGTATCTGCTTTGTGCCTCCCGCACTGCTGCAACACTCCACTGTGCTGCTTCAGACTTTGGCACTCTAACTATGCCACTGTCGCTCCATCATCCCTCGCACCAACTGACTCCCGTCATTTTGCTACTGTCATTAAGGGCTCCCGTAGGCGTATGTGATCCAAGAGTTTGGGCACCTCAAGGTTCCTACCCGTTTTTCTCTATGTAGCTCCAACTACAACTCCATATCGCCCCACCTTTTCTCTAGAGGTGCATGAGCACTCATGGCGTAGTCATCGTCATCCTCCTCATCAGCCTGTGCTGGAGCAGCCTTCGAATCAGGAATCTCTTCTTTGCCCTTCTTCTTCAGAGAGCATTGCGTGGCGAAACGTCCCATTTCCCCACATCTGAAGCATCTTACTTTCGAGATGTCCTTTTTCTTCCGTCTCTGCTACCCTTGTTGTCCCTTTGATGTGAAAGTCGCATCCTCCTCTTCCTCCTTGACTTTGATCCCTTTGCTATTGCTTCCCGCCTTGGTCCACCTTCTGATCTCTTCTTGTCGAAGAGCTGCCCACGTCTCCTCCCAGCTAGGAAGAGAAGCCCTGCCCAAAATGCTTTGCACAAAAGTTTCCCATTCTTCAGTGACTGCATTCAGGGTAGCCCTGACCATAAATCCAGCTTCTGGTGTAGCCCCTACGGAAGCTAGCTAATCTCAGATCCCTTGCAATATGATAAGAAAGGGATCGATTTCTTCTCCCTTCTGCATCTGAAACAATCTTAGGTGACTCTCAAGCAACATCTTTCGCTGGACAGAAGATCCTTCATATAATGTGGTCAAGGCCACCCACATTTCCCTTGTTTTGTTCTTCTCAGCAATATGTGGGATCACATGATCCTTGACTCTGTCCATGATCATGCTCTTAGCTTTCGCTTGAGCCTCCTCGTACTTCTTGAGAGGATCAACATCAACCGGAACAACAACTGTCCTCAAGGCATAATCCTTGATGCGATGTTCATCCAAAACTGCCAGGATCTTGGCCTTCCAGATGACAAAGTTGGATGCTCCATCCAACCTGTCCTGATCCCTCAGTGCACTCGCAGCCATCTCTGATCAACTGAATGTTGAACAAGTTCCTTTCTCCCTACTTCGCTGCTACCTGAGTAAAACTCGGATCTGGATTTCTTCGGCGCTAGAAATGCTCTAAAGAACAAGCTCCCTCTGAATCTCGATTTCCTTCACGGAAATCTTTCTGCCAACAAATGTCGAAGCACCCCTCTCTGATCTCTCTATGTTGCTGCTCAGCACTGGATCTAGACTTCTTAGCGAAAAATCTTTTGAGGAACTGATTCCCTCTACTTTGCTTCTACCCCACTAGACATTGTTCTGCACCAACAGAATCAACATCCCACCAACAACTCCAAATAGAATCTGTACTGCACCTCCAGCCACGACAACCGGAAAATGAGACTCAATAGCCTCAGTGCTAGCCCAACAATCACTGCGCTACCTTTTGCAGCTACAACGTCACCCTAGCAGGCTGACGTAGGCTCTACATGAGCCTTCCTAGGTGACTGTGTCACCCTTCCTCTGCCTCTCTGGCCCAGAATTGCGTTGTCTCTCGGAACAACTGGTTTCCTGCAGCAGATTTTCCTTTGTCCGTTCATTGATGGCTTCAGTCTTCCTTGATCTGCAATTTCTTTGATACCATGTGAAAATTTCTAAATCTAACAACCAAAAATCCAGCTGCAGTAACTGAATTGCATTTCCTACTTGTGTTCTTCAATTAACGAGTTATTTACATAATTATTCAGTAAACATTAATACAAATACACTGGAGCCTACACCAATATGCGGATCAAGTACTAAAAAATAAGAAGAGACAATCACACAAAGGACACACTTATTTTTGAACTAAATGTCCCCGGAAAAACCCAATGCGGGAAACCGACGCAGCAGATATGAGGGTTTTATTATTAAGCAGATTTTTTAATACAACTATGGTGCCAAATCTAGCTCACCCAACAAAGAAAAAAATCTCGGCATAAGTATCTCTATCTGGAGACAGATATTTTGGTTGATCCAGCAACAGAATGATCAAACCCCACAGATGACTGCGTTGTCCCCAGTGTTGCACAGCAGCAACTACTCCCAGCTCTGCATTGAGACTGTGTCACCCCCTCTAGGAGTTGTGTCACCCTCCTCATGAGCCTTCCCAGCTCAGAAATCGAACTGTTGAACTGATGCCCGATCTACCTCACAGAAACCCCAGCGTTGCCTCTTCAGTGACTGCATCACCTCTCTCAGGCTCTGCGTCACCTTCTCAGGTGTTTCATTGTCTCTCCTTAGTGCTACGATTCCTCTCTGCAATGTATTCTCGGCCTTGGACTGAAGTCCCACTGCCGAACTACCCCTCTGCACTAGAAACTCACTCTAAAATTCTTAGCAAACCGCGCCCCAGAATTTCAACTTAGCTCAAGTGCTACTCTCCGTGTGTGTCTTCTCCAACTGACCCTCAAGCCTTCCTTTATACTTTTCCTATTGAGAGATCAACAGTCGTGATCAAATCTTTAATCAATGGCTAAGATTAAAACAAACTTGATCCTCATCACTTAGAAGCTTCTCACCCACATTTACATTAATTCACTTTAATTATTTTAATTTCCTAAAGTTTTAACTTAGGCTCCATCAAAAAAAAAAAATTATTTGAATAAGATGCACTATGGGAGGAATTTCTCCAAACGATTTATGGGTCTTGGAGATATCATGTGTTCTGGCCCCTCCACAAAATTTCGGAGCTAGAGCACATCCGATGCTACCTAAAAAAATCAACCTTATCTCAATCGAGGTTTCCCAAGTAGTGCCCCTCCTAGACCATTTGGCCATTAGAGGAGGTCCCACTAGACTAGGATGAAAGAGAAACCCCCCATTTAAGGTGAGGGAACATGATGACAACCAAAACCCCTCTTCTTCCAAGTTACCCCATAATCCATGCATGCCAAATTCCCAAAGTACAAACAAGCATAAGCACCCGATTTCAAAATGAATAAAGTACCTTTTGATTGGAAGCCCACCTTCCAATTTGCGCTCTTGCCAAATGGGAAAGGAAAAATATGATTGATGTAGGTGGTGGAGATATGAATGGCACATCATCATCGGCTACTAGTGACAATTAGGGCCTGCTGACTATCGGATGGAAGACAAGGTAGGAGAAAATTTTCTCCTATGGGGTCACCCACTTTTGGTGGGTAACAAGGTCGAAATAGTCACAAGTCATGATGAACAATGAAATGAGTCTATCCTCTATTTATATGAGGATTAGGACTCTTGAATATCTCTACAAAGCCCCTAAAAACAAGTTTGATTGCTAAATGTACTTGGGTTACAAGCCAACCCATTAGCTAACAATAAATTATGCCTAATTTTCCCACATGTGTAAGACGTGGCCTCTAAATTGTTAACGTCATCCATCATAAATGCTCCAAATTCCATGTTCAAGGATGATGAGTTGTCAAATAATGTGTATATGCCTGGATCATCCAATATTTGAGGTTTGGCCCTCAAATCCACCTCAATATCTCTGGTGGAGTCCCAAGATCCAGTTGGAGTGCCATCAAGTGGTCTCCATGGGTCTCCAACTGCTAAATGAGGCCTCCTTCTCTCCAACATTAAAAATTCCTCTGGTGCAACAAGACCTCCCTAGTCTCTCAATGGGAGACCAACCTCATCTCGGTTCTAAATCAACTCCTTCCCATCAGGTTGTGTCAAGGCCAACCTGGGGGCATACTAGGTCCAATGGTGTCATCCCAAAGAATCTTCAAAACCAGGTCAAAGTCAACCTACGTCTTGGGTCCTGGAGGTACTCTAAGACATGTGTCATCTGCTAGTGCTCCTACGAGGCTCCAGCCTCTCAAAGTTGCACCTACTTTGGCCAAAGTTCTTCCCTGAAGCGCCTGGGAACCTGTGGGGTGGGTGCCCAAAGCTTGGGTTGCTGTGACCCACCTGACAAAAAAAACATGTATTATAGTGAAAACAACCATCCATCAGGGACTGAGATCAATAGTGCATCTAAGTGAATGACACTTGAATGTTAAGGGCATATTAATACTTCAAATGAAGATCACCTTCCAAAATCAGGACCAAGTCCTCACAAAGGTATTTTCTCCCTTGGTAAGGGTGGCTAATGGTTAACCCTATTAGGTGCTTCCAGCCCCTAATGGAAAGTGACATTTCACTGGTTTGTTGATTTGTGTAGCTTGGGAGGTACTCCAAGCCCTAGGGTTTAGAGTTTGGAGGGCAAAGCACCATAATGGGAGCTTGTGGGCTTGTAACCCAAGTGTGCGGTTTTGCACCCAATCGTGTTTAGGGCAATTCTGGAAGCACATTTCTACATGCGATGGCATAACAAGATAAAGGGAGGAAAGTAGAATCCAACGCTTCGAGAATCATTGAATTCGGAGTTGTAGAAGTGGAGATATGAATTTTTGAAGATTAATGATGGGTTTGCAAGTGAGCATGTAGGTCGGCCTAAGGTGTTTTAGGCTCATGATAGTTGGCAACCCTCATTATGATGTTTTGAGGAAACCCCTTTGTTTGTTTATAAATAAAGGGTGATCAGAAGTGTTAGGAGCATCCATTTCTGTGCAACACATCCTCAAGAATACCTTTGAAGTTGGAGAAGCCTAGCGACACCTAAAAGGAGCCTAAAGGCAGCAGCGTGGAGCAATTCTATAGCTGAGGTGCAACGTGGTGAATGAGACCATTTTAGGGCATGTGTTAAGAGTTGTTTTGGTGCGTTTGCAAGGCAAGGAAGCCACAGCAAAAAGGATAAGTACTATTTGGATAAGGTCTGCCCTAAACAGCGTGGAGTATGTTGAAGGTATAGCGTATACCTAGATTCGTTTTGGGCTAAAGACAAATCAATATAGGGCTTGTTTAGAGTGTGGTTTAGTGCTAGAAGGTGTAGACAGCAAGGCCGAGGAGGATTGGAGGAGAACGCAACTAATTAAAGGTGTTGTTTGGGACTGTTGAAGAGACAGGAAGCTACAACAAGTTGTTGAGCTAGGCCGTAGGCCATAGCCAACAACTTGAGGTTGTTCCAAGGGAGTCTTGAAGTGTTTAAGGTAGGAAAGGGACAACGTGGTGCTTGGAGGGTCTCTTCTAGGTGGACCGAAGCCCTAGAAGGGTGTAGACTGCTGACAACATGGAGGTTGAGGGATGCATATTGTGCCCTAACCAGTATTGCAAGAGCAGCAACTTATAGTGAAGGACAGCGATGCATTTGGGAGGAGTGTTGCGTCAAGTCGTGACCAGATTGGATCAGATTAGTGAGTTTTGATTTCTATAGCATCGGAAAGTGTTCTAAGTCTCATTTTTGGTAGAGAGGCTTAGACATCAGTGATCCAGAGAACCCAAAAATCGTTTGTGGAAATTCCACTAGGATATGACTTTATTAAAATAATTGATTATTTTAATGCAGACCCTAAGTATAAACTTAGGGAAATTAAATACTTAAAGGGTATTAATAAAGCAGAGTGTGAATCTTCTAGAAGACGAAGATCAAAGTCATCTTTTAATCTGAGCCATTGATTAAAGATATAATCTGGGTCGTTGATTCATCAACGAGAAGACTATAAAAAGAGACTTGAGGGCCATTTGGAAATCAAGCCAAGGACACTCTCAGTACTCGAAGGAAATGGATTCTGAAGCAAGGGAAATCGATTTCAACGGGTGAGTTTGTAGAGCCTGGGTTGCAGAAGCAGAAGGAGGAGGGAGAATTCAGTTATCAGGAAGCAGATCTCAGGAGGGTGAAGGGAAGGGTGAGCTGATCAGCAACAAGAACCCCTCCATGCAGAATCACGCAGTCCAGAGAGGGACTGTGTAGAGCATCCACGTTGGATGACGCAGAGGGTGAAGGAGGTCAGAAAATTGTCTGGGAGGTACAGAAAATTCAGCCGTGTGTTCGCTAATTTTTCTCTGTTCATCAGACTCCTGTAAATGTACTTTCCATTTCTGAAGATAAATATAAAACCCTCATCTGTTGCATCAGTTTTCCCACATTAGGTTTTTCCGGGGATAATTGTCCAAAAACATCTGTGTTCATATGGCTATTTCTATTGTGTTATTGGTGTAAATTATCTTTCTGTTCTTATGCTCTTAACGATAGTGAAGATTTGCAAATGTGTTTATTTCAGAATTTACTGAAGCATCTATAAATAACTTATCTCATAAGTAGGAGAAATAAACCAAGTATTGCAGAAATATTTTCCTCTGGAAAATTTTACATGGTATCAGAGCAAAGGGCTAAAAACAGGAAGGGAGGATCTGCTATGGACCAAAGGAAGGGTTCACGCAGTCAAAGGGACTCATGCAGTCCTCCAGAGCACGTAGAAATGCAGAGAGAACATGACATGAAGGTGCTGGCATCCAGACTAGAGGAGGATCTTGCTTGTGTGTCAAGCACAGCTCCTCCAGGTGTTTGGTATATTGACAGTGGAGCATCTACTCATATGACAGGGGTTCGAGAATGTTTTTCGAGCTATCAAGAAGAGCAGATTAATTTCCAAATAACTATGGGAAATAAGGCAAAATGTACCCCCATTGGGAGAGGTATCGTAACATTTCAGACGGAGAATGGCAACAAGATTTGAGCCACGAATATTCTGCATGTACCGGGGTTGGGGATGAATTTACTCTCGGTGTCTCAACTTCAGAACAAGGGCTATGATGTATACTTTATTCAAGATAAGGTGTATGTCAAACACCCTAACTCGAGCAAAAAGGCACAAAGCGGGTTAAGGAGTCACAAGCTGTATAAGCTCCAGCTTGAATCTCCAGTGGCCTTGATCAGTAGCACAAATGACAAAGATCTGAATGAGTTATGGCACATAAGGATGGGGCATCTACATCATGGAGCCTTGGGGATTCTCAAAAATATTGTCATAGGGGCTTCTGAACTCAACACAAAGAAAGACAAAGTTTGCAGGGGATGTGTACTAGGGAAGTACGGTAAGGCAACATTTCCAAGAAGCAACAGTAGAGCCAAAGGTGTATTAGAGTTAATACACACTGACATTTGCGGTCTGATGTCCACAAAGCTCTCTGTGGGGCAAAGTATTTTTCCACCTTCATTGATGATTATTCCAAGAAAACTTGGATGCATTTTCTGAAGACCAAAGATTTTCTGAAGTCTTTAATCAGTTTAAAGATTTCAAAACATTGGTGGAGAACTCTACAGGAAAGAAGATCAAGAAGTTGAGGTCAGATAACGGTGGAGAATATATCGATAAAGACTTCACAGATTTCTGTGCACAGGAAGGCATCAAGAGAGAGTGGACAGCTCCTTACAATCCAGAACAAAATGGAGTTGCAGAACGAAAGAATCGAACCATAATAGAAGCTGCAAGGGCAATGTTGTACGACCAGGAAATGCCCAAATTCTTATGGGCAGAGGCATGCAACACAACAGTTTATATTCAAAACAGAGTTCCCAATAGAGCTTTGGGGAAGGTTACTCCCGAAAGTGTGTTCACAGACAACAAGCCAGAAGTGAGCCACATCAGGATATTCGACAGCATAGCATACTACCACGTTCCAGAGGAAAAGAGGAAGAAGCTGGATCAAACTACAGAAAAGGGTTTTCTGATGGGCTATAGTGAGAATGCAAAGGCATACCGCGTTTATATTCTAGAGAGCAGGAAAGTTGTGGAAAGAAGGGATGTAAAATGCCTGGAGGAGAAAGCCTTTAGGAAATCTCGAGAGATGGCCACAGATACGCAGATTGAGGAAGATCCACTAGTACAGCCTCAATGACCTATGGAGGAGAGGTCCAGTACCTCTCCAAGGCACAATCTTTCTGAGGGAAGCTCCTCCGACGAAGAACAGGAGAAAGAACAGGTGAGACCACCCACCACTAATGGGAGAGCGAGCAGAGAACTCCAACAAATTCTTAGAGATGCAGAAGGATTTGTTGGAGCACCTAGAGAAGGGAAGAGGATAAGAAAACAACCTGACAGATATCAGGCGCTGGTAGCTCAAGTTGGAGAGCCTTCTACCTTTCGGGAAGCAACTCAACATCAAGTATGGGTAGATGCCATGGTGGAGGAGTACAACTCCATCATGACAAATGATGTCTAGGAAGTAGTCCCTAGGCCACAGGACAGATCTGTTGTAGGATCCAGATGGATCTACAAGATCAAATATGTTGCAGATGGCAGCATAGAGAAATTCAAAGCAATATTTGTAGCAAAGTGGTATGCCCAAAAGGAAGGCATTGACTATGAAGAAACCTTTGCTCCAATAGCACGATACACTTCTATCAAATCCATCATCTCTCTGGCAGTGCAAATGGGATGGGAGATTCACCAGATGGATGTCAAGATTGCGTTCTTGAATGGTGTGATAGAGGAGGAAGTGTACATAGAGCAGCCAGAGGGCTTCGAGACACATGAGCAGAAGACTCATGTTTGCAAACTTAAGAAAGCCTCGTACGACTTGAAACAAGCCCCTAGGGCATGGTATGGTCGGATTGATGGCTACTTGCAGAATATGGGGTTCATCAAGAGTGACGCAGATCCCAACTTATACTACCTAAGAGTAGAATATGAGCCACTTATTTTGTTCTGTATGTGGATGATTTGTTTTTAACCGGGTCATCCAAGCTCATCAAAGACTGTAAGGAGAATCTGGCAACAGAATTCAACATGAAGGATCTGGGGCGGATGCACTCTTTTTTTGGTTTAGAAGTTTGGCAGCAGGAAGGGGAAATCTTCCTAGGACAAGGAAGATACACGATAGAGATTCTGAAAAGATTTCAGATGGAAGACTGTAGACCCATGGCCACACCAATGATTACTAACTGGAAGAAGATAGACACATCAGAGGATGATGAGGCTGATCCTACATTGTATAGACAGCTCATCGGGTCATTGATGTACCTAGTCAACACGAGACTAGACATCTGTTATGTAGTGAATATTCTCAGTCAGTTCATCGTGGAACCAAGGAGGGCTCACTAGGCAGCAGCTAAACATATTCTCAGATACTTGAGAGGGACAATCGAGTATGGGCTAAAGTACACCAAGGGAAATGAGATCCAGTTGAGTGGGTTCACGGATGCAGACTGGGCTGGAAGCACAGTAGATCGGAAAAGTACCAGTGGGTACTATTTCAGTCTCGGATTAGGAATGACCTCCTGGTGCAGTAGGAAACAGAAGTCTGTATCACTGAGCTCAATCGAAGCAAAGTACATGGCAGCAAGCACAACTTCGTGCGAGGCCATATGGCTCCGCAAATTTCTCTTGAACTTACTCAAGAAGCAGATAGAACCGACCGGGAATATGTGTGATAATCAGAGTTGCGTCAAGCTCTCTGAAAATCCTGTGTTTCATGATCGGTCGAAGCACATTGACATTCGGTGTCACTTTATCAGGGACTATGTCCAGAAGGGAGCAGTACAGTTGTGATACACTCCTACAAGTGAATAAGTGGTTGATATCCTCACAAAGGCTCTAAGTAAGATCAAGTTCACTTACTTCAGAGAGAAGATAGGGATGGTCGAAAACCCCTTCCACTAAAAGAAAGGGTGGTCTTAAGAAAGAGAGGCAACTATAGTACGGATGTTGCAGTGACAGGGCAGCACTACAGGAAGTAGCAGCGCGAAGATGAGGGGCAACAGCCAGGACACCATCAGCACAGCAGATGATGTAGAGTCAAATGCAGTACAACGGTATCTTGCATAAACACTTTCCTCGCTAAGAGGGAGTGTTGATTTCTATAGCATTGGAAAGTGTTCTAAGTCTCATTTTTGGTAGAGAGGCTTAGACATCAGTGATCCAAAGAACCCAGAAATCGTTTGTGGAAATTCCACTAGGATATGACTTTATTAAAATAATTAATTATTTTAATGCAGACCCTAAAGTATAAACTTAGGGAAATTAAATAATTAAAGGATATTAATAAAGCAGAGTGTGAATCTTCTAGAAGACGAAGATCAAGTCATCTTTTAATCTGAGCCATTGATTAAAGATATAATCTTAGTCGTTGATTCATCAACGAGAAGACTATAAGAAGAGACTTGAGGGCCATTGATTAAAGATCAAGTCATCTTTTAATCTGAGCCATTGATTAAAGATATAATCTTGGTCGTTGATTCATCAGCGAGAAGACTATAAGAAGAGACTTGAGGGTGGTATCTTGCATAAACACTTTCCTCGCCAAGAGGGAGTGTTGATTTCTATAGCATTGGAAAGTGTTCTAAGTCTCATTTTTGGTAGAGAGGCTTAGACATCAGTAATCCAGAGAACCCAGAAATCGTTTGTGGAAATTCCACTAGGATATGACTTTATTAAAATAATTAATTATTTTAATGCAGACCCTGAGTATAAACTTAGGGAAATTAAATAATTAAAGGATATTAATAAAGCAGAGTGTGAATCTTCTAGAAGACGAAGATCAATTCATCTTTTAATCTAAGCCATTGATTAAAGATATAATCTTGGTCGTTGATTCGTTAGCGAGAAGACTATAAGAAGAGACTTGAGGGCCATTTGGAATTCAAGCTGGGGACACTCTCAGTACCCGAAGGAAATCGATTCTGAAGCAAGGGAAAACGATTTCAACGGGTGAGTTTGTAGAGGCTGGGTTACAGAAGCAAGGAGGAGGAGGGAGAAGTCAGTTATCGAGAAGCAGATCTCAGGAGGGTGAAGGGAAGGGTGAGCTGATCAGCAGCAAGAACCCCTCCACGCAGAATCACGCAGTCCAGAGAGGGACTGTGCAGATCATCCACGCTGGATGACGCAGAGGGTGAAGGAGGTCACCTCGAGGGTCCGAAAATTGTCTGGGAGGTCCAGAAAATTCAGCTAGGTGTTTGCTAATTTTTCTCTGTTCATCAGACTCCTGTAAATATACTTTTCATTTCCGAAGATAAATATAAAACCCTCATCTGTTGCACCGGTTTTCCCACATTGGGTTTTTTCGAGGACAATTGTCCAAAAACATCTGTGTTCATATGGTTATTTCTATTGTGCTATTGATGTAAATTATCTTTCTGTTCTTATGCTCTTAATGATAGTGAAGATCTACAAATGTGTTTATTTCGGAATTTACTGAAGCATCTGTAAATAATTTATCTCATAAGTAGGAGAAATAAACCAAGAATTGCAGAAATATTTTCCTCTTGAAAATTTCACAGTGAGCAACCTGTTGAAGCCAAGTGTATGACCTTCCGAGATGGCGAAGCATCATTCTAGAAGCAGATTCAACAGTGACAAGATTGGGAGCCATAGGATTGTTGGAGGGAAGCACGTTGGCTACCCAAAGTAGCCCTAGACGAGCTATCTTGAAGGACGAGGAGCAGTTTAAGGTTAGGTGAAGATGGGTGCAAAAGAAGCAACATTTTGATGGACAAAAGTTGTTGCTAGCCTGGCAGATTGGAGCTCGGGTGTTGGCCAGCCTAGAGAGCAGATCAGATCAGCCCAAGTACACTCTACAGAAGGACGTGCAGCAGTGTTAGGTGGTAATTGATGAGCACCATCATTAAGTACATTTTAAGGGGTTAATTGTCACCTTTTTAGCCTTATCAGTCTCTCTTTCTCATATTTAATTGCATTATGGTCATATGTTGCTTAGTGTAAATGGTGTATTAAGGGTTATCATACTTCGAATTCTTAATGTGGTTTAAATGCAGGAAAATCAAGAGAATATGCCATTTTTGCTAAAGATTGCATAATCAGGGCTCATAGTAGACAACTAGGAGTGATTGTAGGAGGTCGACCAGCTCCTTAACTCCTAAAGGCAGCTAAGGGATCCTCGAGATTCTCCTCCAACAGCTCGAAATCAAAGGTAACCAAGCAAGTGGAAGATCAAGTGGAGCCAAGCTCCACTTCTCTCGAGTTCCAAGGAGAAAAATCACCTACTTTTTAGGGAGTTGTTGGTAGCTACCCCTTTAGGATAAATAGGGCATAGAAAGAGCTCATTAGGATTCGATTTTTGGAGATAAATAGAGCACTCTTAGCTCTTGTAATAGACATTTGTGACTTTCATATGCTATGTAGCAGAATTGGTTATGAAATAAAACGAGTATTCAGTGTCTTCTTCACTAAGTTAGTTTCAGGGAGCTGAGCTTGTGGGTTAGGGCCCAATCCATTAGCCTCAGCCTCTCTTATGTATTTGTGTTTACCTTTTATGCTGTTGTAGTTAGTTTGCTTACATTGCATCTCACTGTATTTAGTTTTCTTACATTTCATACTATTGTGCTTGGTTTGCTTCCATTTCATATTGGTGTTATTAGTTTCTTTACCTTTCATGTTGTAGTAGAATAGAAAACTCTAAAACTGTGTGTTAAAGCCTCCCTCTCTCACCTCTTCCATTAGGGTTTGAGGAGGGTAGATCTTTACCACAGACCCAAATTTGCTTCTTGTTTATGATTTCTTGGAAAAGTTATATAGTTTGCTTTGTTCATCATGAACATGTTGTAGATGCAAAGTTAGTTTTCTATATTAAGTGCATAGGTAGGTTTTCTTAAATTCAACTCGTCTTTTCCACCATTTTCATAATAGATTTGTCAATGATCACTGCATGAACAGGTAGTTTGCTTGCAGGTCTGAGTAGAGCAGCAGAGGAAGACTCCACCAACACCATTAGCTTCAGTTTCCACCTCTCATCAACCAACGTCCAACCAAATCGCCTTCAACCCTGTTTTTGGACATCTCCACCACAACACCAAGAGCAGAGCCACCTTGGAGGTGCAAGACAGGCTTCGAGAGAAATTATGCACTTGGCCAAAGGGTTGGCTACCTTCCAGCCACCTAGATCCACCTTCATTTCACCTCTCCTACCCCTTTCCTCACCATTTCAGGCATCAAACTACTTTCGGCCTGTTTCCTATAGCGTTTTAGGACATCCTGTAGCACTACAGCAAATCCTGTAGCTGATCCTTTAGTAGAGCCAGTCAGTCACTTCTTCGGCCCAAAACCTCTCTTTCACCTCATCTAGACCTGGCACAACCCCCAAGATACCTTTACTCTGAAACCATGAGTCCAATACCCTCTTAGGTCACCTTAGCGCCCCCTTCTTTTGTTGCAAAACAAAGTTATTTACAAGCATAGTTAGGTCATTAACAGATGCATTGTTAAAACATAGCAATCAAGCATGATATGGATAGATTTCAATCAGTCATTTGGTTCAGCATGTGCGCCTAGATTAGTTTCTCTTTCTACGAGTTCAGTTCAGCAATTTAAATCATCAATGCCACTTAGTTTAACTTTATTTCTTGCATTAGGTTTAGTGTGGATTTCCTTTCTTGCAAATAGCTAGATACATCTTTATGATCTAGAATAGTTTCTTGTTTTGTTGATAGAGTAATGGTCATGAGTTATTTTCAGTCTTAGTTTTCATTCAAAAGTGCAACAGATTTCATATCCAAGCAGTAACCCTAGCTGTAGCACCCCTCGTAGAACTAAGAAGAGGATGGCATGAGTAGAATGCATCTGTTGTGTATATAGCACTGTCACCTCCAAGTTTGTATGAACCTTGGGTTGATAAAGTAAAGTAGAGTAGCCTCTAGGAGTTGCAGCACTCTTGGTGAAATACCAGGGCGCACCAGCAACCCTCCTAGCATCTCGATGTGTAGATGCCTTGATGGAATAAGGCATTACTAGTGAGCAGTACGAAAGCGAAGGACCAGAAGGACGAGATACGACATTGTGTTTGTCAATGCATCTTGTATACCATAGACTATTGTATTATTCAGATTTGGTTTAATATAACGAAGATTGGAGATTGATCATTGTACATTATTCTACAATTTTGTTTAAAACTGTGTATATTGTGCATATGTGATTTACTACTTTATATTTTTCATTGTGCAAAGTAGTTTATGGTTGATATTCTTGGTTTGGTAGCATTAGTGATTTAAGACTCTAACCTAGACCCAAGCTCACGGAAATTCAACATGGTATCAGAGCGTGTCTGGGCTACCTTGGAAGTCAGTAAAT
This sequence comes from Pinus albicaulis, assembly GCA_034641835.2. Taxonomy (NCBI): domain Eukaryota; kingdom Viridiplantae; phylum Streptophyta; class Pinopsida; order Pinales; family Pinaceae; genus Pinus; species Pinus albicaulis. The sequence goes on along the minus strand of CM076581.1, from coordinate 127,688,329 downwards.
CAAAGTTTGCGCAGCAAAGTACAACATGAGAGCGAGTTGGTCACATTGTGAGTGAAGGAGTCACTACAATGTCAAAGTTGCAGGCAAGTCTCTAGTATGAGGACAGGTTGGAAGGGTTGTCCAACAATACTCCTTGGAAGGAAAGGATCAAGTTGGTCTTGCAGGTCAACAAGATCTGGGATTTTGCCGAGAAAGAGATCTAGCAGCCAACCAACCCTAAGGAGTTGGATATATGGGAAGATTTGGATATGAAAGTGAGGTTGATTATCCTTGATGGTGTGAAGGATTCCTTCATACCTCATTGGTCCGGGAAGAACAATGCACATGAGATGTGGATGGCTCTTCAGAATTTGTTCCAGAATAAGAACGAGAACCGGGTACTGGTATTGGAGGATAAGTTGAAGTCCACCAAAATGATAAAGGGTGAAGGAGTGACTTCGTATCTTATGAGGTTGTCTCAAGTTCGAGATGAGCTTGTTGTTGTCGGTGTTAAAGTTTCAAATGCAAAGATGGTAATGATTCCCTTGAAAGGGTTCATCGAGGAATGAAAGGCCTTCATCAAAGAAATCATTCCTAGGGAGAAGCTACCAGACTGGAATAGACTATGGGACGACTTCATTCAGGAAGAGTTGCGAGACGAGGATCTTCATCCATCCAAGAAGGAAGATGAGGACATGGCTCTTGCATCAAGAATGAAGGGTACGCTGAAGAAGGACTTGAGTAAAATCAAGTTTTTCAACTGTGGCGAGATGGGTCATTTTTCATCGAGATGACTGTTGAAGACAGGAGATGATGAGAAGAGGAGGAAAGGAAAGCAGGTCGTCGGAGTTGCCACTTCAGTATGTGAAAATTCCAAGTCTGGAATCCTACTGTAGCCAACAGAAGTTACTTCTCATACTTGTTATTAAAATGAACAAGTTATTTACAGTGTTCTACTGAAAATACTAAAGCAATTACTACTACAACGTTCACTAATTAACTGCATAAAATAAATGCGGAAACAAGGTCTAAGCAAGAAAATAGACACACATTACACCATTATCTTTGGATTAAGTCCTCGGAAAAACCCAATTCGGGAAACCGGTGCAGCAGATGAGGGTTTGATATTATTAAGCAGAAGTTATGAATACAACTAGGATGCCTTACTCACCATCCATATAGAGAAAATTACTAACAGAGAATTAGTGAGAAAATGTCCTCACACTAACACTAGAGATCCGGCACTAACCCAACGCTGAACTGGACAGCCCCATGATGCCTCTGCGCAGATTTGCGTCAACCTGGCAAGGAACTACGTTAGCTCCTTCTATCGAATCTTCAGCTAGTTGGATATGATCTTTTGCCTCTTCAGTCTCACACCCCGGCACTCCGGCACTGGATCTGACTGATCCTCAGCAAAAACATTGATCTCCTCAAGTTTGCAGCGCTGCCACTGCGTAGCTGCTATGTTGCCTCTTTTGTGTCCTCTTCTCTGCCTTTTGTAATATGTATTCCCAACTCGGGAAGAGATCTTCCAACCGGATCTTATCACTGCTGCTCACTGCAATTGGATCTTCTAGATCAAATCCTTCGGCTGCTCTGCGCTACTCTCATGAGAAATTCGATCTCTAGACTCCTCGGTGTATCTTTCCAAATGACCCTCAAGCCTTTCTTATAGTATTCTCACTGAGACTTCAACAGCCGAGAGTAGATCTTCAATCAACGACTAAGGTTACATTTTGACTTGATCTGCTTTTTCTAGAACATTCACACCCATATTCTATTAATTCACTTTAAATATTTTATTTTCTTACGTTTAGACTTAGGGTCACTTTAAAATAATTAATTTTCTTAATAAAATACAATCCGGGTGGAATTTCCCCAAATAATTTATGGGTTATCTGGAGTACATGTGTCTAAGCCTCTCCACAAAGTTTGAGACTTAGAACACATCTAATGCTACCCCAAATCAACATTCCCCTCTTCGTGAGGAATGTGCTTGTAAAGACCTTAACCTGCTGAATTATCAATCATTCACAAAATTCTTATCAATCATTCACAAAATTCATAAGTGTAAAGCCCTTAATTTTCAAAATTTAACCATCATTCACAAAATCCATACTACAAAATTCAGAGTGAGATTCTGAAGCAGAATATATATCAATTGACTAATTAATACTTACCTGAAACCGTGTTTGAAGATGTTCCTGATTCGCCATGGCTCCAACGCCCGTCACCAAACCGTCATTTTCCTCCCAGCCTGTCTGAGGTCAACCTCTCCAGTCCCCATATCCAAAAGACAAGTCTTCTGGCCCCCGTGCCCAAAACTCCAATAACAATCGAGATCACTCCATGACTCTGTTAGAACTCACTGCTCATGTATCACGCAGTTAGAACTCCTCTGAAAGCATCTGGGTCAGTTTACCCATTCACTACTCATGTCCATCAAGTTTCCCCCCTCTTCTCCTTTTATACACAAACTCCATTCAAGATATTTATTAAAATATCTTCTTTTAATAAATATCTTGGATTTCTAAAATATCTTAGTTTTATTAAAATATTATTATTTAATAAATATCTTGGTTTTATTAAAATATTATTATTTCATAAATATCTTGGTTTTATTGAATATGATGGATGTGACAAGGGTTCGCATGCGGGTTCTGCAAAAGATGCCAGCTTTCTTCCTTGGTTCTCACTCCAGGTTTGAGGTCAGCTGCCAGACGTACAAAGGTTAACGCTACAACTTTCAGTATGGATCTTTTCCCTTTGTGCGTTTTCGGTTTCACTCAACGGAGTTCGGAAGTTAGGGTTTATGCGGTCAAGCGGGTCTTGCGCCTTACTGTTGTTTCCTTAAGAGGGTTTGTCGACGGTTACAATGGGTTTCGACAGTGTCTCGGTGGAGCTAGAACCCTCTCCTGAAGACCTTCTCACCTGCTGGGGTTTGGAAATCTCGGAGAAAAACCTCGAACACTTCTTTCCTAAACCGATTTCTCATGATCTCGCTGCTGAAGCAGCTTTGGGAGGCTTGTCACAAGGAGTTGATCTTGTAGGCGAAAACCTTGTCGGTTCTAGGAGTGGGCATCGTTTCCACAGGCCACAGTTTCCGCGCAGTGGTTGTCCTCAGACTTCCGAAGAACTCTTCAAAGCGGCGATCACCCCCGATCGGTCTCTGCCTTTCTCGGTGCCTCAAGCGGCGATCACTCCCGATCGGTCTCTGCCTTTCTCGGTGCCTCAAGGTAATTATGCTCCCTTTGTTGCTACTGGAGGGTTAGAAGACATCGTGGGTTGTAGTGGTTTTCAGTTTTTGCCGGGTCCTCATCTGCCTAGGGTTGACAACCCTGTTGGTCTTTCTTTCTTGGGTAGACCTCCTCAGGAGGCTTCGAGGGGGCTGTGTTTGCCTGGGGTGGAGAATGTACTTTCGAAGGCCGTCTCTCAAGGGGTGGCGGAGGATCTAGCGCCAGTAGCGCAGAATGAAGGAGGGTTGCCCTTTCCTGTGAGGGATGGGGTTCCAGGTCTTTGCGATCAGTCAAGGGTTTCCTCGAACAAGGCGGTCGACCTCCCTCCGAAATCATCGGCCTCTAAAAACCAGGAGTATGCTCCGCGATTTGAAGCTGCTACAGGGGCCTGTGCCCAGCCGGGCCTAAGTAAGGGTTTTGTGCCTCCCAGATCCATTGAGGACCTTAGACAGATCCTGCTCGAGTCTTTAAGGGCTGATGGCCCTAAAATCAATCCAGTAGTAGAAGAGGAGGGTTTCAAGAAAGTTGTGGGAGAGAAGCGGAAGAAAGCCAAATCCATTAAAACGAAAGAAGCCCGACCAAAATGCTTGTTAGGTGTGGATATTGGCATTGAGAAAGTTATGGAACTAACTGAGATTATGATTGTTGGAAGAGTAAGGGGTCGGAAATACTCGGCAGATTACATCATTGATTGGGCCCAACCAATGTGGAAAGATTCTCCACGTATGCCTGTAGATATTTCAATTCTGGTAAGAGGCTGGTTCAGTATCACGTTTGAAAGGAAAGAACAAGTGGATTGGGTCCTCGAAAGGAACTTTTTTTTTGGGAAGAGGCCCATTCTCTTCAGAAGATGGACCCCCCTCTTCGACGCCCAAAAGGAAAAAATGGCAGAATCGCCGGTTTGGGTTAAGCTCCCTGGACTCCCTCTGCAGTTCTGGACAGATTCGGTATTTGTCTCAATTGGAAACACTCTGGGCACTTTTCTAGAAGCTGATAAGTCTTACATCCAAACCAGGGACAAGAGTGTGGCTCGTATATTGGTGAGTTTGAATCCGAGAGAAGGTCTTGCGGATGCGATGACGCTTCATTATCGGGATTTGGAGTTTCTGCAGATGCTAGACTACGAGCACCTTCCCTTCCGGTGCAATAGATGCCATAAGACAGGTCATTTGGCGAAGGAGTGTCTGCTCGGTCACCATCGTAGGCACAGACAGAGAAAGCAGTACAGGAAGGAGAAGGTCACTGTTTCAGACTTGGATGAGGCTCCTAAGGATGCAGAGACAGGACCTATGGTGCAGGAGGCTCCCTCTCCCCCTGTGGTGATCGCGGAACAGGCCCAGGAGGCTGTAGCAGGCCCTTCCTCCCTCCCTTTCGAGGATCTGGCAGACTGCCTGGTTCCCCTACAAGTTGCTGAACTAGTTGGGGCGTCTCAGGCGGGTATGTCTTCCTCCCTTCCTCCCTTGCTTCAATCCTCTGCTTGTATTCCTTTTTCTGAATGTGATGAGCCTGGTCCTTCCAGGCAAATTTTGAATGATTTATCAACTTTAAACATCTCTTTGTCTTCCCATGATAGTGTTATATTATCCATTCCCGACCTCCCTGGTCTCCCTTCCTCTCTAGCTGTTGGCGCTCCTCAGGTCCCCTGTTCTCGGACCTCTAACTCTGAACCTCTCCCTTATAACCTCAAACCTCGGGCAAACAAGGGCGGGTCTGGCCTGGCTGTAGGCGGTCTCGCTTCGAATCCTGTGGTAATAGGGGCCAGGAATATGAGAGGCATAAAATCCAACCTTTCCAAAGCTCAATCGAAAGTTGTTGTGGATATTGCTGATGGTAAACAAATGTCTCTTACTGGGGTGCTTAGAGCAGAGCGACCACCCCCAAAAGATGTGCCATGATTGTCCTCTCTTTCAACTGCAGAGGCTTAGCTAGCCAGCCTAAAAAGCTAGCCTTCAAAGAACTTGTGCGTTCTCAGAATCCGGACATTGTTTTGCTACAGGAAACTCTGGGGAAAGGGGATGAGGTTATCAGTACCATTTCCAAAATTCTGCCTGACTGGTCCTTTTTCGCCCTCAATGCTGTAGGGAGATCAGGGGGTGTGGTTACTGGTTTTAATCCTAAGAAGCTTAATTATGTCTCTTCTTGGGGTTCTTCGAATGTTCTGGCCTTGGAGCTTTTTTCTAGTGAGCTCAATCTCTCCTTTCTATCCGTAAATATTTATGGGCCTTGTGTGGACAGAGAGTTCTTCTAGTCTTTTGTCTTCCGCTCCTCCTGGATTGCTCACCCAAATTTAATCATCAGTGGAGACTTGAACTTTTCTCTGGGGGAAGCGGAGTCTTGGGGCGCATCGGCCAGAGCTGACCCCTTAACTGATTTCTTCAGGAATCACTTGGCCCTATCCCATTTGGTGGATATGCCTCTTCTGAAGCTGAGACCTTCTTGGAGAAATAGAAGAATTGGGCAGGATTGGGTGGGCAAGAAGATCGATCGTTTTTTGTTAAGCGAAGTTTTGGTGGAAAAACTTATGAACTACCGTCATTGGGTAGGTGAAGGTGGAGTCTCGGACCACTTTCCTATCCTTCTGGAAATTAAAGGTGATGGCAAAAAACCTGGAATTCCCTTCAGATTTAATTCTGCCTGGCTCAAGGATGGCTTGTATAATGAACTCTTTTCAGCAACTTGGGAGAAAGATTCTCTCAGCCCTGACACTTCAAGGAGTGCCTTTCTTTGGAACAATTTGAAGAAAATGAAAGCAGCATCCAAAAGATGGGCTGCCCAAAAAAAGGCGAAGGAAGAAGAGGAGCTTAAGAGGGTCAATTCTGAACTTGCACTGTTGGAAGAACTGGAAGGGGGAGGATATGCCTCTGTTGAATCGAGGAATAAAATCAAGGAGTTGGAGGCCTCCAGGAGAAGCATCCTTCAGCTCAGGGAAGAAAGTTAGCGCCTGAAAAGCAGAGCGATCTGGCTTCAAGCGGGTGATGAGAGCACTAAATTCTTTCAAAACTATGCTAAAGGTCGGAAGCTCGCAAACACTATTTGGGAAATTCCTAAAGATAATGGTGAAAAGGCTTCTTCTTTTGAGGACCTGGCTTCCTTGGGTATTTGTTTCTTTAAAGATCTTTTTAAAGCCCCGGCTGAAGCGTCTATTGCAGAAGTTATCAAAGTGGCCCAGTTTTTTCCTAGTTTCATTGATGAGGAAGGCAACGAAGCCATCATGGCTCCTGTAACAAAACAAGAAGTCAAGGATATTCTCAAAGGGATGCAAAGGGACAAAAGTCCAAGCCCGGATGGTTGGACTGTTGAATTCTTCCTACACTTTTTTGATGTGCTTGGTGATGAGCTTGTAGCTGTTGTAGATGAATCCAGAGCCTCGAGATCCATTTTCCCCCCTTTCAACTCCACTTTCCTCGCCTTGATTCCCAAATCTGACCAGCCAAACTCCTTTGCTGACTTCCGGCCTATCTCTCTCTGTACTTGTGTATATAAAATCATCGCGAAAGTCATAGCCTCAAGGATTAAGCCTTTCCTCTCCAGTCACATTTCCCCGGAACAGTTTGGGTTTCTGAATGGCCGACAAATCCATGAAGCCGTAGGCGTAGCTCAAGAATCTCTCACAGCCTAAAGCGAAGTGGTAGGAAAGGGGCTATTATTAAAATAGATTTGTCTAAAGCATATGATAGATTCAGTTGGTTGTATCTGCGGCTTTTACTCACTCATCTTGGATTTAGATTTGATTTTGTCAGATGGATCATGAGCTGTGTATCCTCTTCTGCAATTGCCTTACTGATTAATGGTGCTGCAACCTCTTTTTTCAACCCTGAACGTGGCCTCAGGCAAGGCTGTTCCTTATCTCCTCTACTGTTTCTTCTGGCAGCGGAAGGGTTAAGCCTAATGATTCATAAAGGCTAAAGACAGGGTATCCTCAAAGGCATTGAAGTGGCGCAAAATCTCTGGATTACACATCTCCTTTTCGTGGATGATATTTTGTTGTTTGTTAATGGGAGCATGGAGGATTTTCGTGCATTAAAAAATCTGTTGGATCTTTTTCTCAAAGCAACAGGCCTCCAAATTAATGATCAAAAGTCGACTCTCACTCCCTCTGGTCTTTCTACTGAAGAGGTCGGTAGAGTTAGAAGAATTTTGAATTTTGAAGTCAGATCCATGTAGGACAACTTTAAATATCTGGGCTTTTATCTTAAACCTGACAACTACAGAATTAGTGACTAGAAGTGGCTACTTGCTAAAGTTGAAAAAAGGCTTAACCATTGGAGTTTCAGGTGGCTCTCGAGGGCGGGCCGTCTAGTCTTGATTAAGTCAGTTTTGATGGCCATTCTAGTTTATTGGGCTAGTCTTTCATGGGTCCCAAAAGGCATCTTGACCTCAATCGATAAACTATGCAGTAAATTCCTTTGGACAGGGTCAAAATTGGATCATGTCACCCCTTGGGTTGCCTGGGATAAAATCACTAAACCCAAGGAATGGGGAGGATGGGGGATTAAAAATCTGTCGTCTTTTGCAAAATCCTTGGCAGCCAAGCTTGCTTGGCGTTTGATCTCAACAGACTCTCTTTGGGTATCAGTCATCAAAAGAAAATATATCAATCAGGTTTTTGTTCTGGATTGGATTCGCTCCCCAGTCAAATCCTCAAAAAATGCATCTGTTGTTTGGAAAGTTGTTGTGGCATCGGTTCAGACAATTGAACATGGTTTGGCCTAGAATGTTGGAGACGGTACTCAAGTCCGTCTAGGATATGATCCATGGGTTGGTTGCTCTAACAATTTCTCCCTCTCTCCGGCTCTGGTAGATTTTATCAATGAAAGAGGCTTTTATACTTTGAACCAGGTAGCAGACCCTAGAACAACCTCCCTCGTGAAACAAGGCTGGCTCACAGGTGTGGACTTGCATTTAGAGGACAGGTGGTTGGAAGAATGGAATCGTTATGTCTCAGCCTTAATCTTTTCTTCTGTTCGAATCTCAGATACAAGTGATGAATTGCGCTGGGTGCATGCACAGTCATGTCTCTACTCTCCTAAATCGGGGTATAAGTGGTTAATGGCTCAAGTAGGGAGGGGAGCCCCGAGTTGGTGGTATAAACCAATCTAGAAGCTGAAATGCCCAGCCAAGACCAGACTCTTTTTTTGGTGCATCCTCCAAAACAAAGTGCCAACCTGGGACTTTCTCCAAAAGAGGGGAAAATTGGGACCGAGTTGGTGTTCCCTCTGCAAGTTAGTCGAAGAATCTACTCACCACCTCTTCCTTCTTTGCCCTTTTAACTCCAGTCTATGGGCAGAAACCTTAAGATTGGTTAATATTCCTTTCAGTTGGCGCGGTGAAGACTTTCTTCAGGCTTGGAACCAATGGTGGCAGGAGGCTCCAAATGATAAAGTCAGATCTATCCCTCTTCTTATTGCATGGGGAACGTGGATTGCCCGTAACAAGGCTATCTTCAATGAGCAGTCCTTTCCTATTGCCAGATTGGCAGCAGAGGGAGCTGTCATCTATGACATCATTCCTTCTCCTTCTGGTCCAGTCCCTCCTCGAAACATTCAGCCTGAAGTAATAAATGGCTCATTTCCGTGGGCTTTTTTTGACGGGGCCTCTGGTTTAAATGGTTCTTGTGGGGCTGGCTTAATTATTCATCTTTCACATGATAACTCTCTCCGTGCTTCGGTGGGCCTTGGGCAAGGGTCCAATAATTTTGCTAAACTTAAAGCCCTCCATTTTCTTCTTTGCTGGTTGATTTCAAAACACTTGAGACGGATTCAGATTTTTGGTGATTCTAGGAATGTTTTGAATTGGTTTAATGGGACACAGCAGTGCAGGAATTATATTTTGTTGCCTCTACTTAAGGAGATCCGTCGTCTTAAATGTTTCTTCTCTGAGATATCTGTTTGTCACATTTACAGGGAAAGGAACCAGGAAGCAAATCGATTATCTAAAGAAGGTGCTCAGCAAGCTTTGGGGTCCTGGACAAACTGAGATGGTGAATGGGGCTGTTCATGTTAGGGAACAGTCGGCTTTTTTTTAGACTCTGCTATTTTTATTATGTTATGTACATATTTGCTCTCAAAAAACTCAAAAACTGCTACTTTATTTGAGTTTAGAACTGTTTTCCTTATGTAAGGAGGTTCTGGGCTCCATCTTTGTTTATATTCTGATGTTCTTTTGGGGACTGGGATAGTTTCTACTGCCAGTTCCTCTTGTTGATCTATAGAAGCCTTGGGCTTTGTCAGTGCATTCATATCCTTCTGCTCTCACCTCTGTTTTCAGTTATCCGGGGGATGATGAGCTAAAGGAGATGCATTGGCGCCTTGAGAGGTACTTTTTTGTTTTTTCTGGCTGCTTTGCACCACCACAGGTCTTGTAAAGCAGCTGTGTCACCATCCCCCTTTGAAAGAAGGGAATGGCTCTGCTTTGAAATGCTCTGCATATGTTCTGAGACTATCTATATATAATAGAAAGTTCGATTTTTTTTTCTGTGGAAAAAAAAAAAATATCTTGGTTTTATTAAAATATTATTATTTAATAAATATCTTAGATTTATAAAAATATTATTATTTAATAAATATGTTGGATTTATTAAAATATCATCATTTATTTGCATAAGTCAATGCTTTTAATTTTCTTTGAACAAAGTATTAGTTTATATTATGATAGTAGTAGATATAATTAATACATTCATTATATTCTCGTGAGTTAGGTATTTCCTCAATACTTCAATAATTCACTCATTACTCTACACTGAGATTTTTCATAATTGATTAGTGCATGTACTAGTGCAGTACACATGACACATGCATATGTAGCTATCATATGCAGGTCTTATATGCATGCTAATATTTCTATGTTCCAGATAATTCGAGTTGGGGCGTTACAGTGCTCTAGTAAATATGCCCTATTGCACACTACTCTGACTCTAAAGCATCTCCCTCTGCGTTGTTGATGTCTGACATGTTGACCACCAACTACTGTGTTGTTGTTGCAACTGTACTGCTACTGACCCTGCCATGATCAACACTGCATCTATACTGCAATTCCCTCTCAAATGTTGCATTTACTGCTAGCACTGCCTTTGGTAACTCTGCACTGCAACTCAGTTGATGAGAGAAGCAACTAAAAAACATCCAAAATTTGAACAAGTGTTCAGTATGGATACATCTCAATGCTGAAACTCTGACTACTGCTAGTCCCACGCTGTCCCTCTGAACCACTGCGTTGTTGTTGCTTCTGCACTGTGTCTCTCTGCGCTACTGCAACTCTGCACTGTGCTGCTCACAGAGTAAGTGCTATAGCTACTACATCTGTCACTCCAACACTCCTCTTTACCAACTGAAACTCCTCCAACCTGCTACTGCTGATCTTGGGCACCCGTAGCAAGGTCATGATCCAAGAGGTGGACTCCTCAAGGATCCTGCCCAACTAAAGTTCTTGCGAACTTACAGTTCAATATCGCCCCATTTCCCTCCTGGAGATGCGTGGGCACTCATGGCATACTCAACTTCCTCAATCTTTGCGAACACAGCCTTCGGATCGTGCTTCTCGTCTTTTTCCTTCTTTTTCAGAGGACACTGGGTTGCGCAGTGACCAAGTTCACCACACCTGAAGCATTTAATCTTCAAGACATCCTTCTTCCGTCCCCGTTGCTCCTGTTGTCCCTTGGATGCAAGGGCTGCATTTTCCTCCTCCTCCTTTGTCTTCGACCCACTGCCATTGTTGTCGTCAAGTTTACACTTGACTAGGTCCCTCCTTAGCTCTTCTTGCTAAAGAGCAACCCACATCGCTTCCTAGCCCGGCAAGGTTGCTCTGGCCAGGATACTCTGGATAAAAACCTGCCATTCTTTACCATTGTTATCGGAGAAGGGGTGGACCCCACGGCTGCTAGTTGATCATGAGTTTCCTGAAGCCTAGATAGGAACGAAACAATACGCTCCCCTTTTTGCATATGAATCATCCTCAGTTTCTGCTCTAGGTACATCTTCCGCTGCTCAGAATATCCTTCATATAGCGCCGCTAAGGCTTCCCACATTTGCCTAGTTGTGTCCTTGCTATCTATGTGGGACACTATGTGATCCTTGACTTCATCAAGGAGCAGCCTCTTAGCCTTCGCTATATCATCATTGTACTTCTTCAGCGGATCTGGATCTGCAGGCACAACTATTGTACTAGTCACGAAAATCTTGAGATCGTATTCATCTAGAAGGCATGTAATTCTTGCCATCCAAATTACATAGTTGGAGGCTCCCTCCAATCAGTCCTGATCTCGAAGCCCGTGAGTTGCCATTTCAACCAAAAAGAAAATGTTGAATCTTCTCCCTCTCTTTCCCCTCCGCACAGCTATGGACTGGCTTACGCACTCCTTGTTGGAGGTTGTAAATCAATCACCCAGATCTGTTGCTCAGATCTCGAGAAATAGAATTCCCCGGCTAGGAACTCCCTGAGGAAGAAAATTCCCTCACTCTGCTTCTTCTCTCTCTTCTGACGAGTTTCTACCCAACAAAACAAAATCTTCCTACAGAAAACTGCGTCCCACTAGCTCTACGCTGAGGCTCTGCGCTGCTCCCTCTGGCTCGACAAAATCTCGATCTGGAATCCCTTCCTCTCCGTTGACTCACTCAGAGAGAGACATTCCTCGAAAATCAACCCTCCTGGCCTGGACTACGCAATCCCTCTAGGGATTCCAACTGCTTCTTTCTACATCTATTCAGCCTCCTCCTCAGTGTTGGATCTGCTCTTATTGTCTCACCTGCAACGCTCAACAAGCTCTCATACCATGTGAAAATTCCAAGTCCAAAATCCTACTGCATCCAACTAAAGTTACTTCTCCTACTTGTTATTAAAAATGAACAAGTTATTAACAGTGTTCTACTGAAAATACTAAAGCAATTACTACTGCAGCCTTCACTAATTAACTGCGGAAAATAAATGTGGAAACAAGATCTGAGCAAGAAAATAGACACACATTACACCGTTATTTTTGGACTAAGTCCCCGGAAAAACCCAATGCGGGAAAACTGGTGCAACAAATGAGGGTATGATATTATTAAGCAAAATTTCTTAATACAACTAAGATGCCTTATTGGCCATCCATTCAGAGAATTGGTGAGAAAATGTCCTCACACTAACACTAGAGATCTGGCACTGACACAATGCTAAATTGGACAACCCCACGCTGCCTCTGCACAGATTTTGCGTCACCCTGGCAAGGAACTGCGTCAGCTCCTTCTGTCGGATCTTCTGCTGGTTGGATCTAATCTTCTGCCTCTCTGGTCTGACACCCCGGCACTCTAACACTGGATCTGACTGATCCTCAGAAAAATCACTGATCTCCTCAAGGTTGCAGCGCTGCCTCTGCATGGCCCTACGATGTTGCTTCTACGCTGCCTCTTCTGCATCCTCTTCTCTGCCTTCTCTACTATGTATTTCCGGCTCAGGAAGAGATCTTCCAAACGGAACTATCACTGACCCTCACTGCAATCAGATCTTCTCGATCAAATCCTTCGGCTGCTCCCTTGAGAAATTCGATCTCTAGACTCCTCGGTGTATCTTTCCAAATGATCCTCAAGCCTTTCTTATAGTCTTCTCATTGAGACTTCAACGACCAAGATTAGATCTCCAATCAACGGTTAAAATTAAATTTTGACTTGATCTACTTTTTCTAGAACATTCACACCCATATTCTATTAATTCACTTTAATTATTTTATTTTCCTAAGTTTAGACTTAGGGTCACTTTAAAATAATTAATTTTTTTAATAAAATACAATTCGGGTGGAATTTCCCAAAACAATTTATGGGTTATCTGGAATACATGTGTCTAAGCCTCTCCACAAAGTTTGAGACTTAGAGCACATCTAATGCTAACCCAAATCAACACAGCAGATATGGATGATCTCCAGGAGATTGGAAGAGGAGGGCTTTGCTATGATTTCTCATTTCTCACGGGGTGCTATTCAAGAGGATGGATGGTACGTGGACAATGGTGCAACGAAGCACATGACAGGGTCACAGGGGGTTTTTGAGACTCTAGTTGAATAGGACTCGAAGTTGCACATGGTGTTGGGCAACAAGAGTCAGTTGGAGATCCAAGGATCGGGTGTGGTGCCATTCAGGATGTTAGGTCCCTATATTACTAGTATAGTCCCTTATTGTTGTTAGTGTAACCCCCTTATTGTTATTGTTGTACCCCTGTAACCCCCATATTGTCATTATTGTGCCCTTAAATTATTATTGCTAGGTCGTCTAAGATTACATTGTGGCCCCACTAGGATTACACTGTAGCCCCATGGACTCCTATATATAGAAAGGAGGTTTTGTCATCTGTATCATCCAAGAATTGTTCATTTATGTAATGTATTGGAGGTTGACCCCAAGAAGTGGCTGATTTCTAAGGCGTTGATCTCTCTTTTCTTCTATTTTTGGAGCTGGTTTCACAACATTTGGTATCAGAGCTTTGGATTCTAGGGTTTCGCTGCTCCAAACAGGTCATCGTGGAATTTGCGCTATAACGTTTTTTCTACGAAGGTTCAGAAGCTGAAATTTTTAGAGCGCGAAGCCGAAATCCTGAGGAACATCGTCGCAAAATTTCAGAGCTTGGTTCGCAATATTTTCGAAGATATGATTTGTGGAAGTTAGGGCTTTTTCAGGCTCCCAAATTTCATCTGAAAGAGGTGATCGTGGGAAAATCTTCATAACTCTCTCTCTGAGGATCGGATTGGAATGCTGTAAAAAGTGGCCAACACGGACTATAGTTTCTTGTCTATCAATTTTAGAGCCAAAGGAGGAAATAGTGACACATGGCAAGTCGTACAAGTTCGCTCTACTGAACCAGTCCATAATTAGGTCATTATGGGAGATTGGACATAACTTTGTCTTGAAGAATCCAAATCAGGTCAGACCTATGGCATTCGAAAGAGGATTCAGAGGGCTAACTCAAGGCCAAATTTCAGATATTGAAGATCCGAAATCGCAGAGATAATTCAGTTTCAATATCGAGCTCCTCAAAAGCAAAAAAAAGTGTGTATTTGTTTCCGAATTGCGTAAGTCTTGTGTAAAAAATCAATTTGAAGTGATTCCAAGGGCCTATTGAGCATATATTTCAATATTGGGTTCTGAAATGCCTCCTAAAAAGAATTCAACACCCATTAAGCCCTCAGAATACTCTACTATGACTCATAAAGATGGAGAATTGCAACATGATCTATCAAAATTACAAAAGCAAGTGCACCAAATTTCGCTCTTGCAAAGAGCAGCAAAAAATGAAATGGAAGTTTTGAAGAGAGGCGTGGAAGCGAAGATGGATAGTTTGAAGAATAATATGGATGGTTCGAAGAAAGGCGTGGAAGCTAAGATGGATGGCGTGGAAACTAATATGGATAGCGTGGAAGCTAAGATGGAGAACATGGAAGAAAAAATGAAAGACAACATGGAAAACATGAAGAATGATCTAAAAGCAGACATCGAAGGTTTGACAAAGTTGATACAAGAAATGATTCCTAATGGTGAAAAGATAGTAGAGGAAACTCATGATGAGAACAAAATAAATGTTAATCGTGATTTCATAAACTCTAATGTTGGATTGAAGAACCACCATATTCCAAAGATGGATATGAGAAATTTTGATGGCAAAGATCCCGTAACATGGATACTACAGATGGAGCAATATTTTGATCTCGATAATGTGCAAAACACACAAAAGGTACACATTGCAACTTTACATTTAGAACAAAATACATTTGTATGGTATCGATGGCTTTGCTCCCGTAAAAAAATTGTCACTTGGTCAATTTTTACGGAGGAAGTGATAGCACATTATGAGGATACAAAGAGCAACACTTTCTTTAGCCAATCGATAAATCTCAAACAAAAGTATTCAGTGGGGGAGCAAATTGAGGACTTCCAAAAATTGAATATAAGGGTAATTGATATTTCAGAGGAACACAGGATTGATCTCTTCATAGGTACTTTAAAGGATAACATTCAACATGAAGTTCGCATTTTGGAACCTGATTCATTGGAGAAGGCATTTAGGTTGGCAAGAAAAATTGAATGTAAAATTATGGCGACTAGGAAGCCTACCACTCACATCTATAAAGATGGAAGTGTTGTTACTCCTAGACTTTCACAACCTACAAGGTTGACACCACAACAATTGGAAGAAACAAGAGCAAAAGGGTTTTGCTACAGTTGTGATAGCAAATACACTAAAGTCATAAGTGCGCTGAGAAGAAATTATTTTACATAGATTGTGAAGAGGAGGAAGAAATGAACAAGAAAATTCAAAAGAAGAGGATATACACCAGGAACCAACCCTATAAGAAGAAGAAATGAGTCTGACCATATCGTGTAATGCATTGGCGGGAATTACCACTCCTCAAACTCTCAAGATAGAAGGAAGTATCAAGAAGAAAAAGGTAATAGTGTTGATTGATTCGGGTAGTACCCATAATTTTATTCATTGTAACGTAGCCAAGGAATTAAATTTTTTCCTATACCCAGCACTTGAATGTCAAGTGATGGTTGCAAATGGGGGAACTATAAATTTCTCTGGAAAATGCCATAGTATCAAGCTAACCATGGGGTAATATGTATTGAATAGTACGATGCTTTCCATTCCAATGGGAGGTGTTGATGTTGTACTAGGAGTACAATGGTTACAATCTTTGGGGATGGTAGCTTTTAATTTTCAAGAACTTTTCTTGAATTTTTTTTGGACGGAAAGGAAATCGAATTACGGGGTATCGCAGGGAAGCCAGGAAAGATAATAAGCTCTAATGTCATGACAAAGCTTCTGAAGAAACAACAACGGGGCGTAATTGCACAATTATGCTCACTAGAAGTTCCAACATCAAAATCATCTATTTCTCTAGATCTGCAAAAAGTCTTGGACAATCATTCCAACGTGTTTGATACTACCAAACGACTCCCACCTATTCGTGATCATGATCATGCTATTCATTTGATTCCAGGAAGTGTTCTTCCAAACATCAGGCCTTACAAATATCCTTATGTACAAAAGAGCGAAATTGAACGTATGATTGCAGAAATGTTAGAGGCTGGTATAATTCAACCTAGTCAAAGTTCTTTCTCTGCTCCAGTAGTATTGGTGCATAAGAAAGATGGATCATGGTGCATGTGTCCGGATTATAGGGAGCTCAATAAGCTCACTATTAAAGATAAATTTCTCATTCCAGTGATTGATGAACTATTGGATGAATTACATGGAGCAATTTATTTTACCAAGTTGGATCTTCGTTCAGGATATCATCAAATTAGAATGAAAACTGAAGATATTCCGAAAACAGCATTTCGAACTCATGAGGGTCATTATGAACTTTTGGTCATGCCTTTTGGCCTTACCAATGCACCTTCTACATTTCAAGGGTTGATGAATTCCATTTTCAAACCCTTCCTTAGAAAATTTGTGCTAGTATTTTTTGATGATATACTAATCTACAACAGGTCTTGGAAGGATCAAGTTCAACATGTTGATAAGGTGCTCAAAATATTGGAGGAGAAACAATTATATGCAAAAACATCTAAATGTTTCTTTGGAGTACAAGAGGTGGAATATCTGGGTCTTATTGTATCTCACGAGGGTGTTAAGGTAGACCCTAACAAAATTAAAGCCATTAAGGAATGGAAATTCCCCACAACCATAAAGCAGTTGCGCGGATTTCTCGAGTTAACAAGGTATTATCGCAGGTTTGTTAAGAATTATGGGAAAATAGCAGCACCTCTAACAACATTATTGAAGAAAGATGCATTTCCATGGACTCCTGAAGCAACTAAGGCCTTTGAACATCTTAAAGAGGCAATGTGCCTAGCACCAGTCTTAGCTACGCCAGACTTCACAAAAACCTTTATTGTGGAATGTGATGCCTCAGGAAATGGAATTGGTGTTATTTTAATGCAAGAAGGAAGACCCATTGCTTTTGAAAGTCATCCAATCAAAGGAAAGTATTTACAGAAACCTATTTATGAGAAGGAAATGTTAGCAATACTGCATGCACTAAAGAAATGGCGAACTTACCTAATGGGAAGACACTTCAAGGTAAAAATTGATAATGATAGTCTTAAACACTTTTTGGAAAAAAGAATATCGTCAGAAGAGCAGCAAAAATGGGTCACAAAGATGTTGAGTTATGACTTTGAAATAATCTACAAAAAAGGAAAGCTTAATGTTGTTGCAGATGCACTCTCAAGAAAGAATGAAGAGGTGGAAGCATTGCTTTGTGCTATTTCTATTATCCAACCAGATTGGATAACCGAAGCAAGAGATGAATGGAAGAAGGAAAAAGATGTATGGACACTCATTCAAAAGTTGCAGCAAGATCCTAGTACATCTGATACATTTAGTTGAAAAAATGATTCCTTATGGTACAAAGATCGCTTATATATTTGCAAGAATTCCCAACTAAAACAAAAGATTCTTTTGGAATTGCACACTTCTCCTTTAGGAGGACACTCGGGATTTTTAAAAACTTACCATAGGGTGAAGAATTTTTTTTTTTTGGATGGCCTTAAATCTGATATTCAAAAGTTTGTGGCTGAATGTTTGGTTTGCCAGCAAAATAAAGTTGAGACAATTAAAACCCCGGGTCTTCTACAACCTTTATCCATTCCAAGTCAACGTTGGGAGGAGATTTCAATGGATTTTATCACAGGTTTACCTAAGTGTGAAGGAAGGAGTGTCATCATGGTGGTAGTTGATAGACTTACCAAGTATGCACACTTTTGTGCATTATCTCATCCATTTAAAGCGAGTACAGTTGCTACTGCATTTATGGAAACAATTCAAAAGCTACATGGAAACCCAAAGATTATTGTAAGTGACAGAAATCCCATTTTTACAGGAAATTTTTGGACGGAATTATTTTCTTGTTTGGGTACTGAAGTAGCTCATAGCTCATCTTATCATCCTCAAACCGATGGTCAAACAGAGATAGTGAATAAATGTTTGGAAGGATATCTTCATTGTTTTGTATCTGATAAGCAAGCACAATGGGTCAAGTGGTTACCTCTCGCTGAATGGTGGTATAACACTTCCTTCCATACTGCAGCAAAAA
Organism: Pinus albicaulis; assembly: GCA_034641835.2. Taxonomy (NCBI): domain Eukaryota; kingdom Viridiplantae; phylum Streptophyta; class Pinopsida; order Pinales; family Pinaceae; genus Pinus; species Pinus albicaulis. The sequence goes on along the minus strand of CM076581.1, from coordinate 127,670,050 downwards.
TGACCCCATTTATGGCACTTTATGGATATAAACGACCATCCGTCACATCTTCTTTAAGGGAAAATTCTAGGGTTCAAGCAGTGGAGGATCACATCGAGCATCAACAAGAAGTTCTCCAACTCTTAATGGATAACCTAAATTTGGCACAAAATCGAATGAAGCAACAGGCAGATCAACATCGCAGTGAGAGAAGTTTTGATGTGGGAGACTAGGTATTTTTACAGCTACAACCATACAAACAAATGTTCCTCAAGCAAGCTAAGAAGGATAATAAATTATTGCCAAAGTACTACGGTCCTTACAAGGTTTTGCAAAAGATTGGTACTATGGCATACAAATTGGAGCTTCCTGCTTCTTCGCGAGTGCATCCAGTTTTCCCTGTTTCATGCTTAAAAACGGTTATAGGGGACAAACTTCCAGTTCAAACAATATTGCCAGAACTTGATGAGGAAGGAAAAACCATATTGGAACCTGAAGCAGTCACGGAAACAAGTACTCGACAACTACGAAATCGATCAATTTCAGAGTATCTCATCAAATGGAAGAACTTACCCACTGAAGATTCTACATGGGAGGATGAGAATTTTATACAAAAGCACCCGAAGCTACTCAACCGTTGAGGACAACACTTTTTTGAAAGAGAGGAGCATGTTAGGTCCCTATATTACTAGTATAGTCCCTTATTGTTGTTAGTGTAACCCCCTTATTGTTATTGTGGTACCCCTGTAACCGCCATATTGTTATTATTGTGCCCTTAAATTATTATTGTTAGGTCGGCTAGAATTACATTGTGGCCCCACTAGGATTACATTGTGGCCCCATGGACTCCTATATATAGAAAGGAGGTTTTGTCATTCGTATCATCCAAGAATTTTTCATTTATGTAATGTATTGGAGGTTGCCCCCTTGAAGTGGCTGATTTCTAAGGCGTTGATCTCTCTTTTCTTCTATTTTCGGAGAGGAGGACTTTGCTATGATTTCTCATTTCTCATGGGGTGTTATTCGAGAGGATGGATGGTACGTGGACAGTGGTTCGACGAAGCACATGACAGGGTCACAGGAGGTTTTTGAGACTCTAGTTGAATGGAACTCGAAGTTGCACATGGTGTTGGGTGACAAGAGTCAGTTGGAGATCCGAGGATCGGGTGTGGTGCCATTCAGGATGGAGACAGGATGTATGATGCGGGTCCAAGATGTACTGTTTGTACCAGGACTCAAATATAGTGTGATCTCCATCTCGATGATGGAGAGGAAGGGGTTTGAGGTCTTGTTCCAGAATGGGAAAGAAATACTCGGGCCTAGAGGCTCTAAGTCCAACAGTATTGTGCTTGGAGTCAGGGAGCATGGTCTCTACAGGTTGACGGGCAAGCCTGAGGATCATGGGAAGAAGCAAGGGAAGGTACAGGTTCCAGAGAAGCAGGAGCAGGTGCAGGCTTCAGAGGAGAAGGTACAGGTTCCCGAGAAGAAGGTACACTTTTCAGAGAAGGTCCATGTTCCAGAGGCTCAGAGGGAGACGAGTTCTAGAGGGAGCTTGCAGATTCAGAGGGAGACTCTGCAGCCCAAGAAGAGCGCATGGTCAGTGAGGAGCAAGGGTGCTTCCACATCTGTCAAGAAGGAGTCAAGGCGAGATTGGAAAGCGATACAGGAGAAGAAAAAGAAGCAGGAGGCTTCTAGTAACAACGACGCTTCTGAGCAGGGTGTAGTTCACTGTACAGGGATTGGTGCGATTGTGAGCACCAAGAGTTGGGCAAGTGTTGCGATTAGTGATGACGAAGATGAAGTACTTCCTAGTCGTGGAGGTAACTCCCTCGCTAAGATGGAGTGTTGATTTGTGTAGCTTGGGAGGTACTCCAAGCCCTAAGGTTCAAGATTTGGAGGGCAAAGCACCACTGGGAAGCTTGTGGGCTTGGAACCCAAGTATGGGGTTTTGCACCCAATCGTGTTTGAGGCAATTCCAGAAGCACATTTCTACATGTGATGGCATAAGACGATAGAGGACAGAAAGGATAATCCAACGATTTGAGAATCGTCTAATTCTGAGTTGTAGAAGTGGAGATATGAATTTTTGAAGATTAATGATGGGTTTGCAAGTGAGCATGTAGGTCGGCCTAAGGTGTTTTAGGCTCATGACAGTTGGCAACCCTCATTATGATGTTTTGGGGAAGCCCCTTTGTTTGTCTATAAATAAAGGGTGAGGAGAAGTGTTAGGAACATCCATTTGTGTGCAACACATCCTCAAGAATACCTATGAAGTTGGAGAAGCCTAGATGCAGCTAGAAGGAGCCTAAAGACAACAGCGTGGAGAAATTATGTCGCTGAGGTGCAGCGTGGTGAATGAGACTGTTTTAGGGCATGTGTTAAGGGTTGTGTTGGTGTGTTTGCAAGGCAAGGAAGCCGCAACAAAAAGGATAAGTTTTGTGTGAATAAGGTCTGCCCTAAACAGCGTGAAGTATGTTGTAGGTACAGCGTATACTCAGATTCGTTTTGGGCTACATACATATCAGTATAGGGCTTGTTTAGAGTGCGGTTTGGTGCTATAAAATGCAAAAAACAAGGCCAAGGAGTATTGGAGGAGAACACAGTTGATTAAGGGTGTTGTTTGGGACTGTTGAAGAGACAAGAAGCTACAACAAGTTGTTGAGCTAGGCCGCAGGGCATATCCAGCAACTTTAGGTTGTTCCAATGGAGTCATGAAGTGTTTAAGGCAGAAAAGGGATAGCGTGGTGCTTGGAGGGTCTCTTCTAGGTGGACCAAAGCCATAGAAGGGTGTAGACTGCTGACAACATGGAGGTTGAGGGCTACATATTGTGCCCTAACCAGTATTGTAGGAGCAGCAGCTTACAGTGAAGGACAACAGTGCGTTTGGGAGGAGTGTTGAGTCAAGTCGTGACGAGATTGGATCAGATTAGTGAGAGCCTGTTGAAGCCAAGTGTATGACCTTCTGAGGTGGCGAAGCATCATACTAGGAGCAGATTCAGCAGTGATGAGATTGGGAGCCATAGGACTGTTGGAGGGCAGCATGTTGGCTACCCAACGTAGCCCTAGACGAGCTATCTTGAAGGACGAAGAGCAGCTGAAGGTTAGGTGAAGATAGGTGCCAAAGAAGCAACACTTTGATAGACAAAAGTTGTTGCTAGCCTAGCAGATTGGAGCTCGGGTGTTGGCCATCCTAGAGAGCAGATCGGATCAGCCCAAGTACACTCTACAGAAGGACATGCAGCAATGTTAGGTGGCAGCCCTCCTGGAGTCTCAATGTGTAGATGCCTTGATGGACTAAGGCACTACTAGTGAGCAGTATGGAAGTGAAGGACCGGCAGGACGAGATACGACATTGTGTTTGTCAGTGCATCTTCTATACCATAGACTGTTGTATTATTCAGATTTGGTTTAATATAACAAAGATTGGGGATTGTACATTATTGTACAATTTTGTTTAAAACTGTGTATATGTGATTTAATGCTTTATATTTTCTGTTGTGCAAAGTAATTTATGGTTGAGATTCTTGGTTTAGTAGTGTCAGTGATTTAAGACTCTAACGTAGACCCAAGGTCACGGAAATTCAACATGGTCCTCCCTTCAATTGCTAGGAATTAGTGAACAATAATGTGTTAATGGAGGGGAGAATGATTCATGGTCAAATGCCATGGTCAAAAGGACCAACTAATGGGGGTGTCCACATCATGAGTGTATAGATGTGAGGAGGGAGCATTTGTGGAAGCATGAGTTACCAAATCAGCCTTGGTTTTTCCACCCCTCTTGTGTGCCTTTTACTTTTGTTTCTTCTTAATTATTCCTTGTATTACCGCTTATAGCTCAAGGGTTATAGCTTGCTTCGTATGATGTAGCAGTTTTATTACTCCTTAAAGATGAGTCAATTTATTGCTCATCATGGTTGGGACATGCAAGGGTTCCTTTTTATGTAATGGAGCGTCATGTGCTCAGAAACTAGGTGATGGCCATATGAGGTAGGTAGAGATCATGCTAGACTTTTGCCCACATGCTAATTCTTATGTTCCGACCATCTTTTGCATTTTGATTTTCTTTTGTTTTATTGTGGCCATGATATGTTTTTTCCTTTTCTTTTAGCTGCGTCAACCTCCTAGGGCAAAGTTTCTAGGCCTTGCTCAAGGTATGTGAACATATGAGTGTCAAATCCCCAAGAAGTTAGAACCAATGACAAGTTGTACCCAAAGAATGGCAGTAAGATATAGGGCTTGTAATGTGGCATGGAAAGTGTTAAGTATGGTATGGGGAAAATGGAACACACTATCTCAATCATGTCTTTCCAAGTAGTGCCCCTCCTATAACCCAAAGGGCCTTAAGGAAGGTCCCATTGGACTAGGGTCAAAGATTAACCCTCTTGGTAAGGTGAGAGAACAAAATTGCGGTCAAGATTTGTCAATCTTCTAGATCACCCCATTATCCATACTAATGCCCAAAACAAACAAGTATAACCACACTATTGCAAAATGGTCAAAGTACCTTTCGAATACCAGCCCACCTTCATCCAAGTGTAAATATTGGATGGTGAGAAGCACATGGTTGATGCAAATGGCAGAGTCACATGGCATATCATCATCTAATGGTGGTTGGAAGGGGTTGCTAGCTGGCTAGCTATCTTACTGGTTGTCAAATGTAGGAGAAAAAATTTCTCCTATGGGGTTACCCATTTTGGTGGGTAACACAACCTATAGAGGAGAGATATTCACCCACTATAACCAGAAGTAAACCAAATTAGAAACCCCCTAGACTATTGCAACAACTTTGGAATGAAGTTCATTAATCTCCCATCTCAAAAATGGATGAACAGAGGAGAGAATAAAGACCTGTTGAGATATTTCTCTTGCTCATGAAGACTATAACTATGAGAGAAATCCTCAAAACTAAAGCTGGTAAAAAACCCCAAATGGTTAAACAGCACACTCAACCATTAAAATATAGAGCAGCTCCGTTAAAACTCATAGACAGAAAAATATTAGCATTGAACACAACATGAATAAGATAGATAAGATAAAGTAATTATACTAATGTCCAATAAATGACCACAAGAGTAGGTCAATGGGACTATTGAGTATTTACCCTAGAAATCCAAATGGGAAAACTAGCATTCAATGGTTGCTTAGTGCTCTATACTGGCAATCCCTGGTACAATGCAGTTAATAGCTCTATTGCCATTCAACAATTCACAAAGCTCCTCCTGCTTCTCTCCTCCTAGCTCCAAAATATACCCTTTGAGACTGAAAGTCCAATAGGAAATAGGGAGAGCTTGGTTAATGAGAAGGCCAACAATCCAACCTTTCATTCCCCATTTCTTACTCTTTTTCTCTAATTTTTTTAATTTTAACTAATTCATGCTTTCTTCTCCTTTGTCTTATTCCACTTCACTTTGCACTGTCTTTTACAAAGTAACTAACCTCTCTAATCACTAAATTACACTTGCAGGTACTGAGTTTTTCAACCATTCACTTGCTCAAATCTATTTCGTATCAAACAAACTTTGGTTTAGAATGATTCCTAGCTATGAGAAGTTGGTGGCTAGGGTTTTTGCTTGCTTTCCCTAGCTAGCGATCAAGGAGATTGACTTGTACTAGCTTGTGAAAATCTGTTTGTATGCACATGCACTTCACCTTTTATGTATATATGACATGTTCCAGCTGTCCAAATTTGTTGTGTAACCAACTCCAAAAAGAGAAGAAAAGAAATATCAACGCCTTAGAAATAAGCCACTTCGAGGGGGCAACCTCCAATACATTACATAAATGAACAATTCTTGGATGATACAATTTACAAAACCTCCTTTCTATATATAGGGGTCCATGTGGCCATAATGTAATCCTAGCCGACCTAACAATAATAATTTAAGGGCACAATAATAACAAAATGGGGGTTACAAGGGTACAATAATAACAATAAGGGGTTTAAACTAACAATAATAAGGGCTATACTAGTGATATAGGGACCTAACATGCCCCTCTCCTTCAAAAAAGTGTTGTCCTCAACACTTGAGTAGCTCCGGGTGCTTCTGTATAAAATTCTCATCCTCCCATGTAGAATCTTCAGTGGGTAAGTTCTTCCACTTGATGAGATACTCTGAAATTGATCGATTCCATAGTCGTCGAGTTCTTTTTTCCATGACTGCTTCAGGTTCCAATATGATTTTCCCTTCCCCATCAAGTTCTGGCAATACTGTTTGAACTGGAAGATCTTCACCTATAACCTTCTTTAAGCATGAAACATGGAAAACCGGATGTACTCGCGAAGAAGCAGGAAGCTCCAATTTGTATGCCATAGTACCAATCTTTTGCAACACCTTGTAAGGACCATAGTACTTTGGCGATAATTTATTATCCTTCTTAGCTTGCTTGAGGGACATTTGTTTATATGGTTGTAGCCGTAAAATACCCAATCTCCTACATCAAAACTTCTCTCGCTGCGATGTTGATCTGCCTGTTGTTTCATTCGATTTTGTGCCAAATTCAGGTTATCCTTTAAGAGTTGGAGAACTTCTTGCTGATGCTCGATGTGATCTTCCACCGCTTGAACCTTCGAATTTTCCCTTAAAGATGATGTGATGGATGGTGGATGATATCCATAAAGTGCCATAAATGGGGTCATTTTTGCTGCAGCATGGAAGGAAGTGTTATACCACCATTCAGCAAGAGGTAACCACTTGACCCATTGTGTTTGTTTATCAGATACAAAACAACGAAGATATCTTTCCAAACATTTATTT